>OY978016.1:6983875-8183875 GCA_963854515.1 Pandemis heparana
GTAACCAAATTGCAAAAACGCAACTCTAATAGTTTCATCATGTCCGTCTGTCTGTCAGTTTGTCACAACCAATTTATTTTTAGGCGTGTTCGGTGAACCGCGCTTTAAAATTGTGTACCGAGTACTTTCTTACTGTGAAGCTAATCAGCAACTAGCCTTCGGATGTGTTAAGGGTTTTTCTGGATCTGCTGATAGGTATGTTTGTGTAAGTAGATAAATAATTTTAACAACATAATGTTCAAATATATACCACCTTGACCTTCATCTCCTGTTTGCAACACCGTGTCGGGCTCGGGCGGTACGTCCTTTCTACTTTTGGCGATCACACCACTCTTCCGTAGCAGTCGTTTATGATTGTTATATTTATCCACTAGTTTTCCTCTTGCAGGTATATATTTATTGCTGCCAAACTTTTGGCTCCGAATATAGTAGGTCTCCTAGGAAAATATATTTTTTATTAGCTATAGGTATTGTACAGTTAAGTGCAAAAATATGTGTATCAATGCAACGCTTCAAAAATATGTACCACACGCTCTTATTCCAAAACAATACTATCGTGGGACATATTTTTGAGAAGTTCGCATAGATACTTATTTTTGCATTTGACCATACTAGGATACAATTGTACCAAGTGAATGCATCTGATATCTACCAAAATCTGCACCTTATGTCCTCAGCGAGCGACTGAACTAAAAACCATGTGATGTAAAGTAACAATGCTTCCGGTGGGACACGCCATCGTAATTCGCTGCTAATACAACTAACTACAGCATCTATCTACTCACCCAACTGCAAACACTAGGTACGTAAAACATGAATACAGTAAATATCTTGTATTGCAATATATATATTTATATACCTACCAAGGATGATATGTAGTTCAATTCGTGAATGTAGATGGCGCTGACAGATAGCCCGAGGCGTTTAAAGCAAAAGACTAAGTACTGATATTTCATATCACTGCAAATGTATTTCTATTAAAATAATAATAAATTTGCAGTAATATACAATATCAGTAAGTCTTATTGTTTTGTTTTCTATCCCACGGGAACTTTACACTTTCTTGGGATAAAAGTAGTATTTCAATCAGACACAATGTAGCTTTTTACTAAAAACCAGTATTTGTATTACTTGAGTTATATTGTCTACGCTTACGAAGTCGCGGGCAAAAGCTATAACTACATAAATTGTAAAGTATTTTTAAAGTGTACATTTCTTTAAAATGACATGTCAAGATTGTTTACATAATTTTAAGTACCTTAAAGTCCCAAGTATAACACTGGATTTTATTCGGGAATAATGGTTACTCTAAATGTAATGTTTACTCTAATGTTATCTAAAAAAAACCGGCCAAGTGCGAGTCAATAATATATCAATTGTCTTTATAGAGAGTGAAACGCACCCAGTTATAGGTTGACGCACACATTACCGCTCCGCGCCGGCACGGCACCCGCTCAACTCGACCCGCTCAGTATTCTTAGTATGAAACTCCACACTGTCACAGAATAACTAATAGTACTACGTAGGTACTGTGTCAAATTAAATGACTTATATGACATTGACATGTTAGTATAAAGTAAGTTTTTTTTAATAGTCTACATAAAAATATATACTAGCTACTACTAACTACTACATCTACACCTGTAACCTACTGATCTACTTCACTAAGTTAAGTGAATACTTTCTTATGCCACATTTAACTGGCAACAAATTCGCACCAGGGCGATCAATCACAGAAGAAATAATCAATGACGGCACTAACTGCGCTTACTTCCGAGGTTTTAAATCATTACAAACTGTAAACTATTAAAAAGTTAAAAACGTTATAAGTAATCTATAGTCAGAAATTTAACTGTAATTCAATAAAAAAAGATTTTAAAAAATTATACCGGAACTGACATACAATTTCTTAACATCTCCTTCTTATAGTCTGGCAGCTAAACCACTGCAGCCAGATGACACTTCCAAATGTCATTTTACGAAATAATGATACCACATTTATTTCACTAGTGCTCGACTAAGGTCACGTAATGAATGATTTGATTATTGAACGAACGAAATATTTTATGAATGTCACATTCTTAGTTTAGTATATTTTAAATTAAACGCGATACTTTTGATGGGTTCAAGGTTCATATTAATGAACAAAAATGACTTTTGCATTTCCACTCCGAACTGCAACTTTTTAAGTAAAGTACAGAGATAGAAAAAAATATTAATGAGATCATAGTTGTTTCATTTATGGCAAAATGGGGAATGAGTTGAAAACTGGTAACTGATTTGTCATGCTTCCAAATCGCGCTCTTACACTACTACTAACTAGAAAACATACAAAAAACCTTATTGAACAAATAATTTTATTAAAATTCGCTTTGAAAATTCACTATTTCAACATAAATGACGAAAATGAATTTCATTATATCGTTCATTCTTTCATTCACTCACTAAGTCACATCACTATTTAATATTCGCCAAAAACTGACAACACTGAAAAGTGTCATCTGGCTGCAGTGATTTATCTGCCAAACTATAGCAAAAAGTATCCACTTCAAAAACTTCAGTTACAATTTTAATAGGTAAGTACCTTAACTTCAGTTGGGACTAAGGACACAATTTGTGAGGAAATATCTTCAAATAGATCTCTTTTCATAACGCCATATTGCTTAATGCAATATTCCACTACTGATTTAACTAAGTAGTTCCGTGCCGTCGTGTCTAGTTTTCCATTCTTCTTTAAAGAAGCTAGACATAGTTCTCCGGCACTATTACTTTTTAAGATAATTTCTAAATCATCATTCTAAACAAAAGAAAACATCATTTTTTACAACGAAATCAGAATAAGCATGCAGACAACCATTTTGAGCAGTTTTATAGCCTAAGGCCGTTTGTCCACCGCCGCCGTCACCGTCACGTCACCGAGAACGAGATGACGGCGCCGAAGTAGCGGTACATACATTTACTTAAGCCGCGTGTCCACCGCAGCGACACGCGGCTTAAGTAAATGTATGTACCGCTACTTCGGCGCCGTCATCTCGTTCTCGGTGACGTGACGGTGACGGCGGCGGTGGACAAACGGCCTTATACTAACCCCTCATTTCGCAATTTAAAAAGAAATACTGAGTTCCAGCCTCTGTTTCCAATCACTGTTTAGCTCTGTTTAAAAACCTTTGAAAATTTGCAATTAAGTAAAAGAATACAACATGTATGTCAAAAGTTATGTTGTTTATGTTTATAAACAACTTTGCGAAATAAAGGGTAATGATCTAACGATAATATAATTTGACAATCGCCGGTCCAGACAGATAATACAAGTCACACACACCTGAATCCTATTTCATCAACACAACAATTGTCAGTGACAAGTGACAATTCTTTTTACATTACAAACTCGATGAGAATCTACGCCGGTTGACTTCATATTGAACACGCATTGCATTTCGAATTGTCATAATTCTGATAATTGTCGAGTTGGTGAAATAGGGGCCCGATTCAATGAAGTACTTACATGAGTGGGGTTTTTTGCAGCCGGTTCTGTCCCATCATGACTGCTCAAACTGCTTCCGCTTTTGAATGAATCGCTGGAACAGCTAAGAGTGTCCTCAGACGCTGTGTCCTGTAATAATTTTGTTAATATTACAATGTGCACTATATTTAATTTTTTATTTAGTATAAGTTTTGTAAATAGTAGGTATTTTTTCTTTCTTTCTTTTAGATATTTTTGATATGTATGAATGTAGTTTCTGTTTACTCAATAAAGTACAAATATATTTATTTTGTGAATCATGTGATATTCTCTTTTAGGGTTAGAGAGAAACCAAGAATTATATCTAGGCATCTTCTTTTATACATATAAATAAAATTGTACCTACTGACGGTGTGACGTCACGCGGAACTTTAACAGGCTTCATTATAATTTTTTGTTTAATTAAGAAAAAAAAGGGTCCTATATTTTTTGGATAATCTGACGGACTAATTATATTTTTTTAGTAAAATAACCTATTGCCAGCACAAGGCTTGTATGAAGGAAATTTTGAAAAATAAAGCTGCAACAGGGCAAAGCCAAGAGCAACAGCTAGTTTATAATAAATTGCATTTAACCCTCTATACCTACCTAACTACTGAGAGCGAAGTTTAAGAACTTCTGTAGAGGTAACAGGCAGGAAATAATAGTAGGTAGGTACTTACAGTAATAATTTTTTGCAACTTGTTGAGACCTCTTTTAAATAATATCCTTTCTTTTAGGTCGGGAATGAGCTCTTTAAGCTCTGGCTCTTGTATGTCGCTCATCAATTTGAAGGGTATCCGATTTTCTAAAATACAAAAATAGGAGATTAATTTACTAGGTACATGTTAGTTTAGTAGACGTGCGTGTTCAACCTATGTTTGACACCTAGGTACTTCGTCAGTCAACACAAAAGCAAAAGCTAGGTTTGTAGGTTTCGTTTTTCAAAATAGATATTGGCATAGCTAGGCATTACCTCGTTAATTAACATTAACAGTTAACATTTTGACTAAAGGATTAACTTTTAAAAATGTTAACGGACACGTTAACTTCCGTTAATATGCAGAAGTCCGTTAATCGTTAATCCTATACCTACTATTTACCGCACGGCACCGCGGCGCGGCGCGAAAAACAGGTTCAAACCAGTTTCAGGCGGCGCGTGGCAGAGTGAAATAAAAACAAAACTAAACTAACGATTAACTATTTGCTTAACGGTGCCCAGCTATGGGAACGGGAAAAAACACTTACAACTTAGCTGGCAAAAGCTAGTTTACGAATAAATTTTACTGTAAAATTTACCAAATTGCTTTAGTAAATACCTGCCTAAGTATTACTGTTAATTTTACCAAAGTGATAAAGTAGGTCTTTTCTATACAATAAAACAAACGAAAAGCAGTTTCCTGGACGAAAACCGCTTCTTTATCGATGTAGGTAGGTAACAGCTCAACCGCCGACCATCGTGTCCTACCTCACAATACAACCACTGCCACTGATGCATTCAATATTTTAAACAGAAATGCGAAACGCTTTTCACTAAATAAATACATATTTCAAAGAATATATTCATGTTGTACAAACTTACCTTCAAATTTCTTTATAGTGGGTTCAGATAGCCCCCACTCAGCCAAATAACTCACCCCTAAGTCGTCTTCTGAATCACTTTCCATTATTTTAAAAGAAATTTAATTTGGATTTGGAAATTTAGTAGCGAGCCGGATTTGCACACGACGACAGGCGCAACGAACGTGTGTTCTACTCTGTACTTCACTTCTGTCTGGCGGGGGGGTCGCTCTCGCTCGGCTCGGCTCGCGTCGCGTCGCACGCGGCGCGGCGTGCTTAGGGATGCAAACGATGCATCGATGTTTGCTATCGATGTTCACCATTGCAAGACATCGATGTATCGATGTTGTTTTATGCGATGTTTTTACATCAATGTTTTGCTTGCCATCTGTTAGAAATTTTTAGTGCTTTTATTATTATGATGTTTTTCTTTTGCCTGTCATCTATTAGAAATGTTTGGTACTTTTAGCAGAGCAGAAAATAGGTGTTAAAGGTAATTTTATTTCCTATACTCTACTCTACACCTTCCTTATTCTAAAGACTTACCTATTCAATAGAAAATATTGCTATAGATGATAGATAATATATAATTTAACTATTGAATAGATAGATAATAAAAGAAATTAAAAAAACATCGATGTTTCGATACATCGATGTTTTTCGGGCGATGTTTTTTGAACATCGATGTTTGTTCTGAAACATCGATGTATCGATGTATCAGGCGCGCCCGATCCGCCGATCCCCTCCCCCTCACCCTGCGCGACCGACGAGCGGGCGGCAGCGGGAAGTTGGTTGGGTGGATTAGGTATACATAATATAGAAATTATAGAAAACGATCGCAGCGCATGCCGTGGCAGAAATATGCATCAAGACGGGATTAAGTAGTGAAACTTGTCTGGTACGGCGTAATTATGTCAAGGTCGTCATGACACCTTGTAGGTTTAACATTAAAATATATTATAATTTAGCCATTACAAACATAGACCCTATAACATTGGTATACCTACCTACCTGCTGTAAGTACTTGGACTTTATAGACTTCAAAAATATAGGTAGGTCATCGCGAGTACATAGGTACCTGGGTAGGTATTTCATTTTGTTTTTTCTTTTTTTAACCCCCAACGCATAAAAGAGGGGTGTTAGGTACAAGTGTGTCTGTGTGTCTGTCTGCAGGCACCGTAGGTAACTATTATCAAATCTGTGACCGTAGCTAGCTCTTAAACCGGTGAATCGATTTGAATACGGTTTTTTTTATTTGAAAGCCGGTTGTCTAGCGATGGTTTTTAGACATTCAAGGTCATGAGCTCTTGTTCGCTACGGTAGGACTAGGAATCTTAGACGCATAGGGGGCCGTCCATTAATCACGTGAGGCTTGAAAGGGGGGGGGGGGGGAGGGGTTTGACAAAAATCACGAAATGTCACAAGGGGGGAGGGGGTTGTAGTAAAGATATCACGTGTATTTAATTTTTCATTATTTTTTCAAACGCGCGATTTTTAAATCGAAAAGCGGCGTGTAGTGTGACCTTGACTCGCCGTTGCTAGGCAACGAACGAAGTACCTTCTCACGCGCCGGCGCCGCCGACGACCGCTCGGGGGTAGTCTTAAACCTCACCATGTATCACCAAGAGCTAAAACTTAAGTTTAAAAGTACTATTACATACATACCTACACATACATACATTACATTACATAGGTAGGTACATAAGCGAAATTTAGCCTTATAAATCTTATAATTGCCTGGTATTTGCCATCAATCAATGGCATGACATCTTTTAATGATCATTTAGGTGTAAAATATAAGAAATAAGGTAGGTACATACTGTAGCGAGTTAGCCATTATTGCGTGTCGGAACGTGTTTAAAATAGGTATTAATTTAATGGAATGGTTACGGATACGTTTGACGCTCAGTCATACCTATTGTGTAGAATCTCGGGGCTACGCTGAGCCCATGGTTGTTAAATGAAATACTTTTGAAGCAGAATACCTACAATCTATTTAATTGAAGAATAATGAGTTTACTTTATCTACACTCTGAGCTACACTTCCCTACAGTACCTACCTAGGAAAAGTCGTCGTGGGCTAAAGCTAGGCTAGGCCAAAGAAAATACCTACGTAAAACAATAAAACTTTAAATAGGTGTATTTAAGGTCAACCGGAGCTAATGCGTCACAATACTTTAAACAGCATATTTATCAGATTATAACAAACACATTATGTATGCTTAAAAGCTATAACTTATGATACAAGTTAGCATATTTTATCTAAATTCATACGTTTCTGTAAAAGCTGGGATTTTTAGACGCTATAGCCCCAGGTGGGGCTAAAGCGTCTTTCACTAGTATTATGTGATCGGATTGGTCGGAATGATTTTAATCGAGATAACCTTATAAAAGCACTCATGGAAAAGTATATTATTACTAGCTTCTGCCCGCGGCTTCGCTCGCGTGTACCAGGAGTATTTCAATCCTGTTTTTTTCCCGTTCCCGTAAGAATTTCGGGAAATGCTCTCTTAATGCTCCTCTACACTCATCAAGCAACCACATGCCGAATTTCAGCTTTCTACGACCAGTAAATCTTCCTCATTCAATCAAGTTTTTTTCCCGTTCGTTCCCGTGGGAATTTTAGTCAATTGTCTCTTAATGCTTCCTTATACTCCCCAAAGCACCTGAAGGCCAAGTTTCAGTTTTCTACGACAAGTAAAACGAAAAATCGATCCCGTAGAACTGAATATAAATCCCGTTTTATCATTATCCCGTGGGAATTTCCGAAAATCCTTATAATTATTTTTTACTATTATAATCACCTACTTTCTAAGTCAAATTTGAAGAGTAGTCATTATAGTTCATAGGATTTGGTTGAACAGAATATATAAATCCCGTTTTTTCCTTATCCTGTGGGAATTTCCAAAATCCTGAAATAACTTTCTTAGTTTTGTAATCACCTACTTGTGTATGAAATTTGAACTCTAGTTATTATAGTCACTGAGATAGGGTCACTTGGATTCAAATATATAAATCCCGTTTTCTCCCATTCCCGTGAGAATTTCCAAAAATCCTTCCTTAGTGGACGCCTACATTGTATTAATAGGTATGTATGTATGTGCCAAATTTCAAGTTTCTAGGTCCAGTGGTTTGGGCTGTGCGTTGATATATAGTTAAGTCAGTCAGTCAGTCAGTCAGTCAGGACTTTGAATTTTATATATATAGATGTGGTACGCTAAATTCTAGCTTTAGCTTTAGCTCTAGGGTAATCAGTTGAACAAAAATATTCGGTGCTGTAGTGTCTAATTGACTACGTTTCTTATGGACGCATTAGCCCCTTCCTGGATTCCAGGAGTACCAAAAAATTTTATCTCCTATAGGTTCGAGTAGAGTGGCAGTCGCGATACCTACCTACCTTTACCTACCTTTTGATACCTACCTTTGTATGTATGTAAAGAGTTTTACATACATACATACATACCTCTAACATCGTTTGTCCGAATGATCGTTTGTCCTGAAATTTCTCCAGCTGAAACTGAAAATATTTCTGAAACTATTTTACAAAGGTTTTGTAGAATAGGTTGGGTTAGGTTAGGTTTATTTTATGATTTTTCTGAAAAGTTCATGGTTTCAGTATAAATTCAGTTTAGGACAAACGATCATTCGACCAAAAATTACGTTTGGCATTCGATTATTAGGGATTCAGATATAGAGCCGTTCGAGTATTTTTTGGTCGTAAGTCTAGAAATAAAAACATGTCTTTTCATTTTTCATTTTCATTTTCATTTTTGATCTTTTTAATATCTTACCCGAAAATTTTATATTGAATCAACATACATACATACATACATACATACATACATACATACATATCGTCACGCCACAAACAATCAACAAATAAACAAAATAATTATAATTATCTAAATATATAAAAATAAAAAATATAAATAAAATTCTAACTGTACGTACATTTCGTTGATTAATTTTTATTTATATAGATTCCTTTATTAGACATGTACAGAAAGTTTTACAGCTATAATATTATCCTAAAATAAAAGGTTTCGGACCTGAGAAAAGGGGCTATTGCGTCACAACAGACGCAATAGCCCCAACAGGACTGACGCAATAGCCCCGAAGCTAAAACATAAAATACAAATTTGAAATTGCATAATTAACTTTAAATCTTAAGTTAATTAGATAAAATAATCAAAACAACATGTATTCCATATTCCAATGAATTAACAAAAGTACTTACGGTTTAAAAACATCGATTCACTTAGAGACACTGAGATTTGTTAGATACAAATGCACGTGTTGGCACACAAGAAGAGTCGAAACGAAATGACAAATTAAAGATCACGGATTAATTAAAAAAAAAGAGCTCGGCCACTAAATTTAGTGATCATTTTTTGTACTTTTAGTGACAAAGCGTGCGTGAGCGGACGTGAGTAGTTCTAAAGAACGCTTTTCTTATGATAATTGGAATGGACGCATTAGCCCCGTAGACGACATAGCCCCGGTTGACCTTACCACCTATTTAATGTGTGAGTTTTATTGAATTTTTGTGCTAGTAGGTAACAATGCGACGTTTTTTTTTTTATCAAATATCTTAGGCCTCGCTGCCGGCGGCACCCTAGGTAAGGTTTCTATAATGTTTTTATATTTTGTATTAATATTGCTTTATTACTTTTTATTTGAATATTGTAAAAACCTAACTTCAGATAGTAGCGTATTGATGAATACGAATAGGTACGAATGTTTGAACCTGGGTCATAATGTATGTTTCCTATGTATTTAAGTACCTACTTATGTATGTTTATCCGTTGTCTAGTGCCCCTAATACAAGCTGCTTAGTTTGGGACTAGATCAATTGGTGTATATATATTACTAGGTACTTCTACCTACACTTGCTCGGAAATGCCATACAGGTAGGTCTACGTGTGAGATTTTAGGCATTAGGCAATTCCCTTATTCGTGTCGTCACCATCATCACCGTTACTCATTCGGGATTGCCTCATCATCTCCAGCGTATACCATAGGTACGCTGGGCACAGGCCTCCTCTCAAACCGAGTGGGCTTGGGCTGTAAGTTCCCACTTCCCAGGCGGGCCCAGTGTGGATTGGGAATTTCACACACACCGTTGAATTGCTTCGGAGGTAGGTAATGTGCAGGTTTCCTCACGATGTTTTTCTTCACCGAAAAGCTCATGATAAATTACATATGTAATTTTGCACAGTATACATTCCGAAAAACCAACCCACTAATAGGTATAAGGTATATTAGTCTAGGTAAAGCAATAAAAAAAGAACCTAAGTTCTTATTCATTTCGGTAACGCACCTGTGATTCCCCACGTCTTGCAGGTGTCCCTGGGCGATGGTGATTACTTTCCATCAGGTGACCCGTCTGCTCGTTTTCCCCCTCTAATATAAAAAAAAAAAAACTTAGAAAGTAGATACCTACCTTGGTAGACCAGGTGTACTGTTTTTTGCTTAATAATGAAATAATGAAGTATTGTTGTCGTTATTATAGAGTGTACAGTCACCAGCATAAATAAGTGATCACTTTTGTACCTTGTCACTTTAAAGTCATGTTTCAAAAACCATACGAAATCATGTAACGACTGAAAGCGACAAGGCACAAAAATGATCATTACCTATACCATTTTAAGGAGAACAAAGTAAACCAACCAGTGTGTGTGTGTGTGTGTGTGTGTGTGTGTGTGTGTGTGTAGTGTAGGTACTTACCTGATCAACTTAATCAAATCTTATTTACTTAAGTTAAATTTGACCCACTTCCCGACGTTCAATTGAGCTGAAATATTGCATACCTAAGTACTTATTAAGTCCTACAACCTGATGAAAAGTTGAGTTTAGGCTCGTTTGACTTGTCACGACAAGAACTATCTGGTCATAGATGATATTTAGGGTCTGATAATTGAGCAGGAATGCAGGAAGATAGCATGACGCAACTCCGTCGAGTTTGGGCTTGTTTGATTTGTCTTGACATGTCTTCTCGTCATAGGTAACTGATATTCTTATGACTTATGTATATGTATATGTTGTGTAATACATTTTATTTATTATGTATTTATTATGACTGTATATATGTATTAGTTTATCGTATTTATCTGTTATGTATTATATCTTACATTAAGAATTTAAAATTTAGGCATTTAGGATTATTTTAGGTTTTGATCAGTTTTTTTACTTTTTCTGTGTGTCTACTCTTGCTTAATACCTATGTCCTGTCAATCGTTCAAAGGTTAACTGGAAGAGATCCCTTTAGGGATAAGTTCGCCTTTGTGCATTCGTGTTTTCCTGTATTCATCTTTTTCATGTGTTTTATGTACAATAAAGAGTTTTACATACATACATACATATTCAGCATGATGATAAGGGTCGAAAGATTTCCACTGGAACTCAAAAGAAAGCCATAGAAAGTGCTGAAATAGTCTAGGTTGGGCATTTAAAATTTAATTATTTTGCATAGTAACTATGCGACGGCACTGGTTTTTTTTATCTAATTAAATGAGGATTAGTAACAAGCAACCAACCAACTGCTCTGTTAAAAAACACTGTTATCTGTTGTAAAACTAACATAGAAAAAAAATGTTGTGATTGTAAAATGTATACAATACTCTTTAGTCGTTTTAATCGTCACTATGGTAGCGATTGGAGCATTTGCAGCGCCACCATGCGACGGCACTGGGAACTTTTTATTAACAATAATCTGCTCTGGTATAAAAAACTTAAAATTTGATGTAAAAGTAACTTAGTGATAGGATGAAGCTAACCAAACTAAATTGTTGTGATTTGTTTAGTAAAGTTTACAATACTCTTTAGTCAATTTAACCGTAACTTTGGAAGCGATTGCAGCGTCACCATGCGACGGCGCTGGAAACTTTATTATCAAATGAGTATTAGTAGTAACAACAATCTTCTCTGGTAAAAAAAAACTATAATTTGATGTAAAAGAAACTTAGTAATATGATGAAATTAAGCAAACTTAATTGTTGTGATTTGTTTGGTAAAATTTACAATACTCTTTAGTCGTTTTAATCGTTAATCTGATAGCGATAGTAGCGCCACCATGCGATGGCACTGGAAACTTTTTTATCAAATAAGCATAGTATTAACAACAATCTGCTTTGGTAAAATAAACCATAATTTGATGAAAAGGTAACATAGTAATATGATGAAATCAACCAAACTAAATTGTTGTGATTTGTTTGGTAAAATTTGCAATACTCTTTAGTCGTTTTAACCGTTACTATGGTAGCGATAGTAGCGCCACCATGCGACGGCACTGGGAACTTTTTTATCAAATAAGTATAGTATTTACAACAATCTGCTCTTAGTACGGCTCCTTGTCCTAACAAAAATCAGTTTTATGGTCCCATCCTGAAGAAAGCATGAAACTTGGCATGAATGTAGCTGTCATATATGTGCTTCAATGTCGATATGGAAGCACGTCGAAAAATTTATGTGCCAAATCGTGTTTTTTATGAAAACGGGTACAGCTATCAGAAAACTGTCAAAGATCAATATGTTCCTTATTAAATTAGCTACAATATTGTCTTTAGACATATGTTGATAGAACTTATAGTTTACAAAATATGTACATGTTACTTAAAAGTTTTATTAAAAAGCCAACTTTTAATAAGTGCCGGCACGTAAGTCTAATCTGACCTTCTATGCGCACCAAATTTTTATATGTTACTAGGCATATCATCTGGACCCCAAAACTGCCGGGAGACAGTTTCTGAGGTGTCAAGGTCACCAGTTATGACGTCATCAAATTGGCCGCCACCGCGTTTTGAAAAATTAAAATTACACCCAACTTATGCAACGCACGAATACATGTGGGGTATCAAATGAAAGCTAGTTAAATATACTATTTTTGTGCTCTTAACTGTAATTGCATTAATGTTCACGTTTAAGAGCTATAAATAAAATAATAATAATCTTGGAAAAATATTACGAACTTTTATTTCTTGCACCAAAATGAAAGACTAAAATAATGTGCTACGATAGTGAAAATAAATTATTAAACTTTACATTACAATTCAAAGTTTGAAATTCGGATATAAAATGACGAAGTTATGGTCAAAAACTTGACGACGCTGTAGCGCCTGAAATAACGAAAAAAATTTTTTTTCTTCCTGAAACCAGCACCAATTTTTTTACTTTACTAGGCATATCTTCTGGACTCCAAAACCACTCGGTACTCTTGAACAGCATACGAAAAGATGGTATTGTAAAAAGGTAAAAAAAAGAGTACTTGAGTCAGAATCGATGAGCTGTAACTCTAGAAGTAATGCCTTTACGACTATGAAATAAGTGTCATTTTGTAGCTAATTTAATAAGGTACGTATTGATCTTTGACAGTTTTCTGATAGCTGTACCCGTTTTCATAAAAAATAATAAAAAACACGATTTGGCACATAAAAAGGGGGGGGGGGGATGGGGGGAAAAAATAATTTTTCGACGTGCTTCCATATCGACATTGAAACACATATATGACAGCTACATTCATGCCAAGTTTCATGCTTTCTTCAGGATGGGACCGTATTTTAAGTTAAGGACCCGTACTATCTGGTAAAATAAACTATAATTTGATGTAAAAGTAACTTAGTAATATGATGAAATCAACCAAACTAAATTGTTGTGATTTATTTGGTAAAATTTACAATACTCTTTAGTCGTTTTAACTGGTACTATGGTAGCGATAGTAGCGCCACTATGCGACGGCACTGGGAACTTTTTTTTATCAAATAAGTATAGTATTAACAACAATCTGCTCTGGTAAAATAAACTATGATTTGATGTAAAAGTAACTTAGTAATATGATGAAATCAACCAAACTAAATTGTTGTGATTATTTGGTAAAATTTACAATACTCTTTAGTCGTTTTAACCGTTACTATGGTAGCGATTGCAGCGCCACCATGCGACGGCACTGAAAACTTTTTTATCAAAGGAGTAAAGTATTAACAACAATCTGCTCTGGTTGAATATACTATAATTTGATGTAAAAGTAACTTAGTAATATGATGAAATCAACCAAACTAAATTGTTGTGATTTATTTGGTAAAATTCACAATACTCTTTAGTCCTTTTAACTGTTGCTATGGTAGCGATTGCAGCACCACCATGCGATGGCACTGGAAACTTTTTATCAAATTTGTATAGTTTTGACAACATTCTGCTATGGTAAAATAAACTATAATTTGATGTAAAAGTAACTTAGTAATATGATGAAATCAACCAAACTAAATTGTTGTGATTTATTTGGTAAAATTTACAATACTCTTTAGTCGTTTTAACCGTTACTATGGTAGCGATTGCAGCGCCACCATGGGAAGGCATTGGAAACTTTTTTATCAAATAAGTATAGTATTAACAATAATCTGCTCTGGTAAAATAAACTATAATTTGATGTAAAAGTAATTTAGTAATATGATGAAGTCAACCAAACTAAATTGTCGTGATTTGTTTGATAAAATTTACAATACTCTTTAGCCGTTTTAACCGTTACTATGGTAGCGATTGCAGCGCCACCATGCGACGGCACTGAAAACTTTTTTATCAAAGGAGTAAAGTATTAACAACAATCTGCTCTGGTAAAATATACTATAATTTGATGTAAAAGTAACTTAGTAATATGATGAAATCAACCAAACTAAATTGTTGTGATTTATTTGGTAAAATTTACAATACTCTTTAGTCCTTTTAACTGTTACTGTGGTAGCGATTGCAGAGCCACCATGCGATGGCACTGGAAACTTTTTATCAAATTTGTATAGTTTTAACAACATTCTGCTATGGTAAAATAAACTATAATTTGATGTAAAAGTAACTTAGTAATATGATGGAATCAACCAAACTAAATTGTTGTGATTTATTTGGTAAAATTTACAATACTCTTTAGTCGTTTTACCCGTTACTATGGTAGCGATTGCAGCGCCACCATGCGAAGGCATCGGAAACTTTTTTATCAAATAAGTATAGTATTAACAATAATCTGCTCTGGTAAAATAAACTATAATTTGATGTAAAAGTAACTTAGTAATATGATGAAATCAACCAAACTAATTTTTTGTGATTTCTTTGGTAAAATTTACAATACTCTTTAGTCGTTTTAACCGTTACTATGGTAGCGATAGTAGCGCCACTATGCGACGGCACTGGGAACTTTTTTTTATCAAATAAGTATAGTATTAACAACAATCTGCTCTGGTAAAATAAACTATAATTTGATGTAAAAGTAACTTAGTAATATGATGAAATCAACCAAACTAAATTGTCGTGATTTGTTTGATAAAATTTACAATACTCTTTAGTCGTTTTAACCGTTACTATGGTAGCGATTGCAGCGCCACCATGCGACGGCACTGAAAACTTTTTTATCAAAGGATTAAAGTATTAACAACAATCTGCTCTGGTAAAATATACTATAATTTGATGTAAAAGTAACTTAGTAATATGATGAAATCAACCAAACTAAATTGTTGTGATTTGTTTGATAAAATTTACAATACTCTTTAGCCGTTTTAACCGTTACTATGGTAGCGATTGCAGCGCCACCATGCGACGGCACTGAAAACTTTTTTATCAAATAAGTATAGTATTAACAATAATCTGCTCTGGTAAAATAAACTATAATTTGATGTAAAAGTAATTTAGTAATATGATGAAGTCAACCAAACTAAATTGTCGTGATTTGTTTGATAAAATTTACAATACTCTTTAGCCGTTTTAACCGTTACTATGGTAGCGATTGCAGCGCCACCATGCGACGGCACTGAAAACTTTTTTATCAAAGGAGTAAAGTATTAACAACAATCTGCTCTGGTAAAATATACTATAATTTGATGTAAAAGTAACTTAGTAATATGATGAAATCAACCAAACTAAATTGTTGTGATTTATTTGGTAAAATTTACAATACTCTTTAGTCCTTTTAACTGTTACTGTGGTAGCGATTGCAGAGCCACCATGCGATGGCACTGGAAACTTTTTATCAAATTTGTATAGTTTTAACAACATTCTGCTATGGTAAAATAAACTATAATTTGATGTAAAAGTAACTTAGTAATATGATGAAATCAACCAAACTAAATTGCTGTGATTTATTTGGTAAAATTTACAATACTCTTTAGTCGTTTTAACCGTTACTTTGGTAGCGATTGCAGCGCCACCATGCGACGGCGCTGGAAACTTTATTATCAAATGAGTATTAGTAGTAACAACAATCTTCTCTGGTAAAAAAAACTATAATTTGATGTAAAGGTAACATAGTAATATGATGAAATCAACCAAACTAAATTGTTGTGATTTGTTTGGTAAAATTTACAATACTCTTTAGTCGTTTTAACCGTTACTATGGTAGCGATAGTAGCGCCACCATGCGACGGCACTGGGAACTTTTTTTATCAAATAAGTATAGTATTAACAACATTCTGCTATGGTAAAATAAATTATAATTTGATGTAAAAGTAACTTAGTAATATGATAAAATCAACCAAACTAAATTGTTGTGATTTGTTTGGTAAAATTTACAATACTCTTTAGTCGTTTTAACCGTTACTATGGTAGCGATAGTAGCGCCACCATGCGACGGCACTGGGAACTTTTTTTATCAAATAAGTATAGTATTAACAACATTCTGCTATGGTAAAATAAACTATAATTTGATGTAAAAGTAACTTAGTAATATGATAAAATCAACCAAACTAAATTGTTGTGATTTATTTGGTAAAATGTACAATACTCTTTAGTCGTTTTAACCGTTACTATGGTAGCGATTGCAGCGCCACCATGCGACGGCACTGGAAACTTTTTATCAAATAAGTATAGTATTAACAACAATCTGCTCTGGTAAAATAAACTATAATTTGATGTAAAAGTAACTTAGTAATATGATGAAATCAACCAAACTAAATTGTCGTGATTTGTTTGATAAAATTTACAATACTCTTTAGTCGTTTTAACCGTTACTATGGTAGCGATAGTACCGCCACCATGCGACGGCACTGGAAACTTTTTTATCAAATGAAAATAGTACTAACAACCAACTGGTATGTTAAAAACCACTGTTATTTGTTGTAAAATCAACATATAAACATGATAAAATCAACAATACCAAATAATTTTAATATGTTTAGTAAAATGTACAATACTCTTTAGTAATTTTAACCATAACTCTGGTAGTGACATTATTTTGACGTTAACCTTTTTAGTTTTGTAAATTCAAAAGCGATGTCTTGTCATTTTTATCAAGTTTTCCCTGTAATTCAGCCAACCTTTGCTACTTTGGTAAAACCAACAAATCATTTTTTTCAGTGTTTCGCGCGTATAATAAGCATATTTCAAATGGAGTTTTCTAAGCAAATTTTGCAATAAAATTATGGGGATATATCGCCACAGTTTTCCACTATCTTTTTTTACCAACTTTTTCTTAAAGTGACTTGTCATAATGTCCTAATGCTACAGAAACCGATACCGATATCGTAGTATATCGGAACCAATTATTATTCATTTGTCGATACATCTATACATTTTGAATTCCGTGCTGTTGATAATCCATGTATAAACGCGCCCCATCGTCGCTGCTTAGAGTACAATTGGTCTATGTTCGGGGAATCCTTCGGGGATGTCTTGAGAATACAATACGCTTGTGCTCATTGTTCTTTTCCACTTCTTATATCTATGATGTAGGTTTTGTTTTCAAAGCTAACACACTATTTTATACCTCTTGAATCTCTCACCATCGATATCGGTTTCGGTATGGACGATACTTTTTATAAATATCAGTATCAAAGTCATAATGGTTACCAGTATGTAGGTATACAGGGTGTATCAGACACCCCCTAACAATAATCCACTGGGGTATATAACCATAGCCAAAGAAGCTAAAAAAATATTTAAAAAAAATTGGAGTGATTTTTTTTATATTTTCTATAGGAAACCATTCCTATAGAAAATATTTAAAAAATACTCCAATTTTTTTGAAAAAGTAAATTTTTAAGTATTTTTTTTTTCAAAATACTTTTTTTAGCTTCTATAGCTATGGTTATATACCCCAGTGGATTATTGTTAGGGGGTGTCTGATACACCCTGTATGTTAATTTAATAATTTGTACGGATGAAGTGTAGCAAGTGGATACTAAAACCACTTCTCGTAGTCAGATTTTAAGTTTCTAATAGCAACTCAAGTTACATGGCAGAGAAATAAATCACACAATTGTAAGATCGTTAATTTGAAACAAGTACACAGCATGCTTTTAACGGTCGCTAGTAATATTATTCTTGATAAATTGCGCACTTGTCTACGTTCCCCTTCATTTGTTAAAAGAAGTCTCCGGTTGCGAAATTTCGAATCTGACGATATAATATAAGGTTGATGTGTACCTCGGACGTGCTTTGTTTGCAATACTAATATGGCAACGACCTAAACTTGCATGTTGATGAAGGCAGCGGAGTTGTGCGTTATCCCTGATTACTATTCAACTTTAAATTAACGATGATACCTTATTGAAGTAGTAAAAACCGTCGTGAGATTCAAGGTTTGCCATCTTTTAGCTAAACAACTTTTCACAAATGCATAATTTGCTCAGATCATTTCATTTCACAAACTCATCATTTGACATCTTTTTATTTTCTACTAAAATATTGACGTAAAACAGACCTAACCTAACCTAATGTGAGCCACGCCTAAAGATTTTTCGATTTTTAAAAAAGTTACGGATTATCAGATGTTAAAGGGTTGTCAAATGATCCATTTGTGAAAAGTTTTTAGCTGATGATGAGATCCCGAGATTGAAACATTGATAACATGAACGGAGAAGAGGAAAGACTTCGTAATATGTAGTCCGAAACAAGTCAAGCAACCTTGAGATATTAGTGATTTTTTTAATGAAAATTAAATGTGTCCATGCCTATCATTACATTTTAGAATGAGTTGTAATGTAACGTAAACACGCATAGTATGTGTGTGTTTTAATTTGTTATGTATGTATGTATAACTCTTTATTGTACATAAAACACATGAAAAAGATGAATACAGGAAAACACAAATGCACAAAGGCGAACTTATCCCTAAAAGGGATTTCTTCCGGTTAATCTTTAGTTAAAGTATACAAGAGTAGAAGACTAACCTTGGCTTCCCTAGCCATAATCGAGCTCTTGCAAGAAAGCTTTGAGAGTTGCTGTAGACAAATACGTCGTAGATAAGGTTTCGAACATTTTTTCAGCGAAATACCGTGTTTTTCAAAATAAGCTATAAAAAATATAGTAATTTATGTTTTTTTTAATGGACACAGATATTTGTGAATTTATTGATTTCGCGACATCATTAATAATCGTCATCATTTCTGGTATCTACGGAATGCGAGCATACACGTACATCTTTATAAGTGAGAGTGTTTTTTCCATTTACTTTCTATAAGAATGTTACGATTTCACGGTTTGATTACACATTACACGGCTAGTTTAATCGTGTTGAAATGATTAAACAAGTACCTTCGAGAACTTAATGATGGTTAATAGCATGTTAGTACTCTAGTTAGTAATGGCATAATCTCTATTTCATCTCCCAGTTATCCTCCTAAGACCCAGAGTATTACGTATTACTTTTCAAAAAGTAACTTCCTATGATTCACATAATTTTGAAATTCGAATGTGGAATATGTACAAAAATTTGTACGCGGGGTCTTAGGAGGTTTAAGTGAATCCTCAGATAATGACACTTCAAATTCTATTATCTTGCCGTATACAGGTTTCTAAGGGTTTAAACAAGAAATAGCTTTCTAATGTTTCTAATTTTATTTTTTACAGAACGAAAGGCGATATTGAAGGACTTGAGCGGGACCTTTCACTCCGGTGAGCTGACCGTCATCATGGGGCAGTCTGGCGCTGGCAAGAGTACCCTCATGGACATCCTGGCTGGATACAGGTTAGTTCTAACTACGCACAAAGAAAAAGTGCCATTTCTTTGAAACTTAAGCATATTTACGTTACACCACCACCACCTCCACGACCTGCACCAGCTTTGTTCTTTTCTCCGGTCCGTCATGGTTGCCTGTTAGAGATCGCGCCTATTGTTACCTTATTACTTCTGTATACCTTTTTTTGTTTTGATTAATATTATGCGGTGTTCAATAAAGAGTTAGTGTATTGTATTGTTACACGCCAAGCGCAGTTCTTCAAATTCAAAAGGTATCTTTTGTTACATTTCTATTTTTAAAGATCTTTCTGTTTTATATGAATAACTAATTCTAAATCGAACAAATTCCTGACCCATTGTGAAACCCTTTCGCAGTGAATGTCATATCACTAACAGTGCGATACATTGAATTGGCAAGGAAATAAAGTAACGTTTACTGTGAGAAAGTTCTATAGCGGGTCACGAATCAATTTGTTTGATAGTACAGGGGCCTTACCATGACGTCTTAATTCCGACTCAGTTCAGGTTTTACCTTTTTAGTATGGATCTGACAGCGAGTGAACCTAAACTGAATCGCATTAAGACGTCATGGTAAGGCCTCAGTACTTTGTCGCAATATCCAACTACGTCATTAGGTTTGAAATGCAGGTGTCACAGTAAGGCAGGTATTGAAAACAGCCGGTGGTGTATAGTTCTATGTCAGTCACATAGCCTAGTGTTAGAAAATTTTGACGGAATATTGATTTAATTTTGGTAACATATTCAAAGACGTAGCTTTACGGATGCAGTTGTCATGCAAGTCACAAAATTAGTGGACAAGTACTTGATAGTCTTGATAACATAACTGGCCAATAGAGAACAAGGATTGGACCCCCTTATACATGACAAATTGACTCGTCTTTTCGTAGAGTCTTCACCAGTTTAGTGTTGCATTTTTTACTTTTACTTCTGTAAAGAAAAATTCTGTGTCCAACAGACAGTATCAGACCGCAAACATATACCTATGTAGGCCTGAAATCGACGATGAGTATTGATAAAGTGAATGTGTAGTTCCTGTTTAACGCTCAGCCATGAACTGCTCACCAAAATATAACTAATTTTTAGGTTAATGACACCGATTTTACAGCATTCACGCTTCGTTATGATGCCATAGTATTATAGTAGTGTGAAGTTTCGACATTCTTGAATGAAATCCAAGTTTGTTAATTTTCAAATTGAACAATTTGGGAAACTCCCACCTCGCGTTTTAACCACTTTGCTTAATAGTAGTACCTACTTAATAGTAAATTGGTTAAAAAACTAAATTGAAATTGATACCCGAGGTCAGTTAGCAGTACTTAAATACTTCCTAACAGGCAAACAAATAACTGTACCTAATTAAAATCATTGTATGCTTTGGAGTTAATAAGTCAATTAATTAAAAACGAATATATAATTATCGCGACAGAACAGAAGCGTGAATCATTTTCAACATGCTTATTACTTAATTAATAACGCGCCTAAAGTTTTTTACATTTGATTGTTGATTCTTAGGATGGCCTTCGATAAGAGTTGTTACTCTAGCATACACTGACTAAAATGTGTATTATCTCAGTTATGCAATGGAATCCAACTTTAAAATGCGTTGGGGTAAGTTGAAAAGTGATGTAAGATAAAAACCGTCCGTAAATCCGGTCCTCACAGAACGAAATAAAATAGATAAGCATCTGCTTAGAAAAGATCTCTCTTTAATGAGCTCTGTTGGTTTTTGGTCCATTTTGACACATGGTCCTTTTTGTTTAATAACGCCATCTATTGGCGAGTAAGTTATTGCATTAGTATCGAGTGTGTAAATGTGGCTAATCTCCCTTAAAAATAAATAACAAAGTGTGCTCGCTCGGTTTCAAACTTGCTGACCTCGACGCTTATCTTTAGCATTGCTTCACTATTTATTTTCCTATTGCTCATTGATTTGTATTTAGATTTTCTTAAAATCGATTTGTCCTCGCAGAAAACATTTCACTTTAGGTACTAAGTGCCGTTTTACTATGAAAAAGTTTCATTTTTAATAACGTTGCATCTTAAATTATTTCAATGCTAAATTTCAAACATCACGTTTGCTGTTGCTTCGAATATATGTGATAACAATAAACCAACTGAATATGTCTTTTAGGTTCAATTGCCATAACTATTAAAATACAGCGCATTAAACTAAACTAATACTAGGTATCCCAAATTACAAAATAACAACTCTTAAATTCAATAAAACGGCACATAATTATCAAAACCATAAAATAATACTAAACTTTGCTGCACATGTTTAAAACAATGATTATTTTTATCTACAGTTACACGCACACACGTACACTGTCTGCTATTGATCAGGACACGCACTCACAGACACACTACATTGTAACAGTCGTCATGTCTGATGAATTGAATACCTGTTCTTGTGATAATGGAAGGCATTGGCCTATTATTTCAACTTTTGCCCAATCGCTGATAAGATTTCACGTCATTGAATGAAAATATTTATCCGTTCTAAACATTCGATGCGTTCGATCGAAATTTATGAACATTTTGATATTCCTTTATTCGTAATTTTGTAATAGAGACAAAACTCTTTAGATACAAACTGAAAAAACCCAGTAAGGCAATGAATTTAAACAACATGGGAAAAAATCCACTTTTATGTAGTAGATCTACACGAAAGAAACAGTAGGTAGGCCATTTAAAATGACACGACAATATAGAGAGCTACATAAAACAAAACATGTAAAAGCAATCATGGAAGTGGTAAGAAAGTTGAGAACATCAAAGAAACCATGTTGCAATTACATAACTTTTAGTTACTTTAGGTAATTTCAGTCCTAACTGTGACCAGACTGATTAATTAGTTAGCCAAGACCTTGTCAAGCTAGCTATGTATGCAAATTACATTACACTTGATACGGCTTTATTTATTCTTATTCTGATTATCAAGGCAAGGTGCAAGTTTTCTTAGATTTCTTATAACAATATCAACTTTGATATATACTTACTACTACTACTACTTTGCTTTACACTTTATACTTTAATACATAAATAAATAAATAAATATACCTATGATCTAATCACAAAAACTGAAACATGTCTTTGACGAGCCTAAATAACACTTCTATGAACCAACATTGTGTCAATCACATGTACGCCGGTTACTTAGGTTTTTTGTAACACGGCTATTGTTCAAAAGGAAATAAACAAAACTATCTCCGTTTGTTAATAAGAGTCAGTCAGTTCTAAGTCCAATAACCGGTTCATATGCAGAACGTATCTCTTGGGCAAAATGATTATTGATGTTTCAAAATACCACGACAGAACATAGACGACGACTATAACTGGGGCGAGTAAAGTTTGTATGTAGGTTTTAATTTCAAGTTTAATTTATTTTTATTTTTATGAGTCTATCAGTTTATAGAACAATTTGAAATGGTTTAATTTCAATGTATTTTTCATGCCTGATATAACAATGGCGACCCAATTAATCAATGTTAAAGAAGATAACCAACTGCTAATGTTACTGAGCTTCCTCGTTACTTATCACGACCAATATTTATTCATGTTATTTATTTATATTTTTCATATTATAGACTCAACCATTTATCGGTTGTCAAGTAAATCTTCATATGTTGCAGTTTGTATATTCTATTCAACTGATAAATGATTAACAATAAATTGTGTAACACGGGCAGAATGTTACCTTAGTAAGTTATTAACTTTGGTTGCTAGGATGCAGGTCAACTGAGTATCAAAATGTTTATTAAATCACAACATTTACTTTAATTTTCCACTAATGTTCTAGAGAAGTTACAATACCAAGAATCCGTGCAGAGCCAGATATGCAACTGGCTACTACTTTGCGCTTCTACAATTTACTAATTTCGATATTCTTTCGTAGGTACTTATTTAATTTCTACCGCATTAAAAGATAACACTGATTAATTACAATTAAATAAAATGTTACCAAGCGCTGATAGTACACAATGATAAATTAGAACTACACTTGTTGTATGTAAGAACCTGTAGGTAAAATAATAGGTTTTTTAAGCTAAATGAGGTTATCATAACTACATGCGATCTGTCACAATATACAAAAGTCACAATCCGGTGATCATGAGATCAATAAGAAACTGTTCCAAGAATTAATGCACAATTTCAACAATGAACATATGTATTATAAGTATGTATGTGGTTACGTACCTGCTTCGCTTCCGTAAGTAATAAAATTAAAACTGGGATTAAAACATTGAACAGTTTACCGCAAAAATATTCCATATCAAATAAACTTGAAGCTTTATCTTATCTAAAATCTAATATCGATTGTGCGAAGTAGTTAAATAACACACTCTATTATAAGTACAACGAATTCATTTTACAAAATACCAAGAACTCCTAATTTTTTAATAATAATATATGTATTCAAAAGGAAACATTTAGCATCCTTTGACCAATGGGGACTATCGTTTCTTTGGTCACCAGTTGGCGCTACTGTTGACTAAGGTCCAGAGGTATAGGCTGTCAAAGGCGACTTTATAAGATCGGAGCCGAAACAAACTTTTAAATCTTGAATCCCATTAAGTTTATGAAACAAACTAACCTCTGAATTAGCTGTTTATTCAAAGCGTTCATATTCATCGCCAAATAATCCATATTTGCGAAATTTCACGAAGGAGATCACTTTTCAACAGGTAAACGAAAGAAATTATATTTTATGTCAAAAAGCCCGCCAAAAACAGTGAAAAGTGACTGTTATTGGACCTCACGCGACAGCCCCCATTGATTAAACTATTTTAACCACTGTTGGTTTCATGAGCGTATAAAAATGTATCAATTATTTTCACCTTTCTTATAATTATGTAGACTAAAGCGTTTTAACGAACAGTTTCATCATTTCAAATGTTATGATAGATATTACAGTTATCTAACGGTGTAAATTATTTTTGTATAATTATCTACCAACGAGTACACGTGCATTGAGTACCGGCACTCTAGTTCTCGTTACATAACATATCTAGCAAGGCGTATAACACCGTACCTACGTACAATGTGGTTGTAAAATGTTATGTATAAGTAAGTAACGTCAAGTTATACTTTTCTTATTGAAATAGCTTCAAAGACCTTGTTTTATGTTTAAATCACTCAAACCACCAGGTTTTTCTTTCGTTATTCTTTTTTGACTCAGTACCTACTTATTTTTCAACTAAGATACTCTAATAATTATAATATAACATTTTTAGCACCATCCCTTTGCTGGATAACTAACCCCTTGGAGCGGGGTCAGGTTTATTAAACTTTTTATTTCATACCTAATAAGAAGACAAAATAACGATACCTTTAGGTTCAATTGGCGTAAAGGACAAAATGCTACTTTTCAGGAGAAGCAAAGAACGTTTTTTTTATTTTTAAAACCTTTGTATTTTTTTTATTTGTGGACTTATTTCTTCGATGCATATGACAAAAGTGCTTAGAATTCTTCTCTCTACGCAGTAGAATGGTAACCACAACGATAAATAGCATACTTTAGAAGTTAAGTGTCCTTTACACCCCGGAAAAAAGCGTCGATAGTCCCTTACGCCCCGACCTTTTTAAAGAATTCAAAAGTTTTGAGGTTGTAAAGGTCAGTTTTTTATAAAATTATACAATTTTCGGGTGTATAGCTATAATTTAGACGTTTTATGTTATTTTCCTTACATAACCGTAATTAAAGGTATCAATGACGCAAAATATTTTACTATTTGCTAAAATGTACCTTTGGGAATTATTATATTTTTATTTTATTGGTAATGTAGCATTCAAATGTCATTAAGAGGCTGACAATCATTTGTGTCTTATTTGCAAAGACTTTAGACGCACGCTACGCTACCAAAATAGTTTCTTCTCTATCACTAACAGGCACTCGAACCATATGTGTGAACAGTGGCACTGCTCATAGTCACTGAGAAAGAAGAAGAAAAGAAGAAAGAAAAGAATATTGTAAATGAAAGCACGAATTATAATAATTGTAACAAAATGTTTGATCGTTATAAGTATTAAAAAATTAGGTATCATAAACATTAAGTACGTCACTTCTATTTATCATTTAACGCAACCATACACTAAACGAAATCGTTATAAGTTAAATTTTGTATCATTTAGGTACCTAGAGATTATGTATTTTGGTGTTTTTTGTTAAATATTGCTAAAAAACGAATATTGCTTTCAAAATCTGTCTGATAAGGTATACCTATGTTTATACTTGTTGGCAATTAATCATTTCAGTTTATGTGAGCAATAACTAATGACTAATTGTACATGAAATCTTCCAATGACACTTAGTTGGATTGACTATTGGATTGACTAATATTATAAATGCGAAAGTATGGATGAATGGATGGATGGATAGATGGATGGATGTTTGTTTGTTACTCAATCACGCCAGAACGGTCAAACGGATCTGGATGAAATTTGGCACATACATAGAAAAAAGTCTGGAATAGCACATAGGCTACTTTTTATCCCGGTAAATTGCGTAGTTTCCGCGGGATAGCGATAAACGAATTCTTTGCAGACGAAGTCGCTAGTAACAGCTAGTATTAATAAGTGACGTGCTTAATATTTGTGAGCTCTTAGATACTTGATTTAAGATTTATAATATTTGGACATTTTGTTACAATTATGACTATTTTGCTTTCATTTACTACACATAGTCTTACCCTGGGTAAATCTACATGTTTTATTACATAAATAATCGTTTATAAATATACCTAACTAAACTGTTTGAAATATGTATGTTAAATGAAATTTCAATGCTACATAACTAATAACATACATATTATTAAGATAACGATTGCTAACGTTTAACTTTAGCTAATCTATACGACACGTATAAATACTTATAATTATAAAGAACAATACATATAATATAACATACATAATTCACGTTTTATCCCTTACAGCGTAGACAGAGCCTATAAGGTAACAAGACCTAAAGGCCATGTTCAGCATAATTGTGGGTATAGATGGAAGGGGGAATCAGCAATTACAGTTATTTAAGAACTATTTAGTAAGTTACAGTGAACTATACACCCGAAAATTGTATAATTTTATAAAAAACTGACCTTTACAACCTCTAAACTTTTGAATTCTTTAAAAAGGTCGGGGCGTAAGGGACTATCGACGCTTTTTTCCGGGATGTAAAGGACACTTAACTTCTAAAATATGCTATTTTTCGTTGTGGTTACCATTGTACTGCGTAGGGAGAAGAATTCTAAGAACTTTTGTCATATACATCGAAGATATAGGTCCCCAAATAAAAAAAATATTTAGCTTAAAAAAATTATTTTACTTCTCCTGAAAAGTAGCATTTTTGTCCTTTACACCAATTTTATTGAACCTTAAAGTGTCGAATTTATAGAGATACACTTACTTTCTCATCAAAATTAGACCAAAGGATTTATGTTTGTGTCTTAATCAGGTCGTATAATCCAAGAAATAAATATCTTTTTGTATTTACGTCCTTTACGCCGTAGTTTTGATTTGGTATTAAAGTATAATGTATAGAAGTAAAGGTCGTAAAGGACAAATAAGTAAATTCAGTCCTATAAAAGTAGGTCTTAAAGGACAATATGGTAAATTTAGGTTTATACGTCGTTGTTTATAACTTCATGATTTCCTTTACGTTCCATGTGATTTCAGGTTTGTTACTTACACCCACAAAAAAAGCACATTTTGGTGATAAGTGATCCAAAAATATGGGGCGTAAAGGTCAAATTTTACGAGATATCAAAATTTTAAGTATACAGTTCGATAGAGCTTAAAATTCTGAACAAAACTGTATATTTAACTCATTTTCAGTATTTTGTCCTTTACGCCAATTGAACCTAAAGGTATCGATAATATTGGATAAAAATGACAAAATACCTCAAAAACCCGAGACATGAGCGAGCTATATAGTAACCAAATGAGCCAAATTTATCCAAAAAAATTCGCATGCGGCATACCCAGTCTCATTTTGACCACTTTATGTATTGTAGCAATGATCCGTTAGCAACCGCCCGTCTGACCAATTCTGTAAGGTCAGTTTATAAGGCCGAGGAAGTGCCTAATTTCATACTCAGCCGGTAATCGTCCAATAACTTACTACGCTATTAATGTCTTATTGTGACACGAGCACGAGAACACTATTTCATTTCATTGCAGTTATCTTTGTATCTTTATGCATCGTTTGTTAGTGACGCTTGTTGACATGCATTGGAAACATTATAATAACGTCAATCCCTTAGACTGTTTGTAACGTATTATTTTCATGGGTGTCCCTTGTTTTGTCGACAAACTTTTCATCGAATTTCATTTCATCGAAAACGTTTCAAGTAACATTTAGCTCACGTATTATTATTATCGAAATTCCACCTAGAAGTCAAGATATAAAAGAAAAAGGAGGGGTCCACCGAAATATGTTTTGATACATTATTTATTAGGATACCAAATGAAAGAGGAAGAAGTGCTGAGTTCAAAAATGTAGTACATGTAATTTGTTATAATAACACTAAGCAACAGAATAATAATAAAGTTTACTTTATTACTGTTTAATTACTTTAATTAGTTCCGCTATTCGTTAATAGATGTCGCTACGCCATATGAATTAAATGATTCGTATATTTTTATCTTTAATTTGTTATTTACCTAGGAAGTATCTATTTTCAAGGTTCCTTAAAGGAAAAAAGGAACCCAGGATCACTTAGTTGTCCGTCTGTTCGTCCGTCGTTCTGTCTGTAAAGTTCCTTTTCCTCGGGATCGCGTATAGGTACAAAGTTGAAATTAATAACCGATACTTAGATCTGCGGTCCCTTAGAGTTGTGGAAAGATTAACCCTTAAATCTATACAATCACAAGTATGTAACCTACAGTCATTAGAAAGGGTGTTTCCATACAAATCGCCGTGCTCTCAAAAAATATTGGGTAGGTAGGTACTTCCAGTTGTCTTAGAAATTTGAAATTTTGTTTGATGGTGGGCCATATAGCACAACACAAATTAAATAAAATCAAAAAAAAAATTTTAATGTCTGCCTGTGTAATAATCCAATATAAAATGACCTCACACTGCCTACATTTTGCTTAGGAGCAGGGCTCTGCTAACACTGGATATCGTATTCACTTGCCGAATTTATACGGAACCCTCGGTGCGGGAGTCCGACTCGCAATTAGCCGGTTTTTACAAAAAAAAGTTTTATAATAACCCCTATCTCTACTAATTCGTATTTTGTCTGTCTGTTACGCTTTCATGCCTAAACCACTGAACCGATTTTATGAAATTTGGTACAGAGATAAAATTGACCTTGAGAAACGGAAGAACTTTATTTTTAGACGTTTAATTAGACAAAAAAATTAAATAATATGTGTTTCAGCAGTTGAAAGAAGACCTGTGGAGGGGGGCAAAATTGGGTTGATAATTAATATGGTAGGTAGTACCTATCGTTTGAAGGAACCTTTTTTTCATATCTTTAGGGCATGCCATTTCATGAAATGGCGTTAAAGTTACTTAGAAAACTAAAAAATCTTAAAATTAACTAGGTACTTACTTGATGTATGTTTTTTTTTTATAGTAGCCTAATTGAGTGTCCCACTGCTGGGCAAAGGCCTCCCCTTATGTAAAAGTGCGTCTGTCTTTTGCCTTCTTCGCGCTTAAGCCGATGAATCGACTTAAACGAAATTTGGGATGGATATTGTTATGGTCCCGGGGAAGGGAATAGAATAGTTTTTGACTGCAGAAATTGTCAAAGATGTGAATAGGGGAGTGAAATTTACTACGAAGATGCAATAATACCCTAAGGGTAATATATTTAATTTGTGCTCTAATCGAATGTATGCCTACCACTAAGAATAAGCTACCCAAAATACTAATTCTACGCAGACGAAGTCGCGGGCAAAAGCTAGTCATCAATAAAATTGTGATCTATACAAGTAATCGCACGAGTAAATTATGCCCTCTTAAATAACTAAAGTTCATAAAAACAAAACATCTAAATGACGTATTACGAGTTACGAAGATCGTTGCGTTATTTGTAACAAACAATTCCATTTATTGGCAAGAAAATATCTTATTGCGATTGGATTAGGAACTTGAATTAAATTGAGCTAGACTCCGACTCTTTATTTATTTTTTATTATTATACTTTTTGCTTAGAAGAATAATGTAGTTTAGTACTTAGTATCCTCAAAGTATTTTTGACGAAAAATTCTTGGAAATGGTATTAATTCTTTGTATTGTGGCATAAACATAAATACAATATACTATTTGGCCTAAATGTCCTTTTATTATTTTTAGACTTTTTACGACGCCGTGACAAAATTTACATAAGACAAGAAAATAATGAGAAATAATCCTAATCAAGTTCAGTATTGCGGTCACCTTGAAGTCTCTTCTTACCAACCAAAGTCAGCTTAAGTTAGCATCTGCAGGCATATTACGTAACGTCGCTCGCAATCACCATCGTGTGCATTTTGACAGTTTATGTATGGGCTGACAATTGGCATCGGAATCAGCTAGCTGTCACATTCATATAAGAACTGTCAAAATAAACACGATGGCGATTGCGAGCGAGTTGCCTGCTGGATATACAGGGTATATATACTGTATATATTTCAGCAATGCTTGGAGTGGTTTGACTAAATAGCCCCTGTAAATGTTTTTCAGGAGTTTTGAATCATAGTCTACAAAATGTTTATACATACCTACGATGTTCAAAGTGAACCGCGTAAGGGCGGCACTAAATTTTGAATGAAGATTTTATAATAAAAATCTTTGAATGGGTGTTCAATCAAACTAACCACCTGCTGAAATATTCCAAAAATATTCTAAGAGACCTTTACCTTGTAGTATAAGTAATACCTAGGATTGGTTACATGCGCTGTATTCTACCGGAGAGCGTCACTTTCAATCAGCCGTTTCGATTAACCTGCTATGAGCGGTTTTTCTGATCTCCAGAACATCTCGGGCTGGTATCTAGAGCATGAGGAAGCGGCCATTCAGCGGCCTCACTCGCTTCCTTCCAATTAATACAAGCTTGCGAGAGCTGCACGACATGTCGACATTTTTATAAAATTCTTAATGTTCATAAATATTAAAGATAAGATTGCTGACATTGTTGCTAGATATTTGTTTTTCATTAAGATACGGCAGTAAATTTTTTATTAAGGATGGTGTTGTTGATTAGACATTTAAATAATTTGTGTTTTATTGCTTCGAAAGAAAACTAAAATAAGATAAAATGAAGTTAACAAATAGGTACGCGAAAAATATTAATTTAAAAATGTCACTTTTATCTACTCCATGACGCGTAATCTACAAAAATGAACCCTATAATTCAGCAGAATTCTAAATCTAGCTATAACATTGTATATTAGGTATGTATCTACAATCATGCAGTGAGTTCTTTTTAATACAATACATAAACCAATGATTCTTTTATCAATTATCATCAATGAGTCATTGAACGTTAATGTGTCATTAACTTACTAAAACGTTAACACTCGAACTTTGAGCTGAGATTAAAAACCAACTATTTTCGCCATAAACTCTAAGCAAAATATATATATATAAATTGTCTGTACATACATAGCAATTCGCAATTAAATGAGGTCTATTTTTAAAAATTACCTATTATGTTTTTTTTTTCAGAGAGCAGTCACAAGGTAGCATCTACGTGAACGGTAGAGTCCGCAACAACAAGTGGTTCCGGCGGCGGTCTTGCTACATCCTGCAGGACGACAAAGTGCAAGACATGCTGACCACACAGGAGTCCCTCACGATCGCGGCGGAGCTCAAACTAGGCAACCATATCAGTCAGGAACAGAAAAACACTAGAGTAAGTGGTGTTTTAAACTTTTTGTACTATTGATAACCCCGGATTTAGAATTGTTTTATTAAATAGGTATTGGTAGGTCGGGTTACTTATGTCTTGAAGGGTAACTGGCTCTTGAGATTAACTCGGTCCAAACTTTACCTCTATTATCGCGTTGAAATGATGGCGCATTTGCCATTTGATGGATTTGGGTGTAGCTAACCACCCTACTTTTTATGGCTTTGGTCAAACCCTTTCCATACTCGTATGTGGTTTTCGTATGAGCCAAAGTTACCTTCCGTTGGGTCAAATTAACCTTACGGTAGATTGTTTAGCCAATGTAGAAATCACTGTCTCACAAATAGGTCACGAAACTTCTTGAATAAATATTTATAAATATTGTTAATATTTGATGTTCAACTATTATTATCTTGGTCATAGTCGGGAGTTATGTGGGACTAATAATTTTGGGAAGATCTTCAATGTTTAGTGATTATGTTCACGGCAGACACGCACCCCGCTCTGTGTTACTGTTTAATTTGTTATCTATAAAATAAACCATATGTCGTACGAAAACCTTGTGGTTTAAAATATTACAAATCAGTTCGATGCTTCATTTAGTAACGTTTCTTCCAGGTAAAAGAAATAATTACATCCCTGGGGCTATGGAGTGTGCGGGATACCAGAGCGTGCCACCTGTCAGGGGGTCAGAGGAAAAGGCTCGCGGTAGGACTGGAGCTCGTCAGCGACCCGCCTGTTATGTTCCTTGATGAACCTACCAGGTGAGCACAGTCACAGATGAGGAACAAACGGCAAACTCTTCAAGCAAAATGACAAGCACATCACAAAGCAATGGGGATATTTCCACTCAGACCCCCTTTTTCTATTGTCTTGGCATGGACCCAGGATCCCGCAGGAGACGAGGCCTACATATATACGTTACAAAATAACCGTTGAATAGATCGATGTTCTAGTTCATAATCATACTAACAATATTTTTTCTGTTATTGAAATTGCAAATCTCCTCTCCTCTATCGTTCTAATCACATCCGATTTTTCCTTGTAATTAATATGATTAACTGGAATACCGAAATGGAGACTGGTTTATTTACTTTATCTGTCAGTCCCATCGGGTATGAGGTCCCATTATTCTAAAGTATTCACCCTAAGATCTAATGTCCGATATAGAGCTTAAAACAATCAGAAATTATACCTGGTCACTTACGAAACAAAATGAGAGTCAGTCTTATTGTGTTTTTCTGAAGAATGTAACTTTATAAGCAACCACTTGGTTGACTTATGTAGCGCACACTAATTCTAGGATTACTTTTTCCAGTAATTGTTATAAATATATTCAATAAAACGATCATGTAAATATTTTGACATTATCAACTAGATAACTTTTATCAATGGTAACCAACCAACATCAGATGCGTCATCACATTGGCCTCTTTATTTAGTCACCCACTGGTTTTATATTGCCCTATTAGATAGGAAAGTTGGAATGCTTTTCACTTTTTAGCGCCTTAAACTGCGCCCGCGCTGGGCATTGACCTCTATTTAAAAATCATTGCATGAATTAAGAGTAATCAGTGTTATGGGCATTTTAAGAAGCATCAACTCGACACGCTTAATCATCTGGGATTGGACTAATTGATTATCATTATTTTCAATACAATGATTTCCAAAGTTGGTATAATAATATGGTTGCTCTTTTTATGTATGTATTTTATACGACGATTATCAATAATTTCCAAGTACCTAATACCGGAGCCTTTCATTTCCTCGAATTACATATGCCATAATGTAATGTTTGCCATAATGATCATTAGCCATAACCCTTTTTTTCTCTGAAACCGTAATTTTTCCAGGAGCATTGAAATGGTAATCCTGTAGATCTCTATAGGTTAGGTTAGGTTTGTTTCATAACAATCCTGATCCAGAACAATTAACAGTTAAAGAGAAAAAAAGAGTTATGGCAAACGATCATTAATAATAAATAAATATCTTGGGACAATTGACACCAATTGAACTATCATTATGGCAAACAATACATTTATGGCATATGAAATTCGAGCAAACGATAGAGAACCACCCAATACCTATACTAGCTGGGCAAAAGCAACTCTGTCTGAGAAGCTTATTTTATACGAGCATTTATTTAAATATGTAGCCGTTTTAGTATGCGTGCAATTGTATGGGTCAAGTCATCCAAGTTAATTTGCAATCGAACGCGTTTCTGCGAAAAAAGTCTTGACAGACAGATTGATAGATGACTAGCGACGTAACCCTATAAGGGTTTCGATTTCTTTTGTGCTACAAAGCCTCAAATAGGGTAACTCCTTACCTGATTTATTTTAAGACCCAGTAATACGGCGGCATCTAGTCGTCAGAGACCGGACTAACCGGCTTAACAGCTAACCAATGTAAAGTTTGGAAGTATTCCAACCAATCAAAACATACTGTCGCGATCGACAACCATCCATGATTATTAGCGATCTTGACTTGAATAAATTTTAGCAAGATGTCGTCGACATAGAACTCTAGGCGAAAGCAATGAAAACTAACAAAAATCTTCAGTGGGTACGAAACATGAATCTACTTTTCATTGAGTGCGACATATTTAAACTGCACTAAAAATAAACAGAAAAACTTTTTTAACTAATTGACAACATTTCATTTTTATAACACCTGAAAATGTATATATGGTTCGAAAGCATTTTGCCTCCTGATCACTGCAATATGTTTATATAATTTTAATATCGCTTATTATAAAAAATAATTAAAAATATGTCCTAATTTTACCAAAACTACCACATGATAGGTGAAACGCCTTTGCTTTTTTCACGAGAAAAAATAAGGGATCATAACTTTGAATTTTTGGCAACTTCAAAGTACAAGGGGGGCAACTCTGAAATTCTATTTACGAAGTTCGTTGCATACCTTCTCTCTCACTCTCAAGATAATGACTATTAGTATGAGCGGAACAGCACGAAGCGAACCTCGAAAATCGAATATTGGAGAATAGGGCCTGACGTTGACAATTTGAAATTAACGTCAGTTTTTTTTCTATAGAGAAAAGACAAAGGGATAAGTGTGTATTCTGTGATAGTATCGGAGTTACGCCCTTTTAGAATAAGCACAAATTAATAAATTAATTATAAATTAAATACAAGCCCTAGCGAAAAAATTAAACTGTCAGCATGTTCATCTTTTCAAACAAAATACAGAGAACCATTAAAATTATAGGCTCAGAAATATGAAATGTTGTCAATTATACCTACGTATAGGTAAATTAAATCAGCTTCCAGTATTTTTTACGTAAATTCATGATTTGGTATTGCATCCTTCTTATTTTTTAAACTATCGATAAAATAGGTCAACAATGGTTGCACAATCTCTCTGCTACTCCATTCCACTGTATAAATACCGTGCACTATAAAAGTCATTGTTTGAATCTCATTATTCTCATTAAACAAAATCACCTACCTTACGCTACGTTCTAGTTTATTTTTTTATTTTGATGGCGAAATAACGCCGCGTGGTATTAACCACATTTGCCGGCGTCCTGCCTCAGTCCATATCCTTACTCCGAAGTAACAAATCGTACCTTTCCGCTCACACTAATACTCGTAGTCTAACAGCAGAGTGAGAAGGATGATATGGCTTCGAATTTGGGAGTACACCCCCAGCACGGATAGGTACTAGCAATCGCTACGGTTTGCCGCAGCATTAAAAACTGTAACCTATTAAAAACATTTTTATTTTCATTAAGCTGAATCATTGCATGTTCTTCGCTTCATCACCAGGGATCTCAGCTTAAAATAAATTACCAGTCTTTAATAGTTTTGACTTGTTTAACTTTGTTTTCTTTATTTTGGTTAGGTCTGTACTGTTTTGTTTTTATTAGTTCTCTCCTTTGTAGTAGGTACAGTTATGTATTGTTTTGAGGAATAAAGCTCATATCGATCCACCTAGTTACGCCACATAGTTATCAGATAGGTACAGTTTAGTATCTGACCTTATAACATCACACAATCCCGTGAGTCACTCATTAGTATACTACGTATATGTTTTTTATGATTTTTAGATAAAAGCAACACCTGTCTCCACTTGACGGTTTTATTTGATTCATCAACGTAATCGACATTACTAGATAGGGGATAACTATTAATTACTAAACTATTATTGGGAAAGCATGTATTAATAACTAGTTGATAGCAAGGAAGCTGTTTCGGTCAAGAGTTTGATAGTTAAAACTAACTTAAGCGGTGTAGGTACCTAACAAGGTCAACACGGCTAACTAACTTTTAAATTATTAGTTAACTAATAATCTTAGAATCATGTCAACCCATCACTATTTTGATTCCCCTTTCCACCTATACGCCCACATTCATGCTAAACGTGGCCGTTAGGTCTTGTTACCTTAGGATCTGTCTACTCCTACTAAGGATAAAGACGTGATATATATGTATGTACGTATGTAGTTAACTGAAGTTGCCCAGGGTGCCCCGCTCTAAACGTTCACCCTAATACCTTAACGCCTTCTGACAGAAGGCACCGCAAAGCTCGAAAACAGGAGGAGATTCCGATCCTTTCCCAGATACTAGTAATCCTAAGAAATCAATTCAAGACTATAGTCCCTCATTTTGTATTGTATATACGAACCAAGCGGAAACTTCAATTATTTACAGAAGAGAACAGACTCGTGCACAATTGGATCGTTTATAAACACAATAAGAAACCACATTACATTCAACAGCCTAAGCCAGGATTTCCTGTTCCTCGACTCCAAGAACAATGCACAAACGGTCAACCTCAAGACAGTACAGAAACAGCAATATAATATAATGCATATGAAAAATTAACAAATTTTTTAAAGAAATTTTTAAAAACCTTCGGCGAAATATCAACATTCTACATTATGAGTCATTAAATGCTTCTAAAGACGACCAACCTTCGCTATTACAGGACTAGGTAATTAAAACGGACTTTTTTTGCAATTCCAGTGGCTTGGACAGTTCAATATCGAAGCAGCTCATCTACTTGCTCCACCTGCTAGCGCGGCAAGGAAGGACGGTGGTGATAACTATGCACCAGCCATCAGCAGCTCTCCTCCGGATGGTTGACAGGCTGTATGCAATAGTCGCCGGCCGATGCGCTTACATGGGTTCAGTGCCGAATCTGCTGCCGTTTTTGGATCATATTGACCTTGCCTGTCCAAAATTCAACAATCCTATAGATTATCGTAAGTTGCAAACCAATAAATAAAAGTCTATCTAATAACTCACCACTATCTTTATTTCATTCGAAATATTATAAACGGGATGTGAACCGCGATTACCTTTATTGAGCTCCCGATATTTCGATACAGTTGCATGTATCATGATCACGGAAAATATCGGATCGGGAAATATTGGGAGCTCAATAAAGGTAATCGCGGTTCACATCCCGTTTATAATATTTCGAATGAACTTAACCGTGAATCATTAAAAACTCTTATCTTTATTTCAACTAAAATTATCGTCTGTAAAATACAGGTCTTCCTTCATAGACATCAACTTGGCTGCTTACAATAGTTACTCTATTAAGAGTGTGAGCCTCTACCATATTTGCTTAGACAATTTAATTCTTATAGCAAACAAGCTTTGCACAGGTTATTAAAATTTACGTATACATAAACCTTCTTCTAATTGAATCATTCTATCTTTGATGAAAACCATATAATAATCCGTTGCGTTCCTAGTTTCAAAAAAATATCAGCGTACATTTACATACTCGTACAGACTGCGTGGGGTGACTTTGTTTTATACTATGTAAAAATGTATTATAAATAGTTAGTACTTACCCCAACTTTTGTTTGTACCTACTGCTAGTATCCGACGAAAAGCGGATAGAGGATGAGTTGATTGCAACAAAGGAAGTTCTAATACCAGTTCAGAAAAATCAGAACGTATAGATCTAATTTAATCTAATTTAATGATTTATTTAACTCTATCCTTAAAAAAGTTACATGAATCATCAATTTAAATATACAACATTTTAATGATATATTTACAAGAAAGTTAAATACTATAATCAACGTAGCTTTTTATGAATCATCAACTGAAACTTTAAGGCACTTGTCATTTTTACAGTTATCGAAATATGCGTAGAGAAGGCTGATAAGCTAGTAGAATACTCAGAAAACGGACGAGACTTGCAGTGGATTAATAGCATATCTCAAGAGACTGATGACAAATTAATAGGTAAACTTATTGTGAATCAGTTAAATGATTACAGATTGGTGTGATGATTAATACTAACGTTTTCTCTTTTGCAGAAATATATAATGGTAGTTTATATGAAGAGGTGTTTCTGACAACGCTACCGCCTCCAAAAGAAGACCCAACGAGTAAAATAATTTTGGCATTGAAGAGCACATATGCCACAACTCCGTGGAAACAATTTACAACACTAACGAGAAGATCCTTATTAGTAAGTGTTTTAATCAATACTGTTTAGTAAAAAACCACAAATATATATATTATAGTACATGCCACTTACTTAAATAAAAATGAAATAGTGACTGATAACAATTATTTAGAAGTATCTGTAACACCTGTGCTAATAGGACACACTGAGCTGATTGTAGAATCTGATAAAAAATTACAGTAGGTATCAGAAAACATGTGTATGGTTTACTCAACAAAGCTTATTCTAGATTATTTAGAAAGCAGAGCTAATTAAATTAACGGGCATTTTGACCCGAGTCCCAAATATGATAGAAGAATCAGTTCCATAAGCATACACAAAAGATCCCTTTGCGATAGATTCCTGTTTTCCATTAATACTCTGATTAGTTTATTAGTTTTTCTTCAATCGTTTGATTTGATTAAATGTTAATTTGTGTCAGAACATTAATTTATTTATTTTATTTGATATTCAAGGCGATGTGGCGAGACCCTCAATTCACGCTGATGATCACTGGCATCCACTGTGCCATGGCGCTCTTCGTCGGTTTTCTCTTCTTCAACATCGGTCAAGACGCCAAGTACGCCCGGGACAACTTCAACTTCCTCTACTTCTGTCTCATGTTCCTCATGTTCACCGCCTTCAGCGCGGTATCAATCACATGTAAGTGTCCATTCATATTTTTTGTATACGAACGTATGATATCAATTCAATGATGACTCATTCACGAGGCATTGGTCCTATGTAAACCAAATCCAAAGTAAGAAATTGTAAAAACAGTTCAATAAATTTTCACACATTTAGCCCGTCGAGCCCTGGCTGATACGAAATATAATAAGAAGGATATTTACGTATTGACTGCAGTTAGTTTAGCATTACACGCAAAGTGTTAAAAAGAGACCAGTAAAAACCTAATTGAATTAAATTTGTCCCTACTCACCGCAAATACTAATGCCGCCCAGAAGGCTGGCAGTATTGACTTGTTGCATGGAAATGATAATTCGCTGGGGGAAGTACTGGATATCCCTTTGGTCTTCATATTAAAATTGCTAATATAGCACATTAATAGAGATTGTGCAACATTGTTTCAAATAATTGATATTATAATTTTCTATTAAGAGATAACAAACCAACATAAAATTTTATTGCATAGTACATTCTCACAAAACAAATGTTTAATCATACTTGTTTATCCATTATTTATCCTTGTTTTTGTAAGTTTATTGTATGTAACATAAGATCATTATGAAACTCTTATCATAAATGGAAAGTTAACTGCGTTTTTGAACTTCGTTTGTTTTGTTCATGTCATGATGCATCAAACTTCATTTTTGTGACATTGAAATCATTAAGCATTCCATTTTATTCTCAAAATATCTCAATAGTATTTAATACAACTGATGATTCATAAAAGTCACAAAGAGCAACATGCATCAAAAACAATGCGTAGTTATTGATTTTGCACACAACGCCGTCCTATCTGATTACTTTGAACAAATATACCTATTCTAGCCCTATTCGTTGCAAGAGGGATTTCATTGAGAGGGAGGACTCATAGGGCGCGTGCTAACTGCCCCCCCCGCTCTCCCCCCGTGCTGCTGTCCCCTTCACTCTTCTCACCCTACGAATGCTCTGAATGCGGCTACACTTCTATAACCATTTTAGATGAAATCTATACAAATGCGCTTCGCTTCACCGTTTTTGTTTTACGCCTTGGACCGTTATTAGAACGATAAACATTCGGTTAGCAAGTTTGATAAGGGTGACAAATAATAGTAGCATGTTAACGAGAAGAGAATTACTTATCGTTAGATTTTCCTTCCATGAAATTTCTTGTGTCAAATATGGTCTTAGCGGAGATTTCTTAGAATTCGTCAGTATTAAGAGAACTTCATTGATATATATGTATATACTTTCTCGTCTACGTTTTTAATACCTATCGTAATTCCGACTGCAAAGTTGAATTGAAAAAGAAGATACACTGGATATAAAAGGGGTCAATGGCCTAAAACAGCAGATGTTGCTGCATGCGCCCGAGTGTTTATAAATATGTCACGTAGGTGTAGACTATTTGCACATTTAATTTTCGTCCAATAGAATTCACGTTTGTAAGTACCTCGGTTTAAAGAGTAGATACAGTCATCATCAGATACCTTTTAATTAAAAGAAAAAACACTTCAAAATATACCTAATATAGTTTCATGAAAAGTGAAATAAATGTTTTTAAGTCCCATCTCTCATTTATGATAACCTAAAACAATCTTTCTGTTTTGTTTATTACTTCAGTAGAAGCGACCAAAGGCGCTAATAAGATACATAGTCATGCAAACAAAACAAAACTTAATCACAACATACACACAACACACACATCGACATCGACATTCGACATTTTTAAACTTGTTAAACTTAGGGCTTAGTCATGCAAACAAAACAAAACTTAATCACAACATACACACAACACACACATCGACATCGACATTCGACATTTTTAAACTTGTTAAACTTAGGGCTTAGTCATGCAAACAAAACAAAACTTAATCACAACATACATTGTCGACATTTTTAAACTTGTTAAAACTTCTCATGCGTTTTCAGTGTTCATCCGCTCTGTAACGTGAACTTATCTGCTTTTCAGTCCCTGAGCAGTTCCCTGTAGTCCGGAGAGAGCACTTCAACCGTTGGTACACATCAGGGGCTTACTACGCGTCTACGCTGGTCTCAGCCCTGCCGACGCAGACAGTGTGCACTTTGTGCTTCGCCTGCATCGCCTACTGGCTCACTGGCCAGCCGCCTGACATTACCCGGTTCCTGTCCTTCTGCACCATTTTACTCCTGGTGTCTTATGTCGCCCTGTGCATAGGCCTGCTCAATGGGACACTGTTTAGCATCAAGGTACGTTTTTTTTGTTCTTAACTCAGACCTTCGTCTTTTTATTCGGTTCGGATAACTTGTGTTACTATGTAGATTTGGTACGAATCGGATAGATGCGAATGTGTCGTATTTTGCAAATAAATAAAGCATTGTAAGAACCACTTTTTCTTTCCAATGTACGTCCAACGTCCATTTACACAACGCATAAATTATCATACTCGTTTAAGCCCTAGACATTTTTGAACATAATATTGTTCTATCTTTATTCACGGCACGCCAATTCAATGCACCGATTTAAAAGCTTTCTTAGTAAAGTGTTGGCATAAAGAGAAAACAAAAGAGTACAGGCCATATACTCCGAAATTCGATTTTCGAAGTTCGTGTAACGCCATTCCGCTCACACTAATAAGCATTAATTTTAGAGTGAAAGGGAGGGCATAATACGAACTTCGAAAATCGAACTTCGGAGTAGCCCCCCAGTTCTACAAATTAACGAAAATTAACGGATCCGGAACGGATTTTCTGAGTAATGCGTTGCTGACCTCAAACTATAGGTACATTTTCGAAAATTTTATTAAATATTTTTATGTTGTACGGTCGGCCAAATAACATTCAACCTCCTATTAATATTATATTGCTAAAGTCGAACGTACCTAATAGATAGCTTCCTTAATGGGGTCCCGTAGGCACATTTTGGATGAGAAATCCTAGACTAGACATTAATACGCGTGGCGTTGCTGGTTGATTTAATGCTCCAAGCAAACAATGGACATACCTATTATTTTACTGACGTCTACCGAACCATCCAAAGACTATTTTGAGTGTGAGCGCGCAAAATAAATATCACGAATCCAAGAGGTCAATAAACCGGTTGGCAGTTAGGTACTACACATTTGCTACATAAATAGCTCGCTCCACGTAACGCCTAACTGTTTGATTAAAAATGATATTAGCAACATAATTGTGCGGAACATGTAGGTGAATTTACATGTATTAAGTATTATATTAGGACCTAATGTAACCGTGTGTATTTTACTATGTTATGATTATTTTAACACTTCTGTGGCCGAGGAGTACATAGGTAACATAGGTTAGAATCGCCGTTAAATCATTGTAATTTATCCTTTGTTAACCAAAGGAAAGGATCAAATCGATCGATGAAGACAAGAGTCCATAGATCACAGTTTTAAAGATTATTTTCGCCTAAGATTATTTTAAATATTATTTAATTTTTTTAACGATATTTTTTTACATAATAGAAAACTCAATACGCGACTCCAACTCGCTCTTAACCGGCTTTAAACACTTCTTATTCATTTCAGAACGCCGTTATCTTCGGGCCTTTCTTCATAATGCCATTCACCGTGTTCTCCGGTTTCTTCCTCCGATACAGCGACGCGCCGTACTTCTTCCGCTGGCTGTTCCACATATCCTTCCTCAAACACGGCTTCGTTGGGCTCTGTATTACAATTTTTGGCATGGACCGGCCTATCCTCCCTTGCTCAGACATATACTGTCACTACGCGTACCCAAGCCTAATGCTCAAAGACAGCGACATGTCAAAGGAAACATATTCCATAGTGGTTGTAGCTTTAATTGGCATAGTGTCTGTAGTCATTTTTTCTTCGTATATAACATTGAAAATCAGACTCAAGAATAAATGGTAATGTATTATTTAGGTTGTATTTACTGAGGTGTGATTTGAATGTAAAATGCAGAATGAGATATCTTAGTTCTTTTGCATTTTGCATTACGCTATTGCATAACTGTAACTTTTTGATACTAGATTAAGTTCAGCGAAAACTGTTCAAATGGAACATTGTATTTTTAATTGTGGTTTTATAAGTGAGGTGTAAGGATGTTTGTGTATTTCATTCCAGACAAATGGTTGTTAGTTACTTGTAACACATCACTATTTAATATATCTACATAATGTATACTTGAATTTTGATGGTTGGACTTTTATGTTGGTTTAATAAAACGTACTAAGACTGGGTGTTTAATGTCATAGGACATAAAATGTTAAATGTAGGTATATTAAATATTGATGAGAAATATATCCCAAAGTAGAATTCTAGTACGTCACAACTCTTATGAGACAATAAGTCATTTAGTAAGTAAACTGCTGGAGGTTTTAGCCATTGATTTAAACTACGAGATTAGAATTAAATGTGTGTAAGTAATTTAGGTAGGCTTAGGTTTCAATTTTCTACATTAAACTATGCACTGTGTAGAATAGGCAGTTCGACGATGTAACAGGTAAATACGTACTTTTGGTTACCTAATGGATCCAATTTTTCTATGCAGTTTACCTAACAGATTTATGGTCTGCATTTTAAGTTTTCTGTTGTGAAAAAACTCGATTTATTAAATAGGTATTACTTGTATCAGATCTTTTAAAATTTATAAATATTGAACTGCGTTTCCTACTGGTGCATTAATCTGTGATTTAGTGCAATTATAATGAAAGTACCTAAGAGCTGTTGGGCCATTAATATAACTGTGCCATTGGTTTTATGGAAAGCTTTAAAGAATGTTTTCTTTATTGGGTGCAAAGTAAAAACATGATAAAAATCTATGTATTTATTTTCAACCTTTTTTGGGGCTATGTGGTTGCGAATTTGTAAGAGATAACTTTTAAGGAAGTAAAGTTTCCTTTACACCAAAATGCTTCTACCCTCTTTGATTACCTATTTGTCTAGACAGAGTGTTGCGATACGATACCTTTCAGTTTTTTATCATGGTGTGCGTGACAGCCATTAACGGTCAACCAAATGGAATCCTGGGCCACTGTATAACCTTATCGCAATAAGTGATCAGCTTATTATTTGTGTCTGTCAGTGTCAAAGTATTCCAACGTTGATTGTGAAAAGATTCTACAGTGGCCTACACTTAGGCCGAACAGCGACCCGAACCGAACGCTCAGTAAGTAATTCCTGATAAATAAACACAATTTAAAAATAACTAACTCATAGAATCCCGTGTATTATATCTTATTTGCATAGTTCAGGGATCAAATAAAATACGTTACGCTACACTTCTAAAGAAAGAGAGAGAGGGTTGCAGGCTTGATATTTACGCAATTACCTACCTTTACTTAGTAATTCATGTTTCACAGTTTTTTTTTTATGAAAACGTAACCAGAAATTTGGCCTCAAATAGGGAAGCTTTTCTTTCTTTGTCTTCGAAACTATAACTCAAAACTCGTTCTTGATCATGAGGAATTTTGAAAATTGTATATATTCCTAAGAAGATGTTTTACACATTCCAGTTTGTTACTGATTGAATTTTATATGAATCAGATTAAATGTCCTTTGCCAAAGTAAGTGTGCTACTTTTTAAATATTTATATTTTATGATCACAATTATTATTCATCACATATATAAGATCGTTTAAGATACCGTTTCTGATGAAAAAACAGTTAGAACAGTCACTCAGATAATTTATCAATCGTCCTTTATTGGATACTAAGAATTGTTAAATTGTAAACTTTACTTACTATAATTAATTGGTGAACAAACTATAAAGTAATCCTGTTGCGCCTGTAAGGTTTTTTACACTGGCAATTTTTTTTATAGGCTATTTATTATCCACAAAGGTTTACTGTAATAACGAACCTTAATTTTTATCAATATGACACAAAAACTGCAACAAAAAAATTGGAAATTGGCTTAGATATTGAAAAACTATTCTTCACTAGTTATTCACCTAACAATACCTGCATTTTATTTTGTTGTAATGTCTATGCGGGAAGCTCGTTTGAGGGTTCATGTGGGTTAACTGTTTTTCTTTGTTTTATAGAGATAATGAGACACAAACGAATTGATATTTGTTAAAAATTTACAAGACTATGATAGTCAAAGTACTTGCGTACAGTAAAGTGAGTCTTGGTTTGTTATTATTTACTAATTATTTAACTACCTATGGAATCAGTTTTATGTATTACGCATGTGTTATGAAACTTTTAAGCTGTGGAGATGACAAAATATTTTATACAGAGAAAATATATCAACTAAGAATTTTATGGATGTGTTTGTCTGTTTACTATATTCCCATTCAACTATCAGCTATCTTGCACCATGTTATATTAAATACACAATAATAAACTTATTTATAAATTTCTAAACGACACTGAAAATTAGAACACATAGAAAAATCCGAAAAGTTAAGCTATGGCCGGGAATCGAACCGGGATCCTCATCATTCCGTGCAATACCGCTATACCTATACACCATCACCCCTAGCATGTTTAGCATGTGTATGTTTTCTGTGTTCTAATTTTGAGTGTCGTTTAGTAATTTAATTACTAATGGGCGAAACCGTAAAAATAAATACTAAAAATAAGAAGTAATATTTTTGGTTCATTTGATTGCACATAACTTATTTATAGTAAAATTTGCAAAGATTCCCCACGTCTTGCAGGTTCCCTGGGCGATGGTGATCACTTTTCATCGGGTGACCCGTCTGCTCATTTGCCCCCTCTTATATACATATAAAAAAAAGATTATTGTTATCATTGTTTACAAAAGAAAAAGCACTATTTCTCCCTGCATAAAAGATGATTAAATCATTACCAATATTATACAAAAAGAAAACCTACTGAAAATATTTCAAACACCTAAAACATTCACCACATTGCTACAATAACTTAGAAAGTCGTTGAACATAATAATTGTGTTAAGTAGTAATTTCGTCGAAGACAGTAATTTTAGGCATGTCTAAGATTTGTTGAAGTTTTCTGTGGTAATAGCGTCGTTGTTTAAACATATGGAAAGGTACCTTATAAAATACATAAAACGAAGTATATTTTAAATACGAATCACTTACCTAAGTACATATTTAGAAACTCTAATCAAATTGATAGTACATAATTTGGCAAAGTTTAAAAACGTAAATTTTGCTAACCATTAATAATTACCAAAGTGTATAGAATGGCCATTATAGAAAGTATTAAAGAAAATTAAATACGTAGTGAAAGTTAAGTCAGGCGAGGCTGCTACGAATTTTATCGCTAAGTAAGTACTAAGTACAGTGTTCAAAGCACGATCCAAAGATAACCTATGCCCCTTCATTTTGACACAGTTTGCGTTGTGTCGTTTTACGATAATTATGATAACGCATTTTAAGGAATAAAAGATAAGGCGCTGAGCGTTTTGACTTTAGAAGATTTCAAAAAAAATGTACCTACGTATGTTCACCGATTTCCAAAGTTCTTTTTTTTAAACAGGTAGGTAGCCCCATTAGTTTTTATCCAAATTGGTTGAACATTTTTTAATTGATTTTATTAAGTACCAAGAGAACTCGTCTACATTTAACTTCACTGCATCGGAAAGGAGTACTTTTAGGGCAAAGGTTTGTCAAAATAGGTATTAACTTGACTAAAACTTAAGGCGGTAATAACCATCGTACCATACAAAATCAACACGCTGTAATGGTAGGTACATACAGGAACACAGCGTCCATTTTGCAAAGTGCATGCACCCACGAAAGATTTCGTATAACAATAAATTGATAAAAAATTCCTAATTTCAACCTGCATAAATATGCTTTCACGGGATGTCTCGTATCTTCTTTTACTTCTGACTACCTAACCCTAATCACTTACTCGTGCATAAATACATACCTATTATATCTCATTTCCATTCCACCCGACCTAAAAGCCCACTAAGCTCGTTTCAAGGTCGATCCAACTTTTATCAGTATTACATGTACATGTAGCCATTACACTACATTACATACACTACATCAATGTACCTAGATGTTTTGTTTATTGGTCCGTTTATCAACAATCCATAACAAAGTCAATGCTTAATTTTTTGACCTCAAACTGATTAAATTGTGTACAATTGATATTTTAAGTTATGTATTATAAAAGTTGCAACTCTTATCTGAACCATAAAAATCTGACTTCTTCAAAATTATAATGAAGCATTACATACATAATCATGCATGTATATTATAGGTATACGAAAAGATTTTATTCAAATTATCGCTTTAATCCGGTGTCCGTTTGTAGATAAAGTTGAATTAAATTAGTTACTGTGCGTCCTACGATAGTGCGCTTGAGTAGTGGGAGTGAAAGCAAGGCGCTTGAGTGCATGCATCACTGTCGTGTTGTGAACCAAGTGGTCCTAATACTTAGTGCGATTATTCAATCCCGAGAGAGCTGCAGAGGACGCCACATCCGTTCTCCACTTTTAGTTAGTAAACAAGTAACTAATTCTAACGCAAATGGACGTCGAGTCCGGGAAGGACGATATCAGCAATGAAGACGCAAACCTTGTAGTATTCCTGGATACAGTGTACAAGAAACAGCGAGCTGCGTCAACCTCAGGTCAGTTTATTTAGCCGTTCGTGATAAAATTGGTTTTATTTTGTCTAAGTATATTTTTGTTTTGAGATAATTACGAATATTTATCTAACAACAAAGCGCAACTGAGTTTTGTATCATATCATTTACAATCGATAACGCTAAAAAATACAAGTAATAAAGTTGTAGAGGATTGCCATATTTAAGTTTCAAACCTAAGTTAAAGAAATGTCATGAGCTCAAGTGTAACGCTCTTTATAGTAGTCTGTAGCACTATACAAAACAGTTTTAAAGGTAACAACGCTAAAGCGCTAGCGAATGTAGAAATCGAATCGCTTGTAAGTATTATCTGTCTCTCGTTCTTTATGTCTTTCACAGTAAAATGGTTGGACAGATTAGACTGAAATTTGGTATGTGATATATTCTGATTTTATCACGCTATCGCGATTCACGCATTAGTCTATGATAGTCTAGCATAGTCTTATGATAAATTACAACCGTTTAGCTTTCATGGCTATATGGACAGTACAGACGACAAGGGGTCAAGAACACTTTAGTAGCAGTTATATACATACATGTCTGACTATTTGCAGGTAAGTAAGGTGTAATGTTTGTTATGAGTACCCATTCTTAGAGCTAAAGCTTATATTGTGTTTACCTAACAAGGAATGCCAATGGGTGCGTTCAGAATTAATAAAGCATCTACCTATCCGATAGTGCAGTAACAGCGGTATAGAAACGTGTAGGATTATTATCTATAACAAATCTAACTTAACACAATAAACAAGTCAAATTTAAAAATAAACGGATTAGGTTTAGCATAATATAGATTACGTACTTGTTATGTCCGTTCAGCGATAGGCAAAAGCTAATGCCAGCAAACCTAAGCGTAATGTTCAATTATTATATTATAGCTCAAACTGTTCCGTGGGAAATTTGGACTTTCCAGAGATAAAAAATAGTCTAGGTTAATGAATGTAGTACCTTTGAAATACTGCAAAAATTAGTTTAGTTATTCATACAAATAGGGCATCACAAATTACATTTGTTTTATAAGAGTTCTAGTGATAGAGCCACTTTAAAGGAAACGTACCGATCTCTTATTTTCTACCCCGTGAGTTTTTTTTCTCAAAGCACCACTGTGATCCTCAAGAAGTAAAGTTTACAAATATTTAGTATTCATTCTCGAGGAATATTATATCTGTTGAATATCAAGAATCTGTATAGGTAGCAAGTCACTTGGGGAGTTGGGGACCCAGTCGCACAACCTGTTCATAACTGACATCTCCTACTCATAAACTTAAGTCCCCGCCAAATTTCACGTATCTGGTACAAAAAGCCAAGGACTTTCCTACAAATTTGCGAAAGCCCCAAAACAAAACCACCTTAATCCAGCCATGTGACAATTTTTTTTTACTAACGAAACCTACCTACGAACTGCCTTCGTCAGGCCCCTCTTCTCCACTGGGCACTATGGGCACGTGCCCAGGGCCCCGCGATCGAATGGGGCCCCCTAGTTCCTGCCAGATTACCAAATGATAACCGATATTTAGGTCATAGGGGCCCCATGATCCTAATGTGCCCAGGGCCTCAAATAGTTTAAAGACGGCCCTGGCCTTCGTCCCAAATTTCGGGTATCTACAAGTATAGCAGCCACATTCTTAGAAGAACAATAATGGAAAAAACGTATCCTATATTACCTATTCCAAGTTCTAAGCTACCTCCCCACCAATTTTCAACGAAATCGGATCGGTTCAGCCGTTCTCGAGTTATTCTTTTACATACATAGATTATGTGTTACTAGCATTGAGGACATCAACATAGTGAAAACTGCAGTACAACTCGTGCAGGATTTTTGGTGTAATCTCAAACTCTGGATGATCACGCATAAACTTATAGGTATACTTAGCTGTCGGGAGTCATTTACCCTCCGTATGAAAGGGACAGAAACTACGAAGGGAATAAACGAGAATGCAGATCGAGTACTATGTTGATAATTATGTTGTACATAAGTTACATAATACTTGGTATATAGCCTTTCATTGTTATTGTTATCTCTTAACTATACGTATGCATATTATAACAGTACCTAGACTAAATCAAACCAGACAATTTTTGTCAGAGTGTCCGCCTGTTTGTTCACGCTAATCTCGAACACTACAGAACTGGATGGCTTTCAATGGTAGATTAAGCTCATTTTGGGACAACTTATAGGTTTTGATACATCAGTATCCGATGTGGGTAGGAAATAATATCGTCATTTAAAGTTTAAACATAGATTAAAATTAGCCATCTTTGTGAATCCTTGTCAAAGTGAAGTCCATAAAAACGAAGTTGCGGGCGGTAACTAGTTTATGATATTTACTTTATTATTACTCGATTGATTAGTAAAGTAGTCATTTAATTATTCGCGTCAGTTGATTCTGCGTGGTCGCACCGTACGTGCGTATTGTATTGTACCAAAAACCGATAGTTATGCCTATTATTGAAATAAATGAGTTCAACACGAACGGAAGTGATGTGACAAGTTTTATGGATGTCAGATTAACCGGCAAGAAGTGTTATGGTAAATTGAAATGATATATTTTATGTAATTTCGACGCCGTAGAGCGAAGAGTTACCAAGTCATCAAAAACAAATTAAGTATTAATGGTTTACCTACTATCTATAGAAAGGCGTAGAAGTCATTAAAATTATATTTCTGCTTTTAATGTGTTAGTGAAGAGATACCTGTCTAAATCGACGATACCTACCTACCTACGTAGGTTACGTACCTACTTAAATTTTTTGTTTTGTTAGTAAACTTTAGTTACTTTTTGACACGACATGATTATGAAAGTGAACGATTTATTTCGTTTCAATTTTCGTGTGTACGAGAATCTATTTTCTAAAAGTCTTGTTTATTTTTTCATTTGTTAATTAAACATTTAAGTAATTTGTTTTGCCTATTCTGGGTACGTAATTAAATGATTTCACAGTCGTCCTCCAAACAATCAAATTAGGTACTTAGTGTAAAAGATAATGTCTCCAGCCTTTATCATTAGTGGTTCGTATAAATAAACTGAATTAACTTTGTTTCGCTACAAAACAAGTTAAATGAGGTTGGGGAGATTTGTTTGGACACTACTATCCTGATAATAACGCAATATCATTAAAGAATGTTTTATTTTATATTCTATTACCCGCCGACCGCAAATATTTTAATTGCACCAATCCACTAACCCCAAATGTGGAGAAAATTATTCTTGCAATTACGAGTAGTACGATAGCGATATTAGCGATACGTAGAGATAATTTAAGCTCACTGAATTTTTCCTCTTTTGACGGATATGCACAAAATAATCTACTTATTTATATCGCGATACGAAACAGCAAGCATTCGACATCATTAAAATACTATGTGCATGTATTTGGCTAACCCCAAACACTTCTGAGAGGAGGCCTGCACCGAGCAGTAGGTGGTATTTCAAGTATTTAAGCTGAATAAGAAATTTATTTAATTTCTCCACCACCAAGTACATTGAAATACATAACACAATTTACTTAATTAGTTACTTAATTTGACAGACTTGTGTGGGGGAGACTGGTGCCCGAGCTAGGAATGTCCTGTGTGTCAGGTCACCAGGTGTCCGACCCTCAGCCGTCCACAGCTACTGAATGCTTAAATATAAACGAAAATTAAATATAAACAAAAGCCAAAAACAAGATCAAAAATGTGTGTGTGTGTGTGTATTTGCGTATGGAAGTGAGTGTTGGCGATCAACAATTCAATACAACTACGATGACTATAATTTTTTAATTTTTACAGGTTGGATAAATAGAAGAGGCCAGCAAGACACGAGCGCAAGCCAGGTCATCCTGAATGGAGCCTACGGGGCCCTCAGACCTGGCCGGTTGACCTTCATCCTTGGACCATCGGGAGCAGGCAAGACCAGCCTTCTCAAAATATTAGCGAGACGGAAGTAAGTACATACATACATACCGTCACGCCTCTTTCCCACAGGGGTAGGCAGAGACTACTTTGTTCCACTTGTTACGATGCTGACATACCTCTTTCGCTTCATCCACATTCATCAATCTCTTCATACATGCTCGTCGGTTTCGGGCACACGGCGGCCACGACGTACAAAATCCGCGTTCTGAAATGAACACAGGCACGACGTCGTCTGTACACGCGTCAATGTGTGCGTAAGATACACAGGGCTGTCTATCGCAAAAACCTAGTACTATAAGTACTACCAATGACATAAATATACTAAAGATATGGCTTAGATGTGTGCAAATAAATTTACTTAATCGTTATCTATTTATTTAAACTTACTTAAAATGTGTCTGTCTGTGTATTTAAGCATTATTATTTTCAATTACAATAGATGTACGACAAAAAACTTAAGCGAATGATTCTGTAGTTATGTCATGTATTAATCGCGATAATTTCAGAAAGCATTAATTTTCTAATGTTTTATAATATGAAGTAAGTAGGATAGGTTCCCGAACTTGTGACGTGCGGCCGACATACATCGCGTCGCGAGCCCTACTAGTTGCCAGCCCAGCAGCTTTCCGGCAGACTGCGCTTGAGGGGTGGGGTAACTCGAATAGGTGCGGGGCGGAGCGTGGCCATTCTGTACGTTAGTACTATTATATATTCTGTGGTTTCGGGTACGCTTGACCTGACCTTAAGTAACTGGCTGAGTGACTGGAAGTAAGTATCAGTAAACTAAACCACAACACATTGCCCGCTGTGGTCAGAGACAGATGGCCACGTATAACATAAAAATAATGGACCTAATTATGTCATACTCGTATCAGTACGGTTTACAAGTACGTGAGTGACAGCAGGGCAGGCAAAACTATAAAATTTATGTTTACTTCTTCATGCTAAACAGCTGGATGGACTTGAATATATCATGCACATAAGCGTTAGCTTATAAATACCCTGAATTAATAAAAATATAGGTTACAGACCTTTCATTCGAAATGAAACTTCAGTAACCTACTAATTCTTACGGAGACGAAGTCGCGGGCAAAAGCTAATAAATAAAATAAAACAATACCTGCGAAGGTCATATTTCTATTAAGTTTCTTGACACGACAATGAGCATAAAATGATCAATTAAATCACAATAACCTGTTGTCTCACCAAGATAATAAGATAAAGAACAAATTAATAATAGATCGTATTGTTAAAAGCATACCTACCTACCCTTATTAAAATTACGAAATAATGCGGAATAAGAGAAACGAAAACTCACACCACACGCACACTCGCGCATAAAGAAAAAAAATAAAAGAACTTTTTCTACACGAGATTCGAACTGCGGTCACTTGAGAGAATGCACTGTTATTCCAAACGCTTCCAAACGCACATAACTACGCTAAAGCGACGAAATTAACGTACACTTCAAAAATCGAACGCGACTCTAGGTTCACTCGTACTTCACTGGTACTTAAACTCTCATTCCGTTTTACGCCTGACGCGAGTTTAATATTTTTTACCCATCCAAAAAGTGCCTAATGCCACTAAAGAAGTTTTATTTTCAAAAAATAATCTTACTTTTTCTTTTTATTCACAGAAAAACAAGAGTGAAAGGTTCGCTTTACGGAACTGATCGAAATGCGGTACTCGTGGCACAGCACGCCGACCTCATAGACACGCTAACAGGAAAGGAGACGCTCATATTTGCAGCCAGCCTCAAACTACCCAAAGCTACTTCTAGAGAACGTGATCATGCGGCAAGTAATGTATAAGAACATAGCTTTTGTCAAGGGATCTCTCTCATTTGCGGGTGGTAGGACCTTGTGCAAGGTCCGTCCGGATGGCTACCACCATCTTGCTCGCTAATCCTGCTCCGGTGTGGAGAGTAAGACAGCCGGGGAAATTACAGGCACAAAAGGCATTTCATCTTAGCCCTCTAGGTTGGCAACGCATCTGCAATCCCTCCGGGGTTGTGTGGTGATCGCTTACCATCAGGTGACCCACTTGCTCGTTTGCCTTCCTATTCATATAAAAAAAAATTGTATTACGGGAGAGAGTGACAGTTAAATCAGTACACAAGTATGTAACAATTGTTTCTTCTACTTCAGATCGAAACAGTTTCATCACAGCTTGGCATTCAAGATGTACTTAGTACTAGAGCAGGACGGATGTCAGGAGGAGAGCGGAAACGATTGACAATCGCATGTGAACTACTCACTAATCCCTCCATCATGTTATTGGACGAACCTACCAGGTACCAGATCTTCTTCACACACTTTTATGAATCGTACAATCGTGTAAATTTAGATTAACATATCTACGTATTCTATGTGTGCGTAACACGAACGCGCCCTAAGTCACACGGCGGCCACGACGTACAAAATCCGTGTTCTGAAATGAACACAGGCACGACGTCGTTTGTACACGCGTCAATGTGCGGGGCTGTCTATCGCAAAAACCTAGTACTATAAGTACTACCAATGACATAAATATACTAAAGATATGGCTTAGATGTGTGCAAATAAATGTACTTAATCGTTATCTATTTATTTAAACTTACTTAAAATGTGTCTGTCTGTGTATTTAAGCATTATTATTTTCAATTACAATAGATGTACGACAACAAACTTAAGGGAATGATTCTGTAGTTATTTCATGTATTAATCGCGATAATTTCAGAAAGCATTAATTTTCTAATGTTTTATAAAATGAAGTAGGTAGGATAGGTTCCCGAACTTGTGACATGCGGCCGACATACATCTACATCGCGTCGCGAGCCCTACTAGTTGCCAGCAGCTTTCCGGCAGACTGCGCTTGAGGGGTGGGGTAACTCGAATAGGTGCGGGGCGGAGCGTGGCCATTCTGTACGTTAGTACTATTATATATTCTGTGCCTAAGTCGCTAACGGCACCGTCAGGTTACGCACACCAAGACATCATGTAAGCACAAGCTTTACTTTATTTACTCTGCCCATCGGGATTTGTTGTTCATGTTCTTATGTTCTACCCAAATTTTTTGGGTGTGCAATTTTAAAATTATTTTCTCTCAGCACAATATACAATAAAGGAAAACACAAAGTAAAATCGCAATTCATTAATGCCATTTTCTCTTTATTACATATTATTTTCATTTAAGTATTAGATTATTATCATTTCAATTGTGTATTGCTTCAGTTCATTATTATGACAGAATATGCTAGTAGGTATTTATAAACAGTTTAGATTTATTGCTTTATTATCCTGATCATTAACCCCGTTAGTACTTTGCTAAATTGCTTTCGTGGGCATTCTTGTATAGGTAAATTATTATAAATTACAATTTATAATAGTTTTATTAATATTAGTTTATATTGTTATTAGTTATTTTATTATAATATTAGCAGTGCCCTTACAAGGTTTGATCTTGTATCCTGGTATCTTGTACCTATCCAAGCTAATAAATGTTTGTCTTGTTTTGCCTTACCTAATGTAGTCGTGAATGGTAAAAAAGAGGGATAGCTTATTATATACATGTGTGTACTATTTCAGTGGTTTAGACTCCGTGTCGTCCATGTCGGTGGCGCGGGCGCTTCGTACCGTAGCAGGAAACGGTCGCACGGTGGCCTGCGTGATACACCAGCCTTCTTCCAAGCTTTTTTCTTCCGCGGATGACGTCATACTGATGGCGGAGGGACGTACGCTGTACGCAGGCGCGATCGAGGACGGCCCTGATATGCTCGCAAGGGCAGGGTTTAGGTGTCCACAGTACTACAATATGGCTGATTATTGTAAGTGTAATAGAGAGCTACGTACTGACCCCCTTATTCATAAACGCTCTGTAGGCTTCTGCTAACTTAACAATCGTTTGTCCTTATCTGTCATATTGACATTTAGGCACTTGTCCCACCGCCGACGATGAGCGGTAAACGAGTAGAACGATAAACTAGAAACGAGTGAGCGAGCGGCGAGAAGCGAGTGTTAGTTCCAATAGTTTTGTCGCTCGGCTATAGGCGAGTGTTCGAGTGCGACGGGCTAATACTCGCGTCACTCGCTCGGGCGGTGCGGTGCAGCCGAACACGCAGACGTCGTAGACTTGTTCAAACCTGCACCTGTATGCATTAATACTCAAACTCTTCTTGTCATCCTAAAATATGAACGAAACTGGTCATTTGGCAGCTCGTTGAATAGACTGAATTCACTGTATTCCCTTCTAAAGTAATTAACATTTTGCATCCAAATTCTTCGTTTTATTCTGTTCAAATTATTCCTTTTTTTCTTCCGTCTATTCAGAATTGCTGCTGCCACTATACTACAAAATTCACATTCATCGTCGTCTGAGCTAGACAACAGTGACAGCTCAAATGCTTTTCTCAAATTCATAGCAAATATCTGAAATATCTGCACTGAAATCACCGCTGATTGGTCTTGCAGCTTGAGTTCTACTGCCAAGCGAGCATCGCCGAGCGAGTACCGCTGAGCTAGTTTTATCTTCTCGCTCTTATCGCGGCGACAAACTAGTAGAGCGAGTGCTCTCGCCGGCAGTGTGAACAGCCAGCGATGAACTATTAATATATATGTCTCTTTTACTAACACAGGATCCTTATCTTTTGTTCGTTTCTTGGGCGAGAAAATCGCCGATAGCTAATCGCTTACTCGCTCTTGGTGGGACAAGTGCCTTACCTTTCACAGATCAGGAGGACAAACGATTGCTAAGTTAGCAGAAGCCTATAGAGCGTTTATGAATAAGGGAGTAAAACTGTTATATATAACAGCATTACCGTAAAGTGTGAACCACTAGAGCCGTATCCAGAAGCATTTTTCAAATGAATATTGTATACCTAAAATGAGTTTATCTTAAGTGTACCTATTAATACTAAATATTTATCTTTCAGTATTAGAAATTGCAACTGGAGAACATGTTGGTAATTTATCTTACATAGAAAATGAAGCTAAGAGTTATACTGTTGAAATGAGTAAGATTGCAAAAAACGATGTTATTAATGGAAATGGAAAAAGTAAGTACTAATCTGTGTAGCATTAAGCTGAAACCTATGCAGCATCAATATCTACGAATGTACACACGGCAAAATAATTCGGTAAGCATAGGCACGCACACAAACGTCGTCTATGTGTTGAGTACCGACATGAACATTACGTAGAATCCACATGTGAATGTGTGAGTGAGTTCGATCGTATATCTACCCTCTCAGTACAGTTTTTTTTAGTAATAAGATAAATAAGTAATGTCGCTGTAAATTACCTATTTATTATATAAACAACAACAATAACTATAAAATAACAATGAAGAAAGTTGCAACTATTTTAGTTAGGTAGTTTATAATAAACTAAGTTAAAAATAATTACAAATTAAACTAAAAAATCCCCTTGGTATCGTGCCTAGCTCAAAGGTTTAAAAATTCAATATCTCCGGTTTAAGTTAATTCTACAGAAATAATGTAAAAGTATTGTTTTATTTTTGCATTTTCCTAAAAACATTTTACATTATTATCTTACATTGGATATTGTCATCGCAAGTGTAAGGCAAGAGAAGGCACCCCGGATCGAGTCTTACTTTGACCTTGAATCTTTAAAATTTATGCAATCTGACGCATTGAACTATTATTACCAGCGTAGTAGCTACCATCTCACTGATTCAACTTGTTATATTTTTATTTCTCATCAAGTATGGTCTGAGATTCAATTCCAACATTTCCAACCAATATTCCTTACAACCAGCATCGCCATTTAAATAACATCCAAAAATGTCATTTCTTCTAGGATTCGAACTCGGTTTACTGGAGAGCGAGTGCACAAATCAAGTATCCGACTTGCCTTTGTGACCGCTGAGCCACCGAGACATTTAATATAGATGGTGAATTTATGAATTACTACGTCCAAACTGTGACTACTGCATTTGCAATGTGTAAATAGTTGTTTAAAGAGCTTTGAAATAAGATTGAAATTTGCTAGACGATGCACATTTTATTAATTGCCGTCTAACAATATAAAGTATATTCTACCCTCAAATTATTAGTAATATGAATTTGTCAACGCTAGCCGCCATTCGTTACGCCTTGTTTTACAAGTGGTTTTACAACAATGAACTGTTTAATTTTGCCTTTGAAATACCTTGTGATTTGCAAAATATGGATAGTCATCATCTTTTTTGAAAAGAGCAGAAATTATTGATCTTTCAGAACAAAATATTTCTATAAAGATCGCATTTCTATAAGTTTATTGATATCGGTAAGTAGACAAAATGTCTGATAAAATAATTACTTCTTATTTTACATCAAATTTCTTCATGGTGTTAAAGACAATGATTTATTATTGTATCCGTAATGTATTCAAATAACTTTCTTTGACGAAGAATGTTTTTTATTAAACTTCATTTATTTTGCAGCGGAAGACTTCAATTATGGATTCACCGCTATGCAGACTTGGGGCACGATAAGAATATTCCTTCTGTGTCAAAACAAGAAGTCTCATCTTCACGCCATTTGACATAAGTAGTTGCCGCACACGCTAAAGGGACCTATTTCACATCAACGAGAGACAATGTTACCTACGTTGTGTGCGACTTCATCTGCATGTTGCAGGATAGCATTGTCGTAACTCGTAAACCAGCAAAAAAAAATTCTTCAACGGATCAGCCAGCATAGAAGAAACAGAATGAACTTTGATCGTGAATATTTATAATTTTGATTCGAATACCATAATGTAGTGATTTTTAGTGATGAAAAACCATTTACGTCTGAAAAAGATGGACGAAAAATTTTGTGGCGAAAACTGCTTGGATGTCATCCATGGGATTTGTGAGTTAGTGGGTTGGGGGTCGTAATAACAGTGCTAAAAAAAAGTGATGTGTGACCTATTTCGTGCATAACAATATTATTGTGTCATAGTCAAAGACTGGCTGAGCACCCAACAAGATCCCTTAACTGTTATTAACTGGGATCCATCTGATATAAAATCCAAAGCAAATTTAGGTAGCTTAGTCACTTGAAAGTGGAGATTTAATCCAGTGTGCAATGATGTTATTGTTAATGGCTGTCATTTAACATGTCGATTCATTTCACCACTGACTTTATTTCTCGACAAATAAAACGTTTCGTTCATCTTTCTCAGACTTAAGTAAACTTAATAAATCGGAAATTCTTATAAATGATACTCTTTTCAAAACCCTTGTTAATTCGAATAAATTACATCTTAAAAATAGCCCTTTTGTGGTGTGCATTCAATTTACCATTTGTATTGTAATTTTAAATTATGTTTGTAACAGAAAATTTTAATTAACCTAAAATCATACTGGTCACTATAGTGTGTGTTGTTTTACGAATAAATGTTGTCCTTCTTCTGTTATATTATAAGGAAAAGCATGCAGTTTTATTTTGCTAATTTAATTAGTTATAGTCTTATGGTAATAATAAATACTTAAATGTTGTAATAAACAATTTGAAACAATGATTTTATTTTCTTATTTTGTTCTTTTACTTTCTTTTTTTCTTGTTTGAAGTAGTCATGATTTGGTTTTGAGATAGTTATAAATTGAAAAAAAAAAACAAAATAGACAAACTTGTGCAAGATTCGAACCGAGATCTTTAACATTCATAGTCCCAATCAGTACGACTGAGCCACCGCGCTCATATTATTCATGACGAAATTATTCTTCCATTGAGCAAAATCGTTTGAATAACAATAACCTATACAATAAGAGATATGTGAAGGTAGTCAGAGAACACAATCAGCACACATAGGCCATGTTAGTGTGAATACTCGTGTGGATACAAAACCATTTTGTTGTGTGTGTAATTAAGGCAGCGGATAGGTGCGGATGTGTGTATAGAATGACACACATGGACAACTAGGGTGCATACCGAATAGTTTTGCTGTGTGTACAAACAAATAAGGCAGCTCTCTAAAAGTTTTAATTTCAAGTTAATTTTTCCGTATAGTATCTACACCGATTTTCTTATCAGTGTATTTAAGTTAAATTAATTTACTTAACCTCTCATTTTCTGCTAAACCTGTGTTCGTGTAGGACGCAGATTTAGCCAGGCAACTTAACTTGTTTGTTTGCATCAGTTACTTAGGTACGTGTTGTTATTTAGGTGATACTCAAAACCCAACATCTATTTCAGTTTATTCAACGGAAGCCGAGGCCTTACTAAGCACAACGCCAACATACACTGACGGCTACAATGCCAGCTTTTCTACTCAACTCAGTGCGTTACTTTGGAGATGCAGCATTGGGGCACGTCGAGACGTTCACTTGACACAGGTACAATATTTTTACCAAGATTGTGGCGACGTCAACTCTTCTTATGAATGTCATAGCAATAATGTGATGACTTTCTTCTATAGCAGTTGGTAGCAGCTGAAATATGAGCGTAGAAGTGCTTGCGACAAGAGGAATACGACCCGCCACACGTTTTTAATACATACATACATACCGTCACGCCTCTTTCCCACAGGGGTAGGTAGAGACTACTTTGTTCCACTTGCTACGATCCTGACATACCTCTTTCGCTTCATCCACATTCATACATGCTCGTCGGTTTCGGGTACTCTTGACCTGACCTTTTCCCAAAACGTCCCCAATTCAATTTTTTTTTAATAGGCTGTCAAAATATACAAAAATATACATTATATTAAGCCAGTAATGAATACAATAGATTGAAGGTAGTAGACATAATGTAGCAGATGCTTCACACAACTTTAATTTCGGCGCGCACACAAATTCAGTTCGTGATATTGAATTTTGACTTATAGCAATTCCAACCCAGGAGGTTTGGTCAAATGATGGTTGTCATCCACCTAAAAAATAGTTAGGTAAATCTTTGCTTAACATGAAAGCTCTAAATAATTTTGCTTGCCGTTAGGACAGCTATAATCATAATTATCCTGTGAGAACCGTGCTCTAATAAATTAGTTGTTTTTTTCTAATTTAATTTTATTCTGTTAACAGATTCGATTGGCGTGTCATTTAGTAGTGGCATTGTTGCTGGGCGCGCTATATTGCGGGGCAGGCGCACAGGCGGACCGAATCGTTACCAACACAGCCTGTCTCTTCTTTTTCTTGCTGTTTCTGTTCTTCTCGAATGCTATGCCTACTGTTAACACGTGTAGGTATTGCATGAAGTTGCCTGTCAGAACGCAAAGCGGTCAGCATTAAAGCTTACTTATTTGTTTTTTTTTTCAGTTCCTGCAGAAGCAACGGTTGTCCTTCAAGAACATTTGAATAAGTGGTACTCCCTACCAGCGTACTGTATTGCCAAAATTCTGATGGATCTGCCCGTCCAGGTAAAGATTTTGTGCATTGATTACGTTTTACGTTTTGTACAAGCTTTTATTTAACTTAAGTTTCCGGTTATGTGTGACGTGAGTGTCTAAGCTAACAAAACTATGACGTCAATCACCCACTTCCATCCTCCGGTAATCGTCTAGACAATAATAAAGAACCACTTGTTAAGATTTAGATTTACGAGTAATATCGTGAGTTTCTACAATTAGGTATAGTGAAACGTTTTGAACGGCCTGGTTAAAGAACTCTCGCGTACATTTGTTCCAGTTACTATGTGCCACGGTGTTCCTGTTCCCCGCCTGGTACTTAACGTCGCAACCACTGGAAGTCCAACGCATAGGCCTGGCGTGGGTCATATGCGTCCTTATAACAATCTTGGCTCAGACGTTCGGCTTCGTCGTTGGAGCAGCGTGTGATGTTAAGGTAACGCGCGCTGAAAATAGTCTTGAAATCGCTAGAAAGACAGAGTCATGACCAAAACTTAAACAAAACTGTTTTTTCAGCTCGGAATGTTCGTGGTGCCGGCAGCCAACATCCCTATGCTGATGTTCTCAGAGTTCTTCATCCCGTACCACGAAATGCCGTACTACCTGCGTCCCTTCGCTTCCATTTCGTACTTTAGATACGCTTTCAACGCTTTTGTCCAGTCTGCCTATGGCTTTGACAGGCAGAAACTACCTTGCAACAAAGTGTTCTGCATGTTCAAGAGTCCCCAGTCGTATCTAACATATTTAGGATTAAATAGACCATATATATACGACGTATACGCGTTGTTAATATGGATAGTGTTGCTGCAGATATCTCTTATTTGTGTCTTGAGGTATAGGGTCTACAGAGCATGTAGATAGACGGTAAGCGGTCATAACTTTTAATGTAACTCTTAACTAAACCCGGTAAGCTTTAACGTTGGTGATACAAATGTATTTACATACATACAATACATAGGTATAATATAAATCACATCTTTATTCCTTACGGGGTAGACAGAGCCTTTTTTTAACAAGTGGAACATGCACTTTATGCTTCTCGCGCTTATAGCAGCAACTGGGGTATGACGGGCTCTCCAGCTCACCGCTGCCTTCCCTAACGGGGGATGAACGAAGGAGGAGAGAGGCCTAACGTCTAAAACCGACACGCTCCCTCCTGGCCATGGACTGTGTGCGTTACGGGAGCACTAGGTGTCACCGCGACGCCCACTGGCCGCCCCGGGATGGGGCAGATGGCAATAGTACCGTTGAGTGCGGGCTCGTGATTCCTCGCCGGAGACCGTTTGATTTTTTATGGAGGTTGACTCCTCGCAGCCACCGCACCGGCCCACGTTTCCGGCGCCTACGAGCCGGGGTTCCGTGCCGACTGACGTGACCGAAGTCACGCCGTTCCGCGAGTGCGTCCCTTGCGGGTCACTTAGTTCCAACGCCAAGTCTTCGAATGCTGCACGGGGTAGGCAGAGCCTAAGGTAACAAGACCTAAAGGCCACGTTTAGCATGATTGTGGGCGTATATTTAGGTGGAAAGGGGAATCAAAATAGTGATGGGCTGCTAGCCGCGTCGCCTATAACATGGTTCCTAAGATTTTCGCTCATTCCCTTAGTGGGCTTCTAACAACTGCGTGGGTAGAGAAGCAAATGGTACATTGTATGTTTTAAATGTATTTACGTCCAACATACATAATATATAAGTTTGTACCTAATTAGTAAAAAATTACTAACCCTAGATAAGAAGAAGATTTCATCGAGCGAGCAAAATAGAAACTAGCTATAAATTTATCAGATCGATGACAATGAAAAAAGTGTAGGAAGTATGGGAAAGTGGTCACCATTCGTACACTTTTTAGATTTCTTTTTTTTTTTTATTTACTTGTCAAATTTAGTTAGTTTATGTAACTAAGTGTAAAGTGTAACAAATATTTTGTAGTTTGTTACAAAAAAGTCCGAAACTATTATGTCAAAACGTTAAAGGATTATAGCCATTTTTCAACGATAAGGTATGTGTACGAATGCTGACCACTTTCCCCTACTTATCCAATAATTTGTTGGTATACAAAACATTCCATGACAATAACGATAATATTATGATTGCTTAGTAATTTTAAGAACAAGCTTTTAGCCAGTTAGACTCATAGATTTTTAGCTATAAAAACTGCCCAGCGTGAGTAAACAAGTATGAGTCGTGCCGTGTAATATATACCCATATATGTATAAGCTATAAGTCAATCAAGAATTTCAATTGCAAAGTTAATTTAAATACTAACCTACGTAAGTAGTTAGACGTATACAGGCAAACAATCGCTAATGTAACACATTAGCAGTTTTCGTAAATGTCTGCATGCCGATGACACGTCGTATATCACGTACGTATAAAATACGCAAATGTAGATCTATGATAAACGGGTAATGAAGTAATATGTACTTACAGAAAATGTCATATGTAAGAAAATGAAAATGAGCAAATGTAAACTAATACTAAAAAATGATAAATATTTATTAAATATTTTTATAGACCGTTTCGTATTATGCATTGTTTTATTTACTTTGTACTAGCATTGTCATCCGTCTTACATTATGTGTGTAGTGTACCAAATTACAAGTCTATCGGACCAACCGTTCAAAAGTTCCCTCCTGCCGAGACAATCCTGGCTAGGTCACCAAAACTCCACTACCAGATTATTATATTGTCATCTGACTTACATAAGTATGCACAATTTCAGCTCAATCTGTTGAAGATATCTGCTTCAAAATTGAATCGCAAGATTCCACCCAAACAAACATACATATACAGACCCCCAACCCCCCACCAGGGGCGTAGCGTGCCTTGGTGGGGCCCCCTATAAAAAATTATTTGGGGGCCCTTATGAAGGGTAAAGATTTCTCACATTTATCCTTGCTTACGCACGTCGGGGGCCCCCGTGGCCCGGGGGCCCCGTATAATTGATACGGCAGATACGGCGGTAGCTACGCCCCTGCCCCCCACCCACCCCCTAACAATAATCCACAGGGGTATATAATATAACCATAGCTATAGAAGCTAAAAAATATATTAAAAAAAAAGTTGGAGTAAATTTTATATATATATTATTTATGTACTTAGTATTAACTGTAATCATTCCTACAGAAAATATAAAAAAAAAATTACTCCAATTTTTTTTTATACATTTTTTTAGCTTCTATAGCTATGGTTATATACCCCAGTGGATTATTGTTAGGGGGTGTCTGATACACCCTGTATACATAAATTGCTAGTTAAATAAAAGCTTGTAAAAAATTACCAGCGTCTGGACAAGTCAAGGTGGAATTAGTGACGGGATGATCTGGACGCGTTCATAAATGATTAGGCAATAGTTGAATAAATAGGTTCAAAAGTCCGATTGGGAGGCCTTCACTCCGCAGTTGGAAAATATTAAATTCGACATCGCCAACATCATAGCATCAATGTTCGCGCAGAAAGTTTATCGCAGTCGCTGTCCGAATCGCGTTCTGCATGTGAAAGGTACAGCTAAGAAATTAAGTAAGCGAGAGTGGGGCGAGAACCCGTATTGGGACAAGGTACCGATAGTACTTCTTGTTTTGATATTGGTAGAGTCAGTTTTAGTGGTGTTCCAAGTACCGCTAGTATTGTTGTTATGATGGTACACGTGGCGTAAGGTCTTCATTCATATACTACTATTACGTAAGTATATCCTATTTACGATAGTAGTGTACCACGTTATTTTTACCATTACTTTCTTGGTATAGAAGTTTAATTGTGGTAAGGCCATTTACATGATTATGTAAAAAGAGTATGTAAAAGGGTAATTAAGGGATACTGAATTTCAAAAATTATTAAACTGGAAGTGATTACTTTAAAACATAACCAAACGTTACCATAGTAAGTAAATTATTAAATAAATATAGAACCAAATTAAACTGGCAGGCTTATTAGTTCATATGTACCTACACTTAATTTAATACATATTAACGACTAATATCCGTGACTAGTCATCCGTACCATATTTTTTGACGTACAGTCAGCGTCATATAGTTTGAAGCATTCAAGTCGGCCGAAAAGTTTGATACACCATAGAAAAAAACCATACAAAAAACTTTTTGGTCACCTTGCATGTTTCATACTAATATGACTCTGACTGTACCATAATATCTAAAATCCGGTACTACAATTCCTTACATCACTTACTCGTTGTTGTCGTCGCTTGATCCCGCCAGTCTCTAGTAAACACCGCGACTGCGCGCGCGCATTGCGTTAACTTTTTTTTTGGTGCCAGCTATGTCTATCGTTGAATTAAATGACACTAATGGAAACAGTGATATAACAACTTTCTTGGATGTCAGTTTAACTGTTAAGAAGCGTTATGGTAAATTTCGATAGTATAATATTTTTTTGCAAATTAGTCTATTTACTGCTTGCTCTCTTTGCCTCTTTGTGTAAATTGTGTCAAGTGCCCTTTTCGAACAACGACTTTTGGTTCCAAATTTGAACCAATATTTCTAACGTTGTAACCACTACAGCCATGATAGTATTTCACATGTTTACATTTTCATTCCAAATAGAGTTTAATTAATGACTTAATTAAAGTATATTCGACACCGAAGTCATCTTTCATTCAATTCTCTACATTATATTGCTAGGTAAGAAAAGCCTATAACTTAATCGAAGCCACGCACCACCTCCTAGAGAGAAAACTGCGTCAATCCTTTTGGTAACCCTTCACGCAAACGGAAAAAGGACGCATCGAGAGATTAAGTACAATTAAGTTTGAAAGTTTTGAATCCCTTTTTAAACTTAAACTCGATTTCGACTTAAATTCGATGTTAAAAATAGATATAATTAAGTGTCAGAATACACGGTATAGATATACTATAAAGTGAATGTATAACTATAATGATAGGTACTGAGATAAGAGCGTCTTTAAGTGACTGCGTTATGATATTCTGAATAGTTCTGCTACTGTCCAAATTAAACAAAGGGCTTAAGTACTTACTTTAGAATAATACATGACAAAAAAAGAGTATTTAGCATAAAATACACAGTAAGTTCAAAAATTTGTGAAAATGAAGATCGAATCGTTATGAATTGCAGTTTACCTATTTCACCTTTTTTTTTTAAATCAAAGCATAATCAGCGTCATAACTGATGATAAAAAGTACCAACAATAGTTAATTATAGACAGTAATTTGCATTAGGAATTTAGGATATCCGGTGGAACGCTATCTTTTTCAACGGTAAATTTTTGAACAAATAAATAGTGTTCGCTTATCGTAAAAGGTTAATAGGGTACGGTACAGTACATGACTAAGTATGATTAAAAAATAAGTGTATAAATAATTTAAAAATTCAGATATAACTCATAGATATCACATAGATGAAATAAGCAGATTATCGAAGGAAAGGGTGGTAGAAATAAGTCTACAGTAGAAAACTAGTACCTAAACAATACTGCATGCACGTAGAAATGTTTCAAAATTTTTGTCGTTTGAAGTTGTTTGACGACCGGATGAACTAGTGGTTAGAGAACCTGACTATGAAGCTTGAGGTCCCGGGTTCGATCCCCGGTCGCGGCAGATATTTGTATGAAAAGTACGAATGTTTGTTCTCGAGTCTTGGATGTTTAACATGTATTTAAGTATTTATATTTATCTATATAAGTATGTTTATCCGTTGTCTAGTGCCCATATCACAAGCTTTGCTTAGTTTGGACTAGGTAAAATGGTGTCAATTGTCCCAAGATATTTATTTATTTTATTTTTATTTATTTGTGATAGGAATTAACCTATTTAACTAACCTGAAAGTGAATCTTAGCAGGCCTGTAAATTTGCCATTCTATAAACAGTATAGCACAGGAAATATAAATTCACAATATTTGTCCAGCCTGGATAAGGAGAAAAGACAAGCAAGACTCGGGCTGGGACCAGACAATTTTAAATAGGGTCTGTGGAGCCTTCAAACCTGGACGACTGACCTTCATCCTCGGACCTTCAGGAGCGGGGAAAACCAGCTTACTCAACATATTGGCTAAACGAAAGTAAGTAAACAAGCATATACGTTAACTAAATAAATGCAAACAACCTCCTTAACTACGAATTTAAGTTTTTGGGTGGATTTTTGACGTTGTAATTTGTGTGCAATACGTAAAGCATGGCACACAAATTTTGTAAAAATGAAAATGTAATCTAATAAACATATTAGTCAGCTATTCCAATCGAAATACCTATGAATCAAAAGTATCTAAATATTAAAAAACGGTTAAACCGAACTAGATTACAATTATGTATTGTCAACCTAGCTAAAAAATTTTGCGGGTGGTAGGGCCTTGTGCAAGGTCCGTCCGGATCGCTACCACCATCTTACTCGCTAATCCTGCCGCTAAGCAGCAGTGCTTGCACGGCTGTGTTCCGGCGTGGAGAGTAAGACAGCCGGGGAAATTACGGGCACAAGAGGCATTTCATCTAAGTCCTCTAGGTTGGCAACGCATCTGCAATCCCTCCGGGGTTGCGGGTGTCTATGGGCAGTGGTGATCGCTTACCATCAGGTGACCCACTTGCTCGTTTGCCTTCCTATTCACATAAAAAAAAAAAAAAAATTGCAATATTCATTGACAATCAGACTGGCTCCATATAGGTGAGATAGCAACCTTTATGTTGCCGTCGAAAATTACAAATGGATTTATCCAAAAGCTTTGAAAACTTTGAATCCTTTGAGAATGCTACAGAGTACATTCAACCGACTCGATTAGCTCATCTAATACCAGTTCCAAGTAACCGGATATTGTATTAAAAGTCGGTGAACTAAGACATTTATCTTTATTTATAAGCCTTTTTATTCCGAATTCGCTACAATTTCAGTAAGTACATGTTGCTGTTGTTGTTATTGTCGTTTATTTATTAAATTGTCGCATAATTCGGCGTGCCTCATGGCATAGGCCTCCTCCGTGTATTGGAGGGTTTGGGCTATAGTTCCCACGCGCCCAGTGCGGATTGGGAACTTAACACACACCATTGAATTTCTTCGCAGATGTGTGCAGGTTTCCTCACGATGTTTTCCTTCACCGAAAAGCTCATGGCAAATTATAAAATGTATAATTTCGCACATAAATTCCGAAAAACTCAGAGGTGCGAGCCCGGGATTTGAACCCACGACGCTCTGCTTGAGAGGCCACAGGTCAAACCACTGGACTACCACGGTTTTTTTTTAAGACATACTACACTACAACGTAAGTAAAGTATATACTGCGCCCAAAAATGCGTTTAACACATTTCACAAAACACAAACCAATAAGAACTTTGTCTTCTAATGAACGAGCCTCTAATACCAATTGTAAGTTCGCTTTTCGAATGGTGGTAAGATAAAGAAACTTAAGCAATAAGTACTTAGGTAAGTATCGTATTGAGTTGTCGAAGTTTAAACTTAAACGATAAACGGAATGGCAATTCATTTAAGTCAAGGGAATGTGGCTGGTCAAGGCAAGTAAGTTCCTTCCCAAGTGTAGTGATTACGTAATAATTTATCCCTTCATGACGGAAGAGTCATGTTATGTAGTTGGCATTTTGATACACAGCTTTAAGTACATTGGATTTATTCATTTTTAACGCTTGGCCACATATAATTTATAGGTAAAGCTTCGTTAACATTTGCATAAAATGTCGCAATGTGAATTCAATAAAGAATATCTTTTAATACAAAACATATCTAATAATACGGGATAATTAGCTAATAGACAATGGTTTATCGTGATATGATTACTACCTATAATTGTACTCATACCTGATGACATGAGTATATGTGAAAAAAATACATTTTAACACACTTTTTTCGAGTAGATCAGAACTTTTGCTGTCCAAACCACACAATTTCTGCCAAATTTCAGACTTGTTCATTCCATAACTGTAAGCGTAAGCGGATGAAATTCGACTGGCAAAATTTGACATAGCATGGACATAGGTAATCAAACTACCAACAAACAAAGTAGGTAGGTTTTTTTTTTAATGTGAATAGGAAGGCAAACGAGCAAGTGGGTCACCTGATGGTAAGCGATCACCACTGCCCATAGACACCCACAACCCCGGAGGGATTGCAGATGCGTTGCCAACCTAGAGGACTTAGATGAAATGCCTCTTGTGCCCGTAATTTCCCCGGCTGTCTTACTCTCCACACCGGAACACAGCAGTGCAAGCACTGCTGCTTAGCGGCAGGATTAGCGAGTAAGATGGTGGTAGCGATCCGGACGGACCTTGCACAAGACCCTACCACACCCAAGGTAACAAAATATAATAGCAAGATACCGATACATAGAGAGATAGAGTGTAGGTACTGACCGTTTCTTTCAATTATTACAGGAAAACTGGAGTGAAAGGTTTGATCCACGGAACCGATCAGAATACGGTGCTGGTGACACAGCAAGCTACCCTCATAGACATTCTTACGGGGACGGAGACGCTCATATTTGCCGCTAGCCTCAAATTGCCCAAAGCTACGTCTAGGGAACGAGAATACGCGGTAAGTTATGACAAAATACACAGTCTCGCTTAGTGGTGAACATAATAAAAAAGTTTACGACCAAGTAAGAAATCAGTAGGAAAATTCTTGGTAGGTGCATTAACACCTTTGTGCGAGATTATTTTATAGAGGTACCTAAGTAATCTGCTTGTTTACGGGCTGTATAATTTTAGAATTTTAATTGTATTATTGTTGAAATTTTAAACATAAAACTAACCAGCCGGCTTTGAGTGTCAAATTTATCAATCATCATGTACCTAAAATAAAAAATACTTACCTACCTTTAGTATTTAATGGTAGACTGGTATAACCTAGTACCTAGTTAGTGAGCAAGTGAAGGGTAAAATTTTAATATGAAAATAACATAAAACCGAAAAATCTCTTGAAGAAACATAAGACGGCGCAACTAAGAACAATTAACGGATTTGACCGATTTTCGAGTAGTACTGTAAGTATGATCTCAAAAAGCGGGCCCCTGATCATACTCATACATAATCTCTCTACTTTTCATCAATTTCAGATCGAGGCAGTATCATCACAGCTTGGCATTCAGGATGTACTTAACACTAAAGCGGGGCGGATGTCTGGAGGAGAGAGGAAACGGTTGACAATCGCGTGCGAACTGCTCACCAACCCCACCATCATGCTCCTTGACGAACCTACTAGGTGTGTACCTAATGAACCTTCATTTTAAAAATACAGCCACAATCTTTCATTGGAGATACACTTGTGGTTATATATCTTGTGTCAAAGGATTTGTTTGCAACATGGGTATCTGGGGCCTTACCATGACGTCTTAATTCCGACTCAGTTCAAGTTTTAGCTGTCACTTTTAGTATGAATCTGACAGCGAGCGAACCTAAACTATATCGCATTAAGACGTAATGGTAAGGCCCCAGTATCAAACAAATTGATAATGGTGATCGTGCCTACACATTGCACACTCAAATATAACCCACTCTAGAAGTAGGTAGGGTTGTAACGGAACTTCGACTCCGCCTCCGTTACTGCGGAATTTCCGCAAGAAATCGTACCTCCGCGCAATTTTTATTGCGGAGTTGTAACGGAGGTTTATTATGTCATAAATCTCATGATCACAGAAAAAATATAACGTGCGAGCAGTGACGCTCGACGATGACTAAAGACGATGTATAAGCCGTCCGGCCGCTTTTGCGCGCGAAATCACGAGTGCACGACGGGAAAGTTGTAATGTAAATTGCCGCGATTGTTTTGAGCGATTTAGTACAGAGTCATTATTTATTTAAGCCGAAAACAGTTAAGTTCAATAAACCATAAATAACTATTTTTTCAACGTTCACTTTCATCTTCGCATCCGCCTCCGTTAAACTCCGCTAGAAGACCTCCGTTACAACCCTCCTGTAGAGAAAAAATAACAGGTCACTTTTAAAACAACTTTGTAGGGGAAGTGACTCATTATTTTTGCACGCCAATGTACTTTGTTCATATAGGCGGCTGCCACAAAAAAGTGGCCATCCTCTTATACTGGCACTCCACTTGGCGTTGCGTATTCGCGTTGCGCTATTGGCATCTTCTTCGCATACGCTAGAAACAAAATAGTGCATCCCCTTCTTTCCCGCAAATATTTGGATAAATACGCCAAGTGGAGTGCCAGTATTACGTTACGTTAGCGTCGCATGGTCTAGTACTTGTGGCGGACGCCCACGCCAACTATATCAACTAACTGTTGCCGCAGAGCAGTCCATTATCAAATAATGGTCGCGTGTGCGTGCGTTATTGTAATACGGAACCACGTCAATATTTCTGTGAACAACATGGAATCATTGCGTCAACTTATCCTTAATCGTATATAACGATTTGGTTTTGATAAAAAATCTTAACCGCGATTTCATATAGAAAATAGTTTACCTAAGGAAAAATAATTCGTACTCAGCGCCGCTGACTACCCGTGCCTTATCTTAAATGGGAAGCGTCCAATTTTACAACAATTGGCTTAATTAACATAATATGTTATCATAACGCGAACCAAAAATTTGACACCCGTCTTTAGTAGTTGGAGGATCCTGAATTTTAACAGGGCCCAAATTTCGCTTATCTTCGACATTTTCTCCTTTCACGTGAAAGCTTTGACACAACGAATGATTACCCATTGCTTGGCATCGTGTAGGTACCTAATACCACAATACCAATACCAAAAAATGTTTTTTTTTTTTTTTTAATAGAAACGCTAAACTAAAAATTACACTTTTCAGCGGCCTGGATTCCGTTTCGTCCATGTCAGTGGCGCGGGCGCTTCGTATGGTAGCAGGCAACGGACGCACGGTAGCTTGCGTGGTCCACCAGCCTTCGTCCAAGGTCTTTTCTTCCGCCGATGACGTCATACTGATGGCGGAGGGACGGACGCTGTACGCAGGCGCTATCGAAGACGTCCCTGACGTGCTCGCCAACGCAGGCTTTAGGTGCCCGCAGTACTACAATATGGCGGACTATTGTAGGTTGGATTAAAATAGCCTCCTGCTTAATATAGGTACTCTGTCTGCTCATAAAGTCAAGAGCATAGAAATTTATAAATATGAGCTCCTTTGATGAATTTAAATTTACGTCAGTCCTATACTAAGTATATATTATTAGAGACGTTCTTTGTGCCCAACCCTCACACTAAAGTCTAGACTCTAGATGCTCATGTATACCCCTTGTAGGAACGGGTGCTAAATAAATAAGGCAGTTTAACTAACTAAGCTTTTTACATAGTAATTTATTGTTTTCAGTATTAGAAGTTGCAAGCGGCGAACATATTGGCAACTTAGCTTACATAGAAAATGAGGCCAAGAATTATACGGTTAAAATGAGAAAAATTGCACAAAATGACTTCGGTATTGGAAATGGAAAAGGTAAAGTGCTCAATGGAAATGCTTAAATTAGTAACAACCAATCTACACATTATACCAACAATCGAATCAAAAATCGCAGCAGTCAAAGGAGAAAACCTGTAGGCAACCTCGACTACCTACCTAAAGGAAAGATAAAAAACCGTAGTTGTTTCTGAACTATGATAAAGTAGATTATCCGATTCGGATAGCTCTCCTCTATTATGTGTTTGAAAACCGCTTTTAAGATCTCATTTATCATTCCACGTCTCTTTCAGTTTATTCAGAGGAGGCCGAGGTTTTGCTAAGCACGAAGCCAGTCCATCCCGACGGCTACACCGCCGGCTTCTGGCAACAACTTTGCGCGTTGCTATGGAGGTGCAGTATAGGAGCGTGTCGCGATGTTCACTTAACTCAGGTAGCCTAATATTTTAATAGTACTTAGTTTAACTAAACAGATTTATATGGAGAATGTGAATGGGAGCGTAGGGAGGGGAAGGCCTAGACGGACGTTCCGAGATCAAATTGGGGACGTTTTGGAAAAAGGTCAGGTCAAGAGTACCCGAAACCGACGAGCATGAATGAAGAGATTGATGAATGTGGATGAAGCGAAAGAAGTATGTCAGGATCGTAGCAAGTGGAACAAAGTAGTCTCTGCCTACCCCTGTGGGAAAGAGGCGTGACGGTATGTATGTATGTACTTAGTAGTAGTTGCAGGTGTACCAAAAAGTCATTTTTCTCAGTTAACAGTTGAGTCAAGATTATAAAAGATAGCGCTTGCAGTCAGGTTCAAATCGACATTTTTTTTGTATTCAAACCAGTTTGATGTGCAATTTTCCTTTTAATTTCAAAAGAACTATTTTTATGTCCCCTGCTTAAGTACCTAATAAATTATTTCAGATTCGACTGTCGTGTCACGTGGCCGTAGCGTTGCTGTTGGGTGCGCTATATTGCGGCGCGGGCGCAGAGGCGGATCGAATAGTCACCAACACATCCTGCCTCTTCTTCTTCTTGCTGTTTCTGTTCTTCTCGAATGCCATGCCTACCGTTAACACATGTAGGTATTTTCAACATGAAACTACAGTGAGACTCATTCATAATTACAAAAACGGATAACTCACGTATAAAAGCCGAAGAAGTTGAAGAAGGACTACGGATTAGTCCGAAACATTTGTCGAGCATTATTCGGCTTTTATACATGTAGGTATTGTATTGATAGATATTCAAATGCAATCGTTGTTGCTCTCCACTTGTCCTCGAAATAACTCTTAAACTAGCAAGTTGAAATGGAAAGCCGCGGCGTGGGTAAAGGTCAGATCAGGAGTACCCGAAACCGAAGAGCATGTAATGTATGAGATTAATGTATGTGGATGAAGCGAAAGTGGTGTGTCAGGATCATAGCAATTGGAACAAAGTAGTCTCTGCCTTCCCCTATGGAAAAGAGGCGTGACTGTATATATGGAAAGAGTATGGTCTCATAGCTCGCAGGCCTGATACTAATAGTGATAGGTACCACGGTACCAGGTATAAAATAGATACCAGTAAGTAGATACAGCCACCTTAAGAAGATAAAGCACTAGTGTAAACTTGTTATATTCAAGAGGAAAATGTTCCCGTCTTGCGCCCGGTGTCTTTTAATGGAAGTTTTTTTTTATCGTGAAAACATTTTTCAGTTCCGGCAGAAGCAACGGTAGTACTCCAAGAACATTTGAACAAGTGGTACTCTCTGCCAGCGTACTGCATTGCCAAAATCCTGATGGATTTACCTGTGCAGGTAAGTTACGGACTCTTACTCAATACATAGACTATTTTAGGTTAGAAAAAATATACCTACCAACTTGAGTGCCACATTTTTCCCTAAAGAACCATGATAATTAAGATGCGAGTTAGCTCGTTGAAGTGGCAATGGGCAGACCATATAGCACGGAGAACAGATGGTCGCAGCGTAGGACGTCCAACAACGAGGTGGACGGATGACCTGGTTACAGTCGCGGGTTCACGGTGGATGCAAGACGTTTCCAACCGAGGCAACTGGAGGTCTATGGGGAGGCCTAATGCTCAACAGTGGACGTACTATGCCTGATATGATGATGATGATAAATAGCAATAAGCACTGGGGCACAGAATAAATAATAGTACTAAAGTACAGAAATTTCACTCCCTAATGAAAACGGCGTTTAGGCATGAGAAACGTGCCTACTTCATGCGTCACTGTTTAACGTATATCTCGTATTCGTTGACTCGCAGCACGTATAGCGCTAGAGTTGTCACGTCCCGTTCTGAATATATTCGATAAGAGCAATTAATATTAACTAACCGGATACTCGACGTCTTAATGCGATTCAGTTTAGGTTCGCTCGCTGTCAGATTCATACTTACTAAAAGTGACAGCTAAAATTTGAACTGAGTCGGAATTAGGACGTCATGGTGAGGCCCTGATATTTTCTTCTACAGCTATTATGTGCTACAGTATTCCTGGTCCCCGCCTGGTACTTAACGTCACAGCCAATGGATGTGCAACGACTTGGTCTCGCGTGGACCATATGCGTGCTTATAACGATCCTAGCTCAGACGTACGGCCTGGTTGTTGGGACAGCGTTTGATGTCAAGGTAATTTCTAGTACAAACCGGCTATTAGGTACAGTGAGAGAAATGGTGGAGAGTGGTGGAACCCTGTCGCAATTGACAAACCGCCGTCACTCAAACTGATAGGGTTTTACGGTGGTATGGTCAGCGTCATATAGTTTGAACCGCCCAAGCAGGCCAAATAGTTTGGTAGGGACACCATAGATACAGTATGGCTGCCGAACTTTTTGGTCGCTCTGGATATTTCATACTATATGACGCTGACTGTACGCGAATACATTTCTCTTACTGTTCGGTCGAAAAAACTGAATCACGTACCTCTGTGAAACCTTTTCTCATACAATTTTACATAATTTCTTTGGCAGGTGTATTGGCATAATGTTCTAAATTTTAGACTAATATTATTTACGCTCGCTTTCTTACGTTCGCGCCGACCTCAGACAGTGTTCGAGTCACTCCGTTTTTATTAATTTAATTTATTTAAATTTTTAATTAATATAATCTATTGCAAGCTTAGCTAAGGCTAATGCCATCAATTTAAACTTTTGGTAATCATCCCAAAGATCAAAATTTTATTATGATAATTTCAGCTGGGAATGTTCGTGGTGCCGGCAGCCAACATCCCTATGCTGATGTTCTCAGAGTTCTTCATCCCGTACCACGAAATGCCGTACTACCTGCGTCCCTTCGCTTGCATATCGTACTTTAGATACGCCTTCGACGCCTTCGTCCAATCTGCCTACGGCTTCGAGAGGGAAAACCTACCATGCAACAAAGCGTTCTGCATGTTCAAGAGTCCTGATGCTTATCTGACATATTTAGGACTAACAAGGCCCTATCTATACGACATATATGCGCTGCTTGTATGGATAGTGTTGTTGCAGATAACATTCATTTGTGTCTTGAGATTCCAGGTTTACAGAACTTGTAGATAATTTGCAAAGCAGCAGTTTTATGTTATTATGCAATTATTAAAACATATTGTGCCCAGCAGAGTTGCTTACATCGAGGCTGGAGAAAGAGATATCTGCACGCAAGCAGACTTAACATTCTGATTCGGTCCGAGTCCGAACGACTTGATCCACACTGATTAACTAAACTACGGAAATCCGCTAGCCTAATAATCCGGTGCGTAAATACGTTTAAGAAAACATTCCATTACATGATATTTGCTTGTAAGTATGACTAAGTATAAAATAAATAAGACTCTAACATACTATTAAAATATAAGTGTCGGTTTCTACAACTGATCAGAATCAACGTAAAAATTAATGCACAGTTAAAATGTATAATCTGTGATAAAAAATAATAATATTACGATCAAATAATGAAAAGACATATAAATACGTTTACTTTTATAATTGAATAAATATTTTGGTACAATTTATACGAAGCATTGTTTTATTTCACAACAATAAATAAATTAACTTGAGGTGTTATATATATATTTTTAAATACAAGTAATATTGAAGCATCTTTTCATTTTCATAGATAAGTTAAAATATAGTAACGTGCATAGGTAACTCTTATAATCCACATTTTAACTACATTTACAAATATAAGCATAACATTAAACTACGACTAGACTATAATACTGCAATAGATTAGATATGCACAATAACTAAAAAATAACAAAATAAAATAAACTAGAAAAATACATACATTGAAAATATTAGTTCCGGTTAAGGCGTCACCAGGCGCGAAACTAGCGCCACTTCGGAAATGTTCTTATATCTCATAAATTAGATCAATTTTTAATAATTTCCGAAGGTTAGATACTAGGGAAACACCTATAATATGTATTAAATCAGTGTATACAATTTGTCGTTGTGTAGTTGACCCAAAAAACTCGCGCAAAACTAAAACGGCCCCTTTTTGTTGTGCAAGTTTTTTGGGACAACTGCAGAACGACAATCACGTAGTACTCACCGAATATATACTGTGAGTCTGTGAACCATTTTAAACTTTCTGTTGATGATTTTTTCTCGTAAGTACATCTCTAATGGATACGAAGCCTTATTGTCTGATTAAATAAATATATACGAAAATACGAATATATTCTCTGATTTGGATTAATATGACTGCTTAATTCAATATCCACAGTTAAAGCTTATAATAGACATAAATAACATTAGCTCATATGTATAACGAACATAATTATAATATTCTTATGAAAACATGTTGTTTTAAAATCATTTTCATATAAGTGCTAGAAGCATCAATGGTAAGCAGAAATCCAAGCACTTAAATTTGGTACCTACAGTCCGTGAGGTCTTAGGTAGGGTACCATCGGCCGGTTCAAATATAAAACCCATATGAGTGAGTGAGACAGCAACATAAACCCGAATAGCATTCTAAGAGCTCACGACCTGTAAGCCGTGTTGTCATTGCTAGTTATTAGCACCAAAATATAATATATCAGTCAAATGAAATTAAGAGGCTGACAACACCTAATTTTGTTGAAATTGATGTTATTTACGCACTTTTTTAAGAAAAACTACACACAAAAAAATACAAAAAAATACATGTTAATTTTCATCATATTTCAAAGACGCTGGACGGACTCGATACATAATTGCACAAATAATTCTCGATAGAAAATAATTGCAAAGACTGGTCTTAAAATCATCATTAAACGGTTCTATGTCTTTATTTTTTCGACATATGAGTATGCAATTAAAAACATGAAGTCAACATATTCATACCTAAACGCCTAACGAGCCATATTTCACAAATGATCCACTTTTTTTTATTTCTTATCATTTCTGTCTTATTAAGATTTCTTCTTAAGATTTTAGACGCGCGCCAAGCTGTCGGAATAGTTTCTTCTCTTTCACTAACAGGCACGCGAACCGTATGTGTGAAGACTGGCGCTGCTCAAGGTCATTTGCTGTTGACAGCGCCTTAAGTTCAATAGATTCAAATAACGCTGAATACAGCAGATTCGAGCATAATACTTGGTCACATTGGTTATATAAAATACATATATATAAATACAAGTTAAGAGGTCAGATTAGATTAAACCGAATTTGATATGCTTGTTATATTGTGAAATGGATTGGATAATTTAATTGACTTTAAACTAACCCTTTAACTACCAATACAGTATAAAATGCAGATAGCAATTACAATTTTTTACACTTTTTGCCTACAATGCTTAGGTCTCGTCCAGAAATCATGTGATCGTTTATTGTGTGTTGGGAGTCAGCAAAATATCACGAATGATCCCGATGGGGGGAGAACACATCTCGTGTAATTTTTTTACACAGCAGGAAAGTAAAAAAAATAACGAAATCACGAGCGTGACATGGCTTATAAAAAAAATCAAGTTATTGCTGTTTTTTCAATTAACTAACTTAATTCATACTAAGTCCGAAAAATACACGTGATCTTGAATGGGGGGGGTAGCGTTATAATCACCAAATATCACCAAGAGGGGGGGGGGGGGGGGTCAAAAGTAGGCCAAATATGATCAGATGATTTCTGGACGAGCCCTTCATGGCCTTTAGGTCTTGTTACTTTAGGCGTAAGGGATATACTGAAACGTGATTTGTGTATAGTATAGTATTGTTTGCCTAAACATTATTATCAGGTATTTGATTAAACGCCAGCCCCTAAACGATGTTTTATACGAATGTCCACGATGACACATGTTAGATAAGTATTTATACAAACTAACAACTATTAACTGGAGTAGGCTCGGTACAATGTACAAAGGGTTCAACTGATAAAGTATAACTCTTTGTTAGAAATCTGGGAACAAAGTCTAATTATAAAAACAATAGCTAACAATGAAATCAAAACATGTCAGCTGTTTATTTTGTCTACAAACGGCCGTGCTTTATTTTAGGTCACCTATGTGTATACGCCAAAAAGTCGCAAAAATATGTTAAAATTCATACCTTATCAAATAGTTCAGATCATCTGTAATATCTGGTGTCTTTTTAGTGTTTGAAGTCATTGATATTAAATACAATACATAATTATGTATAGGTATATATCAGATGCAGAAGTATATACAGGGTGTATCAGATACCCCCTAACAATAATCAACTGGGGTATATAACCATAGCTACAGAAGCTAAAAACAAATATAAAAAAATAATTGGAGTAAAAACATTTTTATATTTTTTATAGGAATGGTAGTATTAACTGTAATCATGCCTATATAAAACATTAAAAAAAAATTACTGCCATTTTTTTTTTAATATTTTTTTTAGCTTCTATAGCTATGGTTATATACCCCAGTTGATTATTGTTAGAGGCTATCTGATACACCCTCTACATAAAGATCCATGAATAATATGTTAGTCATGAATATGGTGTAAGATAATGTGTTAGTCTGTTAGTTCTCATTAAAATTAAAATTTTAGTATTTTGGTCATTTCATTAAATTCTCCGGAATAATGCATGTCTTTTAAGTACCATAGTTTTATCTTATCTATAAAGCAAACTGGACTGGAATGTGTTCAATAATTTTATTTTATTTAATCTTTGGTGATATAAATACTTAAAGTTACATTACCCTCGCGTCTCACTAAAGCTTCCATTTCATATTAAGCTCAGAATATTGTGCAGTAGCATTTATATACATATAAAACTATATTTGAAACGATATGAACATTTAAAAAATTATAGTCCGTCAAATTCTTCCATGCTGGTCTGGCAGCAAAGAAAAAACATAGAATACACCAGTTGCTTCTCTTCCCGCGCAGATGGGAAAAGCCCATCGAGGGAATGGGCGAAAATCTTAAGAATCATGTGTTATAGGCGATGCGGCTACCACCCATCACTATTTTGATTCCCCTTTCCACCTATACGCCCACAATCATGCTGAACTTGGCCATTAGGTCTTGTTACTTTAGGCCCTGTCTACCCCGTAAGGGATAAAGACTTGGACCCTATTTTATAAAGGTACAAGTTACAATTTACAAGCGGAAGTCTCTTTCTGACCCTATGTGTTGGATAGAGACTTCCGCTTGTAAATTGTAAATTATAGCTTTATAAAATAGGGCCCTGATTTGTGTATGTTGAAATATATTGACTAGTAGTAATCCAACCAATCAAAAGCCGAGATATAATAATATCTATAGCCGAATGCCGACAATATGGGAAAGGTAACATTTAAAAAGTATAACTTTAATTTTTAGCCAAAATTACTCGGCCACAAAATTGGTTTAGATCTAGATATACATTTTCTACATTAAAGTCAAGATGTCGGACATACAACATACCTACTTACATGTCAGACTTTCACAAATATCTTATTCAATCACATTTATAAATTATTATTGTTAGGTTTATGTCACAAATCATGTGAAAATAACAACATCAATTAACACATAGCAGATATAAATTGTTCAGTTGATTATTCGCAAAAATCACTCGGTCGTGTCGTTCGTGCGCAGTTTACTAGTTATTAGTAACACTTTAGTTTCATAAAATGCTCTATACATATACTAATTTTAGGTCAAGACATAAATAGTTGGATATTTACAAATATACAAACCATATATTGTCATTGTTGATTCAAACCGAAAGTAGGGCTATGTGCATCTAATTAAGGTACAATCAAGTTCTCCAATATCTATCCATCAAATCGTACAAAAATAGCTTAAGGTCTGTGTAGATATTTTTGAACGGTTGGCTGTATAGATATTGAAGAACTCAATTGTATGTAATCCTTTGTATTACTTCTCTGTTAAGCGTATACTTCAAGTCTCCAACTTATACTACGACGGTATATCATTTAAAGTCATGAGTTTTCTGAAAAGAAACAAAAGAAATCATCAGAACATGGAGGAACTTCAAAGTGCAAATGTTTCACAAAAAATAATGACTACGTACTAAGATACTATCATATGTATCAAGAATTTTACTTCTTGATTTTTTACATTTATTTTTACGGTTTTACCCTTTCGAAATAAAATTTCTAAATGACACCTTAGGTTTACCTGCTATGGGTGGTGCAGAGATATAGAACGCGTCACGGAATTATGAGGATCCGGGTTCGATTCCCGGCCACAACTTTATTTTTCTGATTTTGCTGTGTTCTAATTTTCAGTGTCGTTTAGAAATTTAAGTACTATATTTAAGAAAGATTCTAACATTTTCACAGACTTGTTAACTATGTAATATTTTAGTTGTTGGGTTAAAATTAAAAATTACCTGCAATAGTCAGGAGGCAGTGTTAATGTCTTGTACCATAGTATTATGCTTAGGGCCACGCTCCACGTCCTCAAGGGTCCAAACACAAAAGCCAGATACCCATATTCCAACCAAAAGAAATATGCCAATAACAACTGAATAGACAGCAGCAATATAAAAGGTAAGTTTCTTATTAAACTCTTCACGCCTCTTGTAGATGAATAAAACAGGCGATTCTCTAATGTGTGGGCTAACACAAATACTAAAGGAATCTGTACAAACATCAGTTGCACACTACCATACATGTAAGTGAATGGTTCTGGCAAAAACGTTGCTCTTATTAGTATCCCCCAAGCGAAAACCACGCCAATGTAGCCGTCTATGAGTTCTCCTATGGCCCATGGACCCAGGGGCACGTATATAGTGTATAGTATTACGGGATAGTACAATCTATCGATTTTGCTCAACAACCAGATTCTTCTGAGCACATGATAGCCAAATCTTCTTCTATATTTCGGTGGTTGTTTTTGCATTCGTAAAAATACTAACGGTATCACATTTACCATCAGCAGAGTACCAAATATTGTCTGGAACTGAAACAGAAAACGATTATTTTTCTTTGTTGTCTCATTGAGGTTTAGCAAGAATAAGTCAGAAAAAGCATAACAGACAAATTATTGAAGTTTTTTAGTTTGCATTTTCTTATTTTAGGTATTTTTACTTACCACTGAACCTGCATCAAGCATTAGTAGCATCTTTGCTGAAACTTCAAAGTTAACCATGGAACCATCCAATGAAAATGGGTGCTCCACTTCTGCTTCCTTCCCTAATTCATCTGTGACTATGACATACAGATAATGCATATCTTGAGAATATAAATGTGGTAGCCATTCACAGACATACAGAGGTCCTTCTGTATGCCTACATTCATTCCAACTGCTTTTATCAAATGATACTTTAACAGTATCAATATCTACATCGCTAAAGGCTAAAATTCTTATATGAGTGGAATCGGCTATTAGTTGCAGAGGCTCTCGGCCTGGCATATAATATCGTGCATGTTTTGGGTTGGTTACTAAAACCAATGGCCATGTATTATGTTTCTGATCAACAAATGAGAACATTCCATGATCAACAGCACCCAAACGGTACGCTCTGTTGTCTTTCCAGTCAGCCAATTCTATTTCCAAATAGCCTTTTTTGTGCTTTGTGTACATTTGAGGAACAAGTCCACCCATGGAGTGTAGGTGTCCGCAAACATAGACTTGAGCGCCTTGGCTGTCCCCCATAAGCTGTCGCAGATCAAGCCGTTCCATATCTGGTTCCGATGCCATAGTTAGAATGCAAGACGTGGGATAGTGTCCAAACCAAATAATATGATCAGCTTTCGAATTTGCTTCTGCTTGTAATTTTTTTATGTGTTGCTGGTTTGGGACATCCAGGATACCAATAAAATTGAAGGGTCTCCTCAGTCCTGGGTCAGGACAGGCATCTATGCCCAAAAATGCAACGCTAACACCATTTCGGTTTTCATAGTGAACATACGATTTGGAATGGTTATGTCCCTGAACCGAATAATTTCTGTAATAATTCTCTTGTGCATTAATTGTTTTGATGTTAAAATTATCTGGAAATAAGCACAGGAATGAATGACTTACTATGTTTTATGTACAATAAAGAGTTATACATACATACACACATACATACATACTTACTGAGAAAATAAAATACAAAAACAAAAGACCTTAGATAAAGGGAGGAATGAAAATTAAATTAAATTATCATTTATTTAAATAGAAAGTGATTATGACACTTTTTTCTAGTTTGAGGAGTTAAGTGTAACAGCATCCTTACCATGATTCCCTCTGATATCTAACCACACCGTGTCTTCCGTAACTCTGGACTCTTGTATAATGTTGTAGTAGTACACCCACTCAGTTTTCACTTGTGAACTACCCAAATTATCCTTGGCCTTAGCATCGGTCAAGTCTCCTGTTGCCAAAACAATGGGAGGTTTTATTCTTCTCACGGTGCTGTCACAAAATTGCTGAAACTGTGAGATTCTCCCTGGATCCCTGAATATGCTTATGTGTATGTCAGAAATCTGAAATTAATGATACAAAATGATGAATTATCAATACACTCAACAAAGGTTTATTATGGATTTGAAACTGTAATCACTATCAGATAATGTGCACCACTTCTTAAAATCGAGAGATAAACACAATGTAAGTAGTTCTTTGTGCAAGCAGGATTTTTTTATAGGTAAGTGCCAAGATAAAGACAATTCGATTTTACTTACTTGAAGGAACCAAATCAAATTTCTCGTAGTATCTGTGATTCGGCCATATTTTTCACTAATACGTTTAGTGAAATTTTCCCCTTCGCGCTGGTTTTCATAATAGAATTTGTGATCAGTTGCAATAATATTTAATAGATTCGCCATAAATATTGAAAGTAACAACAAGACACAAACCACGGAAATGGCCGTTTTGGAAAAAAGCATCTTGGCTTATTTAATTAATATTAATTCACAATATAATCATTGCAACATTTCGTGATACATTACATTACATTACAATTTATTGCAATTGCAAATTCGCACAGCTGCGCCGAACAATGAAACAAACTTGGCAACTTGACATCTGCACGGCTGAGATACAACCAGTGTTGCCAGATGGGTTTTACGTTCCGTTACGCGTAGCTCTTAAAAATAGTACGCCAATTCAAGTTTGAGTACGCAGTGCAACATTTAGCGCAGCTGGCACATAAACAAAGGCCTAAAAAAAAAAAAAAAAAACGTCATCGCGACAGCCACAGGTAATTTATATTGTTTTTCTGTCATCTGAAATAACCTAGGCTGTCAGGTGCTAAAATATAAAAATAGTACGCAAATCGACGGATGAGTACGCGAGTACGCAAGATCATAAAATAGTACGCCATGCGTACTATTGCGTACCCATCTGGCAACGCTGGATACAACTGTCAACTGTCACCTGCAGTGCTGCCAGCCCGATGTCAGATTTGGCTAAGATGATACAAAGTAAGTAAAGTATTATCATCGCATCGATCGATGGGGCCATATTATTAAACGAAGAAGAAGAAGTAAAAAGTAAGTAAAAAGTAAGTAAGTAATATTATTAAACGAAGAAGAAGAAGTAAGTATTAGGTTTTTTTTTAACTTTGAAAATTAAGTCATATGTCAGTGGAATGTGTTCAGAATCGCGTTGCGAGGGAGGCGTTGGTTGCAGCAGCCAATCTGAATATGTACGACACGGAGATGTTTCTGAATATCTTAGCCCAACCGGACTCAGACGTCGCGTTGATGCTATTCAGGTTGGCTGATCTGACCAACAATGTAAGTTAATGCAAGATATGAATTCGTTGTTGCTCTATGGGCTAATGTGACAAAATTTTGTACGAAGCCCGTTATCAAATAAATAAATAAAAAAAAGTCGCATGTCATTTTTTTTATTTAATAGCGTTAAAGGTTGCTTTTCGGTCTTCGGTGAGTACAACTTATTTCAAAAGTGCTATTATACCATAAAACAGAACCTGGAAGAATAATTTGTTCATTTATAGCTTTAGTTATTGTTAATGTACAGTTAAAGATTTCGATCTCACTTTACTATCTAATGTCATACTTATTTTATTTCAATGCGGGTAGCAACCATCACCAGTTTGATTCCCCTTTCTACCTACGCCCACAAACATGCTTAGCGTGGCCTTAAGGTCTTCTTACCATAGACTCCGTCTACCCCGTAAGGGATAAAGACGTGATTTACTGTGTGTCTGTTTTTCTTATAAAGGTTACTCTATACCTACCTACCTACCTACCTACCTACCTAGTTACTCTATAAATTCATAATGTATTTTAAAGTTTTGCTTAAGCGCTTCTTAGATAAACTGTTAAGCTATTTACGGTGAAGATCTCGGAGGACTGCAGTGAAAAAAGCAAAATAACATCAAATTTAGCTTTAAGACATATTGTTGGCAACACTGATCACCATTTCTGTCATTCGATCACTTGAGTTGTCTGTTGTCAATGTTTACGAAGCTAGCTTTCAAACCGATCTCATTTTACTCATTTATTTATCTTGTGATAGCATAAAATTTTAAAAACAAAAAAAAGATTAACTGCACAAAAAGTGTACAACAGCACCCTATATTTAAATTAATTTTGAATAATTACGTAGGTGTAGGTACTTACCTATATTTAATTTTTTTATAAATAAAACGATTAGTGTTGATTCATACAGTTAACTCTAGATCGCAAAACATGCACATGCATTGCGCGAAATTCAAAAAGAATCCTGTTCAGTTGGTGTAATCTGGTTAGCTACCACCTACCTAATACGCTGTGGGAAGATTTCAAGGCAAGTATCTATGCCTGTACATTTGTTACCCTATGACGTAAAACTGCTTAATGATTTTGGATGAAATTTGGTATGTAGACGGGTCGTTCTCTCATTTCGTGCAAATTGGTGGTATTCTCTCGAAAAAATATTTTTTCTTGAAATGGTACAATTGAAAGATTTTATGTGTTTTTGAACATATATTGAATATGTGTATGTGAAAGGCACCTTAATTAGTTAATTACTTTCTATAAAATATGATCACTGGTAATGAAGTACGCGCTGGTAATGAAATTAGCAAAGATGGTAATGATTTGCTAGTGGAAGGAAATGAAATAAGTACAGGAAGGTGATTTCACCTTAGGATGGTAATGACAAAACGATGTGTTTTTATTCATTTATTCATCAGAAATGTGACATAGAAATCCAATATAAATATTATCAATGAAGGCACATACATATGACCCTCGGAAGACGTTATCTTATAGGTTTTATCCCCCTTATTCATAAACGCTGAGTACAGGTGTAGTGCAAAATGATTTTCCATGACATTTTGTTAAATTTTATTCGATTTTCAACTTTAGTGATATGTTATTAGTCGTGTATACAATGCAGCTGTCAGATTAAATTGTTTTATAAATAAGAACCTTATGCCATTGTCGTTAAAGTTGAAAACCGCGTGGGATTCAACGAAATGTAATTGAAAATCACTTCGCACTATATCTGTAGGCTTCTGTTAACCTAGCAATCCTTTGTCCTTATCTGTCACTTTCACATTTACCTTTCGCAGCCCTTGCCTTCTGCTTACTACTACTACCTCCGTCTGAATTTCAGAAAGCAGTATTTCTCGCTAAAAATCGATATGTATGAGAATCTCGTCTTTTTCGAATCTTTTTTTAGTTCTTTAATCGAGGCATACTATGCAACAATGTTTTTGGTGTGAACCAAAAACTTTGGCAGTATAACTTCTTCAAAACTTTGAATTATATTCCGTGGATTGTCCTCTATTTCTTTTTAATTGTAGCATTCGTTGTTGTTTTTTTTTTGCCATCTTTTCCTTTGTATTTTTGTTTCTCTGTTAGCCATTGATAATAATTGATTTTTTCTTCGTTACTAAACTCTTGACAGTTAATTATCTTATGAGCAATGTCTTTCTAAACATTTTTCATTGGTAGTATTGCAGTATATTGGTTTAAGTATTTCTGACCTTGATTAAACCTTCTTTACATCTTTTTCTTCCGATTATTGTTTATTTTGTTTATGTTTATTCTTTCTTTTAATTGTATTATTACAGTTTTAAGCTGTTTCACCTCTTTTAAGTGCTTCTATCGCAATTTTTGAATTCGTGTTTTAACATTTACAGTTTGACGAAAAGTCTCCTCATTGTATCTATTTTTGTAACTCACTATAATTGTGGGTTACTATTTATAATTCCATATTTTTCTCTCTTGCGTTGCCGATCTTTAGCTAACTTATCTTTTTTAGACTGTTTCTTCTTTGGCTTAGCCATAATTATAAGCTGCATTAAAAAATACTTTTGATATAAGTAAATTTAAATATATTTATATATCACCTTTAATTTCTGACGGTAAAACCGTAAAAGTAAACAAAAAAAATCAAGAAGTAAAAATTCTTGATTCAAATGATAGTATATGTATATCACCTTATTTGAGCATGATTATATGTATACCTCAAAAAATGCGTGATTATAAATATAAATTCATCAATAATACACCTAAAATATACATGGTGTATCAGATAACCCCTAACAATAATCCACTGGTGTATATAACCATAGCTATAAAAGCTAAAAAAAATATTTTGAAAAAAATTGGAGTAATTTTTTTTTATATATTTTCTATAAGAATGGTAGTACTAACTATAATCATTCCTATAGGAAATATAAAAAAAGTACTCAATTTTTTTTCAAAATATTTTTTTTATCTTCTATAGCTATGGTTATATACCCCAGTGAATTATTGTTAGGGGGTATCTGATACACCCTGTATATAATCCAATGCATCGGGGGTTAAACTGTTTCATTTTTATCACTATTTTTGATATTATCATATCACTGTGTTCATGAGTCAATGTTTACGAGCCATGTTAAAATTGTATTATTTTTAAAAACATAGAAGATATAAAATGTTGTTTTCATTGAAGCTACAGTTAGAACTATGCCATGTATTCATTGCCTTTTCGAACTATTCATGACCATGCCCCTCAATTTCGATTAAATCATTACCACCTTAAATAATTCATTACCCTCCTTTTCAAATTTGGAAGGAAAAGAAGGTAATGACACGGATATGAATGAAATATTGAGAGTTTTTCTCAACTAACTCATTTTGTAATTGACATTGAATTTACTAAACTTCCCAACTATTAGATAGTTTACAAACGCAACAAATTAGAAAGAGCATACTTAATTCTTTTAAGTACTTACCGATTGTATAGCTGGATGGTGATGAAACTGAAAACGTGACAATCTCGTTCGACTCACGAGAGAATGTAGCTATTTCTATAGAGAGCTGCGTATACGCGTCGCTCGGGGTGGCTCGCGCTCGACTGACCAACGAACGATGTTTTAGTTGGCGGTAGGTATTCAAAAGCTTGTTCGTACACCAAAATATATATGAATTCATTTCTCGCGCGGGTAATGATGGAACTGCTGGTGACAAACATTTAGGAACGTCTATTTTTATTCTGGTTGGCTTATAGCCTCTCATATTTTACCTTTGGAATCTATAATCAACTAGTGTTTGATTAAATGTTAAATAAAACCTCTGTTTTCAGTATGTTTTTCTAAAACTGTGATCAAAATCACATCAACAGACTTTAGGCCCCGAGGTGAATGAAAAAAATAGATATTTTATATTAATAAAATAAAAACGTCATAGTTATTAGTATCAGTTTTTGAAGATAACAATACCGTACCAACTATGTGACAAGATGGCAATAATAACATCACGTAAAATCAATTACATTTTTCACAATATTCGATTAAAGGCGATTTGCACGAAATGAGAGAACGACCCAGACAGTTCAGATCTCTCAAATTATTCCGCTGAATTATTACCTCGGAATCGGGATTTACGCATTAAAAACCTCAAAATCTCAACGGCTCAGTCTTTTAAGTTAAGTTTTAACAAGAAATTTACTTATTTCATGCAAGATAAATAAAAACTACAAAGGAGTTGTGGCAATTTTCATGGCATTTTTGTAACCATTCGTGGGTATTAAAGCGGGTATTCAGTAAAATCGCGTAATTTTGTCCGCCATAGGTATCTGATCATTCAGGTGAGCGAAGCGCGCGCGCGCACCATTTACGCCAGGGATGGTGAAACTTCTTGTAGACGTGCTCGTTTTAAAATATTATTTAGTGTGAAAGGGTTCGTCAGTGGGTCAGGGATCATTTTGTTCAAAAGTAATCTATAGCCACACTGATTTTTCAATCAGGTACTTGTGAATTATTATGTCGCATGCCATCACTCACAGGCACGCGTGCCATTGGTTGGCAATTCCTGATTTAGGACCGTTTCCTTGACGCTCATTGGCCCCTTTCCATCTCAAAATCTGAAACACCTAGATAAAAACATAACTTACTTCACGCTCTCTTAGTAAGCACTAAGCTCAAGTCCACTTTTAGTCATCATCATCATCATTTCCAGCCTATATTCGTCCTACTGCTAGGCACAGGTCTCCTCTCAGAATGAGAGGGCTTGGGCTATAGTTCCCACGCGGGCCCAGTGCGGATTATTAACTGCCCTTTTTTAGTAAGTACTAAGCTTTTTTTTAAAATATCAAAGGAAACTAAACTAGCAAGTGGGTAACTAAATGGTAACTATTCCTCGCTGTCCATAGACGGCCGCAACACTAGAGGAATTGCAAGTGCGTTGCCAATCAGAGGACTAATGTAAAATATCTCTTGCTTGAGCCATAACATAATTTACTCTGCTGTCTAGCTCACCGCACTGGAACACAACAGTGCATGAGCTGCTGTTTAGCGGCTGGATTAGCGAGTAAGGATGTTCGAAATTTATTGGAACTTGTAACTGACTAAGTATAGTATAGTGTCTGGACTTTTGTACTTTTATCACGCTATGGACTATTAGGTACTAAATAGGACCTAAACCTAATCCGAACCTATGATTGGATAGGTAGCTAGAGATAGCCTAGTTATGTATATCTGTGTAGATATTAGAGTAAAGATGTAACCTTTATTCAATATTCTTTTACCATTGAATCAACATTTACTTGAATTACTTTCTGACTCTAGCTCGACTCTATCATGTTAACAGTTTCTCTAAACTGCAGAGCAGAGCTATCACCTAGTAGATATCAAATGCTCTTAATCTAGTTTTTTATAACATCTAAATAAGGAATTTATTAAATATTATACCTATATATTACCTAAACTAGACAACAACCTAATGATAGGTAACCGAAAAAAAAATAGAGACTTCTGCTGGCATTTGTTTTATTTAGCACCAGCCATTAAAAAAGAGCACGGCGGCTTGAGAACTCGCCAAGTTTCCGGCCAAACGAATACAAGACCAACTTCCGTAGATCACGGAAACCCGTCGTTTGGGAGTATTATTTTTTTTAAAGAGGTTGACCGCGCGCATTCCGTCGCCGCGTTGCCGCCGCCTCGCGCCGCCGCCGGGCCGCGGGCGAAGGCTCCAGCCTACAGCGGGCCCCGGTCGGTACCCGCGCCACTATCTCGCTTGCCGCATTCCACCAAGCCGAAGCCGCGGCGCGCCCCGCGCGTGCCTTTGCCGACCCACGCGCCCGCCTCACTCAATCCAACCAACTCAACTCACAACTCAGTCGTTCCTGCGCGCTCAGCCAGCCCGCGCGCAACGTCACGCTCCCCACGCCGCGTACGACATCGCGCGATCGTCAAGTGAAGTGAAGTGCCAATGGATGCGGTTCATATTCGATAGTGTGTTTGCGTTCAGCAATTTTGGATTTGTCTATTCATGGTGAGTACTGTCCCGTGGTCTACGGCACCTACGAAGGTGGATGCGCGCGCTTTCACGATGCGGCCACTTTCATTTCATACGCATAGTTTGAATTCCGCGCACCCGCGCCGACCGTGCCGCGGCCGCTGACCCCGCCCGCGCGCCCTTCCTCGGGAGCACCGAGCAAGCACCATCGCAGCCACGCTCACCAGCTTACAGAACTGAACCAGAGGCTTGCGTCACTACCGCTGTTGTACCACATACCAATCGATAGGCACAAGACGCGGTATAACCTACATGACGGCGTCGAGCTAGCACCTAGCACCTCTACTGCTGCTCAGCCCGGCTCATTCGAAGAGATAATTAAATACTGACATCGAATTCCAGCAGGGCCGTCTTTAAACTATTTGAGGCCCTGGGCACATTAGGATCCTGGGGCCCCTATGACCTAAATATCGGTTATCATTTGGTAATCTGGCAGGAACTAGGGGGCCCCATTCGATTGCGGGGCCCTGGGCACGTGCCCATAGTGCCCAGTGGAGAAGAGGGGCCTGAATTCCAGATCACGCTAGGCAAGCACGGTCTCAAGAACAATACCATGATTATTGGTCTTATTACTATTAACAGATAGGTATGCATTGAGTATGTATCTCAGAACTCTGTCAAAGGTATTCTAGGAGTAGCTAATGCGATCATAATCTAAATGTTAATTAAAACTATACTACATTTTCAACAGAGGATTCCAGTCAATTGTAAACTATGCAATCGTAGATCATTTTCAGAATCTTCGTAGTCAAATATTGTAATGATAATTAAATGCGCATAGTGATACAATTTTACCCAAGAAAGACCTAAAAAGGGAAACCGAACACAAGAAACTTTACGAAAATTTAGAAGGAACTAAGTAAATTACTAACAAGTCAAGTTTCTTCATTATTGGTTTGGTAAGTATCTAATGTAGCGAGGAATGTAGGTGATAAAACTGTTATGGCTAGGTAATGGGGCCTAGATACAGGACAATTATAGTTTAGAACCTGGCTAGTAGAATGAACGAGCGGTAAAGACTAGAATTTGTAAACATTAGGAACATAATCTACATTCACTTCCCACAGTCATAAGATAAAGTAGAGCCACAATATGCTGGTAGAGCTAATAAAGGGTGTCAATAAGTAGAATGTAGTATCAGAAGAATCGGGTAAGTATTCATAATAATATAAGGCTAGACACACCTTAACAAGTCATGTCTGTTAATTAGTCACTAGCCTTAATACTAGGTCAATAGCCAAGTCGTGGTTTACCGTGAGCAAAGATTACTAATCATTCAAAATAACTAAAGAATTTGGATGTGTGACCAAATAGCTGAGATGTTTACTTAAAAGCATTACGTCATGAGCAGACTAAACCTGTCGGGTCATTTAACGTCACCGCAGAATGGAATGGTGCGAATTTGAGCAGCTAAATGGCACTAATATGAATGTATACGCCAATAACAGGTCATCGTCGGATTGTCCATGTACACGAATTACTACAATGACTGTGACCCTGAAATGGTCGATAATGTGATCAGAATTTATGGAAAGTAGTCAAAATTATGTTATGATACATAACGATTTCAGGGTTGCCAATTTATGATCTTTAAATTGGGAGAATAAACAATTTAATTTATTCTGTGCAAAAACAAAAAAAAATAGGTACTTAATTAAATTACTTCCATTTCTATCGAGGGAATCGGCGGAAATCGTAGAAATCATGTTATAGGCGATGCGGCTAGCAACGCATCACTATTTTGATTCCACTTTCCACCTATACGCCCACAATCATGCTAACCGTGCCCTTTAGACCTTGTTATCTTAGGCTCTATCTACCCCGTAAGGGATAAAGATTTGATTTATGTATGTATTCAATTACTTACACAATCAATAACTTATATAGCTACCTTTTATAAAAACGAAACCAACTAACTGTACAAAAATGTAAGTGAGAAAAATTACCAGATAAGAGCAATAGGCTGCCTTATCGATTCAAAGCGATATCTCCGATGCAACATTCCGTTGTTTGTAATTGGTTGTTTTATTATTTGTAATTTTAAACTCACTCTTTGTCGGTTGATATTAACTGGTACTGGTAGAGATCCCGTAGTGGGCTAAGCTCGGCGTTCGTGTGTTTTAATGTTTACAAAAAGACTCAGAGCGCATCTGTAAAAATCTGCAATCTGTTACTATGACGTTACACAATTGAAACGTAATAAATGTTGTTTTCAAAGATAGCCCTGCACAATAGTTAGCGCCGTAGGACAGTCATTTAATACGCAAAGATAAGAAAGCTGAAAGGTGTGACTGGACTATAATGTTTTGATAGTGACCCAATGGTGGTAAGCTCTAAAGGAAACTATACAGCCGAAATTGTTCTAGGAAACTATTGAAATCCTTTAAAAGTAGATCACGCATAATAATCACGTGTTTGTAAATCCGGGAAACGCGTGATAGGTGCATTGCTTAACCAATCAACGTATTCGTAAAGTGGAAGGATGAGGCAGTACTTCACTGTACTTTGATATTCTTATTGTAAGTAGGTACTGTAGGCTTATTGTCTAACTCGCTCGCAATCGCCATCGTGTTCATTTTGACAGTTCATGTTTGAATGTGACAGCTAGCTGATTCCGATGCCAATTGTCAGCCCATACATTAACTGTCAAAATGAAGACGATGGCGATTGCGAGTGAGTTAGACAATAAGCCTACTGGTTTTTATTTCTCTTCTATTGTGAGCGATGTGCTGCTCAATGCTCATGCAGTTGTTGCGATGTCCACACGGCGATATTTTTGTCCTTCATAACTTAGTACAAGTTTCATAAGTTTGTTAATTGTATTAACTATGGCACCCTTTGCACAGTTATTTATTATCCCTAAAATACTAAATAAAATAAATAGTACTGAAACACCAATTGCTTCACAATCATGAAATTCTTTCCTTCCATTAAATTTACGTGTGCAGTGTCACATCAGCTTTATTATGTTGAAGTATTTACATGTATTTATTTATTCAGCACGTCGTTAAATGATAAAGTAAATGATTCATGTGCGTTATTACAGAGTAAGAATTCGACCGCATTCCAGCGATAGCATGGCAAGTTAACTACAATGGAATTTGGTGGTTGGTCAAACACATTTTTGACAAATTATGCCTATCGGTAAAATAAATAGCGGGGCATGTTTAATGAAAGTTAAATATCGACCGTTACTTTTGCAAATACAAATACAAAGTCACCAATACCAAAGCGAACGCCAAAATTGCTAAATTTACGGCCTCTGACATAGGCTCATAACCGTTAGAGGATTAATACCTTACCCCCTCTACAGGCTCTATAGGCTTCTACTAACTTAGTAATCGCTTGTCCTTATCTTTCACTTTGCCATTTACCTTTCACAGATAAAGACAAACGATTGCTAAGTTAGCAGAAACCTATAGAGAGTTTATGAATAAGGGGGTTAGTTTCCCATCCTTTGGCCATTCGTATCTGCTATGTAAGTATCTGTCCACACCACTAAGCCAGCCAAAGTGCAAAGCTACGAAACCAATGCGTTGACGCCCTTCAACCCTTGCACTCTAGGTTCTATTAGCCTATCATAATGCATAATGAGCCTATAAAGTCGAAATATTAACGGACAAAGCAGTTGGTAGGTATGCAGTATACCACGCAAACAGATTAGATGCTTGACCTAGTTGAAATTCCATAATGTTTTTTTAAAGATTTGAGTGGTTTTTACGCCCACCTCAATACCGATAAAATTAGCTATTACACGCCTCGAAAATGTCTAGGGATCAATGCGGCATGAACTTTACTCTTGTACTCATCAGCTAGTTTATTACGTAACTCGCTCGCAATCGCCATCGTGTTCATTTTGACAGTTCTTGTATGAATGTGACAGCTAGCTGATTCCGATGCCAATTGTCAGCCCATACATGAACTGTCAAAATGAAGATGATGGTGATCGCGAGCGAGTTACGTAATAAGCATGCTGATCTCTATGCACTTATATCAATTAACCTAATATAATAAATCAATTAAACTTTTTTAATTTAACAAAAGTCATCCAAATAATAAGATTTGGAATCGAAAAAGTCAAATTCATATAACACATGCATTTCGTACAGCTTCATTGGACAGCGTACCTATTAGTATTGCTGTCCAAATGGGGAATGCTGCCAGCGTCTATGGTATGCCACGGAGACCCCTCCTTTTTTAATTATTTTATTTTAAGATTAGTTTTAGTTTACTTTTTAATTTAATCATAGTTTAATTTCTTTTTAATACCCATTTGTATTTTATTATAATTGTTTTCATTACGTACCTACCTACAATACCTACGTACCATAGCTACATAATAGGTATTTATTTTGATCTAGAGACACATTACATACATACATAAATCACGTATTTATCCCTTACGGTGTAGGCGTAGGTGTAGGCATGATTCCTAAAATTTTCACCCATTTTCTCGGTAGATCAACCGAGAAAATGGGTGAAAAGAGTTCAATACTAATTTTAGGCTATCTTCTTTTGTTATAAATATCACGTATATGCAACTGCGCGCTTCGTTTTTTTTGTTTAATATATTTTAGTTGAGAGCTCAAGGGTTCTGATGGTCATCAAATTTTATTTCTGTTTTATAAAATGAGCGTGAATTTCGAAAACAAGTACTTTCCTATTGCTCACGTTAAAAAATCGGAGTATGTTATGAGCTGCCTATGAAACCTAGACATTTTATAATCTATACAGCACCGTTTGTAGGTATAAAGAAGCCTATCTAAGCATAACTTAGGCTGAATCAGCACAAGCCTAATTCGAAAAGCCTAGGTTGGTAACGCATCAAACGACTAGATATTTGTTTCATGACACAAGAGACTGTTGTGATTCATTTCACTGGATCATGATTTATTGATACTATTCTCAGAACGCATCGTAATTTCTTTTGTAGACTCTACCATTGGCATACCGTTGATATAGGCTCTGAAAAAGTATTAAATATATGGGTATGATGATCTTTATAAATCTTAACCTTTTAATTGGATGTTCCTTAATCTAGGGACAATTATGTAGAGCTCTGTAACAAAGTCACCAAAACGACATCGCTGTCGATTCGAGGTTCCACTTATTCGCCTATTCTCTAATGTAATGAATGAAGCATTCGTTGGGACGAAAATTTGTGTTATTAGAGTTAGACATATTTTCGAAAAACGTTTTACAAAGGAAACATAAAAATGACACGTGGCTCTTTATGGAATTGAGGGATAAAACGGATAAGGGTTTAGACGCAAGTGGTAGTAAACGACATCTTAAAATAGGTCTCAAAATCAGTACTTAACCTAAGTTTGATTTTGATCCATGAGACTACATGCACCTGACCATATTATCATTTTATATCTTGTGTTTAACTTTGAGCAAAAGAAACTACAATTCTGACTCTACTTCACGCAACTACTGACATTGGCTCATCGTTTTCCTCGAAATACACAGGTCCATAACAACCAATGAAAAACATGACTGTCCTTTGACTGTCTCTCCCAGCCTTATTAGTAAAACTATAATAAAACGCGTGCTTAGAACATTATTAACCACAGTTAACCTTACCTCATTCTAAAATATTTGTGTATTTATAACCACGTTTTGTAAAGTTGGCTAAAACCGACCAAATTACTGCATAGTAAAAAGCTCTACCATGGAAAACCTATCTCGCCTTCAAAACGTTTTTAGCAAGCTAAATAAGTATGAGAAACATATATTTAGACTCTTCAGTAAATAAACAACCCTATATTAATATTTAAATTCACAAATCTTGATGGCGTTTTAGAGAAAAATATTAACGGAATCTTCTATGTCTATGATCTATGACCGGTACACTGCACGTATCGCTAATACGGACACTCGCATTATAAAACGCCGTACTTAATATTGACAATTCGTTAAGTGTCAAAAGTGGTAGCAAGACGTCGAAAAGTGGAGGCATCAGGCAGCGATGGCCATAGGCATGCGAGGACGCAAGATGCGGCTCGCTGGGGAGGGGCGGTCGCCATCTGAAGGTCGTCCGCATTCCTTGCGTCGCCGACCGCTGCTACCGCGCTTACGTAGCGCCCCCTCCTCCCCGCCCCCCCACGACCGGTTCCCCTGCGCCCGCGCTGGACCGCGCCATCACAAACTATCGCGCATTTACCAAAACAAAAAAACGTGTTACTATGGCTATCAAGCTGGGGTACCGGATGGGATGATACCTCGCTTGGAGCTCTAAAACCATGGGCTACGTGGAAGCCTGTTTTGCGGAATTATTTGATTACTTTAAATATGGGAAACCCCATTCCATTCATAAATGACAGTTAGTTCGATATACAAAATTAAATCTTAGGCGCACTGTAAATTATTAAAAACAGATTACTACTTAATTGACCAACATAACATAACGTAAGAATAAGAACCAATAAAATAAAATAAGGTAAAAAAAAACATGGAATGAAGTGAGTTGTGGTCATAGTCATAACTTCCATATTATAAACGCTTGCTGAACTCATTTTAACTCACTTTGACTTAACATTCCTTTATCTTTAGCTAAGTATAGCTATGCCTGCGAAGAATTCGTTTACCTATCGCTATCCCGAGGGATCTAGGCAATTTTGCTAGTTCGTTTAGCTTGCCAGATAGAGATATAACATAATAATATACCTATTATGCTGCATCAGGTTTGTTACTTTAGAAGTGTACATCTATAATTATTTATTTATGTATTAGTCTACTTAAGGCGCGTTTGTTTAACCATCACAACCCTTTCGAAAGAAGTTGATTTCATAAGTTCATAAAATTACAATAGGCAATGTAATAGAAGGTAGAGACGTATTTATATAACCATTGTATGAACAGTAGCATCAATTTATAAAAGTTCAAAAACATCGCTGCGTCCAATACAAGCCTAAACCAAGAGCTATAGCAAAATATGGGTAGATTCATACAGGCCAACAATGTCGGCCTTACTGGCAGGTAGCAAAAAGAAGATTGCATCCAAAAAAACCAATGGAATGCACAGATGGCGTGGATCCGGACATTCCTGCGCTCGCGCCGCGGGAAGCCCTGGCTTCAACGGATATGCGTTAGGTAATACGAAAATTAAAAAAAGTTTTGTCCCAAAAATATTCAGTCTGAATGCTGGGTGATTAGGATAAGTACTTGCAATTTTAATTACTTCCGCGGCGTATCTTTACTAGAATGTAAACGTAGTTATCATACTTATCATGCACTAAACAAGCGGACACAGTGCATTAAAACGGAAACTATTGAATTGTCAGAAATTGCGCGTGACAAATTTTTTGCCTGTCCGTTTTATTTATTGTTCTTACTTAGGTACTTGTTATTTTATAGACTTTCATTAAATTTAGACTATGTGATTTGAATCTCTTGCAAACATTTGATTTCGTTTTCGTTTAATTTCTATTTGCTGTAGTCTTCCTTGGCAGATTTAGATCCTATAGGTATTGGGAATTATTTAGGAATAAATAAAATTGGGAAGATATTTGGCACGGTTTTGTAATTATAATATTATGATTTCATCTGTTTACACCAAGTAAAAGCAAAGAGGGTTCTGCGTACAGCCAAGTAAGGTGGATAAACTATACTTCATTTAATTTAGAATGAGAAACCACAATAACATTACATTGCGGCTGGTCAACTATTTCTTACCTAGCAAACAGTACAGTGCAATAGTTTTGGCAGCCGCAAAATAAAATTGTTTTAATGCCACTTTATTTGCGAGGCGTCAATTGTTACTCTAGTACAAATTGTAAAGAGATTACAGTTCACGAGTCGCAATATAATGATGTTGTGGTTTCTCATCCTAAATTAAATGAAGTATAAGCGCGTACCTCAACTACTTAGGTTGCTTGGCGAAGTTTGGTTGCACTTGTGTGCGTGCAACTATATGCACATGACGAGGCGTTGTTTAAACCGGCCCCATTTTTACGTTCGCAGAACTCAGTCTTTACTTTTCACTTGGTCCGACATACCTATGTTGATGACGTATTAAACACCTTCCCAACTAATGCCTTCCATTCATTATTATAAGAAGCATATGAATATCCTTAGATACTGCAATTTTTTAAATAAAAGTACGCTTATGTGAAGACATCGGCTGGTTTAATTCGTAAGCTTTCATAAGATTTATGAGCCTCATTAGTATGTATATAGCGTGGATCTGGAATACGGGCGGAACCTTTAAGAGGCTGACAACACCTAATTTTGTTGAAATTGATGTTATTTAAGCACTTTTTTAAGAAAAACTACACACAAAAAAAATACAAAAAAAATATAATGCTAATTTTCATCATATTTCAAACACGCTAGACGGACTCGATACATAATTGAACAAAATCGGTTCGATAGAAAATAATTGCAAAGATTGGTCTTAAAATCATCATTAAACGGTTCTATGTCTTTATTTTTCCGACGTATGGGTCTGCAATTAAAAACATGAAGTCAACATATTCATACCTACACGGCTAACGAGTCATATTTCACAAATAATCCATACTTTTTTTTATTTCTTCTTATTTGTATTTTATTTGCAAGATTTTAGACGCGCGCCAAGCTGCCGGAATAGTTTCTTCTCTTTCACTCACAGGCACGCGAACCGTATGTGTGAAGAGTGGCGCCGCTCAAGGTCATTTGCTGTTGACAGCGCCTTAACTATACATATTTCTCTCAATTTTCTCTAACTAACTCGATGTTCCTAATTAATTTTTAAAGATGCTGTGGAGCGGCAATGCAACGCAAATTTATTTTGGTTGTCACATTCTATGTCACAAGTCAAACTTATTATCTTAACTACGCTTACTGATTGCGTGCTGAATAATTTTGTGAGGTTTTTTTTCGTCTTATTTTTTAGTAAGAGGTACCTTAATCAACTCTTTCGGACCTCAACATAACACTGTTTTAAGATTCACCCTTACTCCAAATCCACGCTACATAGAGTAGGTTAAAGTATATAGAGATCACGGATAAATTCGAACAGTATGCCGTTAGACTCTTAACTAAAAAAAAAATCGCATCTAAGCACTTCTAACCAATTATTTATATATCTTCCTTAATCTTATCTCCAAGTAAGTGGCAAGTATTCAATCCTAACATCAGCCATTCATTGTTCCAGGGCGGGTAACAGTTGTTTCGAGATGCGACATGCGCGCTCTATGTTCGGTTCGCGGGCCGCTAGGCGGCGAGACGCGCGCGCTCGGCGCGGGCGCGCGGCTTCTGTCGCTACGCGTGCCCGGCCAGTCACAGCCTCTGCACTTCGTCGTCGAAGCCAAAGCCAGGGTCAGGGAGCTGAAGGCCCTGGCCACAACACATGCACAGCTGCAAGGCATGACCGACACGGAGCTGTTTGGATTTGCCGTTTTGCAAAGTGAGTAAATTATGTACCTACTCTTGCTAATTGTCTTCTGATCAAGGCGTCGCCAGGGGGGGGGGGCTCCCCCCTAGAGTAAAAAAAAAAATGGCGAATGTATTTTGTTGTGTCAATGTTGACATTCAAGTGCCGCCATACTGTTTGACCTACCGATAGACGCTATACTTCTACTAGCCTCCCCCCCTTGATCATAGGCTGGCGACGCCCTTGCTTCTGGTTCCAGCCAGCAAACTGGTGCTCGCTTACCATCAGGTGACCCACTTGCTCGTTTGCCTTCCTTGTCGTGTGAATACTCAATAATTTATTGCACATAATGGTTTTACAGGTGTTATGATTTAAAGTTAGATATCACATTATGTACCCTGATTGAAAATCTTACCATGATTTCTTAATGCAATTTAGTTGGTTTCAGCCGTCATTGTTAGTATGGATCTGACAGCGAGCGAACCTAAACTGAATCGGAATTGAATCGCTTTAAGACGTCATGGTAATCTCCCAGGTGTTGAGATGAGAGATAATATTAATAGGTACCTACTTTAGCTCATTCAACTAATTGCATCAGCATTTATTTGTAGCGTTCATTTGTTTATAAACAAAAATAGCGGCACAATCAAGTGCTTAGTTACCAGCTATTAGCATTGGTTGCGTTGCGTCACATGTTAGTCGACATTTTCGCCAGAACAATAGACGACTAGTTGACAAGTAGATGTCGGCTGTCCTGTCCCTGACGACCGTCGACAATAGGCATTGTTGGCTCGATTCGCTGATCGATCGATGTAAACTACCCGTAATTATAATGTAATAAAAATGCCAACTGAACAAGTACATTATTCGAAGAAGTATTACTTCATTTGACTAGGTACAAATGTAAAATTAAAGGGGTTAATGATGTTATCAATCATATTTCTAAGGAATACCTTAAACCGTTACTAAATGTTTTTTCTATTTATAAACTCGTTTATTATTATTTTCAGATGGAGAGTACTTGTTTGTTAACCAAGAAAGTAAATTATCGAAATATGCGCCAAAGAGCTGGAGATCATCACACACACACGTAAGTTATAATTATAATGTAGTATTAAAAGAAATAACATACATAATCTCGTTTAAACGCTATGTGAAAGTTAAATAATAACTACAAACAAAACGAGATCCTTAACTTTAGAAGTAAAAAACCTAGTTGAGAATAAAATACGTATTATAAAATGATAAACGTTAACGTGGTTACAAAAACATCAAATGCTCTTTTCTCATTACAGGGCTTGGACGCAAACGGAAAGCCACTGTTGGAGTTGTACCTTGTCGTTCAATTCCACATCGAAAGTCCACTTCTGTTGCAAGATGAAATCGGATTGCATCTGTACTTTTTACAACTGCGACATAATGTCCGTACTCGGGAGGGCCTTCCAACTGAAGTGCTCTTACTGCTCACTGGGCTGGCTCTACAAGCAGAGTACGGCGATGCAGACACCTACGAGGACAGGGACTATTTCAGAGTAGAGGAATATGCCACTTCATCGCTCACTGGCGACTGGGTCGCAGCAGCGATGCGCGCTTGTCATCGAGAACACCGCGGACTCTCAAAGACCGATGCCGAAATCAGATTTATTAGAGAGGTTTGCCTACTTCCAGACACCATTAACTCTCATAGATACAGAATGAAGCAGTCTAAATCTGAACCAGAACCAGGTACAGTTTGGCTCCTCGTCACTGCTAAGGGCATACAAATCCTACCCGATAACGGCTCAGTTTCAAGCTTCATATGGAGCGCTATAGGAAAACTAAGTTTCGATAGAAAAAAGTTCGAAATAAAAACGGAGGAAGGAAAGATAACTTTATATTCGTCCAGTGATGAGAAATGCAAATATTTATTTGCTTTGTGCAAAGAGACTCATCAATTTTCGATGAAAATTGCGCCAAAATTCAATGAAATCTTGATAAAGGAAGAAGATGAACGTAAACTATGTTACGGATACTCTAAATCGTTTAATTTTCAACATACCAAGAGTAAAAACGAGCAAAGAATATCAGTTATATCAACCACGAGTTCCAATACTACGTCAGGAATCGTCAGTGACAGAGTACAATCGGAGGATGAATTAGAAATAATGATAGACTCTCCTCCAGCACCTTCAACAGAAAGTTTAGCTTTTGCTCATTTACTAGACTGCTCGAATACGTATTTTTTGCGAAATGTTACTGAGGATAGTCAGTCTTTGTACAAAACATCTTCCTTACAACACCAGAAATCGAAGATCCGAGCATCAAAAAGTGTCGATGAAAGTGATAACGTTAATAAATTGGAAAACACTTCAGATACGGCATTAAGTCAGCTCGAAGAAACCATATCACTGCCAGATCAAAATACAACTGATTCTAAGTCGGATAGTCCTGTTAATAAATTCAAATGTACGGGGTCCCAATGTTCTTCTTCTTGCAGCACAGTAGTAATGGCACGAGCCGGACTGAGTACGCTAAGTAGGGCATCTAATGCGAGCAGCTTGGAACTTGGCTTTAGTCATACCGCACAAAACTCAATGCTGAGTGATAACAGCACAGTTGGTATAGACGTGGAATACTCCCAAGATACCGCATCAGCGTTGTATGACGGCTTGGGCCAACCTGTCACGATAGCAGCATCAAGTGAAACGAGTGGAGTCTACACCATGGGTAGCTCAGAACTTACTGCCCGGTCAAAAATGGGCACACTGTCTGAAGACAGCAGGACAGAATACGAAAGTTCTCACTATGATAGTTACAAGCCCTCGGAAGAAAATGATCTTGCTGATTTTGACAGTGTTTCATCAATATTGAAAAACAAAGCAGAAGCTAGTCATTCAAGCACACTAAGATTACAGGCGTCACTATTAGACGTGGACTGCGTTGATGGCGAGGCAAAGTTTTCTAATCAAGAGCATGATAACAAAGAGAACATTTTTAGAGAGCGATCCAACTCAAACGTAAGCGCCGTATCATTTCATGGCGACGGAAGTGACCCAACCGACCAGAAACACAATTTACTGAGTGCTAGCGAATTGAGTGACTTAATCGTAGGACGTGGAGTATACCCAAAAAGCCAATCAGTCAGTGACACTTTAGACTCAGTGTCTGATTACGTGAGACTACCTCTACCTTTTTCTGGCGACAGCTACCTTCACGGTCATGAAGACACTGCTCCGTCTGATGATAATTATCCAAACAATTCGTTTTTTGATCGTCCTCCAACGCCACCAACCAGAACTGACAGCAGGAAAGTTCTCAATCTATCTCTCCCGAATATATTGGACATAGATCAAGGCCAACTGATGGCCCCCATGCTTCCTGAAAAGCCTCCACCGCCACCATACGAATATAATCATAAAACTGTCGCGACTCATGTTCCTATCCCTGCGAAAGCTCCACCTGCATATCCCGGTTCAATGAGCAGTAATGCATCTTCGAAAAAATACGTAGAGAAAGAAGAGGTCGCAGCTAGAGTCGTAACATCCAAGCCAATGATAACAATTCTTAAAGCAGAAGCGGGAGAAGTAAACTCGCCGAGTGAAAGAACGTTCGCTAGTCCTATGGTGATGGAACATCGGTTTCAAAAGTCGAAACGCCACCAAGCTTCTAGTCGTAGAGCTGAAAGGTCGAAATTAGCACAGGGAATCAACAACCTTTCTCCATCAAGAGAAATGCCCGCTCACGTGGTGGATTCTAATGTGCTCGTGGCCATGATGAAGCTTCCGCCGCCGCCTCCGCCGCGCCGCGCCCGCCTGCCTCCCCCGCCGCCCGTGGCTCGGCTCCCGCCCCCTCCGCCGCCCCACAATCCAATGTTTCATCAACAGCTCTACAGCGACGTAGACTACGTTTATTACCCTCTGCAAGATCCCACGATATCACAACAAAACTACCTCGATCACAAACTGTCCGAACCTCGCGCATCAAATATGCACAAAAGTGGTTTGCAATACAGAAGTACGCCATTCTTGTCGACGACCATGTCGACATCATCCGTGTACGGCTCCATTCAGAATCTTTCCGACTCCTACATTCAGTTACCTGGAAATCGTTCAAGTTGGTATTCTTTGACGTCCAGAACATCCCTCAGCAATTACTCTGTGAACCTGGAACGACCTCAAATACCTACGCGAATGCCTGAAGTATCAAATTTTCCGCGGACCAAGTCCGATGACAACTTGTTGAACTCCAGAGAGCCGCCGCCAGTGCGCACGAGGCGCATGCCGCCGCCTCCTCCGCCGCCCTATGAACACAAAAAGAAGATTTCAACACCCTTAAGGGAAATGAAAATTCCAAACTGCAGCACAAATGTGATGAGTGAACTTAGTAAAATAAGAGACGCTAATGTTGATCTAGACATAAAAACTCTTAGGGAAAAAAGCAAAAACCTAGACCTGCCTCTTATAGCAGCGTTGTGTAACGATCGGTCGTTACTAAAACAAACAAAAGCCTTTGGTGCACCTAAGTTGAACAAACAAACTGTGAGTGACTGTGAAAGTGAACGAAAGTGTGCCAATTCTGTTCAAAACTCCACCGATAGTTTAGATATTAAGAATAAACAGGAAGGTAACGTTAGAATGGCAATGACAGGGTCTCAAAAGAAAATTTTAATTAGAAAGCCGACTGACAAACTTCCCGCACTACCCAGTTCCGACAGCCGTACCCCTAGAGCGTTATCTAATACTTATGTAATGAACCCAAGTGTTAAAGTCAAGAAAATACAACCCAGCTCATGACACCTGCTGGCTGACTTAACGTCATGATTTAGTCCTAAACTATTTGTGAATGCTTCCAGTGCTATGAGCTTCCTCCACCGACCTGACGCAATAAGACTGAGTAAAATGCCCTTAGAACTTACCTAGTTATTTTTATCACAGTTGCAATGTTATCACAATCATCTCACATTCCATGATAGGTTTTTGTACGTGTATTAACATAATTCTAGTTTTAAATTTATGTTACAAACATTCCCTTTTTTAGAATGTCAGTATGCATAGATATTAATATGTAATAGTTAAAATGTTTGTTCAATGTTCAGTAGGGTCTCTACCGCTACCGCGAAAATCCACATAGCGTTATGAGTATAAAAACGAACACGATAAAGAGTAATTACACAAATGCATGTTCGTTCTTGTACAAATTAAATAAATGTACCTACATCCAGGCAAGAATGTTAGATGAAGCAGTCGGGTAATTGAATATTGTGCCATAAAACACGACAGCACAAACCTAATGAGTGCCTTCAAATAGTTGGCGTTCGTCTTGCTTTAAACTACACTGATGAGCAAAAATAACGGTTCACCTTTCACACAATTTTATATGTTATATATATATATAAGTGACCCATTATTCTTGCTTGTAAGTATATTTAAATGACTTTGTTTTTATCGAACATCAACTAAATCGCATTAGGCATAGTATAAAACATGTTTTTTGTAACTAAAAACTTGTATTTGTACTCACTATACGTCAAAGTAAAACATGTTTTTTACAATAAAGGAATGCTGTTATCGAAACATTTATTCAATTGCTTACCGTAATAATAATAAAACAATGTAATACAGACCACTATATTAAACTTTTTGAACACATTCCAAAATTATAACACGCTCCAATACCGATTACCTAAATATTTTTTTTATCACTTGCCAATAAGAATAAATCTTTATGGTCCTTCGATTTATCATTTTATGACTCTAATTCTATTATTTTTGTATGTTCTTTTTGTATGAAAAAAGCTTGCGTTCGGCCACAATTAAACCTTGTGGTAATTGGAGATGCGGCCTAAGATGAATATTATCTAAATTAATATGATATTTTAAATACTCGCTGTTATAAGAATTTTCAGATGATAGATAATTTATTTATCATCCAATTCTGTCAGAAGTCATTGCTTAATTAAGTTTTAGAGTATAAAAATAAAAACATAATAATGTCTACAGTTATTTATTTTATTTAGACAACATAACATGTACATATAATCAAGTGTAATAAGTACATAAAGTTCATATGTACAAATGTAAATAAAAAAATTGAAGGCGTAAACGTTGTGTAATTTTTTCATTCCCTGTCCTATTATTTTATCAAAATAACTGTAATAAAATAACCCTTGTAAATAATAATGAATTTATAAATGAAGCTAGGTAAAAGGAGTCAGATCATCGCTATTAACTAAGTAAGTTCTAATGAATATCTCAAATAAAGTCAATGTCTAAAATTATCAACAGATTCATTAGTAGAGTCATTATTAAAATATAATATTTAAGCTAGGAAAAACGTCAACAGTCAAAAAACACTATCACAATTGAACGAATAATAATACCTATAAATAAGATCATTTTTTGGCTTTAACACGACGATAATCTAGTTCACAATCGTAATAATTTCATTTTTTGTCATAGAGATTAAGACTTTATGACTTGTGCTCTATCTGCCTAATTACATGAGTTTTTCCCCGCAATTAGTACGATTGTGAACTTTAATAGGTTTTTCTATAGGTAACATTATATTAAGTAAATAAAAGTAGTTTCCAAAATAAATATAAAACTTGTTATATTGAAGGCTTCCTAGACGTAACATAAATAAGTTCGCTAAAAATATGAAATATTCACGACATAATTTAACAGATTCTTTGGGTTCAATGACAACTACAAAAGACTAGGTACACTTAAACCGCGAAATGTAAGTAAAATAAAATCAGTTTCAGTATAGATAGGAAATTTTAACTGGCTGTTGCTCACAACTTTTTCCGCGCAGATTTAAAATTTGCATTCTAGGCAGCTTGATTTTAAAAGTTTTAAATAAACTTAATACCCACTGATCTTAATCTTAATTCCTGACCAAATAATTAAGTTTCCATAAGGCCTAAAACGTGACGAGCGCCATTAATCACAGCAATAATAATTTTATCGATGTGGACACTTTTTTGGTCCTCCTTTTCCTGACATTTGTGATTTCATAGGTTTTACGATAGGTATTCAATTTAATGAAATTCTCTGTAATTACACATCTATTTAAATAAGTCACTGCGCTACGGACTCTGCCGGGGAAATAAAACGGTAAATGTCACTTTAGACATACCTACATAGGTATAGACGGCTTGCTCTTTATACAGGTGACGGCAAATAAGTAAAACGTGGAGGGGATATGCGCAGTATGAAAAACAACATCATTTCATTTTCATACTGCGCATATATCCCCTCCACGTTTTGCCGCCACCTGTACTTAGCTCGCATTATATTTATTCCTATTCTTACTAGTTCTGTGATCTGATCATTAACTGTATGCTATACAATCTAGGTACCTACTAAACTTAAATTAAAACATATATTTTGAATAAGGAACAAACCATTTGCTAAACCTAATAATACATACTTAATATGATTTTGAGAGATTCGACTTCGCGAACTATATCAGTAGGTAATTAATTGGTCAATTAAAAGCCCGCAAAACCTAATAAAGTAAAATACACTTAGAAATTACGATTTTTGTTCATAAGTAGGTAAGTACAAATATCTTTATAATATAACATTTTATAGATACGATAGTAATAAGTAATAACACTGACGAGTATAATTCCTTTTTCATGAGTACTTAATTAATTAAGTTTACTTTTCTAGTTTTAGTATTATAGCCGTATTGGGTGGAAATGTAACTTGATTGAAATACATGACTTCACCTACCAAGGAGCTGTTGGTGCCTGCAATGACTGTGCCCCCATAGAACATGACAGTCAAATCTGTCGTAATGGAATTGTTGCCAAGATTCCCTACAAACACACAAGTATTCCTTCGGGGGTACCATCTTTCAATCACAAACAAATTTTCTTCAGTGTCACGAATATCCATATTCTTCAACATATTGCCATCCTTAAATATTGACCGTAAATAAATCGTAGGCGTGTTTAATCTTACAGCACTTAATATTCTCACCACATCTAGGAAATGATGCTTCAACTCCGATTTCGAGTCTGAATTCCAATGCAATATGTTATCGTCCTTCTTTTCATTTGCGAACTTCATCTGTACCAAATTGTGTACAGCGTCATGTTCAGAAAAATCTTGTTCTACATCTTCTATAGCTAAATCCTCTAAACCAATTTCATCACCATAAAATATATTAACCGTTCCTGGTAGTACAAATTCAAGTGCTGTGAGCACTAAAGCATTTTTAACATGTTTAGTTGTAACTCTACGGCTATCAATACTACCAATATTCCATAATACCCATGGATAGTGAGGTTTCGACCATAGGGGTCCGTTTATTACATCTTTAATTCTATTTTTCAATTCTGTTACATTTCCTTTGAAGTCCAAGTGCACATCAATCAAGTCTATTCTAGATAGAAGTATATTTAAAGCATCACCAGTAGCCTTAGCATAAGCATGTTCACTTGCAATGAGTATCTTGTTATGGCCTATAATTTGCTTCCATAGTTGCAAAGTTGTACCAAAGTCTTCATTAGTTACAAATCTCTCTAAATTCTTCAAGTAGAATCCATCAACATTATGTTTATTTGCCCAAAAATCAATAGCATCAGAAGTGGGGTCATGGTACCTAGCTTGTGTTATGTTATGTCCCAAAGATGAAATAGGGGGAGCTACCGACCAAACAGGTAAATCTAAGATGACAGACATATTTCTTTCATGCACAGCACTCACTAATTTATCAAAATCATCTAAAACACCAATACTCACATCAATATCTTTCAATGATGTTGTATTGTAATACTGATCTGGGTAATTGTGGGCTTGGAATATTAAATTCAGACGTATAGCAGACACACCTAAACTCTCAATGTAATCAAGCTGTTTCGTAATACCCTTCAAATCACCGCTGGCATCTTTGTTGGAGTCTCTAAAACTAGCAGGGAAAACTTCATAAAATATCTTGCCTTGGTACCATGGAAGATCAGGATTACACGACTTGGGGATTGTGGCTACCATTGCAATGATAGCACCCAAGCACGCAACAAGTCCAGAGACGACCACCCAAAGCATCACTTTCCTGATGATGCCCCAGTTCCAGTTAACAAATTTTGGCAATTTCCTGTTGCCCAGGTTAAGGTTTCCATTTATTTTGCAATCTTCAACCTGGAATTACAATAACCATTGAAAAATTCGTGGAATCAAGCTTTACTTTTCTGAGGTATTAATGAACAAAAATCATTCATTGCAGAATTTAGGTATTTTGTTCCCTAATTATTGACATTATTAATACAATTAGACTTACCAGACATAAACAATGCCAGAGTGTCAGGCTTTGGAGGATAGAACTTAGCCACTTTAGGTCCGACCACACCGCTGCGTATACGCAGTGACGTGTCGTATGCGTCATGTTTTCTCACCGTTTCTTCATACATTATGTTGCGATTCCGTAACATCACCGTTTTTTAAGCGGCGATGTGGTCGCACCCTTAGTCTTGCTGTTTCTGACTATTGTGTGTACTTTTATTCTTTTTAAAGTTAAATGTCATTACAATGCAACATAGTTAGCAAAGAGTAATGATAATGATATTAATGATAATAGGGGGTGGAGAATTATTATCTAAGCTGGATAAGATGAAAAATATACAAAGGAAAAAGGAAGAGAAAGGCCAAGATATTATATGAATTCATACTAAAAAGCTTTACCTGTCCTGTAACAAGTTCTGTATTCTTGCTTAAAGTCTGATAGTCCAGCATACTGATGTTGTTTATAAGCTGAGCACTCACTGGATCTTGATCTTGAACCACAGAATTTGAGTCCGCTGAGGAGCAGGAGTCGCCACCAGAGCCATCTGGAATATACAAATAAAGTTTTTTTTCAGGCTATGGGTGCAGAAACCTTCTGCCAAATAAATATTAGTACAGTAGTGTTACCATGCGTGGCATTGATCTCTTAACAATAGGTGACCCACATTATGACAATTTGTCAGTTTTAATATTTTAAAAAACCTTGAAAACTGATGTCCACTTTAAAAATATAGCTATTGACAAACAAGCAGAAGTTTAACTTACATTTCTAATATTAAAAGATCAAGAATAATGTGGTTGCTATTTAAAACTATATAGCAACACATTACTGGAATACTTAGAGTACTGAATTGTATTGATTTGATTGATCATACTTCGCCATATATATACAGAACTCTTTCTTCACTTTTCATTTAATCTGAAGTTCATATCAGTTAACAACAAGAGGTAGGACTTACCACAGTTGCTACAACTCTGCAAATTCACCATAGGTTCATCGTTGAGTGTTATAAAAGGGGCTTCATTCATCTCCTCAGAGAGAGGATGCTTAAAGTCGAGCGGCGTCGGGCTCGGTGTAGCCGCAAGCAGCAGACACGTCGATGACTCCACACCGCGCAAATAATCCAAGGCTTCGAGCTGAATACCACTGGCATTGTTACTCCCGCTTCCACTAGACTCCGGTAATTCATCCATATTCATATCCCCTGCGCAAGGTCGAATCAATTAGTCGCATTCAACATCGAACTGTAACATAAAGTTGCTGAATGCAAGAACGTAAAACAATCTAGAAGTATGACAGAAAATGCAATAAAATATCTCCAATTTCAGACACGTCGTCGGTAATTTTATAAGGATCAGCGATTCTGTATCTGGCTCGAATCCAAGTAGGCAGGTTGTGTGAAACTGAATTGTAAACAAATATACCATTCAAGCCAAGCACTCCACTGACTTACGTAAATATTAAGAGTAAAAATTATGAATGAAACAAAAAACGTGAAGTAATTAAAGTTAAGTCTAATTGCTTTTTATAGGTACAGATTTCCAGTGCAAGAAATTTGAGCACCGCGCCCAAGACGTGAATACCGAGGATTAGTTATTAATAAAATGTAATGCGAACCAACCACCATAGGCAGCAGCTAGCGAAAGAAGTCAATCAAAAGGTGACACTGATTGACACTGTCACTTAACTGTCACTGTCACTCACCTTTTTTTTTTTTTTTTGACACGTATTTTTCTTTATAAAATTAGCATGAACATATTTTAGTTTTGGATATCATAATTATTTTAGTATTTTAGTTATAGATTATTATTATATTATATATATTATAAATTAAGAGGTTAATCAATAAAAAAATGTATTTTTTGAGGTCGCTAGTTTGACCATTTAATTAATCTATTCGTTTGTTTGGCCTAGCCTATCTAACATAAAAAAAATCTAAAACCATAGATAGAAACTTTGATTGAAGGTAGAAAAACAGTGTTGCCAAATTACCGAGTGTAACTAAAGCTAGTAACTTTTCGGGCACTCTCAGAAGCTATTAGTTGTTTTATACATGTTGGATGTAATCTAATTTTGTATATTACACGGTTCTTATTAAAATAAAAGCGTTAGCTCTTGACAACGATATATTTTCGAGTGACGTGAGTATGACAAGACAATAATATCAAAAACGTATGAAACCTTCTTAACATTCCCTCCCTTCTTTACAGGATGCCTAGTGCTTCAATTAGCAAAAGAAGTCTTGGCTTGTAAAGAGGTTTTGTCATCATGTCTGCGATGTTTTCCTCAGAGGACACTCTCTTCGCAACTAAATTATTTGCTTCTTGCATTAAACATTCTCGCAGAAAGAAATGCCGTCTATGGACATGCATGTGTTTAGTCTGGTGATGCCTTTCAATAGGGTTCTTGCTGAGTTTCAGAGCAGACTCACTATCAATCAGCAACTCTACGGCTTGCACATTCATAACCATGTCCTCTATGATTCGTTTCAGCCAAAGTAGCTCGCGTGCGGCTTCACTTGCAGCTACAATCTCTGCTTCGCTTGATGAAAGTGCTACTGTTCTTTGACGTAGGCTGCGCCAGGAAATAGCCCCACTTGAATACAGGCAAACCATCCCTGATGTCGATCTTCCTGTGATTGGGTCACCTCCAAGATCAGCATCTGTGTACATAGTAATCGGTTTATCGTTACCTTTGTATGTGATACCGTACTCTTTTGTGCCTCGAATGTAGCGCAGTATACGCTTGACCTTTATGATGTCTCCGTCGGTTGGATTTTCTAGGGTTCTCGACACTACTCCAACTGCGAAGGCAATATCCGGTCTTGTGCCGACCATAAGGTAGGACAAAGCGCCCACTGCTTCTCGATAAGGGAACTTTTCTTGGTTCTCAGTTGTCGCGATTGTTTTCATGTCTTTGACAATCGGAGTTGGTGCGGGCTTGCAGTTAGTCATACCAAACCGATACAAAACCTTTTCTGCATAGGCCTTCTGGTCTATTTTAATAGAACCATCTTCATGTGTCGTAATTTCAACACCGAGAAAATATGATGCGGGCTTAGTGGTAATTTTGAATCTCTTTCTGAGCTCCTGGTATAAATCTTCCACTCCCTTCTCATCAGATGCAGCCACTAATCCGTCATCAACATACAAAGCTATGATGACTTTTCTGATACCCTCTACTCTGGTGAACAGGCATGGATCTGCGGAACTTTGTTTGAATCCAATTTTCATTATATGCTCAGTAATGCAGGCGTTCCAGCATCTTGGTGCTTGTTTTAATCCATACAAGCTTTTCTTGAGTTTGCATACCATTTTAGAGTCATTGTCAGTGAGCCCCTCTGGCGGCTTCATGTATATCTCTTCGTTTAAGGTGCCATAGAGAAACGCAGTTGACACATCAAATTGTCCTAACTTCATTTTCTCTTTTGCAGCTACACTCAATAATGCTCTAATAGTGCTTGTCTTAGCAACCGGACTAAATGTTTCGTAATAGTCGAGTCCTTGTTTTTGAGTAAATCCCTTGATGACTAATCGGGCTTTGTATCTCTCGATAGCGCCGTCGGGTTTCGTCTTTACCTTATAGATCCATTTACACGGTATGGCTTTTCTATTCTGAGGTAAAGGTACCATTTCCCATGTATCATTCTCTTTAAGGGAATTCAGCTCTTGACCCATAGCTTCAATCCATCTGTCTTTGTCAGGGTGCAACATTGCCTCTTTAAAGGTCTTTGGTTCTGAATTTGCTTGATCCATATTTTCCACAACATTCATCACGTAGTCCTTGAACTTAGAGGGAAGTTTGATGTTATTTCTCTGCCTCAAAGTTCTTATGCCTTCCGCGTCTACTTCTTGAGCAGATAGATAATCATCACTCTCTAACTCGCTGTCAAGCTCTCTTTGTGATTCAATCGACTTGTCAAAAATATTTTCATGATCGTGACTAGAGTTTTCTTCATTTTCATTATCTTCGACTATTTCTTCATCGGATGGGTCTTTGGTAGATGTCGACGGTATAGGATTTTCTTGTGGGGGTTGTAAAAGAAATTCATTAGTTGGTGTGAGGGTCTTCTCCTGAAAGGATACGTCTCTTGACCTTATTAATGTGTTGTTCTCTTTACACCAAATCCTGTACCCATCGTCGTTATCATAACCAATCAAAATCCCTTTCACTGCTTTCTTGTCCATTTTCTTTCTATTACATTTTGGTACATGGGAGTAACAGGTGCTTCCAATGATTCGCAAGTGCTTGATGTTGGGTTTCTTATTAAACCATAGCTCATATGGCGACTTATCTTGCTGCGTAGGACCAGTTCGGTTTATTATGTAAGCAGCTGTACTGACAAGTTCAGCCCACAATCCTTGAGGCAGTGTCTCTTCTTGTCCGTACAACATGGCCCTGGCGCATTCTACCAGCGTCCTGTTTTCGCGCTCACAGCAGCCGTTCTGTTCCGGTGTGTATGGCATGGTAAGTCTTTGCCGTATTCCGTTCTTCCTCAAGATCCCTCTTACTTTTTCATTGTCAAATTCGCCTCCATTGTCACTGAGTATCTCTTTCACAATATGTCCAGTAGTCTTTGTCTCTGCCAACATTTGCTCAAGTTTCTCATGTACTTCTCCCTTTTCTTTCAAAAAATAGACTTGGCGAAATTTTGTGAAATCGTCTTTGAAGAGTACGAAGTATCTATACTTCGAGAATGAAAATCTAAAGGGCCCACATACATCGGTATGTATGAGCTCACCTGGACTTGTCGCTCGCTCTCTTGTTCCAAATTTGAGTCGATGGGCTTTACCAAACACGCATCCTTCGCATAACTCTGAATCTAATTTTAATTTTATGCCCAGCTCCTTTTCTATTACCTTCTTAACATGCGCTTTATTTTGATGTCCTAAACGTTCGTGATATAACTGCATCATGTTGGAGTCATCTAGTAGATTGATTTCATGGGGCTTATGAACGTTCTTCGCGATCAATTTGTACAGGCCGCCATGCGCATTTCTCTTTCCAATCAGTAGATCTCGACCTCCTTCAAATTTAATTACACACTCCTCAGTTCTAGACTCAAACACAGTGTTTGGTAATGTATCTTGGGCTGATAAAACTGAGTATAGGTTCTTCTTAATGGAAGGTACGAACCATACATCATTTAGGGTTATTAGCTCCTTAACTCCTCGTACATCAGCCTGAATTTCAAGGCTTCCTTTCCCAATCGCATGAACAGCTGTGCCATTGGCAGTTGTTACAGTATGAGCACCAGTAAAGTATTCAAAGGTTTTAAACAAGTCACCTCTATTGGTCACGTGACTAGTAGCTCCGTTGTCCACGTACCAGTTCTCGCTATCTTTGTCTTCTGTGTTACTGTCAAGCGCCATCAAGTTCATGTTGATATTGGATGCACTTTGAGTCGAAGTAGGTTTAGGTTTTGGTGGTCTACCATCTGCTTTCCATTTGGAGCAAGTTTTGACTCTATGTCCCAGCTCTCCACAATAATTACACTTCATCTTGTAATCCTTATCCTTTCTTTTCTCTTTCGACCTCATAACTGCCAGCGCTTCAACCTTCGTGTCATTTTCATTAACACTCGTCAAGGCTCTTTCATGAGTACATAACTGCGTCGTGAGATTTTCAATATTTCGATCCTTCTTGTTCATCAAAAGCCAGCTAGATTTGAAACTGAAATACTGCTCAGGAAGTGTATCAAGTATTTTACATATTAATAAAATCTCTGGAAGATCATTTCCATCTATTTCGGTGTTTAAATCATACCATAGGTTTTTGAGACTCGAAATATGTGTGGCTATATCATGCTCCTCGCTTTTCTGGTAGCGGAAGAACCTCATACATAGATCGTAACTCCTGTCTTCCTTTGCTCCGTCGTAAAGCCTGTGAAGCTCTATCCACATCTCATTTGACGTTTCGCATCGCATTACTTTTTGCAATGTTTCTTCTGTCATGTTTGTCGTAAGAATTAATAAGGCTTGACTGTCAATTTTTTCAAAATTTGCGACGTCGGATTCATACTTGGCTAACGCATCGGCGGTTGCCGACTTGCCTGGGATGCTAGGCCTCAATTTTCCTTCAACCGCTTCTAGCGTTCCTGGGGTACCTTTCAATAATAATCTTATCTTGTACCTCCAAGTCCGCCAGTTTGTAGTACCGTCGAGCCGACCGATCTCGATTTTCACACCTGACTGCATGATCGAGAGCTCCAATTTTCCTACAATTGCGACGAATTTGGAATCCTATAACCGTTATAAACGTTTATAAACGCTCTGCTACCATATTAAAATAAAAGCGTTAGCTCTTGACAACGATATATTTTCGAGTGACGTGAGTATGACAAGACAATAATATCAAAAACGTATGAAACCTTCTTAACAGTTCTTTCGTCACGAATTGAAATGGTTCGAAAGCATTTTGCCTCCTGATCACTGCAATATGTTTATATAATTTTAATATCGCTTATTATAAAAAATAAAAATTAATTAAAAATATGTCCTAATTTTACCAAAACTACCACAGGATGGGTGAAATGCCTTTGCCTTTTTCACGAGAAAAAGTAAGCGACCATAATTTTGTATTTGACAACTTCAAAGTACAAGGGGGGCAACTCTGTAATTCTATTTTTGAAGTTCGCTGCATACCTTCTCTCTCACTTTCAAGTTAATGACTATATTAGTATGAGCGGAACAGCACGAAGCGAATATCGAAAATCGAATATCGGAGAATAAGGCCTGACATTGTCAATTTGAAATTGACGTCGGTTTTTTTTCTATACAGAAAAGACAAAAGGATAAGTGTCTATTCTGTGATAGTTTCGGAGTTACGCCCTTTTAGAATAAGCAAAAATTAATAAATTAATTATAAATTAAATACAAACCCTAGCAAAAAAATTAAACTTCCAGCATGTTCATCTTTTCAAACAAAATACAGAGAACCATTAAAACTATAGGCTCAGAAATATGAGATGTTGTCAATTGCAAATGATTGCTTATCCTTACAAAGTTTAGCCATTTTCAATATGATGTGAATCCACATTGGTCTAGTTTACGCCAGTTAGCGCCCCCTTAACATCAGTGTGTTTAAATCATCATAAAGTCATGATTTTGAAGTTGACCCATGGTTAAACCAAGTATGTAAACAAATGTATCGTGTTTTTCATGCTGTTCGTAAAGATAGTTAAGACGTTTTCAATATTTTCAACTCCGATATCTGATTTCTTGGAAATGAAACTGCCGTGAGACACAGATTAAATAAAAAAAACAGAGGTCACTAATGTTAACAGAGGTAGATATCCAGTTTTTTTTGTTTTAAAGCTATAAATAATTTGAAAACAGAGTCAAGTGCGGTGTAATGAATCTGAATCGAATTATTTGACTTTGCGAGGAAAATCAATTGTTTAGAAATAAAAACAACTATGACATGACTGTATTGAAATTTTAATGAGCTGCTTGAAGGATTATTCCTTGTTTCACAGGTTGTGTGAGAAGTATGTATGAATGTATAACTTATTTAATAAATATTTTTCTACATTCCCCAACAATTTTAAGTTTTTCCTACTCAGAATCACGAGCTCTCAATATTAATGGGTTAAAAAAATGACCCTAAGATTTTTTCTATTTTGTTACTATTTTCCATACACTTTGTATGGATGGAGTAACGAAAAAGAAGAACATTAAAAATGTATAAAAATTTCGGGTATTTTTTTTCTCTAGTACTGGCATGGAAAAAGCTCGTGATTCTGAGTAGAACCAGAATAAAATTCATAGATACTAAAAATTTAGGGTTGTTGCATTTTTTTTAAAAATTGCTCAATTGCAAAAAAATCATAGTACATGTTAACCGATAAACAATTGCATGAACATTTTGAATAGTTTTGTATTCTTTCAGTTCTGGCCTGTGCCACAACCCTAACCTAACAAACATCCATATCCATATTCTGTGGATATGGCAGTTTTTTTGGTTTATTGACTAACAACACTGAAAATGTCATCAAATCAAATGTCAATGTCATATTCATATGTCAGTCATTGAATTATCAATACTTCATTAGGTTGTCACGAGCACGACGTAAAACATACAAGCACAAATAAAATAATAATAATCTATACTTTGTGGATAAACATCTGATGTTTAAATAAGTCGGAGCAAAATTGTTAACTATGGCTAACTCTCACTTTTGCCTGAGTAGCGATACGTATAAAAATCACGTATTTGAAGGTTTCAAACGGTTACAACAGGCAAGTATATTTTATTTTGTCTATTTTATTCTATTCTATTATTTTAATAATAGGCTACATACTAAAACACTCAAATAGTTCAAACAAATACATATAGGGTTGTCCTTAGGCTTAAAAGCACTGGTACACACTAGGGTGTCCTTTTTTTAATTACCGGTTACCTAAACATCGAATCAACGAGAAGAGATCAATTATAGTATAGTATGTTGTACTTTAAAGTGCGCTTCTAACTACTACACCGATAATTTGGTATCACAGTCAACAAAAAAAATCTTAGCTTTCCCTTTACTCCCAATGTCGTCTGCGTCCCTTGGGAACTTTGCTCTTTCCACAATATAAAAAGTAGCCTATACCCATTGGAGATAATGCAGAACACTATAATTGAATTTACAGAATTCATTCAGCAGCTCTGGAAGCGTCTGCCTATAAATAAAAATTTAATTTCAGAGTGACGAGTTTGTCGATATGACATTGGCAGCTGGAGATCAATTTGTGACAGTTCACAAGACCCTTATTGTGCTGGCTAGTCCATATTTAAAAATGCTGCTACAAACAATCCCTTGCCAGCACCCTGTTATATTTCTCAGTGTAAGTACATAATTATGTTTAGTACTAGATAGTAGTAGATAGCTGGTGAAATGATTAGAGCAAAATAGGGTTCACGGTTCCTGCCAAAGTTGAAATATATAAGGTCTGTTCATCCTATGTGTCTTATCATGTAAACAAACACTTCTCAGAGACATTGTCACATGTTTCTCTTGGATTTGGATTTCACAATAGTTATATTGTTGCAGGCTTAAAGAAACTCATAAAGTATTAAAATTGACCACCACTGCAAAATATCATTTTTAATAAGATTTTCTTCAATAATCAGAGGAACGATTGAATCAAATCAAGAATATCTGCAACCTGAGTAGTGCCACAAAATCGAAAACCTGGTTCTATTTCTTTTTAAAGCGAAATAATCAATCGGTCACCTTTTTTGTATATTTTATCAACATTGCCAATCACTAGTCATAGTCATTGTTTATTATCACTTTTGATGTTAAGTTCGCTTACATGATAAGACACAAGGCTGAATGGACCATACAATTTGATTGTTTATTACTTACTGTTGATAGTGTGAATTTCTCATTTATTAATTTGCTTGTAAATTCTGATGCTCATAAAAACTTTGAAATTTTTTCAGAATGTGAATGGTGAGGAACTACGCTTAATTTTAGAGTATATTTACACTGGAGAAGTGAAAGTTACACCTGATAATATAGAAGCATTTCTAAAAGCAGGACGCGCAATGCACATATCAGGTCTAGAAAACATCGTACTGCCTGCTGAAAATAATGTATGTTGTTTAAGAGCCCTGACAGAGAGTGGTCAAGAGTTCCATGTTCTGCTTTCATTCTAGTACGAGATCTCTTAGAATTTGAGAAATATGGAGCTCAACTCTTCAGATCGGGAAACACCAGTAAAAACACGTCTGCTCGTTACCGTATTTAATCGGAGACAAAGAGAAGGCGTACCCGCCTTTGTAAATATAATAATAACGTAAAACTACCCTCATACATTACACCCTCCCACTTAATTAACAGATAATCTTAAAACTAATAACATTTTAACACCATGTTGGCAAATAATAAAACTAAAACTAAGAACTATCTATTTGTAACATTTATAGGTAATTACTATTTGCCATACCTCGGCTACGTATATTATACTTCCTAATCAAAATCAAATCCGTATCGTTTGACGGGTTTCTTCAGGCGTACGGGTCTCGGGCTTCTCACCACCCTAGGAGTTGACACGGTCGCGGGAGCGGCTGCAGGCGATCTAGTCCCGCTGTTTGAGCTCGGGTGCTGCTCTACCCCAGACTGGGGCTCACCTTCCGATGTGTCGGTAAAAGGATCTAGTGGGCCCAACCATTTGTTTTTAAGTTGATCAACATGCCGCTTAATCAGTGGACCATCTTCCCTATGAACTACGTAATTCCGTGATCCTAATCTTTCTTTAACTTTGCCCATTATCCATTTCCCTTCCCCCGTATAATTCCTAGCCAACACCGTATCTCCAATACTAAACCCTCGTGATTTACCCCCGGCGTAATCTATTTGTTTTTTTTGTGTATCTACGACCTTATCCTCTACCTGTCTATTCATCTTCAGTAGATCTAGTCTCGATCGTAAGCCTCTGCGCTGGAGTAGCATAGCCGGTGAGGTTCCAGTAGTACTGTGATCTACATTACGATATGCCAATAAATACGCTTGCAAGGCTGTGTCTATGTCGCAACCATCACGTAACGATTTTTTTATGGCACGCTTGCAAAGTTTAACGGCTCCCTCTGCCGCGCCATTTGATGCCGGATGATAGGGTGAAGCAAATGAAACTTTAATCCCATTATTCGCTAAAAAATCAGAATACTCCTTACTGGAGAATGGTGGACCATTGTCCGATACCACCTCTTTCGGAAGTCCAAAACGCGCAAAAGTTTCGCGTAGCACTTTAATTACTGCGCCCGCTGTAGTACGGGTCATTTGAAAAATTTCTATCCACTTCGAAGTGGCATCTATTATCACCAAAAAGGTAATATTATGTAATGGGCCTAAAAAGTCAATGTGTATCCTACTCCACGGTTCTGTCACATACGGCCACGGTTGTGGGGGCGTCCGCGGGGGCGCCACGCTCTCTGCCGTGCAGCTAGCGCACTCTCTAACTAACTTTTCTATGTCCGCGTCGATGCCGGGCCACCACATTACACCGCGAGCCAAACTTTTCATCTTTACTACGCCCATATGACCTACGTGAATTTCTTTTAATAAGCTTTCGCGTAACTCGCTAGGTATTACTAAGCGATAGCCCCATATAATACATCCTGATTCCAAATACAACTCATTCCGCCGTATAAAATACGGTTTAACGTTCTCGTCCGTACATTGTTTAGGCCAACCTGATTCTAAATAGTAATATATTTTTCTTAATACACTATCCTTCACTAAATGTTGCTGTACCGTTTTCCTAGTAATTGGTAGATAATTCTGTACGAAATTCAGATATGTCGTTTCTGCGTGTCTAATTTCCGAGTGCTGTCCCGCTGGCAGTGGTAACCGTGATAACGCATCGGCGGCATTCTTGTCGCTGCGAACGTATTCTATCGTGTAATCGTACCCCGCGAGTAGAACCGCCCAACGCTGCATCCTACTTGCCGCCATCACCGGTATCCCTGACTTGTCTCCGAAAATTGACACCAAAGGTTTATGATCCGTGCGTAAAATGAACTTCCTACCATACAAGTATTGGTGAAACTTTTTAATGCCGTATATAATAGCTAAAGCTTCTCGGTCGATTTGTGAATATGATTTTTCTGCCGTGTTAAGGGACCTTGAAGCGTACGCTATCGGACGCTCTTGCTGCTCCATAAAATGCGATATAACTGCCCCGACTCCGACACTACTCGCGTCCGTTGTCAAAATTAACGGCAGCTCCGGACAGTAATGAGCTAAAACCTCGCTAGAAACTAGTTTGCTTTTAATTTTTTCGAACGATTTTCTGCATTCTTCGTCCCACTGAAACGTAATGTTCTTTTGCAATAGTCTATACAAGGGCGCTAGTATCGTACTCACATTTGGAACAAATTTCGCATAATACATTACAAGGCCTAAAAACGAGCGTAGCTCCGAAACATTAGTTGGCTCTTGTATTTTTTTAATGGCTTCAATTTGTTCTTGGCATGTATGTACTCCTTTTCTACTAATTTTGAAGCCTAAATAAGTTACCGATTCGGCAAAGAAGGTACATTTACTTTTTTTTACCTTTAATCCAAATTTTTTTAATCCATCGAACACTTCCGTGAGCCTTTCTAGATGAGAATGATCGTCGGGACCCGTAATTATAATATCATCTAAGAAAACTCCTACGCCTTTCATGCCTGCGAACAGCTGTTCGAGTTTCCTCTGAAAAATGCCTGGACTCGATGATAACCCATAAATTAGTCTGTTATACCTAAAAAGTCCCTTGTGCGTGTTAATCACGGTGTATTGCTTGGATTCGTCTAGGACAAACTGTGCATATGCTTGGGATAAATCAATTTTCGAGAATTTCTCACCATTGTGTAACTGAGTCAACAAATCCTCTACCCTCGGCAACGGAAAATGATCCACTTCTAGCGACTTATTGAGTGTTAATTTAAAATCCCCACAAATCCGAATAGAGCCATCCTTCTTCATTACCGGCACAATCGGCGTGGCCCAGTCGGAGGTGGCGACCGGCGTGATGACGCCCTCGCGCTGCAGCCGCTCCAGCTCGCGCTCCACCGGCTCGCGCAGCGCGTACGCCAGCGGGCGCGCGCGCAGGAACACCGGCCGGGCGCCCGCGCGCAGCGCGAACCCCACCGGGCCCCCCGTGAAACTTCCGAGACCGTCGCTGAACACCTCAGCATAGCTGGAACTAAATTTATCCCAATCAAACAAGGACGTCTTGATGTTGTGACAAGTTACATTAGTTGTTCCTATTCCAATATCTAACTCCTGCAACCATTGTCTGCCTATCAAACTGGTTTTGACACCGTTTACTACATATAAATCTAAACTTTTATTTTTATTTTTATATTTAACGGTAGGCGTGAATTTACCCACGGGTACCACACGTTCCCCCGTGTAATAGCGCAATGTTAAATCACTTTTAATAAGATGACAATCGGCAAAGAACTTTTTATAATACTCATAACTAATACATGATACGCTGCTACCTGTGTCTATTTCCATGCATACATACTTGTTGTTTACACATAAGTCGATGGTGTATGGTCCAAATTTCCGCAATGTTTTTGTGACCATAGAAAAGTTATTCACCTCCTCACTATCCGTCGACGACCGCTCCGACTCGTCTAGTGGTTCTTCCTGTACATTATATGTAGGTATTCCACCTTGCCATCTAGGACACGCTCTCTTCAAATGTCCCTCTCTGTTGCAAATCCTACACGTGTACATCCTAAATTTGCAGCCACTGCTCGGGTGTTGTCCCCCACAAGCTTTGCACACTCCATTTGTGTTAGATACTGCCCGCGAAAATTGCTTCAAACTCCGCCCGCTTCCGCTACCCGCTGCGCCTGTGTTGCTTGGACCCGCGCCTAACTGCGCCTTATCATGCTCGTACCGCCGGTCGCCGCCCGGTCCGCCGCGCGATGTTTTGTTTTGAGCTCGTCTTGCATTTAAAGTCAGCTGATGCAACGCCGGCGAGCAACTTGCCGTGCCCTCCCATTTAGCGGGTCCCCGGTCTGCTCCTAATGCCGCGTTCACCTCTGCCGCTTCCATTGCAATGGCGTTTCTAAACGCTTTGTCGAATTTAATGTCATCGTCCGCGAATAATTTTTGCCTTATGCTCTCACTAATTACTCCGCACACAAATTGGTCCCGCAGGTTTTCCGTTAAATTAGCCCCGCTAAATTTACAATCTTTTGCTAGCCGTTTGAGCTCCGCTACATATTCCGTGATACTTTCATCCTGTTTTTGTTTTCTCTGTCTAAACTTGTATCTTTCTGCTAGTACACTCGGCTTCGGTTGCAAATGAGCTTTCATTATTTTAACAAGGTCATCAAAAGTTAAGGCCGCTGGTTTGTCTGGCATACACAAGGTGACCATCAATTCGTAGGTTTCGCTGCCAACCACGGTTATCAGTGTCGCCACTTTGACCTCCGCTTTCACCTGGTTAGCCACAAAATACTGCTCTAACCGATCTATGTACGGATCCCAACTGTCTTTGTTCAACTCGAACGGCCCAAGTTTGCCCACCGACATTTTCACTGTTCACAGTTTGTTCACGAAAAAAAATAATATATGTATATTATGTTCACCACAACCGCCCGCGGCGTTCGTTCCTGAACTCGTCGCCAATGAGAAATATGGAGCTCAACTCTTCAGATCGGGAAACACCAGTAAAAACACGTCTGCTCGTTACCGTATTTAATCGGAGACAAAGAGAAGGCGTACCCGCCTTTGTAAATATAATAATAACGTAAAACTACCCTCATACATTACAGAATTGTTCTGGAATAATTCAGCAGGTGGTTTGGTTAGTTTCATTGAACATACGTACATATTCAAATTCATTTTTTTTTTTTTTTTTTTACATACGTACCGTCACCCCTCTTTCCCACAGGGGTAGGCAGAGACTACTTCAATCCACTTGCTACGATCCTGACATACCTCTTTCGCTTCATCCACATTCATCAATCTCTTCATACAGGCTCGTTGGTTTTGGGTACTCTTGATCTGACCTTTTTTCAGCCGTATTGAACAGCCCCATACATTTTATGTATGTAAGTAAACTCTTTATTGTGCAAAATAAGACAAATACATTGTAATGTTGAATTCAAAATTAAGTTACTCCTTAGATACCATACACTTAGAACTTCAACAAATGCATGGAAACATTTGTTAACCAAAATTAAAAAAACGGGCCAAGTGCGAGTCGGACTCGCGCACCGAGGGTTCCGTACCATTATCTATAAATATCTCTAAACCAGTTTAAGCAGAGCCCTGCTCCAAAGCAAAATGTACGCAGTGTGTGGTCACTTATATATTTACGGTTTTCGCAATTATTCCTTAATCTATGCTATAAGACCTACCCTCATACCAAATTTCAAGATTCTGCGTTCACGGGAAGTACCCTATAGGTTTTGATTCCCTTGCGAGTTTCGAAAATTTGCGGAAATTTGCGGAATAAACTGAAGTATCTTTTGATTGCGTTGGCTTAGAAGTTTGATTTTTCCACAGCTTCAAGGGGCAGTAGACCTGAGTATTTGGTATAAATTTCAGCTTGATACCGCCACGCGTTCCTGAGAAAAAGGATCTTGACAGACGGACGGACGGTCTGACGGACGTACGGACGAACGGACAACAAAGTGATCCTATAAGGGTTCCATTTTTTCCTTTTGAAGTACGGAACCCTAAAAAAAACCCTGAAAATCATTTACACTGTAAATTTTACAGAATTGTTCACATAAAGTAGCCTAACCAACCACTTGCTGAAATCATCATCGTCATCATCTCCAGTCTACATACGTCCCACTGCTGGGCACAGGCCTCTCAGAATTGCGGAACAATTGCAATTATACATTGTGTAAAAAGTTTCTAACATTAATTAATACACACAGAGAACATAAAATGATTGCCTTGTTGTGTGCATCATCACTAAGGACTTTGCACGCAACAAATTGGAACTCTAGGCCACTCTTATTAAAGACAAATTCTGTTACTTTGTATTCAATTAAACTAACTTTTTTTTAGCTATGGTAATACATACATAATATTAGCCCGTCGAACGTCCCAGCGACTACAGTAGTCGCTAACTTGTATAGTACTAGTAGACGCTGGGACGCTCCGCTCGACAGGTTAATAATTGTATTTTAACTAATTTAATACACATATTGGTTTCAGACTAATAATAAACTTAGAAAAGAAAAAAAATCTGCACCCTTACAACCATTCCAAAGTACAAAAAGGTACTTAATTTTTTTTTATTCAATCTCATAATACTTTCTTTTTCTTTAAAACAATACTTGGTAACTGTGCACCAACTTGCTACTGTAAGGGCCTGTTTCACTACTCCAGTTATCTCAAGTGTCAGTTAGCTCTGTCTGTTTCTTAGTAATAAATAGAGATGCAATCATAGATAACTGACAGTTAAGATACCTGGAAATTAACAGAGCGTGGTAAAACAGGCCCTTAATGTATCTTTCTTATCTTCCAGTTTTCCAGCAGTGCAAGCAAACATTACAATAACTGAAAATAATTTTAATCTGCAAGTTGAACCAAATACTCAAGTACCTGATGTTCAAAATGATAGCGGAAATAATTTTCCATTGATTGATGTTCCACCAGCACCAGAAAGAAATCTCGGTGATTTTGACACCGGTGTTGGTACAAATAATACTAATATCAATTCAGATAGTGATGTTGACAATGGAAATGATGAGAATCTAAATCAAGATAACATGGATAATGTGGTAATAGCAAACGCCCCTATTTCTATCGAAAATATTGACCATATGCCAGTTGTTGTTGATGAAATGCCACAGGACCTACAGCGACCGTTTCTAAATATAGGCAAGGCAGCGTTAACCATCAAAAATACTGCTTTTAATATCAGTAGAAACAATATCACAGATAGCTCAAACATTCCTAATCCAACAAGTAGTGGAAATGTTGCCAATGTTGCAAGCAAATCTTCTATGGCAGAGAATGGCGCTCTTGAAAATGGTCTCAATATTATAGATTGGGGTATTGCAAGTCATAGAAAGGCACAAAGTAATGTTGTTAACCAGGAACAAGCAAATGAAGCTGAAAGTGTCAACAAAGAAGGTAATAATAATAATTTAGTTCTTATTTCTTTGCGATCTGTTTTTCACAACGGAAGTCCTACTAATGAAATATAAAACTTTAAAATGGCAGGTTTGACAAATTAAATTGAACAACAGAATTGTTAAAAAGTAGTGTCCGACCGAAGTTTCGGTTTCGGTTTCGGCCAATTTCGGCCAAAAAAGTGATTTCGCTTTCGGCCAGAATCCGGCCGAAACCTTCGGCCGGGCCGAAATTACTTCGCGGCCTGTCGCGGCTCTCGCATCGGGAACGCTCGACTTAATTCGGGCACGCTCAGCCGAGTAGGTATAGGTAATGCACAGGCGGCCGGCCCAGCTGAGACCAGCGACATTAGTATGCATGCAGTTTTTGTATTTTGTTTAACAAAAAAAGTAACTGTTTTCATATAAGAAACCTTTTCCTTACGATTTGTACAGTAATTTTGAATATTTTGTTTGATATGATACGTCTTAAAAAAATTCGGTTTCGGTTTCGTTTTCGGCCGAAATCAGAAAAAAACCGAATATTCGGTTTCGGTTTCGGCTAAAAATCTTGTTTCGGTCGGACACTATTAAAAAGCAAAAATGTAAATTTAACAATGTGTAAGGCACAATAAGGTTGATTTGATTATCGACCTTAATTTGTGAACGTAGTTAGTGACTTTTGCTCGTCACCCGATTACATATTGAATTGTTTGTTATTGAACATAGTGTGACGTATTTTGCCGTACAACTGTGGCCCGATTCTCGAATATCACATTGTACGAGTCGAAACTGGCAACATTACTCTAATCACCCAATGAATGGTTGAGCTTTTGTCCAATGTTGCTAGTTAAGACTTGTAAAATTGTAATTTGTATTTGCGAGAAACGGCACGGGCCACTGATATTTTACCTATTTCTTGGTTGTCTCACTTGTTGTATGTGTGTGTATAATGTGTGCGAATAGACAAAGATGCTCCAAATTAGAAAAATGACTTAATGGATGGTCAATTTCGTTTCCTTTCCATTCGTACACCGTGCAAATCAAAATGAACTCTATTTTTTAAATAATACGACAAAATATCGAGCGCAGCATCGTCCGTGGGGTTTAGAGGAGATTTTGCGAGGACGACATTATGTTGTCCGTGGGTTTTGAAGGGTTAAGTCCCATATTAGTTCTGTACACTACTCTACTACATACAACAGGTCATTTACTTAAGTTTTTCACCTATACCTACTGCAATTTCGACTTTCGTATATTTATGGCAACCGGTCGATTTATGTGCATGCTGTGTTGTTACAGATTCAATACTATACACAATATCGAGTCGTGGTTCATTGCAATTAATAATGAATCGCTTCTTGTATTACTCCCATTATACAAGGGATGGGGGACGCAAACGACGCTGGCGTTGCATTGAATACCGGGACAAGCACTGCCCTGCTTCAATAGACACAGATGGTGAAACGATTGTCGCAAGGTATTAAATATTAAATTGAAATTGATCTGAAAGTGAACTTACATTCTTCATTCATAAAACAAACAAATTAAACAACAGCAACAGGGTAATTCAAATGATGATAAACTTCTTATTTCAAAAAGCACATTTTGATCTGCTCTAACTTTTTGACTTTTAACTTCCCTCCTAATTTGCGTTTTTTGAAGTTGCTGGGCCTGCGTGGGAACTATAGCAAATAGCAATAGCCCAGGCTCTTTCAGTCTGCTGGAGATGATGATTGCATGGTTGGTTACATACCTACCTATTTATAAGCCTTCATTACCAACATAAATTGCGGGTGGTAGGACCTTGTGCAAGGTCCATCCGGATCGCTACCATCATCTTACTCGCTAATCCTGCCGCTAAGCAGCAGTGCTTGCCCTGCTGTGTTCCGGTGTGGACAGTAAGACAGCCGAAGAAATTACGGGCACAAGAGGCATTTCATCTAAGTCCTCTAGGTTGGCAACGCATCTGCAATCCCTCCGGGGTTGCGGGTGTCTATGGGCAGTGGTGATCGCTTACCATCAGGTGACCCACTTGCTCGTTTGCCTTCCTATTCACATAATAGTTTTATTTCTTATTTTACAGAAAGCAGAAACATGCCCACCCAAATCATGACAGAAAAATATGGAATAAAGTTGTTAAGAGCAGAGTGTTCGCTTCGTTAAAAATGGGGCAGGATGCAGTCAAAGAAAAACAAACTTTGTCTAAGCCTGTGCCAGAGGAAGTGGTTGTTTCTGATTAGAAAAATCTAAATAAACGTGAATCGTTTGACTGGAATTGTTTGATTTATTTATTGTGTTAGTATTTTTATGGTTCTCAGGTTGGATTCATGAACGACACCCCCTTGCAAAAAACGGGCACTCATGGTTTTTGTATTTTATGTGCATAAAAGCTTACCTTCTAAGCTTTAATGCCTAAAAATCTGAAAGCCATAGGTGCCCGTTTTTTTTGTAAGTGGTTGTATAATCGGTACTCATAAAATTTATTTAGATATGGGACACATTCGGGCTCTGAGCAGGGGGTATATTGTTTCTAGCGTATGTGACGAAGAATACCAATAGCGCAACGCGAACACGCAACGCCAAGTGGAGTGCCAGTATTAAAAAAGTATTTTTGGCTATGGCAAGCGAAGCGACCAAGCTTGTCACCAGCCTTGCCATACTTACAAAAAAATCCGTAAATGCGCGAATTATATATGCATTACTTTCCCTTCACATTTCAGAGAACTAGTACGGAGTTTACATTTTTAATTTTAACCTGTTTAAAATTTTCTAAGAAATTAAATTGCTTGACGCATGTCTAATAAAGAATGTAGCAGGAGGGCGGTGGCTCGTGCAGAATGAATTCACATTGCAAAGCAGGCCCCAAAATTGGCGTGACGGCCACATGCACTCTGGCAAGAGTGTAACGCCAAAGAAGAAGACGAATACAGTGCAAAATGGTCAACTACAATACAAATAGTTAAAAAAGAAAAAATACAGCAATTATAGTATGGCAGCGTTGGCAGCACTGTTTGTCTTGTCAGTTCAGTTGTCAATGTCAAGCGTGACAAAAAAGTAAAAATAAAATATAGCGGATGAGAGAAAAACAAACATTTCGTATAATTCAAATATCTTATATTATTTTCCTTTATCATAATGGTGCAATCTCAATACTGCCTGTCTTGGGATTCACATAAAACAAGTGTGTGCGATGGCCTCAGCGCTCTACAACAGGTAAAGCAACCAGTCCGTTGGTGTTACTTATTGTTCGAGTGCATTAGTTCTGAAACACTGCTTTTGTACAGAACGGCGAGTTTGTGGACATGACCATAGCAGCCGACGGGCATTTCGTGAAGGTGCATCAAATGATAATGGCGCTGGCCAGTCCTTATTTGAAGGAACTCATAACTTCGGCCCCATGTCAACATCCTGTTATATTTCTTAATGTAAGTAAGTAATTAGTAATGAGGCTGGCATAGTCACACAGGTGCACTTAAGCCTCGTAAAAATTTTAGAAAGAAAAAAAATTGGATTATAACGGAATATGACGGACCAGCTGAGGACTTTAGACAACTGGCAGAGGAGGCGAGCTTATAATCTGCGAAATTGTAAATTTTGATTTTGATTTTATTTTTGATTTTAACTTATATTTTTGTAACTAGTGCCATATGATAAATAAATAAATAGTAAAAAGAACACCGAGAGTTGTGGACGTCAAGAGGAGAGGCCTTTGCCCAGCAGTGGGACACCGCAATAGGCTGTTAAAAAATAAACAAAAGAACTTATTTTCAAATTATGCCTCGCTGCAAGTGGTGCTCGTGATATTTTATAGGGTCATCATGTTTTCAGAATGTTAGCCACAGATCACTTTGTTCCCTCTTGGAGTACATATACACAGGAGAAGCTTTGGTGCCAGCTGAAGCGTTAGCCAGCTTTGTTGCAACTGCAAAGTCTTTGCATATAAAAGGACTAGAGAATATGGTAAGTGACACACAACACCATTTGTGGAAAAGATGTAAGTTGTTATGACTTCTGTCTCTCTTCCACTAATTGTGATAAGGTTTTAAAGTGGCCTCCCCACTACATCTGACTACAATAGTTCTTGCACCTGTTTTTTAATCTTAACAATTTTAAGTAGTTTACTCAGACTTTTAGATCACACAAACTGACCTTAAATAAATCTAAATACACTCAGGGACATATTTAGCGGAACACAAAAAAAACTTAGTAAAACGTAAACTTAATGCTTGACAAGAAAAAAAAAAAAAAATGTTACCGTCACTTTTTTTTCTGTTCCGCTAAATATGTCCCTGAGTGTATATCGGAGCTAAATAAATTGTTGAAAAATGCATCTTTTTTTTGTTTCTAGAGTAGCTGTGAAACAAATTTGCCTGTCAGGATGGCTTTACACATGTCACATGGGGATAGTAATGATTTGAACACTTCAACAAGCGACATTAAAATTGAACAGGTTAATATTTTATTTTAGGATTATTATTTTGTTTACCAAATGCAAATGAGTAACCCCCTTTATTCATAAACGCTCTCTAGGCTTCTGCTAACTTAGCAATCGTTTGTCCTTATCTGTCACTTTCACATTTACCTTTCACAGATAAGGGCAATTGATTGCTAAGTTAGCAGAAGCCTATAGAGCGTTTATGAATAAGGGGGTAAGCGTTTATCTAAGCTTTTGTTTTGCTGCAGATCAGCAACACATTGAAAAGGAAAATTGTCAACCAGCCAGAGACCCACTCAAGCAGTGGCACAGCGTCAAAAAATTTGTAAGTTTTAACTGAAAGATTTGTCAAAATTGTTTGCAATTGACATTTCATTTTGAAAAAATTGACATTTCGGCTCATATTCATTTCGGTTCAGTTTTTCATAGATTTTCATGTCACAATAGACATTCATTTAAAAAGTAAAAGAACACAAGTGCAGTGAATATACATACATGCTCAAAGAGCTGCTAGTGTATTATTTTAAATAATAATAATAAAAAAATCAATGTTCTTATGGAGATTGTTCTCATTATAGAGGGTTTATAAATATTTGTGTATGTTTATTAGAAAGATGATATCTGCAGAAGCAATGGCAGACTATCCTGATGATCCAGGGCAGGACACTGATGAGGGCGACCAATATACAAGTCAAACCATATACCATGCACAAGCTCCTTCCTTAGATACCAGCAATGCGAAAGATAAATGTAAGTGATATCTAGTAATAAATAGAAAACACAATTTAATTTTAAAAGAAGTACATTTTAATTTTAAAACAAGTATACAGATGGAAGTATAAAGATGAATAACCTGAAAGCAATATAAGACAATATAAGACAATAAGACAGGTTAATTTCAATTTCAATTTACTTGTAATCCATAGTCTAACTAATATTATAAATGCGCAAGTATGGATGGATGGATAGATAGATGGATGGATGGATGGATGGATGTTTGTTTGTTATTCAATCACGCCAGAACGGCCCAACGGATCTGGATGAAATTCAGCACATAGATAGAGAAAAGTTTGGAATAGCACATAGGCTACTTTTTATCCTGGAAAATTGCGTAGTTACCGCGGGATAGCGATAAACGAATTCTTTGCAGACGAAGTCGCTGGCAACAGCTAGTAATATTATAAATGCGAAAGTGTGACTGCCTCTCGGTCTGTATGTAACCTTTGCACGCTTAAATCGCTGAACTGAATTAATTGGAATCTGGTACAGAAATAGTTTAAATCCCGGGACAGGACAGACTACTTTTTATCCTGGTAAATAGCATAGCTCCCGCGGGATAGCGATAAGGGAATTCTACTAAGACGGAGTCGCGGGTAACAGCTAGTTATACATAACTTGCGAAGTTCTTAAGCCATATAGCCAAATTTAAGTAACTAGTACTGGTAAATACTGCGTATCTACACAACACTAAGGCCTGTTTCACCACTCCTTAACTGTCAGTTATCTATGATGACGTCTCTGTCTGTTTCGTAGTAATAAATAGAGACGGAATCATAGATAACTGACAGTTAAAAAGTGGTGAAACAGGCCCTAACACTACGTAAGCAAAACGACGTAACTGGCATCGGTTAATACCGCTAGTTACGTCGTTTTGCTTACGTGGTGTTATGCAGATACGCAGTATTTACATTGGTAAATACAGTAGCTGTATTTACACTAGCACTGGCTAGTTACGCGGTATTGCACTATCTCCGACGATATAATCTACTTAGTCAAGTGTAGATCTTACTTAGCCAGTACCCAACTAATAAAGCCTTCTTTTATTTTAGCCATTCAATCGGCAGTGCCTTCGAACCTCCAGTTCACAGTTTCCATACGGGGCTCGCTGCAGATCATCTTGAACCGCTACATGTACAATTTGCACTCGCTCACGAGCCGAACCGGCGTCCGGCGCTGGCGCTGCGTCGACTACCGCAACCACAAGTGCTTGGCATTCGTTGTCACCAACAAGAATGTTGTGCTTAGCAGGTAAGGGGTCATCCATAAAGTACGTAGTAAAAACAATAGCACTAAACCCTCTACTATAAAGTCTGGCAGCTAAACCACTGCAGCCAGATGACACTTCTAAATGTCATTTTACGAAATAATGATACCACATTTATTTCACTAGTGCTCGACTAAGGTCACGTAATGAATGATTTGATTATTGAACGAACGAAATATTTTGTGAATGTCACATTCTTAGTTTAGTATATCTATATTAATAATTTCGTGACCGGTTACGGTAGACTCGATCGAAACGTTGCCTGAGTGATAGAACGTGAAAAAATAAAAATTTCGAGTCGACAACATATATCCGCAAAATTCGGATTGTCGAGTATTTTGTAAAATTCTAACGGTGCCGATGGACGAATCGCAGTCGCCATATTGGACACCACAGACTAGCGCGAAACTGACACCGGAGGACGACAAACGTTCCGTTTCATGCTAGCGCACATACGCCGTGCGATTTTTCTTAAACCTGAGATTGGCCAACATAACCATAGAAAAAATAGAATAATTGGGAATGGATGATTATTTTAAAAGTGCTTGGTGATTTTTCTTTTGATAGGAATAACCATCCTCAGCTACGGAAAAAAGTTTCCGATTTTTTCCTTCGAGCCATATATTTTATAAAAATAAAAACAAATTATTCAGTCACTCGGCGGTAGTGATGTAACGAATATCATATTTTCGACATTCGCGAATGCAAATGCGAATGCGAATATTCAGTTTTTGTTAAAATTTGGCACCATTTGTCTATGGCTTGGTGACTTTGGTGGCAGTCCCGTACAAACGAAGTACGTTCCGTTTGTTTTTTGTTCCTAGAATAGCCGAGTTGAGACGAACGAACGCATCTGATTGAAATGTCATTCCATGTTGCCAGATGGGCTATTTAATTTAGCGCCAAGCCAATGGGGCTATCTCCCTTACCGGGCGGCGAAAATTATATAATTAAACAATTACTAGATAACCTAAATAAATAACAAGATACCCAAAATTTTTTTTTTATATTCGTATAACATTCGCAGTAATTTTGCGAATGCAAATACGAATATGCCAGTAATATGCGAATATTCGCGAATGCGAATGCGAATGCGAATATTCGTTACATCACTACTCGGCGGCCCTCATACGGCAGTTAAGCAGTACGCCAATGCATATCAAATAAAAAAAAAACTGCTTGAATCTGTAGTACACGATGATATTTGTAGCTAAAAGAAGCAACGGCTAAGTGGCGCTGTCAGTAGATTGTTCGTGTTACTAAACCACTATGGTAATTTTTATTGAAATTGGCATTGTTCATTTTTTTTAAGCTGTGCTTTTAACACCTTTATTTGATAGAATGGACTTTTTTAAGAAACTAACTTGAATATTATGCTTCTACTTATCTTTGTTTATTAATAATAAATATTTTTCGCTGTTTGATAATTTGTTAATTTTGGCACGATTCCAATCGCCTTCGTACAGAAATATAAAAAAAAGGTTTTGTCTATATGTCAACGTCATATATCTGTAGATGTGTGTGAATTTAACGGCAAACTCACGTTTAATGTCAACAATGTTCGCGTGTTCGAAATTATTTCCGTTCGTTGGTGATGTTATTGTTTTCCGTGCTGTTTTTGCTTTTTCGTTTCACCCCTGCACATCTTTCCTGACTTCTACTTACATTAAAATGGTCTTCGCAACAATGCATCGTGTAAACTTTGAAATATTCCACATTAGCTTGTGTACACCATTTCTTCTGCAAACCTTCTCTGATTTTCACAATGATTTTGTTGGGGCTATAGTTCGAGTCATTGTTGCATCCCGGCAGAAAACATTTTTTTATAAATATCCATTGTTAGTTACAGATTTATACTTTGAATTTGCTTTTATTTCTAATGTTTGTAGGTTAAGTCAGAATGTAATGTTATGATGTAGATGTGACAGTGATAGCGTGACAGACACCGTAGCTACTTTTTTTTTCATTTTTGTGGCAAACATTTAATGGCCGATTCTTAAACTTACTACGTATTACAAAAATATCTGCAATCGTAAAGTATTTTTGAAATCGCACAAGATAAATCGGTTATTTGATGGTTTTCCTCCAAATGGTTTTCGAATTGGAGCATACTAAAAAAAATTAACAATGTCAATTCCCCGTGTATGGTAGTAACACAAACAATCTACAGGCGGCGCCACTTAGCCGTTGCTTCTTTTAGCTACAAATGTCATCGTTTACCACAGATGCAAGCAGCAATTTTTTTTTTAAATTGATATGTCATTGGTCATTGGCGTAGTGCTTATCAGCCGTATAGAGGCCGCCGAGTGACTGAGTAAAATGTTTTTATTTTTATAAAATATATGGCTCGACGGAAAAATAAATAATAATAAACAAATATATATCATGGGACAAATTACACCAACTGACCCAGTCCCCAACTAAGCAAAGCTTTGTGCTATGGGTGCCAAGCAACGGATAAACATACTTATATAATTTAGATAAATACATACTTAAATACATACAACATCCATGACTCGGGCACAAACATTCGTATTCATCATACAAATGTCTGCCCCTACCGGGATTCGAACCCGGGACCTCTAGCTTCATAGTCAGGGTCACTAACCACTAGACTATCCGGTCGTCAAATCTGAAACTTTTTTCCGTAGCTAAGAATGGTTATTCGTATCAAAAGAAAAATCACCAAACACACTTTTAAAATAATCATGCATTCCCAATTCAAAATAAAAACGGATTTCGGAAAAAATTTCAAACTTTAAAATGGCCGCCCTGTAAAATTGCCATTTTGGATTTGGACTTACCAAGTTGTTCACGCCATGCACGGATATATTCTTGCAGACAATTTCAGTTATTGTGAATGCTATCACTTACCAACCTATTTTTGTATTAAAATAATAATCAGTGATTCGAAATAATGGCTACACATTCTACCTACATTTTGTACCTACAAGTGTATTATGATTCAAATTTCACCCGAGCGAAGCCGGGTTTTCATCTAGTCTATATTAATAATTTCGTGACCGGTTACGGTAGACTCGATCGAAACTTAACCCGAATGATAGAACGTGAAAAAATAAAGATTTCGAGTCGACAACATGTATCCGCAAAATTCGGATTGTCGAGTATTTTGTAAAATTCTAACGGTGCTGACGGACAAATCGCAGTCGCCATATTGGACACCACAGACTAGCGCGAAACTGACACCGGAGGACGACTAACGTTCCGTTTCATGCTAGCGCACATACGCCGTGCGATTTTTCTTAAACCTGAGATTGGCCAACATAACCATAGAAAAAATAGAATAATTGGGAATGGATGATTATTTTAAAAGTGCTTGGTGATTTTTCTTTTGATAGGAGTAACCATTCTCAGCTACGGAAAAAAGTTTCAGATTTTTTTCCGTCAAGCCATATATTTTATAAAAATAAAAACATTTTATTCAGTCACTCGGCGGTAGTGATGTAACGAATGTCATATTATCGACATTCACGAATGCAAATGCGAACACGAATATTCAGTTTTTGTTATATTTGGCACCATTTGTCTATGGCTTGGTGACTTTGGTGGCAGTCCCGTACAAACGAAGTACGTTCCGTTTGTTTTTTGTTCCTAGAATAGCCGAGTTGAGACGAACGAACGCATCTGATTGAAATGTCATTCCATGTTGCCAGATGGGCTATTTAATTTAGCGCCAAGCCAATGGGGCTATCTCCCTTACCGGGCGGCGAAAATTATATAATTAAACAACTACTAGATAACCTAAATAAATAACAAGATACCCTAAATTTTTTTTATATTCGTATAACATTCGCAGTAATTTTGCGAATGCAAATGCGAATATGCCAGAAATATGCGAATATTCGCTAATGCGAATGCGAATATTCGTTACATCACTACTCGGCGGCCCTCATACGGCAGTTAAGCAGTACGCCAATGCATATCAAATTAAAAAAAAAACTGCTTGAATCTGTAGTACACGATGATATTTGTAGCTAAAAGAAGCAACGGTTAAGTGGCGCCGTCTGTAGATTGTTCGTGTTACTAAACCACTATGGTAATTTTTATTGAAATTGGCATTGTTCATTTTTTTAAAGCTGTGCTTTTAACACCTTTATTTGATAGAATGGACTTTTTTAAGAAACTAACATGAATATTATGCTTCTACGTATCTTTGTTTATTAATAATAAATATTTTTCGCTGTTTGATAATTTGTTAATTTTGGCAGGATTCCAATCGCCTTCGTACAGAAATATAAAAAAAGGTTGTGTCTATATGTCAACGTCATAGATCTGTAGATGGTGTGAATTTAACGGCAAACTCACGTTTAATGTCAACTATGTTCGCGTGTTCGAAATTATTTCCGTTCGTTGGTGATGTTATTGTTTTCCGTGCTGTTTTTGCTTTTTCGTTTCACCCCTGCACATCTTTCCTGACTTCTACTTACATTAAAATGGTCTTCGCAACAATGCATCGTGTAAACTTTGAAATATTCCACATTAGCTTGCGTACACCATTTCTTCTGCAAACCTTCTCTGATTTTCACAATGATTTTGTTGGGGCTATAGTTCGAGTCATTGTTGCATCCCGGCAGAAAACATTTTTTTATAAATATCCATTGTTTGTTACAGTTTTATAATTTGAATTTGCTTTTATTTCTAATGTTTGTAGGTTAAGTCAGAATGTAATGTTATGGTGTAGATGTGACAGTGATAGCGTGACAGATACCGTAGCTAAACTTTTTTTTTCATTTTTGTGGCAAACATTTAATGGCCGATTCTTAAACTTACTACGTACTTTTACAAAAATATCTGCAATCGTAAAGTATTTTTGAAATCGGACAAGATAAATCGGTTATTTGATGGTTTTCCTCCAAATGGTTTTCGAATTGGAGCATACTGAAAAAAATGAACAATTTCAATTCCCCATGTATGGTAGTAACACAAACAATCTACAGGCTGCGCCACTTAGCCGTTGCTTCTTTTAGCTACAAATGTCATCGTTTACCACAGATTCAAGCAGCAATTTTTTTTAAAATTGATATGTCATTGGCGTAGTGCTTATCAGCCGTATAGAGGCCGCCGAGTGACTGAGTAAAATGTTTTTATTTTTATAAAATATATGGCTCGACGGAAAAATAAATAATAATAAACAAATAAATATCATGGGACAAATTACACCAACTGACCCAGTCCCCAACTAAGCAAAGCTTTGTGCTATGGGTGCCAAGCAACGGATAAACATACTTAAAAAATTTAGATAAATACATACAACATCCATGACTCGGGCACAAACATTCGTATTCATCATACAAATGTCTGCCCCTACCGGGATTCGAACCCGGGACCTCTAGCTTCATAGTCAGGGTCACTAACCACTAGACTATCCGGTCGTCAAATCTGAAACTTTTTTCCGTAGCTAAGGATGGTTATTCGTATCAAAAGAAAAATCACCAAACACACTTTTAAAATAATCATGCATTCCCAATTCAAAATAAAAACGGATTTCGGAAAAAAATTGAAACTTTAAAATGGCCGCCCTGTAAAATTGCCATTTTGGATTTGGACTTATCAAGTTGTTCACGTCATGCACGGATATATTCCTGCAGATAATTTCAGTTATTGTGAATGCTATCACTTACCTACCTATTTTTGTATTAAAATAATAATCAGTGATTCGAAATAATGGCTACACATTCTACCTACATTTTGTACCTACAAGTGTATTATGATTCAAATTTCACCCGAGCGAAGCCGGGTTTTCATCTAGTTTTAAATTAAACGCGATACTTTTCATGGGTTCAAGGTTCATATTAATGAACAAAAACGACTTTTGCATTTCCACTCCGAACTGCAACCAAACTCAAAACTTTAAAGGCTTGGTCCGCTAATTCGGAATAATTTAAGTTTTTAAGTAAAGTACAGAGATAGAAAAAAATATTACTGAGATCATAGTTGTTTCATTTATGGCAAAATGGGGAATGAGTTGAAAACTGGTAACTGATTTGACATGCTTCCAAATCGCGCTCTTACACTACTACTAACTAGAAAACATACAAAAAACCTTATTGAACAAATCATTTTATTAAAATTCGCTTTGATAATTTACTATTTCAACATAAATGACGAAAATGAATTTCATTATATCGTTCATTCTTTCATTCACTCACTAAGTCACATCACTATTTAATATTCGCCAAAAACTGACAACACTGAAAGTGTCATCTGGCTGCAGTGATTTATCTGCCAGACTATACTAAAACCCCTCTAGCCTCTAGTACTAAAGCCTCTTTAAATATAAGATAAAAAAAAAACAATAGTTAAGTAGATTGGAACTTAGGTTTTTCTAACCTGAGGTCATGTTGTCTTACGCACTCAGAATCACAGCGACATGGGTAGAATGGTCCAATTTCCATTCTGACTTAAAATAAGCCTCAGTTATTGTATCCGCACTGGGCCCGCGTGGGAACTAGGTATAGCCCAAGCCCTCTCATTCTGAGAGGAGGCCTGTGCCCAGCAGTGGGACGTATATAGGCTGGAGAGAGAGATTGTTTTACCCCCTTATTCATTAACGCTCTGTAGGACTCTGCTAACTTAGTAATCGTTTGTCCTTATCTGTCACTTTGACATTTACCTTTCACAGATAAGGACAAACGATTGCTAAGTTAGCAGAAGCCTATAGAGCGTTTATGAATAAGGGGGTTATTCTGTAAAGTTGTAGAGAGGATGGATGAAAAGATTAACTTAACAGATTTATATGGCGAGTGTGAATAGATACGTTGGTAGAAGGCCTGGATTAGACGGACGTTCGGTAAAGTCCAGTTTAGATTTCGAAGAAAACTCCTGCAAAGTGACATACCATCAATGGGGACGTTTTGACAAGAGGTCAAGAGCACCTAACCTACCCTAAACCGACGAGCATGTATGAAGAGATTGATGAATGTGGATGAAGCGAAAAAGGTACGTCATGATCGTAGCAAGTGGAACAAAGTAGTCTGTCTCCTATGGGAAAAACGCGTAACTTTGGGTGTGTATGTAATCACTACATAGTATAAAACAAAGTCTCTTTCCGCTCTGTCTGTCCCTGTGTATGCTTATATCTTGAAAACTACGCAACGGATTTTTATGCGGTTTTTGATGTGAAAACTTCTTTAGCGACGTTGGACACTTTTTGGGGTGGGTAAAATGATGAACTCGCGTCAGACGTAAGACGGAGGGAGAGTTTAAATACCAGGATATCAGGATCATCTAAGAGCTCATTTTGAAATACGAATGAAGCTAGAGTCGCGTTCGATTTTTGAAGTGTACGTTAATTTCGTCGCTTAACGTATGTGTGTTTGGCCTATTGATATGTGTGGAATAACAGTGCGTTCTCTCAAGTGTCTGCAGTTCTCGTGTAGAATTTTTTTTTACGCAGACGAAGTCGCGGGCAGAGGCTAGTTATTTTATAAAACTTTTTCAATTGCAGAGGTAACCTCCACAACCACCCATTCCACGACAAGAAAATACTTACAAAGATAGAAAAGAATGCTGTTTACTCCGCCTTAGACGAGGTCGAAGGCTACAAAGACAAAGACCCAATAGATGGCGCGGCCAAAGACGACGATGACCGCAGTTTGGAGGACGAGCAGTATCTCTCGCTACACTTCAGTGACAGCGAAGCGGACGCCATTATGAAAACGTGAACGTTAGAAATAGATGTTATTATAGTAATAAACTATTTGAATTTCACCTAATTATCATTTATTACGCCGATGATGTGTCTTTCTCCTCATTCATTTCATTTCAACATTTTCAACGTAGGTAAGAAGTAACTACCAGGGTACCAGGGCCCCGATTTTCGAAAGCACATCACTCGAAAGTGGTATAAATCTGTTTATATTAATGACTAGCTGTTGCCAGCGACTTCGTCTGCAAAGAATTCGTTGGTCGCTATCCCGCGGGAACTACGCAATTTTCCGGGATAAAAAGTAGCCTATGTGCTATTCCAGACTTTTCTCTATCTATGTGCCGAATTTCATCCAGATCCGTTGGGCCGTTCTGGCGTGATTGAGTAACAAACAAACATCCATCCATCCATCCATACTTTCGCATTTATAATATTAGTTAGATTAATGAGAGCCGTAAGTGTATTCTAAGCTACTCGTATTTCAAATTCAGCACAATTTTTCACCACTTGCGAGTGGTGTTTTCACACATGTGCTTTCAAAAATCGGGCCCCAGATACCTTTTGTCTAACGAACTTCAGTCAATTTCGCATTCGCAATACTTTTCTGTCAGTTGTAAGACTGAGGGCAGAAAGAGATAGTGAATACGATCGCGAGCCTGCGCGTTAGACAAAGACCTTATTCATTTTTGTGTAGATGCATTATTATATAATGTGGGACCACTGGAAGCCTCCGAATGAACGTTCTGGACTGGATGACCTATTAATGTGCCACCTGGGCCCTATTTTATAAAGCTAAAAGTTACAATTTACAAGCGGAAGTCTCTTTCTGACCCTATGTTAGATAGAGACTTCCGCTTGTAAATTGAACTTGTAGCTTTATAAAATAGGGCCCTGGTAATTGGCGTCCCCGAATTTACTCCTATACAGTACACGAATTTATTAGGTCTTGTATTCCGTGATTTCCGAGGCCGTACAATTGTTGCATCCTGTAGCCTGTAGGTAGGTGTAGGTGTAACGCATAATGGCAAGTATGGTTTATGTATTCGCTTTCAATGCGCTAAAAACAATGATATTACATATAAACTGGGAGTAGATATGTCACTACCGCGCCCGAGTTGAAGATTCATAAATGACCCAATTGTCTCATTTACCTCAAACAAGCCACATTATGTGTGACAGTCAATGTGACAGTTGACAGAAGGAACGTTTTTCAAACGCAATTTACTAGGAACGTAACATATCTATACTATGAAATATCATTGGCTAAAAAATAAATTATTAGTACCTATATACGGTTATCCAAATAAGTGATTTACCTACCACTTTTCAACCAACTTCCTATCAAATGAAAATGTCGCTAAAGTCGAACTTTCAAGTTGACAGCCTGTCTTATCGACGTTATTATATTGTGACGTGCAAAGGAATTTTACCCTTAAGTTACGGTGTGTGTTACTGCACGGTGTACTTGTACACTGTGCAGTCCGTCGAAGGCATAAATATCGATACAGTCATCATGTCAAATAGATTTGTCACCGACCTTATTGTTTGTGGTATAAAGGTTTTTGACGTCTTGGTAACGTACATATATTTGTGCCCTTGACTGTACACAATTTTCAACTCTTTCTCAGACATCTAACTAATATTATAAATGCGAAAGTATGGATGGATGGATGGATGGATGGATGGATGTTTGTTTGTTACTCAATCACGCCAGAACGGCCCAACGGATCTGCATGAAATTCGACACATAGATAAAGAAAAGTCTGGAATAGCACATAGGCTATTTTTTATACCGGAAAATTGCGTAGTTCCCGCGGGATAGCGATAACCGAATTCTTTGCAGACGAAGTCGCTGGCAACAGCTAGTAAGTACATAAGTCCCTAAATGTTATACATGTTTATGATGCTGACTGTACAAATCAGGCTGCCCCACGAATTTAGGAGGCGAGCCGTCTAAAAAAAAACCGGCCAAGTGCGAGTCGGACTCGCGCACCGAGGGATCCGGACCATTATCTATAAATATCTATAAACCAGTGTAAGCAGAGCCCTGCTCCTAAGCAAAATGTACGCAGTGTGGGGTCACTTTATATTGGTCACTGAAATATACAGACATACATACATATTTACGGTTTTCGCAATTATTCCTTAATCTGTGCTATAAGGCCTACCTTCATACCAAATTTCAAGATTCTGCGTTCACGGGAAGTACCCTGTAGGTAGTACCCTGTAGGAGTTGGTATCGAAGTTGTCACCTGATAAGACGTGCATACGACGCTCCGTTAATATTATTGTAAAAATAAATAAGAAAACATCACGAACCTGCATAAAACTAAAAGGATATCAAGACATTGGCACTACGGATTTGAAAATCATATTCATCGCACTTTGGTGAGCTGTTTAACGTATATATTATGATTTTAAAAATCGGAAACTAATAATTATTAATTGGATTTGACGCACACATACAAATGTTTTGAATTAACAGATTAATTACTCCAAAAATTATAATAAATAAGAGGTAACTGACCAGCTGTTATAAACAGATACGTCAACTGTCAGCTGTCAGATAAGAGACGTCTAAGCGCGAGCTGTACCGCATGTTGCGTTCGGAAACTAAAGTTAGAGGTGCGTTCTAAGTGAAGCTAATATTAAAATGCCGAAACCGACATGCGCACACTGCAAAAAAATAATTAATCTTAAACACTATCTAACATGTTCCCGTTGCAAGCTATCTTATGACCTGGCCTGCTCAAATACTGAGAAACGTTTCAATCTGATGGACAAAGAGCGTAGGGCATCGTGGACATGCCGCATATGTAATCAAAATGAAAATATAAATATAAATAAAAAAAGACCGACTCAAAAGAAGACCAGTACTCCTAATACTCCAAAACTAAAAATTCAAATAGCCTCTTCTTCATCATCTACACCAAGAAAAATTGAGGTATGTGAGACAAAAGAAGAACTGGCTGAATCAAATGAAATCGAGATGATTATCCAAAATTCTACCAACACTCCTGGGAAAGAAATTCAAATGGCATCATCTTTAACATCTACGCCAGGGCGAAATAAATCGGAGGAAACCGTGTTAGAAAACTCAGTAATTTCACCGGATAGGATTACTGTAAGGAAACACAGAACATCTCTGCAGAACTCATTCCATTCCCTATCTCTGGAAGATAGTTTTGACGGCATGACACTAATTACTCGTAATTCTCTAAATAGAAGTTGCCCTGACATAGATGTGGATGATCCTGCATATAATGAAAATCTGCACATAACCAAACGCAGCTTGCCAAACTTGGATTCTCAAGTACAGAATATTATAGTTGATGAACTGAAGCAGAAAATAAATGAACTAAAAGGACAATTACTGGGTGCAGATAGTGAAATACAGAAGTTACTTGGAGAAAACTACAGATTGCAAGATGCCTTAACTGAATCACATAGGAAATGTGACTTCTATAAAAATCTGCTTAAGGGACCAGTACCACCACCACCATCACCACTTAATACAGGTGGCGACACTGGCACATCATCTACTAAGAAAAGAAGAACAAAAACATACTCAAGTTGGAATTTGATGGACTATACAAGAAAGAAAGACAGTTTACAGCTCTACCAGGACAAATGTACATCTACATCCGAAGACAAAAACCAGCTAAACATGGAACCTGTGCATGATGTGCCAGAAAATAATACGTCTAAAATGGAAAGCAAAACTTCAGGAGTACAGAATAAAATGATAATTCTTAGCACCAATAATAAAAATAAGATACTAAACATTATTAGGAACAATGAATATTTCGATAGATTTTCTTTCTCTCATTTTATTAAATCGGGGGTTGGAATAGCGCGTCAACTTAATGGCTTAAGAAATCTACTCAAAGATTTTACGAAGCGTGATTACTGTGTGATACTGTTGGGAGAGGAAGATTTTCGTAGTTTGAATGACTTTAATTTACTTGTACAGTGTATCAGAAATAATGTAAAAGACATCTCATTCACAAATGTAATCATAGCCTGCCCTACCTACATATGTGGCAGACCCCTGTACAATGCTAGAGTGGAAAGATTCAATAGTTTATTATTTGATGATTTAATTCATCATAATGAATGTTTCTTTGTATATGACTCGAATCGAAATTTATCGTTAGACATGTTTTCGATAAAGACAGGCAAATTGAATAATTATGGCATGATGAATATCATAAAAAACCTACAGTATAATATTTATTGGCATGCAAATATAAAGTCGGACTATTGTAGTGAAGTTGAACATAGTGTAAGATGTAGCGGTGATGCTCCTTGCAGCAATGATGGCCTTTTTCGTATATAAGCATGTATTTGTGTTGCACCAAAACATCAATGGCTTAATAAATAAAGCAAATGCATTGGCTGTAAATTTGCAGGAATTGTCACTATCGTATGGGCCAATTGATGCAATTTGCATCACAGAGCACAATATGAAAGAAGGTGATGAAACTCAATTATTGTTAACTAATTATGTACTTGCAGCATGCAACTCAAGAGATAGTAGAAGTGGTGGCTCTTGTATACTGGTTAGAAAATGTCATAAATATAAAGTTTTAAATAACATTAGTGACTTATCTACATCACGTGTATTCGAATGTTCGGCTATCGAGCTTACAGAAAGTAATGTTATTGTTATTTGCGTGTATAGAGTCCCTAAATACAGTGATTGTGACATTGACTTATTTCTAAATAAATTGCACTCTATTCTGAACCACATACTACACGACACTCAAAAAAAAAAAATCATACTTTGCGGTGATTTCAATATTGACACCCTAAAAAGAAATAAACATTCAACTAACTTTATAAACTTGCTATCTAGTTTAATCTGCGTTTAGGAATATCTATGCCTACGAGATTACAGAGCAACACATGCATTGACAATATAATACACAATGTACGTGGAGCTAAGGCTGAGGTAAAGGAACTTGCCTTATCAGATCACACAGCGCAAATATTGAAATGCCCTGTAAAACCAACATGCTTACTAAAACACTGGTACATTACAAAAAGGGATTTTAGTACAGACAATATTGATAAATTCACGAAATCCTTAAAGGCTCTCAGTTTTAATGGAGTTTACATGGCAAATGATCCAAATGAAGCATTTGATTACTTTCACGATGAAGTTATTTTGTTTTATAATCTATGTTTTCCTTTTATAAAATGTAGAATGACCTCATTAAGCAAACCAAGATGGATCACTAAGGGGATACGTAAGTGCTGCAAAAGGAAAATAAACTTGCTATGGGAATCTAGACTACATCCGACTACAAAAAATAAAACCTATTTTAGACAGTACGCAAAACGTCTTAAAAAAATAATGCTTCTAACAAAGAAGTCCCAGAATAATTATTACATTAAGAATGCTTCAAATAAATCAAAAGCCACATGGAATATTATAAATAATACAAAACAAAGACATATCAAAGAAAACATTACTGAAATTAATATCAATGGGAATATAATTAATCACCCTAAGGATATTGCGCAGGCTTTCAATGATTTTTATATTGATCAATGCAAAATAATCAAGAAATCAATTGATGGGTTGGATAAAAATAATTATACAGGCAGTAACACTTCAAAAACTAAAACAACAATGACATATAGCATAAATAATTCAATATACATGAAACCAACTAATTCTGATGACATAAAAGTAATTATAAATTCTCTAAAAACCACAAACAGTACTGGATATGACGATGTAAATACAAACATTTTAAAAAAAGTTGCAAATGTAATTTCAGAACCCTTAAGTTACATGATAAACTTGATCATGGAACACGGAATTTTTCCAGAAAAGTTAAAGATAGCCATTGTACGACCGTTATATAAGAAAGGGGACAGAAAAGAAGTAAATAATTACAGACAATTGGCACTGTTATCCGTCTTTTCTAAAATAATAGAAAAAGTAATACACAATAACTTTAATAATTTCTTTGAAACGAATAATATTTTCGCTGATGAACAGAAGGGTTTCCGAAAAAACAAATCTATAAATATGGCAATTTATGCATTACTCAATAGAATTATGACACAGATTGACAAAAAAATGCCTGTATCAGCCCTTTACATGGATTTAACTAAAGCTTTTGATTTTGTTAACCATGATATCTTATTAGCTAAACTGTACAATTATGGTGTGCGTGGTAATGCCTATAATTTAATTAAATCTTATTTGGTTGGTCGAAAGCAAATCACCCAAATAAAGCAAATCTCTGTACAATATAAGAAGGAAGTTACTTTTTCCTCTGATTTTAGAGAAATTGAGTTCGGTGTCCCACAAGGTAGTGTTTTGGGCCCACTACTATTCCTTATCTATGTTAATGATCTTCCTAAAGCCATCAGTGACACCATGGTACTATTTGCCGACGATAGTACAGTGATTTTTGCAGAAGATTACGAATCCTATGAAACACACATTAACAACACACTAAGACTTATAATTGAGTGGCTACGAAATAACAACCTCTCTATAAATTTGAGCAAAACTAAAATTATGCATTTCAAACAAAGAATAAATAGAACCTTAAATTTAAAAATAGCGTATAGAGATCACAATATTGAAGAAACTGACATAACAAAATTTTTAGGACTAAATATAGATAATAAGCTGACATGGAATAATCACATTGACACTATATGTAAAAAATTGAACAAATATTCTTATGCTTTATATAATTTAAGTAAAGTTGTGAATCAATCTGCAGTACTGACTTCGTTCCATGCATATGTAACATCGACACTGAGGTACGGAGTAATATTCTGGGGCAATTGCAGAGACAGAGAATTAGTTTTTAGAGCTCAAAAAAAATGCTTAAGAGCGGCATGTGGGCTGCAACCCACTCAGTCATGTAAACCTTATTTCATTGAGCTGAAGATTATGTCCTTACCGTGTCTTTACATATACGAAGTGTCTTTATATGTAAAACGAAACTTTGAACTGTTTACTAAGTTAAATAGCCGACGACACCACTACAAAATTAATCATAGGTTATGTAGAACGGCGCTTCTCAGTAAGAGTATATATGGAATGGCGCCGAAACTTTATAATAAATTGCCAAGTAAAATACTGCAAATGGTAGACCTTACACAATTTAGGATAGAGCTCTTTGAATTTCTTACCAGGAAAGCATACTATTCCATCCAGGAATATCTGACAGACTCCTTTTAATATTTTAGTTTATTGAGTAATTATTGTAATCAGTTTTTTGTGTAAGTATTATTATTTAATGCATGCTGCATGTGAATTTGTAGCTATTTGTATGCCACTGGGGCGAGACATAGTGATACCAACTCATTACATACTTACTGTAACATCTATTGTGACCTATGTTTGACAAATAAATGATTTTATGATTTATGATTTATGATTTTATGATTTAGGTTTTTATTCCCTGGAGAGTCGAAAATTTGCGACATAAACGGCTGTATCTTTTGATTGCGTTGGCTTAGAAGTTTGATTTTTTCACAGCTCCAAGGGGCAGTAGACCTGAGTATTTGATATAAATTTTAGCTTGATACCTCCAGGCGTTCCTGAGAAAAAGGGTCTTGACAGACGGACGGACAACAAAGTGATCCTATAAGAGTTCCGTTTTTTCCTTTTGAGGTACGGAACCGTAAAAAGAATATTAATTCGCCATTTTTTTACCTTACTACGCGACGCAAAAGAGGGTAGATAATGTGTTGGCATCAATCTAAATATATAAAAGAAGAAACTGACTGACTGATTGACTGACTGACTGACTGACTGACTGACTGACTGACTGACTGACATATCAGCGCACAGCCCAAACCGCTGGTTCTAGAGATTCCAAATTTGGCACGTAGATTCCTTATAAGGTCTAGGGGTGCACTAAGAAAGGATTTTTCAAAATTCGACCCCTAAAGGGGTTAAATGGGGGTCCAAAGTTTGTATGGGGAAACAAGATTAGTTAGACTATTTTACTCGAAACTTCACAGGAGTATTTCTAACGATAAATGAGTAAACACCTGTTTCAGGTTTTTTGAAAATTCAACCCCTAAAAGGGGGATAGGGGGTGACAAAGTCTGAAAATCAACGTGGGTATTATTATTATTATATTATAGTGGGTAGTATTGTTTGTACGGTTCATCGGGTGGCTGATTACGAAAACAACAACACACATAGGCTACCTGACACACACACACACACACACACACACAAATTTCCACGGGAACGGAAAAAAACGGGATTTATTATATTTGATTCCGAGTGACCCTATCACAGTAACTATACTTAATAAAAATAGGCTTCAAGTTTCGTATACAAGTAGATGATAACAAAACTAAGAAAATAATTTCAGGATTTTTGGAAATTCTCACGGGATAAGGGAAAAACGGGATTTATATATTCAGTTCAACGAAATCCTATGAACTATAATTACTAGACTCTTCAAATTTGGCATAGAAGTAGGTGATTATAATAGTAAAAAACGGTTTGAAGAATTTTCGAAAATTCCAACGGGATAAGGAAAAAACGGGATTTATATTCAGTTCTACGGGATCGATTTTTCGTTCTAATGATCGTAGAAAACTGCAATTTGGCCTTCAGGTTCCTTGGGCAGTATAGGGGAGCACTACAAAAGGATTTTCCAAAATTTTGACGGACATGAACGGGAAAAACTGGATTTTTTGTTATACTACTGGTCGTAGAAAGTTGAAATTTGGCATGTAGGTTGCTTGGGGAGTGTAAGGAAGCATTAAGAGACAATTTTTCGAAATTCCCACGGGAACGGGAAAAACGGGACTTTTCGTTTTACTGGTTGTAGAAAGCTGAAATTCGACATGTACCTACTTAGATTGCTTGGGGAGTGAGCATTTAGAGAGGACTTTCCAAAATTCCCACGGGAACGGGAAATAACGGGATTTTTTGTTTTACTGGTCGTAGAAAGCTGAAATTTGGCATGTAGGTTGCTTGATGAGTGTCGGGAAGCTATAAGAGATAACTTTCCAAAATTTGAAAACGGGACTTTTCGTTTTACTGGTTGTAAAACGCTGAAATTCGGCATTTAGGTTGTTTGGAGAGTGTAGAGTAGCATTAAGAAAGGAATTTCCAAAATTCCCACGTGAACGGGAAAAACGCGATTTTTCGTTTTACTGGTCGTAGAAAGCTGAAATTTGGCAAGTGGGTTCCTTGGGGGGTGTAGGGAGCATTAAGAGAGCATTTCCTGAAATTCTTACGGGAACGGGAAAAAAGCGGGATTGAAATAGTCCTGGTATACGCGATTAAAGCTATTTGTCAATAAATGAGTCTACGCGGACGAAGTCGCGGGAAAAAGCTATTCAATTTATATTTTAATTTTGCGAGTGTCATTAAAGACATGGCCGTAGCCAAAATTCAATATGACGACCACTAAAGCGCCATATTGGGCAAAACATAATATTTTTTTTTTTTTTTTTTTTTTTTTTATGTGAATAGGAAGGCAAACGAGCAAGTATAAAATGTCGATGAAAGCTAAGTACCTACCTACGTTATTTTTAGATTTTTAAAGTTATTTTCCATTTCGAATTTCCAGTTAGGATATGTATAAAGATTTAAAGCCGATTCGACAATTTAATAATCATTATCACATTTGCGCGTACGGATGGCGGACGCCGGGAGACACTAGTTCAAACGGTTAAAATTAAAAAGTTTAAAATAAACAAAATCATTACAAATCTCCAAAAAAAAACTGGCTTCCTGCTCTAATTTTACCTATTTAATGTAACATAGTATAAAACAAAGTCGCTTTCCGCTGTCTGTCCGTATGTATGCTTGGATCTTGAAAACTACGCAACGGATTTTGATGCGGTTTTTTTTAAAGATATAGTGATTCAAGAGGAAGGTTTATAAATATGTGTAATTATACGCAGACGAAGTCGCGGTAAGAAGCTATTAATGATATTTTTAACTCCTAAAATCAAGCTAAATTCTATTACTAGAGTTTCAGCACTTGTTTTTCTTCTTTCCTGTTAAATATCATTCATTTTTCGATACGTGACATTTACAGCTCCCTTACTCAATGAACGGTAAATTGGAACACGTCAAAACAAAATCCGGATCTCTGGATTTACGCTTCTGGCAATATTTGCCATAGGGCACACGACGGCTGGAGTTGCATTATGAGATCACAAGTGGGCAATTTAGATAGGCCGGATATAAACGTAATATTGACTGGAAGTGAAAAGTAATTTCCATTTATTTATATTTTGCTGGGTAGTGTTGAAAATAACTGCCTGGAACTAGTTTACATTTGGGTTTAGATTCCAAGGATATCAGGTAGGTATCATGTAAATAAGGTGCACTTGTTTGTAAGTATGCTTCTGTCGTAGGTACGCAGAGTTAGTTAATATTTAATAAGGTTCCACAATGCTTAAATTTCAGAGGTATGATCGATGCCTCAACTGTTGCAATGTAAAATCATTACATGTTATTTAAATTTGATGTAATTTAAATGCCGCCTACCAAGAAAGGTATCAAATCAAAAAACGCAGCAAAGATGGGCCCTTAAATCTGTAAAAGTAAAATACTGAAAACAAATTACTTAACCAAAAAAGATATTGTAGGGGCACGGGACATCGTTCAATTTTTCTTTGTAGATTGAGTATTTACGTATGAAAGTTTAGCTCGTAGATGCTCGTAACATAGTAATATCGTCCTATATTTCAAGCTGATATACCTTCTCTTGCGTCAAATAAACTGGTAGCAGAGCGTTCTATTTCCTTGTTTGCATTCAAATCTTTGAATCAACAGTGGGCACTTTGCCGTAATGGGTTTCTTCCGTACGTGCCGCAACATTTTTTAAAGGGACTTTTTCGCGAGCCGTCTCTCTGTTTGACGAGCGGCGTTGCTGAGCTATTAGCGGGTAATTTTTTTGTATAATTGCCCTTTTAGTGGGTACCTAATAAAGATTCTGTAGAGTCGAAGATATGAAAAAAATTGCTAAAGCTTTGAGGGTGGTACGACCTTGTCCAATTGTCCGGATCGCTACAGCTACAACCATCTTATCGATATTCCTGCCGCCAAGCAGCTGTACCTAAGACAACCAGTGAAATTACTGGCACTTAAGGTACCTATTTCATCTTAGCACTACGCTGACTACGCATGAGTAATCTTATGGTGTTATGATTGGGAATGTCCATGGGTGGTGGTGCCCTTCTTATCATCAGGGTGTAGGGTGGTGTAGGTATCTCATAAGAAAAACTTATTTCGTAATAGGAACTGCGTGCTTCTTTACGCATTATTGGCAAATTCAAGAGGTAAGTTATTTTAGTTTTATTACGCCAGATCACAAGCGCCTGATTCAATTCATTCAACTAATTATTTGTTGTCATTGATAAATTAATGATTCATGAAACTGTCGAGCGCTACCGCTAATCTGCAGCATAGTGGATCGCTTGCGGGCACGGCCATGCTCGCTAATTGAAATAAATTGTCGCGCTGCGATGTCGCCGGGACATAAATCAGAGCGCCGCCGGCGACCAGCTAAGTGCCTGCACGGGACAGACAGCATCGGAACATATAGACCGGACTCAAAAAATATATTTTGTACAGGCACGGGATGTGAATTAATCGTTCAATATAGCTGCTGACTCCCTTGTTCCACATGTAGACTACGGTTGGATGAGCAGTGACTGTTTTTTTCGCCTTTAATATAGATATGTTGGTACTTAGTTTTCTTCTAGGATTTTATTTCGATGCTCTTGAATTCAATAGGATAGGTATTTTTAAATTAAAATTTGGTCTAATTTTTCTTGAATGAAGTTTTAAAATGTTTCCAAAAATATTCTACTTATAAAAGCTAGTTATTCGTTAATCTGTTTGTCTTGGTTGGTCAGAATATTCGGGTTTTAGTTTTAAAATAATTGATGTTTCGTTAGGACAGGTATACTTGTCCTTACCATATTATATTTAGGTATTTTCACAAGGATCCCGCCTTCTGATTTTGACCAAGTTTTAATATTTTCGTGACGTAGGACGTGAAACACAATCATCTGACTATTTTTGACAACAGTTTCACAAGCTTATCTAACTAATATTATAAATGCGAAAGTATGGATGGATAGATGGATGGATGGATGTTTGTTTGTTACTCAACCACGCTAGAACGGCCCAACAGATCTGGATGAAATTCGGCTCATAGATAGACAAAAGTCTGGAATAGCACATAGGCTACTTTTTATCCCGGAAAATTGCGTAGTTCCCGCGGGATAGCGATAAACGAATTCTTTGCGGACGAAGTCGCTGGCAACAGCTAGTCTTACTATCTTACTTAATATTATAAATGCGAAAGTATGGATGGATGGATGGATGGATGGATGGATGGATGGATGGATGTATGTTTGTTTGTTACTCAATCACGCCAGAACGGCCCAACTGATCAGGATGAAATTCGGCACATAGATAGAGAAAAGTCTGGAATAGCACATAGGCTACTTTTTATCCCGGAAAATTGCGTAGTTCCCGCGGGATAGCGATAAACAAATTCTCTGCAGACGAAGTCGCTGGCAACAGCTAGTATTTTATATGCGCATCTTTTCTTCAAGCCACAACGCCTCTACCATCTTCGTAAGTCTCCGCGCAAGGATGACGAACTAAGAGACACCGGGAGACGAATTAATTCAGCCAAACGCGCGAGGCCGCGCGCGGGAGGCTCGATTTTTCACCTAGTGCTCGCCTGTCACTAGTGCAGGTGTATATCATCACACCGCTAAAAGCAGGCCGCGGCTGTGGATACGCCGCGGTGGAGGAGGCATCACTATGGCATGGATTAGATGCCTTAGAATCCTTAGATGGTCAATATTATCGCGTGATACACGCATATCGCGACGAATATTGAAGCGTCTGGCAACAAATCCGTTTGATTTGAAATCCACGACTATATTGACATATCAGCATAATGAAATCCTATCCTACTATCCTACTAATATTATAAATGCGAAAGTTTGTGACGATGTGAGTGAGTGTGTATGTTTGTTCCTTCTTCACGCTGAAACGACTGAATGGATTTGAATCAAATTTGGAACGGAAATAGCTGGTACTCTAGATTAAAACATAGGTTATTTTTTATCCCAAAAAATTGCATAGTTCCCGCGGGATAGCGATTAACATTACAATTGGTAATTCTACGCAGACGAAGTCGCGGGCTGAAGCTAGTAATGTATCATGCGTGATGATACCTAGTATTGGCTGTCTAACTAGTAGTGCAGTCTTTAGCTGGTTTTTCTGTTGCAATGTCTCGATTTTTTAATAACAAAATAGCGGAAAACGAGCAAGTCTTAGTCGATCACCTGATGATACATAGGCCACCACTCATGGAACCGTATTAGTATGTGATTCGTTACTAAGCCTAGGCTAGGATAGAATACGTCATACGTTAAGGGTCCGTCCGGATAGCTACCACCATCTTACCAATACTGCCGCCAAGCACCAGCGAAATCTCATTTAAAATTAGTCACGTGCTTTTCGGTGAGTGAAAGGTTGCATACAGCTGCGAGACCATTCAACGGTGTGTGTGAAGATCTCAATCCGCTGGGCCCGCGTGGGAACTATAGCCCAAACCCTCTCTTTATGAGAGGAAGCCTGCGCCCAGCTTAGCCCAGATTAGGTACTTAGGTACTTTGTTGTTCGCAAAATTTCCTCATATTTTTATCTGAACTTTTGATTTGTTTTCTTACAGAAAATTCAGCCTTATCCAAATACTCAGTACAGTAACTACGCTTCCTACTTCCGTTGCCATCTAATAGCTGGGGCCCTAATGATTGTGAATAAAGGGTAAGTGAGCATATTTCCATATCGAATGAGTTGTCATTTCGTTTCTGACAGAACATTTACAGTACCTAAAGCGTGAAACGTGAATGTGATTTCTTAATGAGCTCTTGCTTTTGTTTTTGTCGCACGCGCTATGACAGCTATGATACAAGTACTGTAATAGGTATAGGTAGGATTTGTGAAAACGCGAAGAAATGTTCTGCTTATAATGTAAAGACAAGCATACTTAGATTTAATATTTCAATTACACGAAAACATAATAAGGACGTGTTATTGTGTCTCTAACCCCTATCAATCAGGAATTAAATATGTAAACCCAGGTACGGCATTTCTATTGTCCTTTTTCGTATTTAATTGTTGTTTTTTTTAAAGCATCCATCAATTTGTGCATTCTAATAATTAGTAGGGTGACGGCACCAGTTAATGGCCAATAGACATGGACCCAATAATGCACACTAACTGTTATTTAAAAGACACTAAGGCAAAGTCGTTTATTTTACAACAGTCAATTTAAAACCATTTATTTATTTATTTATTTATTTAAATAAATGGAGTTAAAATGAAGTGTCCATTAGTGGTGCTTTTCAGGGGGGCTACTACGAAATTCTGTTTTCGAAGTTCGTATCACACCGTCTCTCTCACTCTCAAATTAAATAACTATTAGTGAGGACGGAACGTAACGAAACGACTTTCGAAAATCGAATTTTGGAGTACATATGGCCAGCTTTAAGTCTAACGCTGATGCCGTCACCCTAGGTAAGGTACACAATGAAAAAAGTTTGTCTAAGAAGTCAATAATTTCATCTAAAATAAACCATCATGTATTTTCTTTGTATTTTGATCAATTCCATTACTAACTTTTGTATTTTGACACGCTCACTCCCATTTTTGCTTGCGTAATTTATAAAACACGTAGTCACAGTCATTAGCTTTATTAAATTGAATTCAGCATGCATATACCTAATATGTTGGTACGTTGAACAATAATCTAAATCAACCCACTGCTACTAGAATTAGCGGACAATAAGCAGGATTAAAAAAATAATTCTGATTATTCGAAAAGGTCACGCGCTCTCTATTTGCTCGATTCAAGTGCCCTCTACCCTCTTCAACCCTCCCCTTTAATATTTCAGCACCCGCGCATATGTTTTTCTTATTTTAAAATGAACAATGTGATTGTAAATTCTACATTTTGATTTAAATATTTCAAAACAACTTGAGTGTTGTTCGAGTTTTTTAGCGTTGTTTGTGGCTGTGAAACAATTGCGTTGAGATCGTCTCACGCACGATGTGTTCTCAGTGTGAAATAAAGTTCATTTAACTTTCTAGAAATCTAGATTTTTCTATTACTTACCCAATATATCATTGTTGGCGTAATATCGGCGGTGCCTTATTGCTGCTGATGATTTTCTCTTTTTTTTTAAATTACTCCAAATAAAATAAGAGTTTTTTACATTGAGTCGACTGTGTTCATGGGCATCGGCTTCTGTGAACCGATTTCGAAGATCCTTTTTTGTTCGATACAGACTAGGAATATTTTAATCAAAAGTTCACTTTCCATCGCTATTGATGCTAAATTAAGATTTCATTAGAAAATCACGATCTCAAACGGACTTTTCTTAGACCGCCGAAGAGCTTTTGATGTACCTAAGTGTAACAATCGACTTCAAAGAATTTTCTAAATCGGTCCACAACTGACGGAGTTCTAAAGTAACAAACATAAAAAAAATAGGTACAACCGAATTGAGAACCTCCTCCTTTTTTTTAAGTCTGTTAAAATGGAGTTCCTTGACGCCAACGCTGGCATTTGCTGTCTCACTTTAACTCGTCTGGTATTTCTGGTTGATTCTGGTCTCAAAATCTTTCGCTTAGAAACTAGATGTCATCTGAAACAAAAGATTGGCGATGGCTATTGATTGGTAAATAGGATAAGTGGGCTTACGAATTAATGTAGCCTTTTCCTCTCAATGTACACTGAGCCGGTTGTCATCGCGTGCGGGATTACGGGGCGAGGGCACAAAAACAACATGCCACGGTAATCTCGACCCGAGCGGAGGGTCGCGAGAGGATAAGAGACATGGAAACGAGAAACAATATTTTTCGTAGTTTATGGAGAAATAGTGTTTTATACAATCGGTGCGCAAGTCACCGAGTGGCCTAAGATGCGAGGTTTGCGTATAATGATTGATTGTTTTTTATTTTACTCTTGTACAGTCAGCTGCAGAGAAAACGTAGGGGCTCTGCAGCTGACTATACTTATAAATAATACGCTATTTTAATCACCTAACCCTATAGAAACCATTCGATGTCTTTTTCGGCCAAATTTTAACTAATTTAATAATTAATTTAGAACGAAACTGGTGTCAATTTATTTCATGTTACATACGGAAAAAGTTGCAGACACAATTTTCAATTAGGTACTTCATAATCTTAATAGGGTTTGATTACCTATGTGTTATTTTTGACATTAATGCTGAGTTTATACCAATTCAAGTAAGGATTTATTTTTAAAAATATGTGTAAAAACTCCGTTGTTTTCTCAAGTATGTAGGTAGACACAAGTAAAAAACTAAACGAGATTCAAATTTTCAAAACAACTACAAACGATATCAAACTAATCTTCATCGACGTCTCTGAGTGCGCCAAGCATATTCCTTAAGTTGCCAAAATGGAATCGTAGCAATGAAACGTCACGTCAAGATAACCGACACGACATGCGACCCAAGAAGTTCGTCACACGTGACCACTTCGCTTCGTAGCTCCGTTAGTCAGGGACCGCCCTTCGCAACCGCGACTTGTGATTGGCTGTCGCCGCCCAGACCTGCTGGCTCCCTCTCCCACCCGCCACTTGACATTCTAATGTTTACGATAGGCCAGCCATAAATTGTTTTATGACCTCGATTACTAGGATTTTGTGTTGCAGGCTCGTGGAATTAAAATTGATTTTCATTTCATTCCTCGATCAGTACCTAAATTGAATAAAAATAATTAATTACCTATGCAAATAAAAAAATGAAAGCTATTTAATTAGCTAGCGCTTTATAAAACTTCAATACTTCATCTAGCTGGAGGAATAATTTTGTTAATGACCAATTGTAAAATTCAACTCGATTTAACAAATAAATTATCTTTTAATTAATTTTATTATGTTTTTCTGACGTGTTACTGCTACTTTTACGTAGTTTACATGTTACGTATTACATTTTAATAATAAAACGTACGAATTACCATTACTATCTACTGAAATATATCGTTAAATCGCACACTATCGCACCCACGTAATTCGGTCAGATTCTCTGTGACAATGTAGCCTGTGGACCTACACAAGATGGGATCACAGCCGTCTCGCTCGCAACCACCCTCCCCACATACAGCCATCCCGCTCAGGGGGTGGGACTCGATGTAATCAGGGGATGATGTGACTCGCGATCTCCGCGGCTTCAAAGATCACAATGATCACACCAGTCTGCCGAAAGCCGCGACTGAGTGGTGAAGTCACCTTAAGTCACCAAAAAAAAAAAAATTCCGCTACTAATAAACTAATAATCGATACGATTTTGCTAACGCTAGCTTGAAAAAATAATGATTCATTGATAAAAAAACTTTTTTTTTAATAATAATGTGTGAGTTTGAAAGTGTGGTGCGATTGGTTTTTTAAGAGTTTGTGGTTAGTTGTCGAGCTGTCTACCTTGTGGGAGAAGCATCGGGCGCCGGCAGCGGCCGTCCGGAGGATGGGGACAGGTCAGTTTAACTTAAAGGCAAAATTAAAAAAAAAAACAGTACCTAACTTAATCTTTATACCTACTTAAACTGTCAGTCAATAGAACTTGCAAACAATGTAAACAAACCTTATATTTGAAATGTCTTTAATTTCCATTTGCCCTCATCAAATACTGCTAAATCCGTGAGTTATTTAATCAATACTTTATCCTGAACCATTAAAACAATAAACAAGTGCTAGAATATGGATATTTCATTAAATGGTTTATTTACATTGTTTACAATTTCAATTGACAGCGACTTTATGTCGTGCTTGAGGAATAAAAATTATGGTTCTGTCATTATTATATGTATTAGCTGCACGTGTTTTTTCGCTTAGGTTTAAAAGCTATTTTTTTCTTTCCATCCACCTCAGAAGTCTAGCAATAATCGGAGCGGGAGAAATCTTAAAATGACAAAGACAAATTAGTTCAGATTAATTCTGTATGGAAGATTGGCCTCATCACGTTTTTGTTAAATCTGCCAATGTCGAGATTGAATAAGATACCAATAAACTTTTGTTCTATACGGTGATACAGTAGTTTTCGGTAAAACATAGCTCAAAGGTCATCTTGCAGCAAAAAATCTAGTTTTGAGGTCAGTTTAACTGTGTCAAAACTAAACAAGACTTAAACCAGATTTACTTTAGTCCTGATAGTGGCCCTACAGATACATTCTACTGTAGGACTTTTTTAGTACATAATAGTTATGCGTTTAACGACAATCACGCCTAATAATGTAAAAACTGTGGCATATTATGTTTTAACGCACACCCACACACCACACCCACACATCCACTTGCACAGTCCAGAGTAAAAAAATTAAATCGCTAACTCGGGGTTAGGTTTGACAGTTTCATAGATTTTGACACTACTTAGCCCCGGGTTAGCATCTAACACGGGGTTAAGTCGTTACCCCTGATCCGTGCAAGTGGCCGTAACAAAACTAAATTTTCAAAAATAAATGTTTGGTTATGTTTACTAATTTTCGTTGATATCGCGGCATAATAATTTAGCTTGAATGCCTTTTTTTCTGGCGATTGTTGCAGAGCCCTTCAGCTACGCTGCCATTAAACTCACGAGTGTTGCGTTTCATGATTTGATTGAACGCACATGTACTTTTCTAGTATTCCAGTAAAATTATGTTATAATTTAATTTAAACACAAACTGAATATAGCTTCAATTTACATAAACCATGACACTGCTAACAGTTACTGATACATTAACTTAAAAACAAACGAACGGGAATACTAAGCTGAAAACAGCTTGCTGGAAAGCAAATATCACTACAGTCATAGTATAAATCAAAGTCCTCCGCCGCGTCTGTGTGTCTATTCGCAATAAACTTAAAATTACAAAACGGATTTACATGCGGTTTTCGCTAGTAGATAGGTATATTCACGAGAATGTTTAAGTATGTCAATTTGATAATGTTTGATTTGAATTGGTTGAAATATGACGATATTGTTGAAACAGTCGGAAAAGCTGCCTGGGATACAAATTTTAATTCTGCTCGGACGAAGCAGATTAAAAAAAGTTTTAATGAATTTTTTATTCTTAGACCTAAGTACATCATTTTTTCAGGCATCGCACCATTGGAAGTGGTTAAAATAAGTTGTAAGATTTGATTACATTATTATTAAGTATTCTATTATTAAAGATGTTAATAATTAAGATGCTAAAAAAACCGCAAACACCAAGTTAAAGTGGTGTTTGCAAGTGTGGACTGTAGTAGTGCTACGGCTACGACGTCAACCTCTACGGAGTCTACGGCGTAGCCGAGGCGTAGTTCGTAGCGCCTTCACGTTCAAACAACCTGAATTTTATAGTACTACAGAAACAAAAGTGATGGCGCCACTTTCTTCGTAATCGTCATCGTCACATTTTCAACAAACTAAAACAGAAGGAGGTGCTATATTCGTCTCTGTTTTTTTACAAGCTTTTTGTTTCACCTGTCGCCTTGTCTGTCTGTAATTAAATCTTGCAAGGTAAATTTTACCAACTTCCTGGTTTCCGATTGAGCTGAAATTTTGCAAGCATATGTATTTCGCGTGATACTGCAGTATTATGATGACTTGAAGCTGATTTGATGATGGAGCTGGAAGGTGGCCATAGGAACTCTGTTATGGAACGACGCAACCCCATCATGTTTGGGCTCGTTTGATTCGTATTGAGTACTTTTTGCCTCTAGATGGTATCCAAGGTCTGATGATGGAGCTGGAAAATGACCATTGGAACTGCGCAAAAAAACGGCACAGCCCCATCGTGTTTGAGCTCGTTTGATCCGTCTTGACGAGCTGGAAGTATAGTCAACAAAAAGCTTAAGTAGTTTAAAATTGATTTTTTTTACAAAAACTTATTTGGTTCATTGATAACTTGCAGAACTGTGCTCTTTTGTGGAAAATTCTTTTTTACTGACTATATAATGTTGTTTGTACTTATTTACATTGCCGTCCATGTTACGTGCACATTTTATTATATCAAATTTTAAGTCCTTCCGAGCGCTAAAGAGAAGAGTCAAATTCCACTTGAACAAACATGTGTATCGATAGTATCGAATGTGTGTGTGTGTAGTTCATCATTCCCAGTTAGTTAACACACTAATACACAAATAGGACCGCGTAAGATCACGCAACGCGATCCTTACAACGTAACTTAGGGACGGACCCTAAACTTGCGCAGTTTCCCCTAAAGTCTCATTCTGATACAGGGTGATACGGTTCCCGCTTCGTTTACAAAATTAACCTCACTGACGGAAGCTACAATTAGGGAAACTTATGTTGTGAAGAACACTGGGCATAGATATGATTAATTTGACAAAATATCAAGGTGCTAGTCACGGGTTAGACCACGTAGCGTTTCAAAGTCAAATATTTAAGTACATCATAATTGCTATTGCGACAAGTGTATCATCGTTTTCTCTCTTTCCAGCTTTTCAATACGTGCCATTGCTAAGCCCAGGCCTCTTCTCAAAATAAGAGGTCTTGGGCTATAGTTTCCACCGACTGGACGTGGTCAAACCACTAAGTGACCCTTTTTGACACCTTTCTTGGTGTCGTCGTCTTTGTAGCAGAGTTTTACATGGAGACTTTCCTCGATTCGATGACCGAGAAGATAAGGCTATGGAACGATGAACCTACAAAAAGTCAAATAGCAGTATTTACATACGATGTCATACGAAAAATTTACATAGGTAGACAGAGCCTAAGTAAGACCAAAAGACCACGTTTAGCATGATTGTGGGCGTATAGATGGAAATGGGAATCAAAATAATAACGGGTTGACGATAAATTTGATCGTCATTTATTTTCCAACATGGCCGATTCATTTAAATTCCTCTAATCTCATCTTATTCTCCTGTATCAGGAAATAGTTTCACACTGTGTCACGCCAGCCATCTTAAGCCGCTACAAACGACGGCAAATCAACGAACAGTGCTGCATTGTTCCACGGAAGCCACTGGAAGCGATTATAGCGGATTATACCTAGACAAGGATACGAAACTAGCTATAAGTACCTAATAGTTTAATGTACTATTGTTCGCCGGTTGATTTAGGACATAGCTACTCATCTGTCGGCGTAACTCAGTTCGAATATACATCCGACTGGTTTCTAGGGTTTGCTTTGATTATGGAAACGAGACCCTTAGTTTCGTCATGTCTATCTGTCTGTGTATCCACGGCTTAGTTCATAAAATTCTTAGTACATATTAGATGGAGCTGTAATTTGGCATCAGTCTACATAATAACCATGTCGACAAACTGGTAGTCATCGTTGTCTGTCTGTTCTTTTTATTTCTGCCCTTAAGCGTAAAGTGGTGTCGTTAGATTGGTTTGAGTGTCGGCTAACTGATGATTTTTGGTTACATCTACCTTATATAAAAACAAATAAGTCGATCAAAACTTTATACTTATTGAATACTAGCTGTTGCCAGCGACTTCGTCTGCAAAGAATTCGTTTATCGCTATCCCGCGGGAACTACGCAATTTTCCGGGATAAAAAGTAGCCTATATGCTATTCCAGATTTTTCTCTATCTATGTGCCAAATTTCATCCAGACCCGTTGGGCCGTTCTGGCGTGATTGAGTAACAAACAAACATCCATCCATCCATCCATATTCACATTTATAATATTAGCTAGATTTATCGCATAATGTTATAAGTAAGAAACCTTTTCACTGCGCGTAGCCCAAGCACTAGGTAGGTTTAATTTTCATTTTAAATATTTTTAATTGAATACTGTACGTTACTGTTAATCTATAAGTGTATCATTTCCAGTTATAAACTATGCACGACTGTGGGGCTTAAGCGCGTTTCCGACAAAAGGGAGCCCCTATCTTATGCGTACTTGCATTAAGATGCATAGAGTGTGAAGTCTTTATCGTTAATTGATTAATTCTTGGGTAAATATAGTTAATTCATTCATTCGATTATTTAATTAATATAAATAAATAAATATCAGAGAACAATTCACACAAATTGACCTATCTAGTCATAAAGTAAGTGCTAGTAAGGCTTGTGTTATGGGTACTAGACTAGACAATGATATACATACTTATATAGAGAAATACATACTTAAATAGATAGAAACACCCATGACTCAGGAACAAGTATTCGTGCTCATCACACAAATATTTGCCCTTACCAGGATTCGAACCCGGGACGCTTGCTTCGTAGGCAGGGTCACTACCAACAAGGCCAACCGCGTCGTCAAATATAGAGTTAATTCAAATACTATTGTGAATTAGACACACATGATGTTAAATAAATAACTATACACACTATGTAACTACAGTTAATACTTACAGTTAAATTAGAAATTTTAATTAAAATTAATAGCTAGCAATAATCAATCTAGCATCATTGCCTACAGCACATGGACTAAACTGAAACATGAGCTAATACGCGCTAAACGCGAGGGCGCCGATTACCGATAATGCTCATATTCGCAAATGCTCACAAACGCACAAACGCTCATCGGAGAATTAGTGAGTGTTCTGTTTCGCACGGCCTCTGTAATTTGTCACGCGTGCTCGGGGGGCACGTTTCAATGCACTCGGGTACACTATTCGACATAGTTTGTATTTAGAATAGACTACATAAGGCTATACGCTCTTAGACTACATAAGGCTATACGCCGTTAGACTACATAAGGCTATACGCCCTTAGACAACATAAGGCTATACGCCCTTAAACAACATAAGGCTATACGCCCTTAATCAAGCTAAACGTTGGCCTTAAGGTTCTGTTACCTTAGGCTCTGTCTACTCCGTAAAGGATAAAGACGTGATGTATGTACACACGGCAAAATAATTCGGTAAGCATAGGCACGCACACAAACGTCGTCTATGTGTTGAGTACCGACATGAACATTACGTAGAATCCACATGTGAATGTGTGAGTGAGTTCGATCGTATATCTACCCTCTCAGTACAGTTTTTTTTAGTAATAAGATAAATAAGTAATGTCGCTGTAAATTACCTATTTTTATTATATAAACAACAACAATAACTATAAAATAACAATGAAGAAAGTTGCAATTATTTTAGTTAGGTAGTTTATAATAAACTAAGTTAAAAATAATTACAAATTAAACTAAAAAATCCCCTTGTGGTATCGTGCCTGGCTCAAAGGTTTAAAAATTCAATATCTCCGGTTTAAGTTAATTCTACAGAAATAATGTAAAAGTATTGTTTTATTGTTGCATTTTCCTAAAAACATTTTTACATTATTATCTTACATTGGATATTGTCATCGCAAGTGTAAGGCAAGAGAAGGCACCCCGGATCGAGTCTTACTTTGACCTTGAATCTTTAAATTTATGCAATCCGACGCATTGAACTATTATTACCAGCGTAGTAGCTACCATCTCACTGATTCAACGTGTTATATTTTTATTTCTCATCAAGTCTGGTCTGAGATTCAATTCCAACATTTCCAACCAATATTCCTTACAACCAGCATCGCCATTTAAATAACATCCAAAAATGTCATTTCTTCTAGGATTCGAACTCGGTTTACTAGAGAGCGAGTGCACAAATCAAGTATCCGACTTGCCTTTGTGACCGCTGAGCCACCGAGACATTTAATATAGTTGGTGAATTTATGAATTACTACGTCCAAACTGTGACTACTGCATTTGCAATGTGTAAATAGTTGTTTAAAGAGCTTTGAAATAAGGTTGAAATTTGCTAGACGATGCACATTTTATTAATTGCCGTCTAACAATATAAAGTATATTCTACCCTCAAATTATTAGTAATATGAATTTGTCAACGCTAGCCACCATTCGTTACGCCTTGTTTTACAAGTGGTTTTGTACATAAGGCTGTTGGATACGAACTTGAGTCGCTCGGACTTGACTTGAGTCAGACGTACCATCAAACAAATTTGATTCCTAACCCACTGTGGAACCCTCTCACAGTAAATCATAGTGACCGTAACATTGAATTGACATGGAAAATCACGTGACGTTTACTGTGAGAACGTTCTACGGTGGGTCAGGGATGAAATAGTACGTCGCGAGTTGGCATAAATTAGCCGGGGAATGTCTGCAATGCAAAGTCTCCATACCTGTTCGCGTTACTGAGTACCTAGTTTTGCTGTGGAGCGTTGGCGGCGAATCGGCGAATCGAAGTTTTTTTATTTTTATACCAAAAAGAAGGTAAACGAGCAAGTGGGTCACCTGATCGTAAGTGATCACCACTACCCAAGGATACCCGCAACACCGAAGGATTGCAGATGAGTTACCAACCTAGACAGCTAAGATGAAATGCCTCTTGTGCCTGTTATTTCCCCGGCTGCCTTACTCTCCACACCGGAACACACCAGTGCAAGCACTGCTGCTTGGTAGGGGGATTAGTGAGTAAAATGGTGGTAGTGATCGGGACGGACCTTGCACAAGGTTCTACCACCCGCAAAAAATGAGTGAAGTGGACTCAAAATAGCATGATATAAATATGACACTATACTCTGCAGATTTTAGGGCCCTAAACTATTTGATGTGTTGTGATTGTCATAAATAAACTTTTTTCTTTCTTTCTTTCTTTAAACCTACTGAGTCGCCATGGCGACTTTCAACCATTAACATTCACGTCTTCGCCAGCTAACAACACTTACAATTTCGCAACAAGAACTTTGGAAGAGACGTAGAGCTACCTAGAGCTATTAGGACGGAAGCAAATTCAGAGCCATTTCATTTTTGCTTTGCATTCGCCTACTATTTTACTTTTGTTAAAATAATCCTTTGAATCGCACCAAAAAGGGGATAATTACGACACTTCACGGCTTCCGGGAGGCTCGGAAGATGAACAGTAAGTCGTCTAAGCCCGTTTCAGTGGAAAAGAAAAGATATTTTCTTCAAAAGGATTGGCGGCATTAGGGCAGGCGTGTTCACACCGATAAACATTTTTGTGGACTATTTGGAGTCCATTTGCGCGATTACTTTTGTTTGTATGTCATTTTATATGTGGATGGAAGAGTCCTAATTAGTCCTAAGAATATCTTTAGTATGAACAAGCTGAGAGTCTGTCTAACGAAAGCAGGGGCCTTACCATGACGTCTTAATGCGATTCAGTTTAGGTTCGCTTGCTGTCAGATTCATACTAAAAGTGACAGCTAAAACTTGAACTGAGTCGGAATTAGGACGTCATGGTAAGGCCCCTAAGCCCACTTAGTTATTGGTTGGCAACATTTTGTCTCTGAGTGTGTCTATCTGAGGTGTCATATTGTATGTCAAATTGACATTTCTCTGAGAAAATTGCAGCTGTGTGAGTGATCCTGTGTTACCCTGTCATGATTTTTTTGAAATTGCCGCGTTTTTCAGGTTTAGCTTGCGTTAGACAGACTCTATTATACAACTAAATTTGTGTTAAACCAGAAATCTTGCAGTCTCGCATTACAAATAAAGGTATTGTAAATAAAAATGAGGGTAGCCCGTAGGTACTCGGGCTATACGATTAAAAATTTCATATGATCCTTCAACATTCTGGTAGATGTGATGCTAATTGCATACAATGAGTGATTGTGCGGGAATTCAGATAAAATTGGTTTGATTACAAAACCGTTAAAATATGAAATGGAGAATATCGTGCTCATGAAGGTACTACTAGCGTTCTGCATCCCGTTTCCTAAGAATCTAAAAAAAACATCTATTAAGCTATCTATTAGCTTTTAGCTTCCGCCTTAAGTTTAAAATGCTATGCTAGGTAAGCTAAAACTTTGAGTCGCAACATAAGGATGGTCAGTTGCAGCCGTAACTACGTCGGTGTGAGGGAAGGCTCTGTAAGAAAGGGCCGCAAGGGGAAGGTTCCGTAAACGGAACAAAAACACCGAGGTTATTAGCGAGATTGATGTAATCTGACTAATCTATTTAGGGAAAGGGGCGCTCAGTGGCGCTTAGAAGTGTCAATTAATAAATAAATAACGCTTTAATATGCGACTTCGGTATGCGATAAGGAATGAAATGAATATAATTAATTTAGAATTACAATACGATGTTATTTTGTTCATTGTTTAGAGTTAAGATAGTTCCGAATTAGAGTAAATTAACTAGCGTTTCTGATCCGATCACGACATGACGTAAGTTTCAATTATACTTAATACTTAACTAAAGTTAAGTGATTGTTTAACCCTCTTTACCCTGTACTGTCCATATTATTATCACTGATAGGGAGTCTTTGTTGCTTTTTCTAGTTTTTCTTTCTTTTATGCAGTAACGAAGCCACGGATCAGAGTATTTTTTGCTGTAAATCATCATATTGGGTCTTAAAATGAAGTCGGCTGTTTTTCGATTCTGCTCTCAATCCGTGAAATGTTAGTTTACCTCATTCATACCTAATGTTCATCATCATCTCCAGCAGAATGAGAGGGCTTGGGCTATAGTTCCCACGCGGGCCCAGTGCGGATTGGGAACTTCACACACATCATTGAATTGCGTCGAAGTTGTGTGCAGGTTTCCTCAAGATGTTTTCCTTCACCGAAAAGCTCATGGTAAAATTTCAAATGAGATATCGCACATAAATTCCGAAAAACTCAGAGGTGCGAGCCCGGGATTCGACCCCCTGCTTGAGAGGCCACAGGTCAAACCACTAGGCTACCACGGCTTTTACCTAACATACCTAATGTTATGATCTCTTAATCTTTTGCTTGTTGCCCAGGTGACCGGCTGCTCGACATACCGTGTAACGTGTGTGGTGATAGAAGTTCAGGGAAACATTACGGCATCTACAGCTGCGATGGTAAGTCCTTCTAACTTTAATCCACTCCATCTTCTTCCTCGTTCCCTCAGTGCTGAGGGTCGCGACCACATACGATCAGCTTCCATTATTTGCGGTTATATGCTGAGTGGACTGCACGGTGCAAGCTACCACCCACAGTTTTCTTTATTGATTCAGACCACCCTGTAGGTGCCCTTCCCCGCGCACGTCTGCCATCTATTAACCCACTGCATAGTGACGTAAAATTACCTGGCTACACCGGTATCAAAGGAAATAAAGGAATTTCGGTCCAGGTTTTAGTCTTCTAGGCTTAGTAGTTTGGCTGGGTGGGTGCTGACTATCACAAATTATATACCAGTCAGTCAGGAAAAACGATTTTATAAGATATATCCATTAAAGGGCCAATATTCAAGCGTTTCGACCGCTCGGTTCATGCGTCATTGTCGTCCCACAATTATTATCCTAACAGAAGGACAAGCCGCAACAACTTTGGATATTAGCTAAATACCGCATCGATACTGTGTTTCGTTGTCATAAAAAGTTAAGTCTTAGCATCATCTCTTTTAATGGCGTGTGCTAAGACGATAATGACGAAAAAAAAACGCTGATTATTCGTCCTAAAATAAAACACCTGCTGAAATATTCCGAATCAATTTTAAGAGACCCAGTACATTGTAGAGGTGCATGCAGGTACTTTACAATTATCACTACCTGGAACATTTAATCCTATAAATGATTTAAGTCATCCTTGTCCAGGATGTTCGGGCTTCTTCAAGCGCTCGATCCACCGCAACAGGGTGTACACATGCAAGGCCGGCGGGGAAATGAAGGGGCGGTGTCCTGTGGACAAGACGCACCGGAATCAGTGCCGGGCCTGCCGGCTCGCCAAGTGCTTCCAGGCTAATATGAACAAAGACGGTAAGTCAACATCAACAAACGTATTAGTGTCGCAACGGTTTATGAGCGCTCGGCAAAAGTGGTGGGAGTGTTTGCGCAGGTGTATACTGTCCTTCAGGGATGCGAGACGTGTGAACGGGGCGCGGGAGCGGAAAGCGGCTGAACGAACCAATAGATTGCGTTCGCGCCGCGTGGCGCGCTACCTCCCCGCGTCGCGCCTCAGTCCCCCCGCCAAAGAGATCCAAAGAATGTTTTCTGCGTATTCAAGGTCACTGCTCATAAGCCCTTGCGACACTTGTAATAACCATTATTGAATCGTGCATTACTTTGTGGAGGTCCATTTGAACATAGTACATTACATTCCGAGGGTGGTGATATAAAGAATGTCTCAGATCGTAGGAACTTGTCGCACGAGTCAAAGGCGAGGGCAGTAAACATGCGACCTGAGGCTTTCTTTATCACCGCCCCAGGTGTGTACACAATTTTAAGTCTTCCTCTGGCCGGGAAGTGGAAATCGGCGCTCGCGTAGCGGGTGGTAAATTGCTACTTACGACCTGGGGCGATGTAAAATATCATGAACCTTGCTACTCCACCTCCCACCACTACACCACATCCGCTATTACGCTGTAATATTTGTAGTAACGGCCATACATTGCCATGAAATTTGAGCGTTGATACCGATGTTTATCCATAACCTTACAAAGCGATCCAATGGCGATGGAGCGAAAGAACTAACCATCCACGTAGCCATCCAGCGAATATTGTCAATCGTCTCGCTGTAATGACCGCGACGCATTGTTGTGAAAGTGTATCTGTCGTATCTATCAGGCTCGCAGCAGGTCGTTTTGTCCGCGCTCTGAAATATTGAGTGGAATACCATCCAAGTTCGATTTACGCTTGTCTGAACTGTCATAATGGACGACGAATTGATATTACTTTACCCGGTATTGTTGTACCGTTGTCGGTTATATTAACCTGTCCCTATTGCTTTTAGGTTAAGGTTTGGCGAAAGCAATTTTCTTGTGGAAACTAGTTTGCAGTAATTTTGAGGATATGAGAGCGGCCTGAGGGCTGGTAAGAACTCCGTTAGATATAGAAACATCAACAGTATGATCGTTATAAAATTTACTTCACGATCGAACTTTGTTTACTGTAACCTGTAGTAATTTTACTAATACTAAGTTCACAATTAAAAGAGTTTTCTTTTGTGTCATTCAGACATTCGGAGAAGTTATTACAGGAATCATAATTTTTTAAAAAGGAAAGCGCTCTTAGAAAATTTTCTTTTACTGTATGTAGTATCAAACATTTGAGGGTATATTCATTAAAATTATAGTGAAAATAAAGTTGAACGAAATAGAGAAGGGAGCATGCCGTCGGAGCGCAGAAATCTTAATTCGCTAAGTAATATCTTTTGAATATTCATAGAATACCATGTCGGCCGCAAGTCGGGCTTTAAATCTCGGTCTCACTTCGTGTAATCAGGGTTGGCACTTCCTAGTCAATCATGCAATCAGCCAAAGATTTCATAGACAGTTGAATTCGATTTTCAAGCTAGTACTACCTAGATGATCTCATCTATAGCTGTGTACTTTGTTCTTCCTATGGCTGATTTCACAACATTAGAGGTATTCGACTCTAGTTCTAGCCCTGGTTCGATGCGAATTGGAATCTAATCAACACATCATAATGACGTCGCGATATCATTCCTTGTACGAGTTGTGCGACCTACATTTGTGCCCAAACAAAGCTACTTTCTACTGTCGATAACGCTAGCAGTATAGGTTGAAATGTATGTGAAAACTATTTTTTTCTATCTCGTCTTTTATGGCACAATCGTAGCCGATCGATAAGAAACCGTGACCATTCTATGCCCCTGTACATACCATCAGCCACCCTAAGACCTCCGAGCTAAGACCCTTTGCACATCATAAAATTATAATGTCGATAAGTCGTGGTGGACAACTTGAAAGTTCGACTTTAGCGACATTTTCATTTGATAGGAAGTTGGATGAAGAGTGGTAGACCACTCATTTGGCCGACCGTGTGGTAAAATAAAAATGTACTTAAGAGGGTGCATCCGTGCTGAGCTGGCAACGTCGCATTTTTGGTGATGTTTGCGATTATTTCACAGAAATTGAATGAAAGTATCAAATATCCGTCTGTAGTGCACTTCGTTTTTAGTATACATATTAATGTGTCTAATGTAATAATTCATCGTGATGGACTTTTATTTTCTTATTAAACGAGATATAGTATTTTATCCCTTTAAAACGAAAATAAAAGTCCATCACCATTAATCATTGCATTGGACACATTAATACACTAAAAACGAAGTGCACTACAGACGGATATTTGATACTTTCATTCAATTTCTGTGAAATAATCGCAAAAAATCACCAAAAATGCGACGTTGCGATGTCAGCACGAATGCACCCTCTTAAGTGCTATGATCTAACTTGATTCTAAATACTGGCAACCCTGCAGAAGCAGCATCGCGAAATAATGCGGTCTCCCCGCAGGTGCTCCGTCGGTAATTTATTCACGAGCATCACTTTGTGCCGCCGCGACCCGGATTACCTTTATATGTTTACCCGCTCGCGTAATTATACGCCCTCACGAAACTTGCCGCCGATACTGTGCTGCGTTATATGCCTACGTAGCAAGCGGTTTGAAGCTATGTGCGACTGCCGGGTTTATACAGGGTTAGATTTAGATTAGAGTTGAAACGGTGGTATCAATGACGTTCTGCAAAAGTGAATTGATGTCATCATTATAAAGAACACCTTATGAAGTGCTTCGGATCATCATTTAAGTTTAATCAAATTTAAGTTAAAAAATATATTTTTTGCTAACGGTCCTACTAGCGTTGTCGTTCGTCGTTCAATTTATGATACACATTGTGACAATAATAAAACAGGTAAAAACTTATAAAAATAAGTTACCAAAAGCCTAACCTAATTCTAAAAGTAAGTTATATAGCTATTCAAGAAGCTCTTGGAGCCAACCGGAGGGCGTGATAAAGCATGGAAGACAACACAGTCGGCCCGGTGCAATATTAATGTGACCGCACGCGCGAAGTGAAGCGGTAATGGATCGCGGTACGTACAGTCTGCGCTTATTGCTCCAGTACAGTCATCCGGCTAACTGGTTCATCTACAGTACTAGTAGATTATGTATGAAACGAAGTGTACGCAGAACTGCGTATAAGTACAAGTAAGGTTAAACCAAATAAGTGTGCCTTGAAACTGGCAGCTATTGTAGACTCGGTGAATAATTTTTAATGTCAAAACGTTATGCATTCTGGTCCAATTTAATGACTGATTCTACAGTGATAGTGCTACCAACTTGCTTTAGTATCACGCATCACATAGGTTTAAATATACATCAGACTACTCCATATATAATTGTAGGGAAGCAACTTTGTCCCAAAACTCAGGACATCACAAAGTTGACCATCCCGACGTCAGCCAATCAGCTAACCGGCCAACTCCAATATCGTTGATCAAACAGCGTAGATCGACAGTCTATAGAGTCAACAGGACAGTACCCAGAAACGTGCCTTGGGGAACGCGAACGTATGGACCTAGAAAATTATAATTAGACGGCCATAGTGCGTGCCGTTTTCTCAATTCTAGAGCTAAAAGAAGCATTTGAGTTTATGAATCTGTATAGATAGCTTAGATTTTAATAGTGTTGGTTGTCTGGTATGTGATGCTTCAAGTGCTTGCTTATACTCGTATGATGCAATTATGTATTTTTCTGCTATTTAAACCGCTGTATTTATTAGTTGTATTTATTATTATTTTTATAACACCAGTGGAATACGAATCTGAAAGTCTGTGTAAGAAGACGGAAAATCATGGTGTAACATTATAGAGCTTTGCTGCGCTTTTCCCATTACTCTGGCTCATCACGTAAACCAAAATTCGTTTCATGTTTTCAAACAGTCAAGTTATCTACGTAACGTTGGTAGGTTGAAAGCCCGCGACCTCTCTTCCCAGTGATCAAATAAAACATAATCCCCAATTTAACTTCATAAAATTAATTTAAAATCGATCAGTCCGCGAGCAAGCTAGGAGACCGCTTTCAAATAATCGTACTTTTCAATTTACGTTTTAAAAAGTTAAAGGGTTTGATTCGCTTTACTTACTGAAAGCTTTTTCTTAGAACCTTTTTTTGAAAGTTAATAAGTTGCCTTTTAAGACGGTTTTTATTTATGTGAGCCGAATTATAATCTCATCAAGTCGGGCATATTATTTGTTTGAATTTAGTCTAGTTTCTTTAGCATAAAGACTTGTGATGGCCTAATTTGGTGAAACGAAAGTCGCTTAAATTGATTTAGTTACTTAGGCAAATCCAATACCCAACACCTGAGAAACTGTATTTTAATGTTATAGGTACCTATTTAAATACTTGCGTAACGGATTGATATAGTAAAAAGTATGAAGTTATTTTCCCCAATCCTGTTACTCTAAGGGCCTGTCTCACCCCTCCATAACTGTCAGTTATCTTTGAATCCATCTCTATTTATTACTACGAAACAGACAGAGACGTCATCATAGATAACTGAGTGGTGAGACAGGCCTTAAGTCTAATAAATAGTTGTACTCGTTCCACCCAAGCCGTCGACTTACGGATACTCGACCTTTACCAATTACAATGAAGTGCCTAAACCTAAAAGGCGTCGCCGTCACCGCGGCCGCCGCCGGCGCGAGGGGCAAACTTTTCAATTACCGCCATGTCGTGTTAGCCCGCAGCGGGTTAAATTAATTCTCTTCACTTCACAAAAAGATTCACCTTACCCCACACCGCCCCTTGTGAACCGACACCGGCTAGTCTGACGTTTTCCGAATTTCCCCGAATATTTTTTCGGAGCAGGTCGGGCCGTAACATACTGACGTTTCGCAATATTTATTTTTAATTTAACGGTTCGCGCGCAGGTTTTGATTGTACGGCGCGCTTACCTTTTTGAAGTTCTTTTGTGAGGCAGGTAATGAATTGAAACGCGACCTCGTTATGGTTTTGATCGTTTTTCGAAGCAATTTTCATGTTTCTTCTTATTGTAGCTGACGATTTGTTATCAAAGAGCCGTCGGGATTCGATGGCAGGGTTAGCTACTCGAATGAAGGTTATTTTTATTAGGGATTCCTGAAATTTCTTACTAGCCATTTTAAATGCATGAATTTTGCAGCTGAATGTTTATTTAATAGCGATTCCTAATACAACAACGGATAAACAAATGACTCACACCAAATATAAACTCTAACGTAACGTTGGTTAGCAAAAATATAAATATTTATCAGTTAGTTGAGGTTAAGGTGTCTTTAATCATAAGGAAAAGAAATACTTAAAATATTCTCCTATCTACTGATCTGTCCTGTCGACATTTTGGTACCTACCTACTTTGTACCTACTTACAACCTACAAGAGCCTGCTCAACTATATCTCATCGTACTTACCTAAATATATCCCTCCTAATTTCGACCGAAAATTAAAACACACGTCTTAAACTGTGACTAATGAACAATGAGCCCTAAGTAATTACATTCCAAATTATTTTTATCGGTTCACAAAGCGTTCTATTGCGTGTTACGGTGCTCAAAAGCTCATCGGAAGCGTATCAAATCGAGATCTCGATGTTTAGGATAGTAACACGTGTTGACACCTACTCTGGCCACCCCTGCAGCGCTAGGGAGCGTGAGGGTGCTGTCAAAGGGTGATATAATAGCGATTTTAGTGATGCTTGTGCAACAATAAATACTAGAGTGGGATTACCTGTGTGGTGATCTGATGATATTTGCTACGGTTCAAATAATGGATTCTTTTGAGTTAATTAAGTTTATTGACGTGTGAATACTATTTTATTGCGAATATTATTCTTTACGTAGGATAGGTAGTCAAGCATTTCATATTTCTATTAAAATTTGTCTCTACTAGCAGAGCTTTAATTAAAATTTTCTTAAATAAATTTGAAAGTAAATGAGCCCATGTTAAAGGTTATTCTATCATACCAAGAAAAAATTACTTGTTATACATATCTACGACTAGAGTACCTACATAGCCAATAAAGTAGAATAGAAAGGTTATGTGAAAACATTTTCAAAGGTAGGATCCGCGTTTGTCATATTTGAACAATAAATTTCAGAGGAATACCAATCTCGTCAAAGGACAAAGGGTCACCCCTTCGATCCTCTTATGTGATTTATGCTTCCCATGTTTTCGAATAGCCTTTGCTTTAAATATTACTATACCTCCCATTAATATAGCAAATTTCTATCACGGCAGGGGTGGATGTGAATCCCGCCCGTCTAATTTAATTTTAATGTTGTGCGTGAACGAATTATTGCACTGTCACAGCAAATAAAACTAAAACTGTTTAATGGGATAATCTAATGCATCTGGCTGAGGGGATTTTTTGTAAGTTTGAGCGGTTATTAATTAATACTACCGAGATAATTTAGTTACACGTGTGTTCCGAATTGATTAAATTGATTATTGAAGGTTCATCTCTTGTTTCCTGGCTTTTATAGCAATTATATTTGCATAGTTTGCAATTAACAAACTTTTTTACTGAGCTGAATTTGAGTTATAGTAATAGCATAGGTTAGAAGAGTAGTATCTCAGTTGGCAAAAATGCTGGCTAGATCCTAGTGCCACATATAGTACCTACATTATTTCTTTTTATCAACCATAAAGAGAGTACCCGTTTCTTTGTTGGTGTAAAAACTAGACCCGATATTCTATGCTGTGGTAGTTTGCCAGTAAACTTATCGTTGTGAGAAACAAAGTTATTTATAGCGTTGGAATAAGCGGTGCGGTGCGCTGCACTCAAACTTGCTCCAACCAACTCGCCGTCGACGTTCCAAACCGCTGCCGGTAACTTCCATCAACTTTTTGAGGAGAATTCGATGCTCACACAGACAACGCGCAGTTTAAACTTTTTTGTAAGTAGCTTTACGTCGACGTAAAACGCCCAAATGTACTTTCATTTCCACGGGTTAAATGTTTAAGCGGAGTTGTGAACAAATACAGGTATTAAATAACAATTAACAAAGCTTTCTCACTCCCTCGTGTCTAAAAACAAAGGTGGAAACTTTGAATGTGAGAAACCCCGTTGTCATCTCGACATTGTTGGACATCTATTATACGAGATGTTTGTCCGGGGCCGGGGGCCGCAGGGTGGAAGGTGAATAAAAACCTGGATATTTCTCATATTTATGTCTGTGCACTCGAAAATATTCTCTGAGACCGGTGGTTCTCTCCGGAGGGGTGGATACGGTTTTATTCCATAGAGGTGTTCGCGGTAAGGAGCATTTTTGCACGCAGGTGTACGGGAGCGTGGGACGCGCGCACCTGGCGCCCCCCTCTGCCTCTTCGCTGCCCTCCGCCCTCTCTGGCTCGTTAATGATGATGTGCTCAGCCAGCAGACTATTTCACTTCTGAATACATCTTTCTCACTTTTGATCCTCCGTCCCTTTTGCTCTGGGGGGGAATCCTCGCTCGTTCCCTCTCGTTCAGCGTTCGCCTGGTCGCATCCACCTAGTCAAGTCGGCAAACGCGTATCTACTTTGTGTCGGAAATGTAATGGAACAAATGCGGCTGGAATTAACGTCGGAACGAATGTCGGGATCGGGACACGGGGTCGTTCTCACCGGATATTTTCCACGCGATGATTCTGATGCGCATCTATGGAGCGGTAATAACATTTACGGCGGCCGAAGCGTCTAAAACACTCCTATCCCATGTATGATTAATTTTAATTGCAATTTTTGGACAAATTATCTTCCAACACATGATTTTCTATCTAATATATCTATTTTAATTGTGATTAAAATCTTGATTTTACTTGTTGATACTGTCTTGATGATACTTGTATCATGAAGTGGCGTCACACAAGTTGTAGTTCCTTATACTTAGGAATAGATTCAGTCTTGTAGAGAACCCTTATAGAATATACCCTTTCGTATGTATAGTTGCCACGGTTGCCTTGTTTTTTATTTCTGTCTTTCCGTAACAATCGTTCTAATTATGTTACGTGCTTCTTTCCAAAGATTCAATTTCAATCCTAGTATAGATTACATCAAAACGTTCCTCTTTGTTAAAGCAGTGATGCAAAAAGCAGGTTATTTAACATCTTGATCGAGGAATCATCTCTGAGGCGGAGGGCTCGCCTCTTGGCGCCGACAAACGCTGCGTCATGCTGTCTCAATACATGAAAGACTCGATTATTACTTAGAGCCACAGACGGTCCTACTATAGTATCTGCTGATTTGTCTGCTAATTTATTTAGTTGAATAAGAGAAACTACTGTTTTGACTGATAACTTCGTATGAGTAGAGTAGAACTTTTACAATTTTCTGGAATGATTAATTATTTATGCATTACCGGGCGGTTTGGTCCATGACGTCCAATTCCCCAAATGTCTAGTCGCCATACATCCATTCTCTGAACGTCTAATATCCGCAAGTCTATCACGTGCATAAATAAGTACTAACAAGCATCTAAAGATACAAACTTTTGTAATACTATATATAGTGAGACTATTATTTGGCTGATTTTATGGCTAATAGAGAGATATTGTTGATAAGTTCCTTATCGATTTTAAGAAGGTACCTACTTACAATCGGGAATTTTGTTACTAACGAACTATGCACCAAAAACGGGCGCTTATTTAATGGCTGTATTAACTGTCTTTTAGATTATGCCTACAGTACAATATATATACCCCAAAATCTGACATAAGCCACTGACAAATTAATACTCAGATAACTATACCCTGTATCTGCTATATTTATCTCTATCTACTTAGGGCCGATTTTTCAATCGACAGATAGGCCTTATTCAATAAGTAGGTATCTGTCAAATAAACGCATTCTGACGATTAAAATAGTACATTATGATACAAGTGTGCTATGTTGATCATTACACACGAGGCACGATTGTACGCGCGAGCGGAGCGAGCGCGTTAATGGGCCGAGTGTGGTAATGATCAATGCACACGCGTTTCATACGACGTTTTTCAACACATTTGCGAGGAAAAACAAAAAGAAATTCTTAATAAGTAAGTATAAAAAAACTTTACTTTACCTTTGTTGCCAAACATTGCTTAACTGGAGGCTTTAGAACTTTTCTTTGTCATTTGGCAACACCTTGGATTTCTTACTGACATAACCTGCCCGAACATATTTTAGTATTTCAGACGACAAGGTAAAATAATCAACAAAATCTGTGAGTGTGAAAGATGGCGGCAGACATCATTTGTCCGCGCCAATCCGCGCGCAGCACTCACGCATGCGCGCTGTGCACTTTGCACGCGGGCGACGAGGCACTGACAAGACTGCTAAACAGCCTAATATTAAAATAGTAATAAAATAATTAATCATTGTCTTAAATATGCAAATTAAGGTCACTTTTCAGATAAAAATTAATACTTTGTCGAAATTAACTGTTTATTAACCTAAAATAGTTTAATATTCACGAAAATATTCCTTGTTCCTATACATAACTGAACTATTTGCTGAGATTAAAAAAAAGTTTACATTACCGCACTCGTGCGGTAATAATATTACGGCACTTGTGCGTAATAAGCTGAATTATGAGCTTAAATGCGGTGCAATAAGACTCAATTTACGAGCAACTGTGTTGAAAAATTAATTACCTATTAATCTATTTTAACCCTAATTGCCGTTGTTTTTGTCAACATCGGTTGGAAACGAATACACTGCTAAATTTAGGGTACTTACATACTTATATTTTATCTGCTTCCTTGTTTATTCTTCAGATCGGTATCTCCAGATTATTTCGAAATAATTTCCTGTTATTAGGGGAGAGTAGGGTATCTGCGAACACCTAAGCAGGAATGTGAATAAAACCAAGAGAGTACAAAAATCAAAACGTGTTTATTGCTTATCATTTAGCATATCTAATCAGTCACAGACTCTCATTATTAATAGTGATAAAATCTTCAAATAAGATCAACTTTTAGAACAAAAACAAAAACCTTAGTGTTCGGATTTACCCGACAGGCGTGGGGTAATTCCGACCAAGCTGTGGGGTAATTACGAACACCTAGGGGTAATCACGAATAGAACATCTTAACTGATAATTAAGAACATAAATCTCACAAAAACCCTCTGGATGTATGTACTCTCGCCGCTGGTGCATTTTTCGTGTCACATGTGCCTGTGACTTGCACTTGTAACACATGATCTAGTCTTTTCTGTTGGCGGATCAGTATACTTTTCATTGCACACTAAGCAATAATAATCATTTTCTTTATTAGCAGTAGACTTTTTTGCTTCTTTTTTCATAAATTACTTTCACACTTCTTCAAATTCCTTACTCCCTTCTTACTTTTAGTAGCAGTCTTTTGTAAATCTTCTCGTTTGTTTCTTTTTTTCCAAAACTTCTTTCATTGGAGTACTAGCAATGACTCTAGTTTTCTTTTTTGGTAATGGCGTCACAGAAACAATGTTTGAAAGTGGTATTACTTGATTCAATGGAGTGTTGGTCCTTTGTACTGGTGATTGTTCCGGTTCTTGGGGTATTGGCGAACGTTCGTCATTGTCCATCCCAATTCGTTCGCGATTGCCCCGTATGCTCAAATACTAAAACGAAAAATAAATTTCAAGGTTATTGTATCGTTACGCTTGTGGGGTCAGGTGTGCGCCAATCTTCTATTCTAACACATTGCAGTAAAAAAACAAGAGAATTATACAACACACACAGTAGCCACAACGCGAATATTTGTAAACGCACAAATTACATGACATAACGATGAAATTTTCAGTTTTGCTTACCGTGAACAAAGAGTGCGTGGTAACTGTACAACTGCATGTCCCATACTGAGCGGAGGGGCCTTTCGCGGAAGGGTATGAGAGATGGTTGAATACCTGTCTCTGTCATATCGAAACGACCACGTTCGGAAATACCCCGCGTTCGCCATTACCCTACTCTCCCCTACCACAGTTTTGTATTAACACACTCTTCCGACAAAAGCGTCTTGCGCCTTCAGTCAATAAACCTTTTGACCGCTCACCAATTCAGCTTCGTGAAGCTTTCATAGGCTAGCCGGGGCTGGGATTATTGGGTCATTAATCACCCGACCCCCACCCCCCAGTGATGGGCTCGATATCGATGGAAACACGAACGCAATTCGTGGTCAACCATGACATGTAGGTTATGATTAAAGCAGATAGTTGAAATTTTGGATTATGTAGAGCGCGTAGAGACCTAAATACATTGTCCCGAATAGTATTAATAGCGCTCGAGTGACTACTATGACCTTAAGATAAAGAGGAAACCTGGGATGTGATATTTAATTTTGACAAGATCAATCACTTTTAGCTACAACTTGTAAATAAATTGTTATACAACACGTATTTGCCCTGAGGGATTATATTTGTACTGACTTGATTGAATAGAATAACTTTGTTTCTACACACAAGGTATATAATTATACGTACTTGATGTCAGCAAATACCACGTTACATGAACTAGAAAATGTACAAAATATATAATAATAAAATGTGGCAATACTGTAGTGTCGTCCCGTTTTCTTATACCAATAGATTAGAAAGGGACGACACTACAGTATTGCCACTTTTTAATGTCACGACTTTATAGATGAAACTGTACTGAACATATTTTCGTGACTACCGATAAGGCATGACGTCCCTAATTTATCGACCACAGAACTCCATTTACATGAACGTTGGCGGTGTATATAACTATGTGCCTCCCCGTTGTTGCGGGTTTCTAGGTAGGTAGCTCCTAGATGCTTAAGTATTACTAATCTTTTAGTACAGACTGTTTCGCCACACGTTATTTTAAACCAGTCTTGAGACAGCAATGAAATAAAAGCAGCTGATTAGGTGTTTTAATGAGGCAAACAAGTGGCTAGCCATATTGACGTATATAACCGTTTTCAGTGTACTTCTGTATTTTTAAATTTTTATGTGCTATAAAGAGTTTACATACATAACCCATTAAATACTTACAACCATTTTTGATCGCCTTGTAGTAACTTGCTTTAACTTTTTATTAGTTCTTCGTGATTCTTCACTTTGTACAAGTATTAATAGTTCCTATACTTCCTACATTCTGTCTAATCCCGTAATCGTTAAAATTCCGAGTTTCTATTATTGAACACAGGCGTAGAAAATATAAGTTGGAATTATTTATTCAGTCTAATAACAGAGTGCTTTGTGTGTCTTTCAAGAGTTTCAAGAACGCTGCCCAGTTTGACATACCTAATTGAAAACAGAGTAGACTTATGTATGGTAGTTAATTAGAACAATTAAAAAATCAATTTTACAACCAATTGAAGATTAATTTGGTTTTAAGGGTTAAAATAAAGTTCAATTTGTTATTGCTGTATTATTGCGTAATGTTGTCAACCACCCTACTATTTTCAGAGTTTTATTTTTTGACATTTAAGTTTTTCCAATTGTTGTTCCAAACTTAGTTAGAAATGAAGCTAACAAAAGCTTGTTCAAAAGATAAATAATGACGATAAAATTCGCTTGTAGTTAATTCATTGTGAAAAGTTTTTTTTGCCGTCAATGTTTGTTGAGCGTTTTGTTTATAAATTAATTGGCGCCGACGGCCCGCGGCCGGAAAATAACATAAATATTCGCGATGGCTGTGAACTGTGGACATTCCTTCAACAGGGTACTAACTTACTTTTAAGTATAGGTACTATAACATTCGTAAACTAGTAACACATACGTTGTAAGATTAAAATATAAGTACATCTTATGCATTCAACTTTCAAAATTTTCTTTTATATGACTAAATAAATTTTCTTCAAAAGAAACCCTTTTAAGTAGGTAGGTATGTATTAACTTTTTTCTGACATCATTATTGCATTGTCATCGTTCATACCAGATTTTAAGTTGATTTGACCAGTGGTCAAAATTAGTCGCATTATTTGGAGAAACAAACATAACAAACAGAATATGTAAGCATAAGTCAACAGCCTTTATTTTTCCGATAACTTTTATCATGTGCGTTTTCTATTCCAATAAATCTATTGTTTTATGAAAGGAATGTCCACAGACTGCCGCCCCATAGTTTTTGTCAGAGCCACGTTTTTCGTAAACACTTTTTGTTTGCTTTCAATTCACCGGGGGCTTCGCTGATAGATGTTTGAAGTTAAATCTCCCTTTTAAACGCTTCAATGTGATTCTGCGAGCGCCTTTTTGAAGAGGCTTATGCGACTTAAACGTGTCACAGGCTTTCCTTTATTGAGCGTATTTTTATTCATAACGTTTAATATATATGGAGGTGGATTTTTTCAATGTAAAAGGTTTGGGTGTAGGAGTACCTACCTAAATATAACATTTAAAACGAATACCGCGATATTACAAGTCGCAAGTCGCTTTCATAGCCTCTAGCGTAAATTTTAACACAAGATACGTCTCATACGCGTACGCTTTTAAAAAGTCTTAATTATTATGGAAAAATTAGCAGCGCCACTAGCGGCATGAAACGGCAACAAAATAATCCCTTTAAGTATTTGACACTTCAACGCAAACGCTTTGAGACGCTTTTTTGCACAGCAAAAATCTGACACTAGCTTTCAGAACCGTTTTCAGCGCAATACGTACCGTTGCAAAACGGTCAGGTCAGGGCCCTTACCGTGACGTCTTCTTCTTCATCATCATTATCATCATCATCATCATCATCATTAGCCAGAAGACGTCCAATGTTGAACAAAGGCCTCCCCCTTAGAACGCCACAATGAACGACAACTCGCCACCTGCATCCACTGATTTCGTTAGGCTAGGTTAGGTCGGTGTACCTCCCAGGCTTGCCAATACTGCGTCTTCCTGGTTCGTGGTCGCCACTCGAGAACTTTTCTCCCCCAATGGTAGTCTGTTTGCATGACGTCTTATTGCGATTCAATTCGGAATCAAAGTTGGATCGATCGCTGTCAGATCCATACTAGAAGTGTCAAAAATGACAGCTAAAGAATCTGAATCGAATCGCATTAAGACGTCATGCATGATAAGACCTCTGGTGTCTCGAAATATTTAAAAATAATAAACTTGCAGACTAGCAAAGCTTAGGTTTAGGCTTAGGCTAGGTTGTCAAAGCGGACCCCAAGCTCACTGAGCCGTGGCAAATGCCGGGAAAAACGCTAGGAAGATGATGAATAAACTTGCATACAATTTTGTATCTAGAACATAAAGATCGGTGACCTCAATACATACATACATACATATCGTCACGCCTCTTTCCCACAGGGGTAGGCAGAGACTACTTTGTTCCACTTACTACGATCCTGACATACCTCTTTCGCTTCATCCACATTCATCAATCTCTTCGTACATGCTCCATGCTGCATGCATGGACCATGCATGGTGACCTCAATACCTGTTACTAAGACTACGACGCGTCTCTAGTTGCCATTCTTATTCTAAAAATCTATAAAAACAGAAACATAAACATCAAAGTCATTTCAATACCCAGCGCTCAACCACAACAACATGACTGTAGGAGATCATAAACAAACTTACTTTCGTATTTTAATTAAAATCTATCATGTAAGCGTTAAACTGGAAACTACACCCCTGGCTATTACACCCATCCAAATTTGAAGCCTACCACGTTCATATAAGAGTTGGTTCAAGTTGTAGCGTAGAGGGATGAAGGCCGTGAAAAAAAGCACGTGTTACATTTGGGATTACACTCGCCCCATGAACAAGAGGTTGACAACATAGCTTCACTTGCGTCTGACGGACACAAGTTGAGGGAGTTGACATGTGGACATTCAGGAGCTACACTTACAAGTTACAAGTGTATAGACACAATAGACCTAGGACTAGGACTAGTGTTAAGTATAGAATGAATGAAGTCTACGTCATTCAATACACAGACTTAAAATTATTCCGAAACCGAGACGAAAGTCTTAGAAATTCTAACCCGTTTTCGTCACGGCTGTAATGTATTGAAAGCAGGATTTTTATTACATGTCTCTTTAAAATCATAAACACTACATTTTTGTGATAAATTTGAAACAAAATATCTGCAACGAGCCAGTTATTCATCAAAATACAGAATACGCAGTTAAAAAAAAACCGGCCGCGCACCGAGAGCTACGCTACAAATTTGCCAAGTTAATATAAAATCCAGTGTTAGCGGAGCCTTGCTCCTAAGCAAAATGTATGCAGTGTGAGGTAATTTTATATGAGTTATTTACATAGACAGACAAATAGCTAAGAGCTACCTTCATAAAATAATTCAAATTTCTTGGACAACTGGAAGTACGCCATAGGTTATTAAAGCTCGGCAATTTGTATGGAAACAACTTTTCTCATCACTGTATCTTTTGATTAAGTTGACTCAGAGAGTTCATTTTTTCACAGCTGCAAGGGACCGCAGACCTCATTATTTGGAACAGACAGACAGCGAAGTGATCTTAATAAGGGTTCCTTTTTTCTTTTAGAGGTACAGAACCCTAAAAAGTGACCTAAGTTCTCGCTGCGCTACGCATAAGCCCCATCTGGCGCATATTTTACTGCACCTTGCTTTACATTCTTTATACCGTTTTCTGGAAATCCGGCTGAGACTTAAAGTGTTATAGGGACTAAAGCAAGTTGTGATGTACGAATAGTAGACTCCGCTTGCAAATGCAATCCTCACTTTAAGCCGCATATCGCTGCGTTCAATGCGGGCTTGCGCGGTGACGCAGTGGACAGTTTAAGAAGCAGCAAGTCATAAGCTAATTTATGAATACTACATACATACATACATACCGTCACGCCTCTTTCCCACAGGGGTAGGCAGAGACTACTATGTAGAATTTGTAGAATTTGATTCAGGCAGGTGCCCGTCTGAAAAAAACAAAGTAAAGAAAAGTTGAGTGCAGATTTTTTTATTTATTTCACTCTAATATTATATGTATACAATCTGATCAAAATGTATTCTGTCTTGTACATTATAGCCAAGCTCCATTTTTCTCTTACACATAAGGATTGCTGTAATCGAGCGAAAAGAGGTATGTCAGGATCGTAGCAAGTGGAACAAAGTAGTCTCGGCCTACCCCTGTGGGAAAGAGGCGTGACGGTATGTATGTATGTTAACGTTGGCAATACATAATTATAACTGTCTAACTTATTCCTATCCTAGCGTGAATATTGTACCTACAAGGGTACGGAACCCATAGCGGTCGACTCGACTCATTCTCATTCGACTATCTCTAAGGCTTTGCCGCTCCAAAGCGCTTAAAGACAATAAAATGATTTTGACAGAATACATCCAAAAAATTTGTTATCCTACTGCCGACATAGCATTACGCTGCGGCCACACTCGCGGCGGGAACGCAGCGTATGCGCTTCGACATGTGCGGGCACAATGGTCACATTCTCATGGACCCCGGTCCGGTAAGCTGATTGCGTGACGTCATCCCCAGGGGTGGCTGCACTGCAATTACACTATCACGTTTATAGATACAGATACATTGTTTTGTTGCTCTTTGAACCTTTAAGCTGACAAGAGTATCGGCTATTCATGGTTTTATGTGTTTTTAGGTAAGTAGGTATTTTGAAAGTTTTAATTACACAAACGGCCAACTCACGTACTTATAAAAGTCGAGTGATTAGTGAACTAGTTCGTAGGTAGTCCTTTCTCTCGTAGTTCGTTTCGTTGCCGCCGGTGCGAGCGCTCCGAGAGGAAGGACTACGAACTAGTCCGAAACATGTCGAGCATCACTCGACTTTTATACGTGCGTTATCCGTTTGTGTGATTATGATTGAGTCTCACAAAATTTTGAATGTTTGTTTGAAACACGTAGTTACCTAATTTGATTCTTGATTGTTGACGTCAAAACGCCTTTGAATTATCAATAAAACCGGATAATGAAGTAAAAGAAAACTTCTACGTTATGTTGGGAAAAGCTTTCACAAATTTGGGCTTGGCACGATTAAGTTTAAATTCAAAGTCCTACCATGGTCAGGGGAGATTTTACAAGGGTCGACGAATTCACTCATTTTTTTGTCTCCGCTGCTAGGTAGGTACTCCCACATTTTTTCCTTTGTCTTCATTTGGGTATCCTTTTTTCGCCAACATGTCAAAACACACCTCGTATGGTCGTATGGACTGTAGGTACGATTTTTTTTGCAGTTTTAAAACCAAAGACGTCACTTTACTTTACAATTACAATACAACAATACAATACAAATAATCTTTATTGTGTAATATTTATAATGTTTGAGTCCTATTTAAAACTGCTGTAGATATGACAGCACTGGCAACACTTGTAACACATAATAAATAAAAAACCATATAAAAAAAAATTGTAACGTGTGTGGAAGAATAAAAAGTCCAATTATATAAAAACAACAACTTTACTTTGAGTTACTTTTTTTTTAAGTTACTCCGTGGAACTGTACATTCAGATTAATATTTAAAAAACTGCCACCTTTTTGACAACTTGCCCATGCGTAAGTTAAAAGCAATTTCGCAACCCGACTTAAACACGATATAGGGTTATAGAGCCCGTATAGTCGCATTATAATAGGCCCGACGATCCGGCTTACGAAGGATCACAGTGGAACGCTCGCGCCTATAATCCGGCTGTAAAACAACGGCAAAGTTACATTTAGCCGACACCGTCACGAACTTTTAGAATTGTCGGTTTAATTAAATTAATATGGATGGAGTGCGTAAAATAGGCATTTTAAATCGTGGCTTTCGTGTGACGAAGTGATCCACTGTATAGACTATTTTCTCAGATTCCTAATGTTACATTATCTGCCATCGATTGCATTGCCATATAGAAACAGGAGCCTTACCATGACGTCTTAATTCCGACTCAGTTCAGGTTTTAGCTGTCATTTTTTAGTATAGATCTGATAGCGAGCGAACCTAAACTGAATTGCATTAAGACGTCATGATAAGGCCCCAGTAGGTATTTATAATTGACACTTAAAACGTTCTACAATGGGTCAGGAATGAAATGGTTCGATTGCATTCTTTAAGTATATCACATAAGTGATAAGAAGAGGGAAGAAGAAGGGGGAGGGGGTGAAGAGGGAGGTAAACTGGCAAGCGGGTCTGATGGTAAACAATCAACGCTATCGATTTGAACTATCAAGCCCAAGAGAGGCGCTAGTCCATTGTCGGCCATTAAAACAATAAACTCTTTTTTGGAGGTCCTGATCCGCGCTTAATTAGTGTAGTTCAAAATACATAAAGACTCTATTTTCCCGCAACAGCAGTGCAACACGAGCGCGGGCCCCGGAAGCCGAAGATCCACATGGGCGCCATCGCGCTGCCACACCCCATGCCGCACGCCCACAAGCCGCACGCGCTCAAGCTGTCGCCGCCGTCGCCGTACGCGCCACTGCCGCAGTCATTCAACTTCCAGGTGAGACTATAAAACAGTTGCATGAGCAGTACAACATAGCGTGGGCCCCGCAAGCCGAAGATCCACATGGGCGTCATCGCGCTGCCACACCCCATGCCGCACGCCCACAAGCCGCACGCGCTCAAGCTGTCGCCACCGTCGCCGTACGCGACACTGCCGCAGTCTTTCAACTTCCAGGTGAGAACTATAAACAGCAGCTACAGCAGTACAGCAAGGATTGAGAATGCGAAAACGCTGCGACATGCCACATCCACATGTAGGACGCATGAGATAAGCTAATATTTTGCGCAAGCAGCCGTCCAAATTACACAACTTTTGGGTTTTTTTCGGGCGTATATGAGTGGGTGTAATGCAATGGGTATTAATAGTATACCTTGAAAAGAGCTTCCCTGGCAGAAAAAAACTTTTTGCAAACTTTTTGAAATTAAGGATCCAAAAATTATCATGCTTTGCTCTGTTTACCCTTTGTCGTTGAATCAATAATATTATGAACTAGACTATACATAATTTTGCTTGAATTCAGGGCCAGAATCACAAAAAAAAACTCTATTTTGCCCACACATCACCCTCATCGCCGTATAGTTCAACGACTTTCAGTCAGGTTTCGGACGCTTCAATCTTTCCCAAAGTTTTTGAAAAACATGATTGTTGGTACAGTTCAGTTTGAGCGGCGTAAGTGAAGCGGCGCCACTGAGCGCGGCGTCGTCCGCGGGGTCGAGCGGCGCGGGCGGCGCCGGCGCAGCCAGCCCGCTGCCGCTCGTGCCCGATACGTTCCTGCACCCGCCGCCGCCCGGTTTGCTACACATACTAATGTCCAGCGACAAGTGTCAGGTGAGTTTAACTTTGTATGAAAACGGACCCGTTGTGTTTCTCGTTATTATAGTTTCGCTTGAGCAGCCAGGTTAAATCAAAGAACTATATTGGGTACTTATTATTAAAGTTTTAAATCAATTTTCATTTTAATCACTTTTAAAAGTGAATTCGACATGAACGAAAGCAACGAAAGCCAGCTAGCAAAGAGAAAATAAAATGGCTCTACATTTATATCGAATTAGAGACAATGTAGAGAGTTCTCCATCAAAAGCTCCTTGGGCCCTATTTTATAAAGCTAGAAGTTACAATTTACAAGCGGAAGTCTAACAGTTAGATTCTAACACAAGGGTCAGAAAGAGACTTCCGCTTGTAAATTGTCACTTGTAGCTTTATAAAATAGGGCCCTGATAACCTTATCTAATGTAAGCGATTTACCTCAGGAGCTGATGTGGAGTGCTAAGCAGTTACAACTGCAGGGAGATCCCTCGTTGCTGCGACCCCCACCAAGCGCCTTCGGGGCGCCTCTTGCACCCACTTGGGAACTCTTACAGGTGAGAATGTGTAAAGTACGATGGAATGGGGACCTGGGCCTTATTTTATAAAGCTACAAGATACAATTTACAAGCGGAAGTCTCTATCTAACACATAGGGTCAGAAAGAGACTTCCGCTTGTAAATTGTAGCTTTATAAAATAGGGCCCTGGAGTTGCAGTTTTAAGCTCTATTTAAGTATTTCAGATCGACATGCCACAATGTTCGGTTACATTAGTAGGTACTACACGGTCTCCGATCAACTCTTGATACAACATTGTCCACAATTTTGTTATTTTTAAATATTCTGAGAGATTGGATCACATCGGTGGTCAACGCGAGTAAACTGCCCGCAAATCGACTTTGATCTCTTTGCCGGCACTTGATCATGTATTGGATGGTTTGGAATCAAACGTTATACTCCAAAATTTGAAAGTCGAATTTCAAAGAGTATGATAGCAACATATAATTAGTATATGGATGTGTTATCATACATCAATGAAATAATAGGTTAAGAAAATAGACTAAGAAAAATGTATCAATGCATCAATAAAAGAACTGACGTGTTTAAATATCACACCCAAAGTACCCCATAAAAACAAAGAAACTTATGACAAATAGAGTCAGTAGCAGAGTAGAAGGTCTCGTCCCGACCTGGAAAAATAAGAAAGAAGAAGAATGAAAGAAAGAATAGTATGAAGAATGAAAGTGCGAGAAGCATATAAGCGAGAACTGGTATGAAAGTGAAAATTAGGACAGTAAAACTAGGCTCCAATCACGTTGGAGGTTCTGTAAAAAAAAAAAAAAAGTCGAAGTTCTTTTCGTGCTGTTCCGCTCACACTAATACTCTTTAACATGAGAGTGAGACGGGCGGTATAATACGAACTTCGAATTGCAGAGTAGTCCCTAGGTTTATTGAAGTATAGACTTTCCGCCGTTTCATTGACATTTTATTTGTAGAGTACTATTCTTAACAGCGAAATTTGTTGATATCTTTTTCAAGAGCCGATGTCAACTGCGTGTAGATACCTAAACTTTTAAGAGGGTGTGTACGTTGACATTTTGTAGGTGGCTTTTTGACTCAAGGGGCGGGCGCGGGTCGCGATTGGGCGCCCGAGGGGTGACTTCTCGACTTGCTTTGACTTACCCCGCCCACCGCCGAACGATACGAATTTAAACATTATGGGAATGCCGTGACGACACAATCTATCCTACTACCTAGCTACTTACGACCTATCTAAACTTAACCCAAGTAGGTACATAGTTTTCAAATAGATAGACCGATTCAAGTGTTCTACTTTTTCCATTTGAGAAAAATTAAAGCTTATAGTTACAAGCGGCGACGACTTTAAATTCGCAAGGGTCGGACCGCGAGTAATCAGAGATCAGTGCGAAAGAAACTACCTAGGTCAAGGGCGTAGCTAGGATTTTGTTAAGGGGGGGGGGGGGGGCTGCCAGTAGAATCAACTTCGTTTTTGTTAATTTATTAACTAGCTGTTGCCTGCGACTTCGTCTGCAAAAAATTCGTTTATCGCTATCCCGCGGGAACTACGCAATTTTCCGGGATAAAAAGTAGCCTATGTGCTATTGCAGACTTTTCTCTATCTAAGTGCCGAATTTCATCCAGATCCGTTGGGCCGTTCTGGCGTGATTGAGTAACAAACAAACATCCATCCATCCATCCATACTTTCGCATTTATAATAGGTAGGTATTAGTTAGATTAATAGGCTACCCTATTACTTTACGGTTTGTGAGTATTCCTGCATCTGCTCGTTTGCCTTCCTATTCATAAAAAAAAAAAAAAAAAAAAAATCTACTAACGTGCTCAACGCCACTAAAGAAGTTTTCAATTTAAAAATCCATGAACACTCGATCAAAGAGAAAAATCAACTCTACAGGAGACGAGCGCGCGTCTGCTCTTCATGGCGGTCCGTTGGGTGCGGTGCCTGGCTCCCTTCCAGGCGCTAGCAGCGTCGGACCAGCTGGTCCTCCTCCGCGCAGCCTGGAAGGACCTGTTCCTCTTGCATCTGGCACAGTGGTCGGCACCCTGGGATCTGGCGCCATTGCTTGCGGCCCCGGCGGCCCGCGCGCGCCTCCCGCCAGACCCGCTTGCTGATTTAGAACTTAACACTCTACAGGTAAAGTTATACCCCCTTATTCATAAACGCTCTGCAGGCTTCTGCTAATAGCAATCGTTTGTCCTTATCGGTCACTTTTACCTTTCACAGATTAGGACAAACGATTGCTAAGTTAGCAGAAGCCTATAGAGCGTTTATGAATGCCTGGGTGTGCCTTAGATGTACCTACTTAACGCATTCATTGTCATCGACGCATATACAAACGAGCGTTTTCGTGATTTTTGCCCAGTGCCGCTGCCATAATTTTACGGGCATTTTGAACGCACATTTGTGCGTCTGTGCTGGCACTTCAAGAAATCTCGGATTTGGCAGGTGGCGGCGAATGCGTTGAATTCTTAGATTGTACTTAGCGAAGATATTATTAGCTGCGGATTTTTCAAGTACCGCGTGATGCCGCTTATCATTTTAGGCTGGTAGTTACGAGTTCATTAGGCACGTCTGCGGTAGAGACTACAATGCTAGGATTTCTGATACAACTATTATACTACTCCTTAGGTATGTTTAGGGCGTGTCTCCTTGTATATCTACTCCTGAAACATTCAAACAGATGCTCGTAACTTTTCTACATGCTCTTGGTAACGCCATTTTTTACATAGTCTTCAGTTATAATTTTATTTAATTTTGAATTATCATCGTTGGTTACAGGAAATATTGTGCCGTTTTCGCCAGATATCACCCGACGGCAGCGAATGCGGTTGTATGAAAGCAATCGTTCTCTTTTCTCCAGGTAGGTTCAACATTTTTCACCCACATTAATGTGCTCAAATATAAGTAGGACGTACTCGTACCTAGTATATTATAAACTAAACATTGCATCTCTTTTAGATACGCCTGGTTTGAGCGAGACACAGCCAGTGGAGATGTTGCAGGACCAGGCGCAGTGTATACTTGCAGACTACGTTCGTACGCGATACACGAGACAGCCTACACGGTATTATTCATATCTGATTTTAAACCTTAAATGCTTACCCATAAAAATTGTAGACCACCAATTTGGGTCAAATGATTAGTTTTTTTACTTATATTATTTTCGTGTTATTTACCCGAGCAGTAGACCCCCTGGTACTAACGTAGAGGGATCGAAAATTTTCGGGTAAAATTAGGGGTGTTCAGTCAAAGTAACCCAACCACCTGACCTGCTGAAATATTCCTGAAAAAATCTGAGTGAACTTGTAGCCATTTGGTGATGGTTTGGCAACGCTAGAAACGTCGCCATGGCATCCAGGTGAAGGCGCTAAGCTCATAGCGTCCATGACGTCCCCCGCGTCAACCTCCGGCCGCGGGTGCTTGCGCTGCTAGCGGTGCCGGCGGCACGCACGGTGTTAAGCTCTTACTCTACTCGTGCCGGCACGTAAGTCCTAGCGCTGACGTTTCACGTGGAGGGGATCTGCGCATGTGTTCTCCCTACGGATACCTTATTTTATACATACTTCTGCGCTTGTGGTCAGCGCTAGACTTTCGTGCCGGGGGTTGTACTCAAATTACTCAATGCGTTCTTGGCGCATCTGTGCCTGAATGTGACCTGAGTGCGTGGAAATGGGTAGCTATGTGCCGGGAATATTTGAGGTTCTGTGAGACGATGGACAATAGGCAGACCACTGTAATATGTATAAAGTGAGTCATTTATAAGATTAGGTAATTAGTGTGCGTAATTAATTTTGTTATTTTTTTTCTTATATTTTTTGTAGTTGTTAATTGTCTTGTTGTTGATTAAGGAATCAGCAGGCTGTGTTCGTTTTGACCAGTGATGGGCAAACTACGGCCCGCGAAAGAATTTAATGCGGCCCGCCGGCGTTCCTTCGAATTGGAGTGTTATGGCACAGGATGACGATATTTAGACGGTGCTGCTGTATAAAATAGAATAATAGATGCGAAGGCAAAGGAGCCAGCTAGACTAGCCACGTAGTTCATGTGTCATGTGTCAAAAAAATTGCATTTTAGTATAATTTTGGCCCTTCTTTGAAATATCTGTGATTTTCTGGCCCGCCATGAAAAAAGTTTGCCCACCACTGGTTTTGACAGTTCTTGTATGAATGTGACAGCTAGCTGATTCCGATGCCCAATTGTCAGCCCATACATGAACTGTCAAAATGAAAACGATGGTGATCGCGAGCGAGTTAACGTACTTAATAAGCTAACTGGTTTCTAGGCGTATATAGTTCGCTGTAATAATTATAAACAAATTGAATACTTAATAAATAAATAAATAGCCATCCACTATAACAGATTCGGGCGTCTGTTGCTCCTGCTGCCGTCGCTCCGCGCGGTGCGCGCGCGCTCCATCGAGCTGCTACTATTCCGCGACACAGTGGGCGACGTGTCTGTGGCCACGCTGCTGCACGACATGTACCGCATGCAGCCTGCGCCCGCGCCGGCGTTCGGACCACCGCACCCGCCGCCCGCTGAACATTGCGCTTCGCCTTAACTCTCGGTTTTAACCGCCAGATTTTTGAAAGCGAAAGAGGTAAAAATTTGTGTATTGCGTAACTACTGTTGATATATGTATACAGTCTAGGGCAGCCATACTCAAAGTGTGTTCCGCAGAACCCTAGGGTTCCACGAAGCCGTCGTGCGGGCTCCGCAATAATTTCGAAATAATTCAAAACACCTCTCATTCTGGTTTTAGGGTTCCGTCAAGTATTTCGCTTTCTAACAGGATTCCGTCACCAAAAAAGTTAGAGAACCGCTGGTCTAGGGCATAAATATCGATACATCCGTCATGTCAAATATATGTATCACCGACCTTATTGTTTGTGGCATAAAGGTGTATATGTTTTTGATGTCTTGGTAACGTACATATTATTATAATTAATGCCCTTGACTGTATAAACCTACAATTTTTTTCTACTCTACTCATAATTCAAAATCAGCATTTTCTAGCGATTTGCTTTCAAAAATTGGACCCCATTTATATTCCCAAATGCGAAATTAGCAGTTTGAATTGTCCCGTACCGCGCACACTGATAGTGTTTAACATTAGAGTAAGAGGGACGGTATGACACGAACTTCGAATTTCAGATTTGAGAGTAGTCCCCCAGTTGTCATCAGATACGAGTATATCGGAGGTATCTACTTACTCAAAAATATCAGGACGCGACCGTATTATCAATTGCTTATGAGCGTGTTCAGATATTTTTGAGCGTCTACACAGCATCGATATATCTGTTTTCGACTGTACCTATAGCATAGTTATTTTAGTTAGGTTAAGGAAAGAAAAGGTCCATGTCAAAATAGTGCCGTACTTAATTGGTATTCTATGCACCGACCGGGAGCGAAATTCTATAACTGCGTCTTGGACCCCTGAATTAGATCCCAGTTTGCTCCCGTGTCCTGTAGATAGATTAATTCGAAATAGGAGTTGATTATAAGAATATCAGCTGAATATATCATTCACAGTGCCGAAAACGCGATATCGCGTCCTGACGAAGTTTACTCCTATGCTGCGGACGCGAAAACGCGTCCCCGCTCTAACGCAGCGGCGCTGGTCAAATTGGTATTTGAAGCGTCGGCAATAAATGGGTTAAAATTCCACACAATGTTTCACAACTTTTGAGTGATAAGCTTTCGAAAATCGGGCTCGATGCGCTCGGTGTGTTGCTGTCGTACGATGCAACAAAAAAAAATCGACGAGGATGTCACTTTCATAGAAAGAAATGAAACTCTGAAACTGTCGCTTGAATATGAGAACAATTTTGTATACAAATTTGAGTACCTACTCTTCCTTTATCAATTTTCCACTGTTTATTGTCGGACTTTACAATCAAACTGGCAATAATATCGGGACCATAACATCTTTAACATCAACCCTACAACACCCATTTTTCGTTATAAATGTTATTGTAAAATAACTTTAAGTAACTTATAATCTTTGTTTAGTCAACGCTCTAGTCGATTCGTTGTTATGAATAATTATGAAAGATAGCTAGGGTAACTAACTAATTTACTGTAAGTATATACCTACTTACTTCTTTTATTTACAATTATTATAAGAAGTTACACTGGAAGTCTTCAGAATCTTTAGCATAAGATCTATGACTCTGCGAGTATGACCCTTCCATAGGTCATGTTCACGCTATCAACCCACAACTGATAGAATAGGTAGGTACACCTTAATTTATTAAATTGTATATAAAGTAGAAGTCTCAAAGGCATTAACATTGTTATACGGATTTTTGACCTTGGAATAAATATCACTAGTCTTAAGTCTAAGTCTACATGTGCGTTGTACCTAAGTTCGTATTTTTCATACCGTCTTGAAAAACACAGAACTGTAAGATATCCATTTAAGGGACAAGTTCGCTGTAAATGTCTGTTTGTGTCCAGTAGGGGAAAGTGGTCACCATTCGTACACATACCTTATCGTTGAAAAATGGCTATAACCCTTTAACATTTCGACATACTAGTTTCGGACTTTTTTGTAACAACAAACTACAGTATATTTGTTACACTTTACACTTAGGTACATACATAAACTAGCTAAATTGACAATTAAATAAAAAATTAAATCTAAAAAGTGTACGAATGGTGAGGTGACCTCTTTCCCCTTCCTATTATCTCCTGTTTTATGGGCAATCGAATATATTGATTCGTGACCCACCCTAGGACGTTCTCCCCAGTAAATACTTATCGATTTTCAGATGTGATGTAACATCACTGTGACATTTACATAAAGATTATATTAAAGAAATATTTTTCTTTTATTTATTACTCTTTTACAGCAGTAAATAACGCTATGTTAGGAGCTTGAAATGTGTAAACATTATAGGTATCCAGAAAAAATATGTTATACTGTAAATTAAGTATATGACATATCATGTATATCTTCAGATTTTATACCGTAATAAAAACTACTTCTAGTCAGATTCCTAGTCATGCTAAAAACAAAATGTTAGTGGTGTTATGTACATATATAAGATTTGTTGTATTAGTCATGTTTAATATATTAGATCTTACATAGAATAACTATTGAAATGGAATATCATAAATAATATAACCTTCAAAGAAACCAAATGGTGTAAATAAAATTTAAAAACAAAATGTACATACATTATTCAAAATTCTTGCGTTTTATTTCAAGGTCCGTCCTCATACATATTATGATTAGAAATGAATAAATGGCAAAAACATAGTGTTTGGCTGGTTGTATGTAAATCGTAAATACTTCTTATCATTTTTATCTCAACAGTTTATTTTTAACCAACTTCAAAAAAAACGAGAAGGTTCTCAATTGGTCCCGATTTTTTATGTTGTAAATCTATAAAATTGCAATGATTTAATTTATTATTTATAAAAATTAAAATAAAAAAACCAATTCTGCATGTAGCATTTAAGTAGTACTTTATTCTCATAAAATTACAAAAGTAATCTTAAACATAATTATTATGCAACAAAATCAACGTAAATCATTGATGTTATGACACTGGCAACATTTAAACTGAAACACTTCATTCAACCTCTTCCAATTCAGACATATTGACCTGGCCCATGGATCGCGTGGCTTCAACAGTAGAGAGATCAACTAAATCATCATCAACTAAGGGTTGTTGTACCTGTGGCTGGGGTGCCTCCTTCTTTGGTTCCGCTCTTGGGAAGTCTAGTTTACTCCAAGCACCAGGTTCCGCCTTCTTCAGCTTGATTTCTACTTTAGATGGCAACATGGAGGCACTGCTGCTTTCAATACTAATTACCTGCAAGAAATAACATGATTATTTTTAACAATTGTCACCATTTACGGGTTCGTATATTTATGGACTATTTTATGCATTGGACCCGGTGTGTGATGAAATTTGACAAATAATGTCTATCACGTCTTAATACTATCATCAAATATGCGAATATCAAAACCATGAAAACTGTAGAAGAAACTCTTTAAATGCTCTAACAACATTACTCATCTTGCTTCGTAAACATTGACATGAATAAACATACTAGACTGCCAGTCGCTAACAAAACTTCTTCAAGAAGTGTCCGAGCGGCGTTGTCTATGTGTTGTGTATGTCAGTGTCAACACATAGACTTAATTATACAGATAACATTAACATATTCGTTCAAATGAACACCTTATTTCGTGACAGTAATGTTTAATGTCTATTGCATACGATCGCGAGAAGTAATGACACGACGTCACGCACTGGAAATAAATAAAATAAATAAATAAATATTTTGGGACAATTGACACCAATTGACCTAAACTAAGCAAAGCTTGTGATATGGGCACTAGACAACGGATAAACATACTTATATAGGTAAATACATACTTAAATACATATTAAACATCCAAGACTCGAGAACAAACATTCGTATTTTTCATACAAATATCTGCCCCGACCGGGGATCGAACCCGGGACCTCAAGCTTCATAGTCAGGTTCTCTAACCACTAGGCCATCCGGTCGTTTTTGTCTCTTTTGTTCTCAAGCGTTTGAGATTACGGTGCGGAAGAGACATATGCATTGTTATAAAAGCGCGGTCGAAACACGACTGAACCAAAACTGCATGTTATAGGCGATGCAGCTAGCAACCCGTCACTATTTTGATTAGCCTTTCCTCCTATACACCCACAATCATACTAAACATGACCATTAGGTCTTGTTACCTTAGGCTATGTCTACCTCCTAAGGGATAAAGACGTGATTCATGTACATATGTATGTATGTGCCAGTGGCGTGGCGTCAAGTATATCAGAAGGCAAGCCGAAGGGAACTTAAATAGCCTTTTCCTCTAATTCTGCACAATAAATTGCCCAACTGCCTTAAAATAGGCAAGCCAGTGGGAATCGAGTTCTATGGACGCCACGCCACTGGTATGTGTATGTATTTATTCAATTAATAACTTACCCCTCGAAGTTCAAGATCCAATTCAAAAACGGCATCACCTTCCTCACGGAACACCAACTTTGTGTTCAGTCTTATAGGGTTGAGTTTCACAAAGCTCAATTTTGGATCATACTTCTTTGCATATACGCTAACAATGACATGCTCCGGTGTTTGGTGCCAGTCCCAGCGGCATTTTACTGTTCCTGCTGGTGGACTCTGCAAATGAATTTTGAGTTGGTCATTGCAAGTTTGTATACTTAGCAGATGTAGTTGTCCTAGTCTATTTGTGATCTCTGTGCTATGAGATAACGATGTTGATAAATTCAAAGGAACTGAAGCTCATGAGTTTTTATGAGAAGATAATTAACAAAAAAAAAACAAAGAAGAAATGGTTAAGTGCATGTAGACTTATAAGCCAAGTGTTCTCTTACCGCCATACCAGAAATAAGGGTGCGACCACACCGCCGCTTAAAAAACGGTGACGTTACGGAATCGCTGACGTTGATTTGTAGTGTTCAATAAAGAGTATTTGTATTGTATTGTAATCGCAAAAAATGAATGAAGAAACGGTGACAAAATGTGACGCATACGACACGTCACTGCGTATACACGGCGGTTTGGTCGCACCCTAATACATGCATCTTGTTAAGAGATCTTTCATTTTTAACTTTTTTTTATTTTATTACTTGCTATTAAAGAATGGCTGCTTAGTTCACAAGATACAGACATGTGACAGATGAACAACCAGCCAAGGCTTAGTAACCTGTTAGTAATGGGTAACAGGGTTCCATTAGCACATTTTGGGCATGGGACTCCAGGGTTTTTCGTAACTGCAATGTAGTACAGTTACAGTTACAGCTCGAAGACAAGTACCCAGCTTAAGATTTTTTAAGTGAAACTTCTTTAGCGGCATTGGGCACTTTTTGGGATGGGTAAAAAGTAAAAACATTTAAAAGGAGAGTTTAAGTAATCATCCTTTAACAGCTTATTTTGAAATACAAATGAATCACATTCGATTTTTGAAGTGTTTTTTTGTTGAGTCATGGCGCAAAATTACTAGGGCATCAGCACAATGTTTAGAGGTCTGTCCTAAAATGCTTATACCTCTGCCAACCTGCAAAGAGTTGTTCAGAAGAAAATAGGACGTATAACCCACCTCCTTAGTCCATTTATGTGATCCGGTAGTGCAGCCAGGTTGACTGAGGAAGACATTGAAGTCCGTAGTTCTCTTTTGGCAGCAGGACCAAAACTTGAGGCCCTCATGGAATATAGGGACACCCGGATGATATGTGCAGACTGTCTCATTGGTTTGAGGCCCCTCATATGATGTTGCACAGCCACCATTCTTGCAAGTTGTTCCAATAGTGACATTGCTGGAATAAGTAGTGTATTTAACAATTATTATTTTTATTTATTTTTTTATCTAAAATTTTAACAGGGCTTGAGTGCACCAATGGTGACTATGTCAGCCTCATGGGAAACCACACATTTCAAACTCTGCCTTGCCTAGAGTCCGAGGCTCTGGAGCCAAAGGTGTGTCTTATAAATTTATAGAATAGTACTGCGTCATCTGAAAAAGGGCAACTCAGGATCACATTAAGAGGGTGCATCCGTGCTGAGCTCGCAACGTCGCATTTTTGGTGATTTTTTGCGATTATTATTTATTTATTTATTTATTTATAAGCCTTTTTTTATTCCGAATTCGCTACAATTTCAGTAAGTAAATGTTGTTGTTGTTATTGTAGTTTATTTTTTATTTATTAAATTGTCGCGAAATTCGGCGTGCCTCATGGCATAGGCCTCCTCCGTGTATTGGAGGGTTTGGGCTATAGTTCCCACGCGCGCCCAGTGCGGATTGGGAACTTAACACACACCATTGAATTTCTTCGCAGATGTGTGCAGGTTTCCTCACGATGTTTTCCTTCACCGAAAAGCTCATGGCAAATTACAAATGTAATTTTCACACATAAATTACGAAAAATTCAGAGGTGCGAGCCCGGGATTTGAACCCACGACGCTCTGCTTGAGAGGCCACAGGTCAAACCACTAGGCTACCACGGCTTTAATACGAAAATAAAAGTCCATCACCATTAATCATTGCATTGGACACATTAGTACCCTAAAAACGAAGTGCACTACAGACGGATATTTGATACTTTCATTCAATTTCTTTGAAATAATCGCAAAAAATCACCAAAAATGCGACGTTGCGAGCTCAGCACGGATGCACGCTCTTAACACCTCCATTATACAAATTCATACCATCCAGATACCTTTCACAGTTATTATTCGATTTAAAAAAGGCTGTGGTTTAACTTGTGGCCTCTGAGCATTAAGTTCTCAACATTTTTAACTGATTCTGAAGTATATTGTGATATCACACTATCAGAACCAGCAACTGATAAGTAGTTCTGAACAGAAATTAATGGAAATTTAGAATGCGTTTTTTTTGCAATTTCACTGTTTTTGTGACAGCATCCTGCTAGTCTTTTACTCTTTTTACAACCAACTTCAAAGTAGGTTTTAATCTGGTTTTGTCTGCCATTTTTTCCTTACCCATTATCAGAAGAAGCTGCTGGCTTTTGTGTATCCTGGGCAAGTTGCTTTAGGGAATCAGCAATGCGGCATTCCAAAGTCACTGTCGGGGTATCAAACGAAGGCCGAACTAGTTGAGGCCCCACAATGGGGGCTCTTACTTCAATCACTTCCTTTTTCTCCAATTCCTTATCTAGGGCCTTCTTTTCTGGTTCCGGAGGTTTCTATAAATCAAATAAGAATTGAAATGATAACAATATATATTTTTGTTAAAAACCGTGGAAATGTCTAAATTTATTTTAAGAAACATACCACATTTGAATGCTTCGATAATGTGCAACCTTTAATATTAAGGAATTCTGTAAAATCAACACTCTTCTTGTTGCAACAAGACCAGCCTTTGTAAGCATCGTGGAACACAGGAGACCCGGGATGATGTTGACATTCATCTAAAAAATACAACTAGTTGTTATTTTGATCTGTAGGGGAAACTGCTGATAGAAAAGCTCGAGCATTTTCTAGAATATTCCCCTCACCTTTATCATTTTCATTTGGATTGAACTGTTTGCCACAACCACGGTTGTAGCAAGGAACTAGGTTTTTATCTTCAGGCATTTTAAACGTTTTCTTGTAAATATAGTAAAATTCCTGTAACTGGCGTTAGAGAAAACGACAGTTTAAGAGGTCCAGCCAGGCGTCAGGCGTACCGTACCGTACTGGAAAATTGGAAATTGGCATGGCAATGCGTTCACTGACACTGACAGTGACAGTGACACAAGCCGATGTTGTTTTTAAAATTCATTCCGCAACTAACCAACCGCGCTGAAATTCTTTTCGAACGAATGCCAACTGAACCGAAACAGACGAAAAAACTAAGTAGTGCTGTAAACAAAAATCCATTTTCATATTATTCTTTTTTGTTATCGGTTTTTAAGTAAACAATTAAAAGCTCATAAGGTTCTCCACCCGAGAGGACTCAAAAATTATTTCTTCCCACCTCGCCTTATACTCCGAATTCGATTTTCGAAGTTCGTTTCGTGCCGTTTCGCTTTCACTAATAGTTATTAATTTGAGAGCGAGAGGGACGGTGTGATACGAACTTCGGAAATTGAATTTCGGAGTAGCCCCGCTGATTCAAGTATTGGCGGTCATAACTCCGGACATGTGAGCAAATATTCGTACATTGTACAAATGTTTGCGCACATTTGAGTGACGATCTAAAATTTATTTATTTAGCTTAGAAAAGCGCGAATGTAGCGAAAACTTTGCACATACATTCGCAAATGTCGTTCTTCACATGTGGATCGCATGTGCACATATTATGTCCACATGTGTTTGTCCGGCATAAAGTTAATTTTTACTGTATAATCGGTTTTTTCTCACCACGGGCATCCCTGTCTTATCAATCTTGTCAAGTTGGTTGTCACTGTCAGTGTCATGTCACTGTCAACGCCAATTTGCTAATATTTATATTTGGAGTTGTGTGTGTTTCTCGCGGTATAAACTTTTTCGAGGTGTTTTTGTTGAAACTGTTGAAACAAACGTGCTCCTACCGTAGCTAATGATTTGATGTCTAGATACAAGCAAAGAATAGAATCATGACTCCTTGGATAACTTTAAGCAAAAGGCTACTTGCAATAATTTCAATTGCATTCGCTTCACATTGGGCATACCGTTCATACTTCCGCCAGAAGAAAAAGGAAGCGAAACGAGAAGAAATACACGAAGTGTTAATGTTTGCTCATGGAGTCGGTGAATTGAAGAAGAGTAAATATTCTCGGTGCGTCGTTACTCAGAGCATGGATAGATTGCTGTACTTTGTGAACTCTCCAAAGTACACTTTGGATATTTGCATGTACGTGCTCACAAATCTGGACTTGGCTCAAGCTGTAATAAAGCAGCACTTTAAAGGGGTTAAAGTCCGAGTAATAATTGATGCTGACATGGCATTTGCCACCGGTTCACATGTAAGAAAGTTGGAGAAGCAAGGAATCCCAGTCAGATGGATGAAGTCAACTAATCTGATGCACCACAAGTTTTTGCTGATAGATGCGTGCAGTGAGAACCCTAATGCTCTCCCTGTGGTGATCATGGGCTCTTTAAACTGGACAAACCAAGCACTAAGTGGTAACTTTGAAGATGTTGCTGTTACTTCTCAAAGGCAGCTTGTAGAACAATATAAGATTGAATTTGAAAAATTGTGGATCTTGTTTAAACCAATTGTAAACTAACCCAAGTGTGGAGTATGGAGTTATCTCTCGGATAAATATGAGACTAAACTATTTTGTTAAGTAGGTAACTATCTGTTACAAAAAAACTACCTACTGGGAATGTTTTACTCAAAGTGGCAATGTTATTTGTGATTTAAAAAAATGATCTTGATAATGTTAAGAGATAAGTTTAGTACCGCTAGTGCTAAGTGATAAATAACAAATGTTTATATTTTCTATTTTTGAACTTAATTGTTTTTGTATTCTGCTTGATCAGTGACTGATCAAGGCAATGATTGTAGTGATATTTTATTGACCAGTGGAATGAAAGGTCACAAAAATGACAACTTGACATTTCATGCTGAGTAAAAATAATGTAGAGTTGTATATAAAATTATGAAGCCTAAAAAAAATTAATGGTTCATTGGTTCTCACCAATTTAAAATTAGTGTGGGGTCAGATTAGAAATAATTTTATTTTTGATGTTCAATTTACTTTTAACACTTGTGAAGTTAATGCAAGGCTTTATTTTATTGGTGCAATCTATTTGATAAAGCAAATTGCACAATTTTATGTCTAATACTGCCATCCACAATATGCTTTATCAACTGGGTCTTATTATTATGTACTTTGAAATTGAACTGCATCAGCCTTACTATAAAAATGAATGGTGTTATTTCTTGTTTATTTTTAAATATTATGTGAGTGAGTAAAACTACTTTTTAACATTGTATTTAAATTTAAACAACAACCCTTGATAAGAACTTTAAAAGGTTGTAAAAAATTTGAATAATTTTATTCCTGTATTTTTTCATACGTAATTTTTCTAGGTATGTGAGTCTATTAAAAATCATAAAATGTTATGAGTTTCCTTTCATTCATACAATATATCTAGTGGATAAAAAAGAAAAGGATAGAGCTAGACAAGAACCATTTGTTTGTACAAGAATGTTGCCATAATCAATGAATGGTTAAGAATGGGACACAAATACAAATACAAATAACTTCTGTGTAGATTAGATAGTGCCTAGATTTATTAAAAATCTATTTGGATAAATTTTTTATTGGTGATATTATATCGAGAGCGCTTTATAACGTTTCGTGTTAACAGTGACACAATCTCGAATTTGTTGAAATATTTACGTGGGCGGGAAAGATGCCGCGTTGGAAACCATATAGTGCATCTCTTTCACTGTCTCAAATATTATTATGTACTAGCTTCTGCCCGCGACTTCGTCCGCGGTATGTTGTGATTTTTTTAAGAAAAAAAAAGTCTAGCGTGATTCGGATTTAGGTGTTGACATGTCAAATTCATGTTTTACTGACTCGATTGCGATGATTTTTTTGTAAGTTGTTGTGTGTATGCTAAATATGATTCTAGTAAAACGGTCAAGTGTGATAAGCGTTCGCTTTTCTAGATCCTCAGATGTCGATTTAGAAATCAATCGGGCCAATAAGTAAAGATTTCGAAATGGCGGCCATTTTTCCATTTTTCATAACGGATTCATGCTTAGTGACCACCCGGTTCCTCAGATATCAATTTTGAAAACAATCCGCCCAAAAACTAAAAATTCAAAAATTGCGCCATTTTTAAAAATTTTGTCAACGGATTCATGCTTATTGACCACATGGACCCTCAGATATCGATTTTGAAAACAATCGGCCCAAAACTAAAGATTTCAAAATGGCAGCCACTTTTAAAAATTTTGACAACGGTTTCATGCTTGAGGACCATTTGGACCCTCAGATATCGATAAGATGTCAGTAGAAAAACTAAATCAAAATGGCGGCCACTTTTTAAATTTTTGACAACGGATTCATGCTTGAGGACCACTCGGACCCTCAGATACCTATCGATTTTGAAAGTTATCGGTCGAAAAACTAAAAATTTCAAAATGGCGGCCACTTTTAAAATTTTTGACAACAGATTCATGCTTGAGGACCAGTCGGACCCTTAGATATCGATTTTGAAAGCAATCGGTCGAAAAACTACTTATTATGTACCTTTACCGCAGAAAGAAGAAGAAAGAAAGCAAAGGTTAACTTTCACACTCAAAACGCCAATTAACATATTAAAGGACTATTTATTCCTTTGTACTTTATTGGGTTACGCAGGTATGATAAATTAAAACTTGAACTTGATCCCTTAACACGGTAAAACAGTTCTAAATTTCCACCGTCAGTTAATACAACCCCCAGGACAATTAAAGTTAACTTTCACACTCAGAGACGTCAATTAAGTTCTAATAAACATAATATTAACTGATTTCTCTGAGAACGGTACACGCAACAATTTATACGTTGCAACTCTAGGCAGCTACGACCTTTAACATGTTTATAGCTATCCCGCGGGAACTATGCAATTTTCCGGGTTAAAAAGTATAATGCCTATGTTTTAATCTAGGGTACCTACCAGCTAGCTTCGTTCCAAATTTTATCCAAATCCATCCAGTCGTTTTAGCGTGAAGAAGGAACAAACATACATACTCACTCACATCGTCACAAACTTTCGCATTTATAATATTAGTAGGATATAAACCTTCCTCTTGAATCAGTCTATCTATAAAAAAACCGCATCTAAATCCGTTGCGTAGTTTTAAAGATCTATGCATACATAGGAAAAGACAGATAGCGGAAAGCGAATTTGTTTTATAATATCTATTGATAACAATTTATAATCTTATTGTCACCCTGTTAGAAAGGAACACGCGCGTCCATACTAACTATCTCGATCGGCTCGCTTTTCAGCTGCGAGTACTCGGTCCTGTTTAAATAGTACGTCCATGGATTGAGTTTTCAAACATTGACTGTGTCAAAATAAAATGTAATTTTAATCAAAAGCACTAAGGCGTATTGATATCAACATCGAAGCAAATCACCCCCAAAACAACTGTAGGCTGCTAGGGTACGTTCTTCAGTAAAAACACACCTTCGTAACACGTATGCACAGTTTAAGATTAATTTACATAGAACCTTTTTAATACTAAAAACAAAGACACGTGACCTAGTCGCGAGATGCGTGCAGACTGCCGGGGCACACAGCCATCGGCCTCTGGCGCAAACTGAGGGAAATTTACCCTCAAAACTTTATATTTCTTAAAACTAAAAGAAAAGGGTAGATCCATGTGAGCACGTCGTCAACAACAACAACTTTGTACCCCTTTTAAACCCCGTAAGGGGATGAATTTCAAGAAAATACGAAACACGTATTCCATCAATTCTGTTAAAGAATGTTTATGCAAAATTTGAAGTAGATCGGATCAAGGAATCACGTCGCCCCATACAAACTTTGGACCCCCATTTAACCCCTTTAGGGGTCGAATTTCCAAAAATCCTTCCTTAGTGGATGCCTACATTGTATAAGGTATCTGTGTGCAAAATTTCAAGTCTCTAGGTCCAGTGGTTTGGGCTGTGCGATGATCAATTAATGAGTGAGTCAGGACTTTGCCTTTTATATATATAGATTTCAACGAATACCTCAGACGAATGCAGTGAATGTGTGAAAGTCTCATAATATTTTATACATTTTTATGGCTGCACCATGGACGTAATACAATAAACGGGACTGAGCACTCGCAGTTGAAAAACGAGCAGAGCGAGATAGTTCGTAGGGAGGAGTGTGTCCCTTTCTAACAGGGTGACATTAAGATTTTTGCTATGTGGGACTAAATTCGATCCTGCAATCATTCTGCAAATTGGGAGGAAAACTGACATTTTATCCCGTTAGATGGCGCATAAGCGACTGTACCTTGTTATGACATAAGAACTGTCAAATCCAGTACATTTTTTATGAATAGTTCTAAACTTTTGCATTTTATTCAAAAATGCCTCAATGTAGCGCGCTAAACTGTAAAAACAGGGGAGTTCATCTATTTCCTAATGACCCAAAGCGCAGAAAACAATGGGAAAATGCTTTACGTATTAAAAACTTTCAAGCAAGTGATACAGCACGTTTGTGTTCACTGCATTTCAAAGACAATTCTTGTATTTCTTGTTTGCTGGTGTTTGGAATAGGTGAATCGGCGTTCACGTCTTTCAAAGAATCCGAGTGTGGACAATTATATGAAAGGTCTTCTTAAACATCTAATTCAGCACCAAAGTTTTGGTTCCGATCTTACGCCTCTAACCTAAAAGAAAGAACTGCACATAAGCCTCCAGAATTCAAATTAAAATAGAAATACGGAACATAACCTTAAATATTTGAAGTGGTTACTTTTTTATCAAATCAGCCTTTTTACCAGCCATCAATGCATGTCTCCTCCAAAGCTCAGCTTGAAGTTCACGCACAGTCATAAAAGAGTACATTTTGCCAGTTAAATCGCAGAAATAACTCATAAAATCGCAACCAGACATTTGACACGAAACGTAAACAAGGTACAGTCGCTTGGGGCGACATCTGCCTCAAGCTTCTAGTTTGCCTCCATTGGCTATGGAAATAAATCCTACTAGTCCTACTAATCCTGCTCCTACTAATCTTTCCTACTTTCCTACTAATATTATAAATGCGAAAGTTGGTGAAACTATACTTGTTGAAATTGTTCTGTTCTTTTACCGCAGAAAGAAAAAGAGAATTCACTCAGAAACGCCAATTAACATATCATAAATTTAACAAAAAGGTAAAACCAACAAAAAATAACGTACAGCAGTGAGGAGACACAATACACGAATTCATGGTCAACATAGTTGTTAGGAGGGTTACCATTACAAATAAAAAAGCAGACTAGAATATATGTCGGAACGTCGTCACAATGACTAGACTTTTGATAGCTAAGGAGATGTACCTTTTAGTTGCGAACATTCGTTAATTGTACTTTGTTAAATGTACCCTCATAAGTTATTGCTTTTATGAAACGTCAAGCGGTATTGCGGTATCGCTTGGGGGTGGTCTGTGTTTGGCTCAGTTGTAACTACCTGCAATGTTAGTTAGAATGACAGAATGACATCTGGTGAGAGTGAGAAGCGAGAGGCATTCCTTGATCGTGACTTGACTGAGTTCAGACGTCGAAAGTAATCCGTTTGCTTCGACGTACCGTTTTATGTTTAATGGTGAATTGTTAGTGATTCGGATTGTTAAGTGCGATTGCACTAAGTATCGAGCCTTATTTCGGTGCGAAGCGGTATTGAGAACATTGACAGGGTAGTTCGTGGGCGCAAGCACTGAACTCTCCGCGTTTCATTATTAGTGTGTAATAGTCCACAGTCCTTTGTGTAAGCGCTATTTCAATAAAGACTGGCTGTACAAGTGAAACATGATGTGTGCTGTTATTTCTATCTTATTAATGTACCTTGAAGATGGACAAGACGGTGACCTAAGCTCGGCTATGCATAAAGCTCGTTTGAATTCTAACCGACCAACCTGACAGTTTATCCAGCCTTTGTCTTCAACATATATATCTTTTATTATTTATTTAATACAACGAAATTAATGAATTTATAGTACGCTAACTTAAAACTGTTAAAATAACATGAAAATAATATTTTAATGGTGTTTCAACGTAGCCTTTTTTAAGCCAAACTTTTTGTTCAAAAGCATTTTTTTAGGCTGGCAAGATGAAAGAACGAGACACACTCCTCCCTTGTCGCTATCCCTCTCGGCGCAGATTAGCCTCTGTCTACGGCGCAACCTAAAAAGACACTTTCTTATATTGTAATAAGGTTCATTTTTGTAAATACAAATTTTCAGAGTACTCAGTCCAGTTTATTGTAGTACGTCCATGGGCTGCACCGAGCTTTGTCCAAAAATGGGAAATGGGTAATATTTTTATTCTACAGGCAACCCTGTATATTTGATTGATAAAAAATTGATAGATTTCTGTTTTCTGTTGTGTGTGGGCGTACAGATCCTATTTTCATGGATATTATCCTATATTTTCAAAGATAACAACCAAAATAAATTATAAAGAAAACATAATAATTCCCTTAATCGCGACAATCATGTAGATGACTCCAAGAGTCCCTTGTGAATATAAAAATGAATTCGAATACGCACAGTGTTCTCAGACACTTTGTTTCATGATGAAAAAAACAATGAAGTGAAATTTGTGACCATGTGTTTGGTGGTAAAAGAGAGTAGCTTATTCGCGTAAACGTTTAGTGTCAAGATGAACTTGATGCGTAAATTGCGCGGGGCTGCGGGGTCCGCGGCTGTGGAGCCCGCGGAAGCTGCTAGTGCGGCCTCGCACCTGCAGTTAGGGCTTATGCACCTCAAGAAGCTATTTGCGGAGTACACACACCCACCACAGCCACTCACTGACGCCGAAAAGGACGACAAGCTGTACAATATGCTACCTCTCTTCTGCAAGGTATTTTGCTGCATTTTTTTTACATAATATGTAATTCTTCATGTATATTCTTTTTTGGTGGAGACTAGGACATCACAAATTTTGGTCTATGTTTGGTGTGCTACTTTTGTTATACTGTTAACACATTTTTTTATTGTTTATAATGTACATTATATGGACGTAGTTTAGCAGAAAGGATCCAATCCACGAAACAACCGGAATATGAGTTAAGTATACCAAACTATGCCTAAAGGCCAATACTTTCGATCAGCAACAAAGATCCTGCAAAAATACCAAGGCATAGTGTTTAAATCGCGTAGTGTTACCATCCCACATCTATGACAGGTTTTTATTTTAATTCAATAGTAGGGATTCAACTCTTTTGGATCATTATGGAATATTTACCACTAAAAGGAACCAGGTGCACAATATCTTAAATAAAATTATTCAATCTGCTTGGATTCTTATGCAAAAAACATATTTGTGACATTTAAATACTCCAGTGAAAACTCAAAAGTAATCCAGATTACTTGGATCCTTTCTGTTATTATAAGCTTTTCAAAATAAATGAAACTAAAACGGATCCAAAGTGCTTGAATCATTTCTAATAAATTAATGTACTTTATAATACCGAAATTGACAAAAACAGCAGAAAAGGTCCAAAACACATGAATCGTTTCTAATCAATTCGTCAATATTCATATCTCAGCTTATTAAAAATGACAGAAAAGACACTAGATTAAAATTCATTTTCTTGATTATTATTTTTTTGATTAATTGTATCTATTATTGCAAAATGGACGTAGTTTAGCAGAAAGGATTCAATCCACGATGAGTTGCACTTGAGTAATTAATTACTTACCCTCAAACCTTAAGGTTTGAAACTTAAACAGTGTTTCGTGAATAAAGCCTGCATTTTAGTTTGATGTTTTTATGCAAATATATGAGTATCCTATTACTTTTCAAGTTTATATATACTTACTTAGGTATATTGTTATAATTCTTAAGATATTCAGGCTAAAGTCGAGTTGGATCCATTTTGATAAATTGCATCTTAAATGTCACTTATTCGAATTTATTTTCGCCATAAAGTTCCACATGTAAAACAGTGCTGAAAAAAAAATGCTTTAAAAATAATACTACCAATCTAAACATTAATCACTTTATTTCTTATTGAAAATTATTTTTTTAATCATATTAAATTATCAAATCAACTTTATTTTTTATATTTTGTGGCTATCTTAGCATTAATCAACCTTCAAATGAATTCAATATTTATCTCGAATGTATTTGTTATTTTTTACTATTACTTGGCCATTATTTATTGGCTTTTGAGTAATTATTTATACTGTGATACACACTAAAAATTTCTAAATACTGAAAACAAAACAAATTCCTCAAAAATAAAACATCATGTCAAAAATAATGAAGGTACAATCATCAATCTTTATCTATCTAATTATTAGCTTCAGGAAAATTATTATCAAATTCGTCTTCAATCACGTCAATGTTAAAATCAAGAGGACCCCCAAATCCTTCTAGATCATCTACAAGGTCACGATTTCTCTTCAAAGATTCATAAAATCCTAAGCAGCCTTTTGGAATGAGATCAAACATAGATTTCAAGTCGTCTAGTTTGCCTGGGGTATTTCTTTGCCATTTGGCCACAGTAGTTTTTTTTTCGATATTGAACTCTTGAAATTCGTCTTCCATATTAGTTTTCATGAAAATAAGCATAATACGTCTTCTTTCTTCAGTATTTGTTTAGTTTTCAGCCAGTTAGTTTTAGTCTTGTTTTACTTAAGTTTTCCTATTAACTATTTTCTTTTCGATTTTTTTCTGTAAGTACCCAAAAAGTCTTCTTTCTTCATTTTGTACACTTGCAGTGGATTTTTTTTCTTACAGCTTTTTATGACATTGATATATTCATCAGCTGTGTAAATTCCACGAAAGAAATTTGGAAAAATAGAAACCCATCCATCCACCCATCAATTCCACGAAAGAATTTTCACAGCTGATGAATATATCAATGTCATAAAAAGCTGTAAGAAAAAAAATCCACTGCAAGTGTACAAAATGAAGAAGGAAGACTTTTTGGGTAAAGAAAAAATCGAAAAGAAAATAGTTAATAGGAAAACTTACGTAAACAAAACTAAAAACTAAGGCTGAAAACTAAACAAACTATGTTGAAGAAAAAAAGACGTATATGCTATTTTCATGAAAACTAATATGGAAGACGAATTTCAAGCGCTCAATATCGAAAAAAAATTAAAAAGAACCTATTGAAATATCGGAAAACGACCTATCACTACTGTGGCTGTGGCCAAATAGCAAAGAAATACCCCAGGCAAAGCTAGAAGACTTGAAATCCATGTTTGATCTCATTCCAAAAGGCTGCTTAGGATTTTATAAATCTTTGAAGGGAAATCGTGACCTTGTAGATGATCTAGAAGGATTTGGGGGTCCTCTTGATTTTAACATTGACGTGATTGAAGACGAATTCGATAATAATTTTCCTGAAGCTAATAATTAGATAGATAAAGATTGATGATTGTACCTTCATTATTTTTGACATAATGTTTTATTTTTGAGGAATTTGTTTTGTTTTCAGTATTTAGAAATGTTTAGTGTGTATCGCAGTATAAATAATGACTCAAAAGCCAATAAATAATGGCCAAGTAATAGTAAAAAATAACAAATACATTCGAGATAAATATTGAATTCATTTGAAGGTTGATTATTGCTAAGATAGCCACAAAATATAAAAAATAAAGTTGATTTCATAATTTAATATGATTAAAAAAATATTTTTCAATGAGAAATAAAAGTGATTAATGCTTAGATTGGTAGTATTATTTTTAAAACATTTTTAGTTCAGCACTGTTTTACATGTGGAACTTTATGGCGAAAATAAATTCGAATAAGTGTCATTTAAGATGTAATTTATCAAAATGGATCCAAATCGACTTTAGCCTAAATATCTTAAGAATTATAACAATATACCCAAGTAAGTATATATAAACTTGAAAAGTAATAGGATACTCATATATTTGCATAAAAACATCAATCTAAAATGCAGGCTTTATTCATGAAATACTGTTTAAACTTCAAACCTTAATTACTCAAGTGCAACTCATCGTGGATTGAATCCTTTCTGCTAAACTACGTCCATATGTACATTCATTCTGAATCAATCAATTCTCAGAGATATATTTTTAAATATCAGCATTTATCTATTTAAAATAAGAGCAATTTTTTATATGTATTCTTTAGAATATCCAGTTTCCTAAAAATAATTCAAAGGTCTATAATTAAAATTTCTTGTGAAGAATTATTTATGAAAACTAAAAATGAAACAGCTTAATTATAGGTACAGAGAATGAGGATATTTTGAAGATATTTTGCTTATATTGAGAGTTATACCATTTAATTATTGGATTTATTAGGTAGCTATAAAATTTATTATGTATTTATTAAGTTGAATTTGGGATGTTCAACGGGTTAAGGAATGAGCAATCAAGTAATATTAACACAATCCTACAGGTATTTGGCGCTAGCCCCTCCAGCGAGATGAACGAAAAGTTTTGGGACATCCTTTCGTTTTGCCAACAAGTGTCTAAGCTAATGGTGTCAGAAATTAGGAAACGAGCCAGTAACCAAAGCACGGAGGCGGCTAGCTGTGCTATAGCGAAGTTTCTGGAAATTGAAAACTCTGAAGAATCCAGCAATGGGTGGATGCTACTCTCCACATTAAACCTTTTAGCAGCTGGGGATCAGTCATTAATACAGGTTTTTATTCTATGTACACATTAGGGCTCCCGCACATAACTGTGAATTCACATCACATTGCAAATATCTGTGAGCTATGCCATACATTTATGCCGCGAGGCGTAGGCACATAGCATTGCATTTAGGGATTGCAATCCCGCAAAGCGGGATCCCGCAGCTTTTATTAATCTGCTGGATCCCGCACCTTTAAAGCCGCAAATTAAAAGTTTGGTGCTCAAACTAGCGATAAAGAGCGTATTATCACCATAGTTTGATAACATAGTAATAGCATCTAAAAGAAAGTTGTGATTTGATTATTATTAGTCATTAAATAAGACTGAATTAAAAATATAAAACTAGTTACAAAACTATTAAACTATGCCAAACATTTAAAGATGAATCATAAAAAACAGATTACTTACTTATACTTAATTAATAGCGAAGAAATTTCTGTTGCTTAAGAAGGTTTATTCCTATTGGGCTGGCGGCGTCGCGTTTTTGGTTTGTGATTGTTTCATGGAAATTGAATGAAAGTTTGAAATGTGTGTCTGTAGTGCACTCTATTTTTGTGTATTTTGGTGTGTCTAATGCAATAAGTGATTGACTTTTATTTTCTTACTAAACGATATATTATATTATTTTATCCCTTTAATACGAAAATAAAAGTCCATCACAATTAGTTATTGCATTGGACACATTAATACACTAAAAACGATGAACTTGTATAGACCACATTTTAAGCTTTTATTCAATTTCTGTGAAGTGGTCGTGGAGAGCACTAGGAATGCGATGTTGCCAGGTCGGTATGGGTAAACGCTCTTAATGTAAGAAATGTTTAATAGAAGTTGGTTTTTACACAAAAATTATGTAGTTTCTATTTGATTTCATAACATAATTTCAAAGTTGCGGGATCCCGCGGGATCCCGCGGGATTGAGTAATCCCGCATATCAATCCCGCGGGATTGAATGAGCTGCGGGATTGCAATCCCTAATTGCATTGCAGTTATGTGTGGGAAGCCTAATTATCACTTTCATATGAAGCCTATGCAGATATTGCTGATAGAATTTTTAAACGATGTAAACAAACTGCCACACTGAAATTAACAATGATTTAATAAATTGAAAACTTGCTCAAGTAATTAATTATTTTATCCTGCACATAGATTAGGTACTCAATCGTTCTTATTTTTAGATAAAAAAAGAGTAGTGTTAAATATTTTTTTATGTATAAACTTTTTTTCATCCACATAGACTAGGTATATTATAAATCTAACATGTTGTTAAAAGTATTCATAATAATAAAATAATATATAACAGTTGTAGTTGATTTGTGCATTGTTTTTCTAGGTCATGACCACTGCCGCTATTCCCTCTACATTAGTCAAATGTTTGTACTTATTTTTTGATCTTCCTGAAATCCCCGAAGCTGAGGCTGATGCCCAAGATGGCATTAGCGATTTTACCCCAAGAGAGAGAAGAATTTTACTCCAGAAGATATTCGTTCAGGTATGTTAAAGAAAAAAAAAACCGGTCAAGTGCGAGTCGGGCACTGAGGGTGCAGTACAAATTTGCCAAGTTATTATAAAATCCAGTCTTAGCAGAGCCCTGCTCTTAAGCAAAATGTACGCAGTGTTAGTGTGAGGTCATTTTATATTGGTTACTTATACAGACAGACAAATATTAAATAAAAAAAAACTACTTACTAGATCTCGTTCAAACCAATTTTGGGTGGAAGTTTGCATGGTAGTGTACATTATATATATTTTTTTAGTTTTATCATTCTCTTATTTTAGAAGTTACAGGGGGGGGGGGACACACATTTTACCACTTTGGAAGTGTCTCTCGCGCAAACTATTCAGTTTAGAAAAAGGAATTAGGAACCTCAATATCATTTTTGAAGACCTATCTATAGATACCACACACATATGGGTTTGTTGAAAAAAAAATTGAGTTTTAGTTCTAGTTTTAGTTCTAAGTATGGGGAACCCCAAAATTATTTGTTTTTTTCTATTTTTGTATGAAAATCTTAATGCGATTCACAGAATACATCTACTTACCAAGTTTCAACAGTATAGCTCTTATAGTTTCGGAAAAAAGTGGCTGTGACATACGGACGGACAGACAGACAGACATGACGAATCTATAAGGGTTCCGTTTTTGCCATTTGGCTATGGCACCCTAAAAATCAGTACACATATCAAGTGAACTGAATGTGAACATATATAAAAAAAAAGAATACCTATATGCTGATGAATTTACAACCTCTTCCTGAAAGTTGGTTGTTAAGTTGAGGATATGTTTGTAAATGCCTAGTCAAATATTATGCAATAAAAATTTAAACATGGTATTGAGAATTCTATATTGGTATATTACTACAGTTCTCATTCTTGTTTAACGTTGAGTAAGAGAGATTTCCTATAGATATACATTATATATATATATATATATATTAGATATACATTATGTTATGTTTAACTATCTGTGTTTTTGTCATGTAATCTGGTCTCCTCTATCTTGTATTTTCCTTGTAAGTTACACATACATACTGTACTAAAGTCTTTCATTCTCAACTGTCATATTTGGTAAACAAAATTCTAACCTCAAAACGTCTCGTTTTTGCTATTTTTTAACTATTTCATCGTAAAGGAACTGGAGATAAAATATCAGCAAAATTATGTACAAAATATTGCCTCAGGTTTATTTCATAACATAATATACCTTATTCTTTACAAAAATTTGTACATTGAGGTTAGAATTTTGTTTACCAAATGGGACAGTTGAGAATGAAAAGACCTTACATTGTGCTATTGTATTCATGTTTTTACTTTATTTTATAATCTACAGGTCCTAGTAAGGTTGAGTAGCCATCCGTTCCCATGTGAGGAATTGGCGAGGAAAGATGACCTAAGTTTATTATTCTCTGCTATTACTTCGTGGTGTGCTCCCCATAATATTATGTGGAGAAAATCCGCCGCCGAAGTACTGATGACATTGTCAAGGCACGGTCTGACACAATCAGTTGTGCAGTACATACACAGTAAGTACTTTTTTCTGTAATCCTACTAATCTAACTTAATATTATAAATGCGAAAGTATGGATGGATGGATGGATGTTTGTTTGTTACTCAATCACGCCAGAACGGCCCAACGGATCTGGATGAAATTCGGCACATAGATAGAGAAAAGTCTGGAATAGCACATAGGCTACTTTTTATCCCGGAAAATTGCGTAGTTCCCGCGGGATAGCGATAAACGAATTCTTTGCAGACGAAGTCGCTGGCAACAGCTAGTATTATAAATACGAAAGTTTGTGACGATGTGAGTGAGTGAGTGTGTATGTTTCTTCTTTCTTCACGCTAAAACGACTGGACGGATTTGGATAAAATTTGGAACGAAGATAGCTGGTACCCTAGATTGAAACATAGGCTACTTTTTATCCTGGAAAATTGCACAGTTCCCGCGGGATAGCGATAAACATGTCAATTGCAGAAGCTAGTGTAATATACTATTGATTATTATCTGAGCCACAGTGCCGACAGTCAAGTATTTTATCAGTCAATCAAATATTTTGTGACCATAGCCGTGAAATAAAAAGACGAATATTTTCCTTAGCTGAAAACTTGAGGATAACGTAATAAATCTTTTGAAGGGAAGTTGATTGAATAATAACAGTATTTGTAGTCATTAAGTTCTTGGCATGAGGTTGCTCTTGTATCGCGTCGGGGTCATTGCGCCTATAGATTTTTCTGTGAAAGCCTTACGCGGCGTCAAATTTATGCGTCCAGACATGTAGACTGGCATTTTGCCATCTGTGCCTATGTCCCTAATGTTTATTTACTTTTCGTTACAGATAAAGGATGTGTCGCTCTTTGTATAGATAATATGCAAAAGATACCAGAGTTGACTCCATTGGAGGTAATATGTGATGCTTTTCATATTCGTATGTTTGAACAATGAGCATTGTCAATCTTTAAGGTTTCGTCATAATTGCCGTCGATTTGAAGGTAGTTAGTTTTCCATCAAGTTTTCTCAAAGATTGCCAATGTTTATTGTTACAATAGGTATAGGTATGCATTTTGTTAATGATTTTCAGTACCACTTTCAAATTTGTGTCATGTCTCCTTTACAGGTCGTGGAGATGTTTGTGGCTGTATTCTGTTTCCTTAAGGATTCAAGTGAAGTTAGTCAATTATTATTGGACGATTTTCGTTCATGTCAGGGTTATTTATTTCTCTCAGAATTCCTTCTCAAGTAAGTAAACTATTCTTCAGACATAAGTAATTCAGTGCATGATGCATGGTGTAGTTCATATTTAATCACGTTTTATTTCGTTCTTTTTTTTATCTATCACAGGCATGAGAGAGATGGGGTACCCGATTATTTGACGTCAGGGTAAGCACCATTCATATTTTCCTGTTTAATTTCTGTCATTATACAGTTCTTTATTAGTTGTACTGATCACTGTAAGTCTCGTAGCTAGTTTAGATGCGTGTCGTTATTGTTTATCTTCACACTCACACATTTGTTTATTGCGTCATCTATTCTACATGCGTCATTCTAACAGATGGCCACAGTTATTGCACTTAATATATGATAATAGTTATGTTATGTGTATGTAGATGTTGTTAGTATAAGTTATATTGTATAACGTGATAACCTTTCAGGCTGGTTTCCTGCAAGCCCTTGAAATTATGAATAATCTATTGAGCGTAATAAAATCCAATTTTATATGAGTTGTCCTTAACGAAATCGTTTATGACTACCTATTCAATATACGCTAGATTTTTTTTTTTGTTTGTCGCTCAATATCATTCCCTGCTACTATGCCACGTAAAAAGGGAAGCATACGTAGCTCTTGCGCTGTTACGCTGGTAGGTAGGTGTCTTACTACGGGTATCACAATTAAGTAGTCTTCATCCTCTTTCCCCTCAAACCATCAAGTAAAGTGAAGCTGGTTTAAACCGCTTCGCCATGTGAATATACATAAGTGCAACCAAAGTTCGCCTATAGACTGACCGTTTGACTGAGTCCTCGACCGCGCGGCACAGGGGCACGGGGTAGGTGACAAAGGGGGCCGAGAGAGGTGCGGGCGGCAGGCGCACTACCCGCCCGTACCGCTCTCGGTTCCCTTTGTCGTCCTACCCTGCGCCCCTGTACCCGCGCGGGCGACGACTCAGTTAAGCGGTCGGTCTATAGCTAACTAGTTGAGCTACGCACACGTGCCCGCGTCTTTAATTTTTAATTGGTCAAATTTTTTCCACAGACAAGACTAGGGAAAACATGTCTTCGCAATTACAAATATTCGCGCCATTTTTTTCTGTGACTATCGAATGGCATATTCGCCACGTTAGCGCTTTATCGCGTTCTATTAGTGCACCGCTCGAGTCTTTAAAATTATCTAAGTTCTCTTCATTCTTAACTGTCCTATTTGGTAAACAAAATTCTAACCTCAAAACGTCTCATTTTTGTTATTTTTTAACTATTTCATCGTAAATACCGGACCGGTCCGTGTGGAGAGCCTTGGGGGAGGCCTATGTCCAGCAGTGGACGTCTTTCGGCTGATATGATGATGATCGTAAATAAAGGAACTGGAGATAAAATATCAGCAAAATCATGTACAAAATAAAATATTGCCTCAGTTTTATTTGATAACATATACACCTTGTTCTTTACAAAAAATTTGGATATTGAGTTTAGAATTTTGTTTACCAAATAGGACAGTTTAGAATGAAAAGACCTTATAAAAACCCGTTTTTAATTATCCGGATGTCTACAGGCTTGAGGAAGAACGCGTGAGCGGCTCAGAAGCGAGAGCTGCGCTGCGTAATCTAGTACTAATGATATCATCTCTGTGCGCTTGCGGCTTTTCTGAACTGAGGCCTACGCGCGCTAACACAGAGATGTTCCAGCTGCAAGGGTTTGTGTTGCCGCAGCCAACGACACCGGGACAGGCCGTGAGGAATGTGCAGGCGTTTCAGGTAAGGTTGGCTAAGAACCCGTGTTGACCGTGTTACCGTACAACGTTGCCGACATTTTGTCACAAGATGTTATAATTAAAAAAAATTACGCTGACATTGGCGAAGTTGTCGCTATAACGACTTGTAACGCCAGAAATAAAAGAAGAAGAAGCAGGTAAGGACGAGGGTTGAAATAAATGATTTTGGTAGCCGTGTTGACAGGTTGTTTGCATATTTTGGGTTAAGTATGGAGGAAAATGTTTGCTTTTTGAAGAAAAAAAAGTGCTGCCCGGTATCTGCTCAGTTGAAAGTTCATCAGCAAACGAATTTACTATCGTAAGGAGGTTAAATAAGCTGGTTTTGTGAAAAATAAAGTAATCAATATTGAAATGGTAACCGTATACTAATAAAAAACATACAAAAGCTATGTAGGTACAAAAGATTAAGAGAACTTTTTAGGCGAGGCGAATTTAACAATTTATTTTAAAATGCGAGGTATTCGGCATGGTACAAATCCAATTGTCACATGTAAAAGTGTGATCAGCTCTAAGATACTGTTGACATTTGACTGTTTTTCCAGGTTTTGCAGTCTGTCTTTATAAAGTCGAATTCTGCTGCCCTTTGTTGTACAATACTGGACGCCATATCGAGCGTATATCACGCAGATAACGCTAACTATTTCATATTAGAAAACCAAAACACACTGAGTCAATTCTCTGAAGGGGTTCACACGAAAAACACTGAAATTCAAGAGAAGTTTTTCGAGCTACTGGAATTCATAGTTTTCCAGTTAAATTTTGTTCCATGCAAGGAATTAATATCACTGTCTCTATTGCTGAAAGCGAATAAATCCAGGAGCTGTAGCATATTGTGTATAAAAACACTGTTGAACATCTTAAAGTGAGTATTTATCGTTCATATTGATTTGAGCTAACTGTTATGATATGTTCATGATTTTCACACTTACCCGTCATGTTTGCAGGCATAATACGATATTCAAAGACGTGTACAGAGAAGTAGGTATGTTAGAGGTATTTGTTACATGCCTATCTCGTTACGCCGTGTTTCTGAAGGACAAACAAATCTTGGAGGAAGAGAAACAAAAGAAAGAGGCCTCCGCCGATCCTACAAAGGCTAGCGATCCTATAGCTCCCGAGAGAAGGAAAAGACTGTCTATAAGGCAGGACTCGCTGATAAAAGATCCTAACCTTGACATAGAAGAGGAGGAGTTGGGTTCTCTAGTAATGGACGGGTTGACAGCGCTTTTGAATGGGAACACGAATAATTGTAACGTATTTAGGGATTGCGGGGGCGCGAAGTGTGTCCATGGTATGGTGGTACACGAGTCTTGTAGGAGCAAAGCATTGGGTAAGTTATTCAAAGATACATTATTATTATAACGGGTAGTAAGATGTTTTGTAGCAGTAAGATGTTTTGCAAGGTCTGTTCGGTTTTCTACCACCATCCTACTTGTTAATCTTGTCGCTACATTCAGTGCTCGTGCTGCTGTGTTTCGGAGTGGAGTGTAATTGTTTGTTTGTTTGTGGAATGAAATTAAGGACAGTGGTAATCTATCTAAGCGCGCACGGCAATGGAAAATTAACTACAACCCTCCTTCTGGCGTTACGACTTGGGAGTGTCTATCGGTACTGGTTTGATCAGTACTTTCTGTCAAGTTATTTGCCACCCTATTTCGTAGCAAAATAACATTGGCTAACGTTAATTCTAAACTAAATCAATACCTGTGAAGACCGCTCAAATACTTAGACTAGCCGTCATTTGACGCTTCTGCTAACTTAACAATCGTTTGTCTCTATCTGTGAAAGGTAAATGTCAAAGAGACAGATAAGGACAAACGATTACTAAGTTAGCAGAAGCCTATATAGCGTTTATGAATAAGGGCGTTTATGTTTTCAATAGTGGTTTTATAGTACAAAAATATAAAGAAAATACTGGTTGCAGGTGTTGTGAGAGAGTTGATAGTGAGTGGTTCAGGGGAGGAGGACATGTCGGCGTTGCTTTGCGGCATGCACGCGGCACCCAACGACGCTCTGCGATTAAAACTGCACATTTTAAAGGCACTACTGGCGTGCCTTCGGGATTCGCACAGAACGAGGACCATTTTTAGAAAGGTAGGTTTTTAATATCCCTACAACAGGTGAAAAAATAGCCAGTGTATCAAGGAGCAGGGTGGGAGATGACCAAAAGAAGGTTCTTTGTCTTTAAGATTAAATCTAGCTGGGCTTGTTTAAATTTTGACTTATCATAATTGGTGCTTCCTCCATCAAAGTCAAAGACATCTATTTTCCAATCACTTCGCTTTCCGACAAAACAAAACACAAACTGGTACCACAGCATAGACAGCTAAAGGGCCAATATTCAAGTGTTTCGACCGCTCGGTTCATGCGTCATTGTCGTCCCACAATTATTATCCTAACAGAAGGACAAGCTGCAACAACTTTGGATAAGCTAAATGCACCATCGATACTGTGTTTCGTTGTCATAAAAAGTTAAGTCTCAGCATAATCTCTTTTAATGGTATATGCTGAGACAATAATGACGAAAAAAAAAACGCCGTAAAAACGTTGAATATTCGCCCTAGAACGTTACCAACCAATACTATGCTATTTACCACCTTTATCATCTCCAACCAAATAACACAGGTATTGAATATATTAATGTCATTCGTAGGTTAGCGGATTCGTGTACGTGACAAGCGTGCTGGGATCTCTGGAGGGCAAGCTGAACTCAAACGAACTGATGGACCGGGACATGTTGCAGCTTATCCACATCGTGTTCTACACAGTCAGTACTGCGATGCGGTTCGAGCCGGCTAACGCTAAATTCTTCCACCACGAGGTAAACAAAACAAAACTATAGACCGACCGCTTAACTGAGTCCTCGCCCGCGCGGGTATAGGGGCGCGGGGTAGGACGACGGCGGGGACCGAGAGCGGTGCGGGCGGGTAGTGCGCCTGCCATCCGCACCTCTCTCGGCCCCCTTTGAATGCAAGTGGCAAGTTACAAGTCTGGTTTATAATGACAACAAGAAGTCGCAAAATGACAAGGTTTCAAAATTACTGCATCGCAAAATGACAAGGTTTCAGAATGACTAGATTTCAAAATGTCTACATCGCAAAATGACAAGATTTCAAAATAAGAGTTTTTAATGATTCACGGTTAAGTTCATTCGAAATATTATAAACGGGATGTGAACCGCGATTACCTTTATTGAGCTCCCGATATTTCGATACAGTTGCATGTATCATGATCACGGGTAGACTGTGATCTGAGATTTCAAAATGTCTATATCGGTTTCAAAATGACTACACCGCAAAAAGACAAGACTTCAAAATGTTTACATCGCAAAATGACAAGGTTTCAAAATGACTACATCACAAAATGAGATCTCGGCATTATGAACCGGACTCAGTTGCAAGTTCAACGGAAGTGTTCCAGCTGATGATGATGATGATGTTTGTCTAGATTTGTATGACCACGCTGACGGACACCATTCGGCGGTTAGGCTGTTTCACTGAAGACACCGAGCTGATACACGACGTGGAGGCTGGGGACACTGGGCTGTACGAGGTCTTCCATGAAATTTTCACTGGCAACATTCTGGATATGAGGTAACAGTCCCATTTAAAAGAAAATCTAAAACCCCTTAGGCCCGCTTGCACAGTCCAGAGTTAAAAAATTGAATCACTAACTCGGGGTAAGGTTTGACAGTTCCATACATTTTGACACTACTTAGCCTCTACTCACTACTTAGCATCTAACATAACATAACATGGATGTTGTATGTATTTAAGTATGTATTTATTTATCTAAATTATATGAGTATGTTTATCCGTTGCCTGGTACCCATAGTACAAGCTTTGCTTAGTTTGGGACTGGGTCAATTGGTATTATTTGTCCCTCTTGGGATATTTATTTATTTATTTAACCCTGGTCCGTGCAAGGGGCCCTTAATGAAGTTGGCGAATCCCTGATCACAAGCCAGTTAATATATAATATATTTTTTATTGTATTACAGTTTCCCTGAAACTGTGCCGATGGTGTTTATTCACGCGTGCATCGTGCTAAGAATGCTGTATGACGTCGCATTGGATTCTTTCGACAAACCGACGTTTTGCGGGTCGCTGAACGTGAAGTCACCTAGTTTGACCAGACAAAGCTCTGCCATCAATGAGGTACATACATACATATATCATCACGTCTTTATGGTTTGGGCGCATAACGTCCCACTCGCAAAACGTCCCTTCACAAAAATTACGTCTCATTCGCAAAACAGCATCTCTGCAAATGGTCCCTTATGTAAAATACCCCTTTCGCAAAATGTCCCGTCTGGAAAAGGCTTGTTTCAGTAGAGACTAGCAGCCTTATTCATAAAAAGTTAGAGGCTCGCTATAAGCTCGCTATAGGACCGATGCAAAAAAACATGATTCATAAACGTTAATTAGCGCTAATCAGTCCATCAAGGGTCTGTTAAGTCTTCCGAAAGTTAGCGGACCGTAGACCGTACTTTATCTCTCTGCTAACTCACAAAATGGCCGCCACAAATGTGAACAGCTGATTTTGGCAAGAGCAAAACCATACGCAAGACAGTTTTTTTTTGTTTTAAGTTTTTATTCCCTCCGGGAAAGGTAAAGGAAACTAGATCCACACTGCCTAGTCTGTCGTGTTAATTGGCTGGTTTCCCGCTAATTCGCTGCCACTGCTGTAATTCACAGAAATTGAATGAAAGTTTCAAATATCCGTCTGTAGTGCTAGTGCACTTCGTTTTTAGTGTATTAATGTGTCTAATGCAATAATTGATCGTGATGGACTTTTATTTTCTTATTAAACGAGATATAGTGTTTTATCCCTTTGAATCCCTCCCGAGTGAATGTTCTTTCGAGTGAATGCTTCATTTTTCTTTTATTCATTCGGCACTTTTCTTTCACTTTGCGTTCAGATGTGTCACTTTGAGTGAAAGATGCAAAATGAAATAAGAAAATGAACCGTCTGATATCACCTTTACTGCCTTGCGACGTAACTCTGAAACTGATGTTTAAATTATTTAATAGTAATATTTGTTTGGTTTTAGTCGAAGCCGGCTGGTCGCACGGCACCGCTAAACCTCTCCACCGGCAGTTCTTCCGGCGAAGCGTGGGTGGTGCACTCTGGTGTGGTGATAGTACTGGCCAAGCTATTGCCCGCCTTGCCTCGGCCTTCCGACCACGAGGCGCATGCGCGAGCGTTGAGGGATTACCTCGCGCACGTGCTCAAGAGTCTTGTACGCAGGTTAGTGCACATCAATTGGTTGTTTTTGGAGATTGTTCACTAATGCCTGTAGACACTCGGCTATTTTTTTTCATGATGGAAGACAACAGTGCAAGACTTAGTAAAAAAACACCGGGTAGCACTCCGGGAGTGCCGGCAGAAGTGAAAACTACACACACGCACACTCGTGCAAAAAGAAAAAAAAAAGAAAAAACTTTTTCTACACGAGATTCGAATTGCGGTCACTTGAGAGAACGCACTGTTATTCCACACCTTATACCGCTAGGCCATACGCACATACGTTAAAGCGACGAAATTAACGTACAATTCAAAAATCGAAAGCGACTATAGCTTCATTTGTCAAAATACGCTCTTAGAGGATCCTGATATCCTGGTACTCAAACTCTCCCTCCATCTTACGTCTGACGCGAGTTTATCATTTTTTACCCATTCAAAACCAACGCCGCTAAAGAAGTTTTCTGCCCAAAAATGATGAGTAGCGATACAGACCGGGGACGTAGTTGTAAATATGTTGTATGTTGTTGCAGCGAGCGTAACCAGCAGGTGATGTGCGGTGCCGGGCTAGCAGGCGCGGTGCTGCGCGTGTGCGGAGCCGCTCTGCGGGCGGAGAGGCACGCGCTCCACGCGCCCGCCATGTACATGCTAGAGCGGCTCGCCGCCCACGCGCTGCGCCCATCCGACCTCAGGTTGGTGGGGTTTGGAAGACTGGCGTGAAGACGGTAAAGTTCCGAATGGGGCTATATCGTACCAGCTATCACTTATCATAATTATATCTATTATATCTAGGTCATGTGCTTAGACACGCAAGATGCTTTTGCAAGAAGCTTTTACAGCTTATAATCATGGGCAAAGTGGCTGGAAGAAGAGCTGTTGGGCGCAGGAAGAAATCCTAGCTCTCTGCGAAATATCCGGGAATGGACTGGAATCTCAAGTGCAGCGGAGCTTTTCAACCTGGCCAGAGACCGTGTGAAATATGCGGAGTTGACTGCCAACCTTCACTAGTTGGAGAGGCACCATAAGAAGAAGATCACTTATCACCCAAGGGAAACAATATTGTTGCAGCATAACTTAGGAACTGCAGTACTAACGTGCGAGATTTAAAAAATAAACGGCTCCATTGTATATCTCGGAGGAATAAGACTGGAGTACGCATTGAGTCAAATCTTTAAACAAATTTTTCTGCCATAGTCGGTGGGGGGATGAGGCGATAATGACGTTACTACTACATACGGACCAGCACACATACGCAAAAACTATTTGCGTTGTTACAATTGCACACATACATTTTATCGACACACTATCTGAAAATTCGCACGCACACGCTCGTAATAGTATACTGACGTTCTATCCAAACACAATAACGTGCGGTTGTGCAGGTAAGTAATTAAGGAATTGGAATGATACCAGCATATCGATATCGATAAACTGTTCTGTTAGTAAGCAGTACGCAAATAAATAAAAGGTGTTTCCACAGAACAATCTTAAATAACAACAATCGTATATACGAAAATGAAAATTACCAACTAACACAATATTCACGAAATGTGTTACGAAAGTCATTTAAGCCTGCGCATAAAAAATCCAAATGATTAATTTCTCGAATGTTTCATAACAGGCAAATGCTTTTTTTTATAATATCTTTAAATATTCAAAAAGCATTTGCCTTTATCAAATAGTTGGGAATTGAATTATTGGCGAATTATTTCTAAGCGGAAAGGTATTAAGTACATGATACATGACATTTCAGTCACAATGCAGTACTTAGCCGTAGTCACGAGTAAGCAGCTCTTCGATTACCTTAGAAATATTAAAGTCGGGACTAAGACTCCAGGGTGTTTTATCTACTACTTATCCCTCTGTAAAAATCCCATCAAAATAAAACCAGTTGTCTATAAAGTCGGTTTACGGACGATAGTTTTACGTGATAACGATAAATGGTCGCTTTTGGGGGTAGGTAAAAATGAAATTAAACTCTGACGAGTGCGGCCGGCGTTCATCGATATATAAGACGTTATCACGTCAAAAAATGTTAAATCATGTTAAATAAATACTATGGATAAGTACCCATGCGTATCGTTGCTGATTTCGCCGACAAAATAATTGATATACCTCTATATATTTGCTATATGAATTAGCATGAATTACCTCGTATTAGATAGGTTACGCCTGCTTAGCGACATTTTATATTTTGAACTAAAATCTCACAGTCAGGCATCTGTAACATGTTTATAAAAATACATATTTCATTATTTTTTTCAATATCCACAGGATTAATTCCAGCCTTCTAAATCTTCAATATCGATATTTGATCGATACTTTGAAGTCACTATATTATGCGTCAGAGTAACGTAGGTAGTGTGTATTAAATACCCATGATTTGACAGGTATCCATCTCTGTCTAGCGCTGCAGCGAGAAAAGAGATAGAGAGTAATTAGTCTCGTGGGGAGTGGGTAATAACTACCTGACGCGAGTGGGCTTGAGGACTCATTAAAACTCAAAATTATGAATTAAAAAATGTTTTAAACCATATAAATTTTACTCAAAAATGGAAAGTGACTCCGTCTTTTTGCAAACTAGATTTTTTGTATTTTTAGTGCAGCTGAAAACGGTACAGGCTGGCATTTTTTACGAGCTGTGTTCGTCACGACGGTCTCGACATTGTGAGTGGCGATGACAGCTCAACTAGTTTTATATAACGTACAAGCATCGGATGCTTACACTTTTGGCTGAGGGGGAACGCATGTCAAGGCGTCTCCAGTCTTATTCCTCCGAGTTGTATATCCAAAATCTTGTATGCATAATTTGTTAGTTTAATTTTGATTTTCGTTGTTATTTTTGATTATTAATCGTTCCTACGTTTCTTTCGCCTAACTAGGTGGAGCTTTACTGTTTTCACTCCGGTTTCACATAACCCCCCGAAGATGGGTGAATATGAAGGCAAAGGTTTGAATCCAATGCCTTAGCCGCGACTGCTGACATGATTATAAGAAACTTTAAAAGACTAAGAAATATTCTTATTTCAAACGCAAATATGTGTCTTTTGGTGCATATTAAAATTGCTGTGTTTATTTTCAGGGAGTTCTTGAGAATGGGTAATCCACTGAATTGCGTGGCTCCTGAACCGGGGCAAATTTGCAAGCCTGGCGGCCCGGTGCCTCTCACCAGAATCAAGACTTTAGTGTCCATGACCACACCAAGAGATTATAGGTAAGGAGCAACTTCCGAAAATTAACCCCGCTTCCGACTTTGAAATTGCTTGATTGAAACTTAATTGACTGCATAAATTATTTGTTTTGAATTGCCAGGTCACAAAACTCGTGCACTTTGCCACCGTTTGTGGAATTTGATATGTCAGCCGAAGGTTTCGGATGCCTCTACCTGCCGAGCATAGCGCCTCAGTCTGCGAACCTTAACGCGCTTGGCACTCAAGATAATGCCACCCTTGGAGGCATTGGATCTGGTAAGTGCACCAGGGCCCTGTTTTATGAAGCTACAAGTTATAATTTACAAGCGGAAGTCTCTGTCTAACACATAGGGTCAGAAAGAGACTTCCGCTCGTAAATTGTAACTTGTAGCTTTATAAAATAGGGCCCTGAAATTCAAGAATGGCCTAGTGGTTAGAGAACCTGACTATGAAGCTTGAGGTCCCGGGTTCGATCCCCGATCGGGGCAGATATTTGTATGAAAATACGAATGTTTGTTCTCGAGGCTTGGATGTTTAATATGTATTTAAGTATGTAATTATCTATATAAGTATGTTTATCCGTTGTCTAGTGCCCATATTACAAGCTTTGCTTAGTTTGGGGCTAGGTCAATTTGGTGTCAATTGTCCCAAGATATTTATTTATTTATTTATTTAGAACTTCTAGAAAAATCTATGCACACGGTCTCTACGTCGAGTTTGGAGCGGACTTTGCGATTGTGTACTTGTGTATGTGTGGTTTTTGATGGATGTAATTGAAGAGTTGTAGATTGTAGAGGGATTTGACAACATTGGGCACTTGCCCCACCGCCGGCGAGTAGCAAGAAGCAAGCGTTTTTTAGTATGGAAATTTTGCTGCTTTTGTCGCCGGGCGACAAAAGTTCCGTACTAAAAAACACTCGCTTCTCGCTAATCGCCGGCGATGGGACAAGTGCCTTAGCAAACTGTTTTAATCGCTAACGTCTGCGACGTTTACATTTTGCTTTAGAATTTTCCTTAAGAAGTTAGATGTATGTAGGACGGAGAATACGGAGACGATTATAACGATGGCATAAAAAACTAAATTAACCTAACACACACTAAACGTTCATATGTAGCAATCATTTCTAGTTTTGCTTTCTCTACAACGCTGAATACAATACTGCATCAGACGTGTGTTGGCATAATAATGATACAAACTTTCGCGATTTTCACACATTATTATAAGAAAACGGGACTTAATCACGTAAATTTACGTATTTTTGTAAATACCTCGACGTTTCGGACGCGACTTTGCGTCCATGGTCTCGAGAGGACTGAAGTGGCGGGTATCAACATCTTCTAGCTGCAAAAATACGTAAATTTACGTGATTAAGTCCCGTTTTCTTATTATAATATAATAATGGTATTCGGTAATTGCTGCAATCTTCTCCATTTGTTTAAAGGCGACAGAGTGTTCCCGCCTCAAACCGGACTGACTTACTCGACGTGGATATGCGTCGAGAAATACTCGGATCCCCGTTCCGATCCCCACTGCGTGAGGTTGTTGACCCTCGTGCGGAACATCAACAACAGTCGCGACGACCACCTAGTGTGCTTAGCGGTCGTACTGTCAGCGAGAGACAAAGCTATCATTGTCTCTACACAGGAGACTATGGTGCCGCACAGTAAGTGACAAAACTTTGAGTTTTCTTCTGAAGTACTGAGATCTTTTTTAAAATGGTCTTTATTTATTTCTTAAATCCGAATGTATCCTTTGTCATATTTCAGTATCCATAAAAAATCTTTAAAAAGAGATACGTTACTTAGAAACCTGTGAATCCAAATATCTATCCCCTTATTCATAAAAGTTACAAAATAAAAAGATATATACACTTTACTGTGTCATTGACAAACAAAATGTTAAGAGGGTGCATACATACTGAGCTAGCAACGTCGCATTTTCATGCAATAATTGACGTGATGGACATTTATTTTCTTATTAAACGAGATATATTTTTTTATCCCTTTAATACGAAAATAAAAGTCCATCACGATTAATCATTGCATTGGACACATTAATACACTAAAAACGAAGTGCACTACAGACGCACATCTGAAACTTTCATTCAACTTCTGTGAAATAATCGTAAAAAATCACCGAAAATGCGACGTTGCCAGCTCAGTATGTATATGCACCCTCTTAATTCGTTACCAGTTTGACAAGCGTTTCCATGTATGTTATTAAAACGTATTTATTTTTTTGACTTAGATGTCGGTGAATGGGAGCCGGAAGGTTCTGGCGAGTGCGGCGCGCGAGTGTGGTGCCCGGATTTGCAGCACGAAGGGCAGTGGCACCATCTCGTCTTGGTTCTGAACCGGGCAGTGCTCAAGAACTCATCCTTCTCACTCTATTTAGACGGTAACTTAATGAATTTTTTATGTAGTCAAAATGTGACAGAAACCACAAGAATGAGAAACCACAATAACATTATATTGCGTCTGGTCAACTATTTCTTACCTAAATTTGTTTTAATGTCACTTTATTTGCGTGTCGTTCATTGTTACTCTAGTACAAATTGTAAAGAGATTACAGTTCACGAGCTGCAATATAATGTTGTTGTGGTTTCTCATTCTAAATTAAATGAAAGCAAGTATAGTATGAATCTTCCCAGGTGAATTTTTAGCTTCGAGCCTAATCTTTCAAACAAAGGCCACTGTCTTTATTTTCGCAAAACCGCAAGCTACCGTACGCACGTGCCACTACAACATTCATATTGAAAAACAAACTGTATCGTCATAGTATTAAGGTTCAAATTTAATGTCACTGATATTCTAGATATTATACACGTGCGTACGGTAGCTTGCGGTTTTGCGATAATAGAGACAATGGCCTTTGAAAAATTAGGGCTCGAAGCGAAAAATTGACCTGGGAAGATTCATACTATAGTACAGTTGTCAACCGGTATAACTGGAATGCAGGTCAGCACATGCACTCTGGCAAGTTGCACTACGTGAGCGCGAACCCGGGCGGCGGCGCGGCCACGCTCTCGGGCGCGTCGAGCGTGTACTGCGTGCTCGGCACGCCGCCGCAGTGGCGCCGCTACTCGCGCCTCGTCTGGCGCCAGGGGCCCGCCGCGCTGCTCGAGGACGTTAGCAAAACAACCAATATTTTATTGAATCAGGCGTTACTTTGCGGACCTCCATTTCGATGAACACAAAATATTTGCCTTGCCACTCCTCTACTCACGTGCGAGATAACCGAGCTTGTGCGAAATGTATACGTTTTGCATGCGAGCCCTCCCTCCACTGCTGCCACACAAATCCCACAAACTTAATTAATCCTGACACCATTAAAAACACTGGCGCGCGTTTCGATCCCTCTACGGGATCATTTTCGAAGTTAGAGCACGACCGATGTACATCAAGCACAAGCACAAACAAACACACAACAACACACGACGCACAAGCTTGGTCGTCTTGCTCGTAAGTAGCGGAGTAGCAAGGTTTTTTTGTGTTCAGTAAAACTTTATTTTTAAATATTTCCTATTTATTTACGCCATCTCTGATGACATGACGGACACTAATACTAACGCGAAAAAAGTTTGCTGAGTCGGCTATATACCGACCGCTAACCTGAGTCCCCGCGGGCGCGGGTACAGGGGCGCAGGGTAGGACGAGGAAGGGAACCGAGAGCGGTGCGGGCGGGAGCGCGCCAAACGCCCGCACCGCCCTCGGCCCCCGCGCAAGCCTACCCCGCGCCCCGCAGCCGCGCGAGGACGCAATCGGTCTATAATCTCTGATATTAAACATATTTTCTACTGCATATAGACCGTGACTACCAGTGATGAACTCTCGATTGACGCAGTTCTATGAGTCATAGTCATACTAGCGGGTAATCTCTAACCCGATATCACGTGAAATATGAGTAAAATAATCCATGAATCGTGTAAAACCACTGAACGTAATCGCTAAGGTGACTGCACATTTACGGCCTGTTTTACTTTACGATAAACTTCTTATGTCAGATACTGATGATAAGGTTTCTCTTTATTCAAACAATTATGTTTACCACTTTCATCGATTTACAATAATTTGAAACTGACCCAGACACGCATCACTACGTACATATTCTCATCAAGAATAAATACGGTTAGATCACTTTACTGCTGGCCGCTTGACAAACTTACTTATCTAAATAGTTGCCTGTTCATATTTCAGGTATTGCCAGCTCAAACAGTATCTATCATATACCAACTTGGGCCGCATTACATTGGCACACTACAATCGCCTCTACCCCCCGGCCATAACCAAGAGCCGTTGGCACCGCTCGTGGCCGAAGAAAAAGTAGTATTCGGAATCAACGCTCGAGCGATGACTCAGCTCACGCTCGCCAAAATACGTAAAGTGTACAGCAAAAACGATAATAAAGCGATAGCGAAGCAGTTGGGTATGTCTTCACATGAGAACGCAACGCCTATAAGGATACTGCATAACTCTGCTGGACATCTAATGGGGCCAGCGAGGTGCTTGGGAGGCACAGTCGTCGGGTATTTGGGTGTTCGGGTCTTCTGTCCCAAACCTGCTGCAATAATGGTAAGTAACCATTTAATTTGGATGAACTTTAATTGGTAAAGATGCTGAAAGACCTAGGCATGCATTCTAGCGATTGTTATATTGTAAGGGGCCGTCCATAAAGTACGTCACACCAATTTCATGATTTCTAGAGCCCCCGACCCTTGTCACAAGGTTTACTATGAAGACTGCAATTATTTTGTTCGCGAGTCACAAATTTCCAGACCCCCCCCCCCTTCCCAAATGTGTGACGTACTTTATGGATGACCCCTAAGAGGTAAGATTATATAACAAGGAATTTTACTGTGCATTCTAGACAATCTAGTAATTTTTTTTTGAGCTTTTTACAGAGCCGAGTAATTCTAATTAGTACTCCACCGTAACTCTCTCCTGCCTGACGTCTCCCAAACAACTGCTTATTAAACGAGTAGTTGCTAAAACTTTCGCTAGTATGATCGTGAAAATTTTCTGGGCTTGACTCGTTCGAATAGTCGATGTTTTGAAAGTTAATGCTCCAATCTATCAGCACTTTGACGCACACTATTGAACACCTTTCCACTTTAAACGTCTTTGTGCATTCCAGATAGATACTGTTGGTGGGTGCTCAGTTCTACTGGGTTTAATCGCCATGGCACAAGACGTTGAATGCCTTTACGCTGGGGTCAAAGCTCTGGTTTGCGTAGTACGATCCAATAAAGCCGCGCAGGCAGAAATGGACCGCCGGAAAGGATACCAAACACTTGCAATGTTGTTAAAGAGGAAAAAGCAATTGTTGAACTCTCACATTCTGCACCTCATCTTCGGCTTGGTGGGAACAGTTGACAGTCAAAAAGAAACATCATCCATACCAAACTTAACAGCGTTTCAGGTATGTTAGTAACCCCTATTTGTTTTTCTTTTTTGTTTTCATCTTTTCTAGAGGCGTCATGGTGTACGTTTTATTAGTTCTGCTTAACATCCTTTCAGGATCTCATTTGCGAGTTGGAGGTGTGGCTGGGCGCTCCCGGGGGCCTGATAAAGTCGCTCTTGGAGCATTTGCTAGAACTCGCTACCGAGACAGCGCACAAAACGCACAATCTACGCACAATGCGGGAACTGCAATTGGTCTCGAAACTTCTTTACATCATAAATGACGTTAAAGTAGTCAGCACAAAGAATGTTCTGATACAACTCTTGGCTGCCTTACTAGGCGGGCAGCCGAGGCCAAGCGATCTTCTATGCTTGGGTCAATTCATGGCTTATACCTTACCTTTGCCGTCGCAAACTGAGAAAGGTTTGAATTTGAAGGAAAGCGATTGCGAAAAGGAATGCGAAGGCGAGCAAGTTATTCTGAGGAACAAATGCTTCAACGTTCTGCACGGCTTGCTGTTCACGGCGAGGAATCTCGTGAACACGATTGTTTGCGAGGAGATATCGCGAGTGCTGGGGATGGATTGGTTGCTGAGTTTCATGCAGGAGAACGTCCATCCGACGACAGTACTGTGGGCGCTCAGGATACTAGTGATTCTTTGCTCTGGACAAGGGCAGCAGTCGGCAATAATGCAACGGTAATTGTTTTGATTATTGACAATTATTTCGCGATATTTACTATAATTTAATTCATCTCTAACGGTTCTGTCATAATGTCAACTGTTCTTGACAGATAAAGCGAAGAGCATCGGTACTTGACTTACGTAGGTAATTCTTAAATTGAAGAGTGGCCGTGCACTTGATGAATATCTTAGTACTTTTTGTTTCCAACATTAAAAAATCTCGCTAATATTAGTATAAGTCAGCAGCCTATAATTAACTGACTCTGGTAGGATTGGTCCTGCTCACGTCTCCCGAATCGTAGTATGCGTACCAGTGGCGAGTCGGCCTAACAACTCGATTCCCACCGAGTTTCTTTATCAAACTTCGCTCCCTCATTCTTCCTTCACGGAAGGATAGGGTAGGTAGAAGATACGGTAAATACTTAGGGGCCTCGGATTGTCTAACGGAAACTTTCACGAAACGCTACTGATGTGTACGGTGTTTGCGTAGGTTCCGTGAGGGTGCCGGCAACGGCGGCTGGCTGCGACACACGGAGGTGATCGCGGCGCCGCACCAGGCCGGCGTGGTGATGACCGCCGCCGTGCACTCGCACTCGCATCTACACATGCAGCTGTTGCACACCTCTGGCTTCGTGCTGCTCTCCTGGTAACTCGCAAACTCGCAAACACCCTACGGAATACGAAACTATAGGGCATAACGAGTTAATCTTTTAGACCCATGTCTGCAGATTCCTAATTCTACAAATTCTCGTATCTACAGATTTGCATATCTACAGATTCCCATTTCTACAGATTCCCAATTTTACAGATTCTCATATCTACAGATTCGCATATCTGCATATTCCCATTTCTGCAGATTCCCAATTCTATGGATTCTCATGTTAATAATGTTCCATACTGTGTAAGCTGCTACAATCCGCTTTGAGCTATCAGTTGGAGCTAAAAGTGAAAATATTGGGACTTACTTTCTAAGCTTTAATGCCTAAAAATCTGAAAACCCATGGGTGCAAGGTGTATTGTATGTATATTTAATACGTTTGTGCCGAACCTTTGCAGTGCAGTAACACAAAGTTAGGCAAGTTGATAATTCTATCGATAGCAATTGCTTAACTATTGAGTAGTATTGTCAATAACGCTCCTTTTTACGCTGAAATGGTTGGTTTCCTTTCTTCCACACCCGTAACTATCGCGAAAAAATTAGTAACTGGTAGTTTCGAATTTGAATAGTTTCTGACCCTCTGTAGTCTCACCAAGCAACAAATAACCCAAACAATGGTTCTAAAGATCTATATCAACTTTCTCACAGGCTGGTGCTATCCCACCTCCACATACCGGAACTCTACTACCTCCTGTTCGGTCTGACTCTCGGCCAGCCAATGCGTAACGTCGGCTCAGACAAGACGGTGTCCGTGGAACGCGTATGGGCGGCAGCTTGGGGAGCCGCCGCGCCCTCCCGCCAGTCGTCGGCTGCCGTCGCCGCGAGGATCACACTCTGCCCCGAGGCTGTGGTCATACTGCTCGGAGCTGTTAGGTCCTTGATACACACCGAATCTACGAATCTGCCCGATTGGCTGAGGGAGCATCCTGTAACTATTGTACAGGTAAAACAATTATTGTATTTAGTTTTTTTCCACGTTATAACGGTAACTTCAAGCGATCTCTTTCTTTTTATTTAAATGTTGTGAGCTTTTGAGAGTAATTTTTCCTAAACTTGTTATTCGCAGGTACTGTTTTCCCTATACAATACTCTGCCGGATTTCGTCACGATAATGATGACTGCTGAAGTTCTGACGGCATTGGCGTCAACCCTCTTTCCGCCTTTCACGGTGGACGACATACATATGCGTAAGTTTTGTGTTCCCGTAACTATTGCGTCGTTTTAAGGGCAAGGAAACAGTATTTGCTATTCAGGAACCTTCTTCAGAAAATTCTTTGCTATGTGTACACTTAAATTTAATATTTTTGACCACAGACTAGGGAGTCTAGTTTTATGACGTATGCGAACGAAAACCTGCACGAAACGTATTATTATTATTAATAATAATAATATAGCATTTTTTTATTCTGAATTCGCTACAATTTCAGTAAGTACATGTTGTTGTTTTTTTTTATTAAATTATCGCGTAATTCGGCGTGTCTCATGGCATAGGCCTCTTCCATATATTGGAGGGTTTGGGTTATAGTTCCGTGTTATTATTTATTACTAATGTAGTTAGTCTTTGATATTTTTTTTAAATGGCTGCGTACAACTTTGTTAGTAGTAGTGGCAGCTGCGTGCGTTACTTTGTCACTACATAAGTAGTATAAAACAAAGTAGGTTTCCGCTATCTGTCTGTCAGACGGATTTTGATGCGGTTTTTTTTAATAGATATAATGATTCGAGAGGAAGGTTGATATGTATAATACGCAGACGAAGTCGCGGGCAGAAGCGAGTAATATATATAATAAATAAAGTAAATAATAATATAAATGTTGACGAATCATTTAAACATACATGTCATTCAACAGCAATCTGCGAAAGCGGCGAAGAATCAGGCGCGTCGACGCCCGGCTCGGAAAAGGAAGCGTTGGCTCCCCGGGGCGGGGACTACGGAGCTCCTACACACGCCTCGCTAACACAGCACGCCGCGCGACAGCACGTCATGGACTTCTTGAGGGTCATTGTGCTCGATTCGTTGCCGCTCAATGTCTCTGGGAAGGCTGCACCGGTAAGTAAGAGTTTAGAGATATGAAGAGGAGTTTGGGTGGAATTATTTTCTGAAATGACTGTGTTTAAAATTTTCAAGTAATGCTGAAGTAGAGAAAATACAATATAGAGCATGTCTTTTGTGCTGTTGTTATGTATTTTTGTACTAGAAATAATGAAACGTGAAACTAGTGATTCAGTACGTTAATGTGTATACAGAATATTTAGGTATTCTTTAAAAGTTTAATTCATTCCATTATGAACAACATCTTGCACCCGTTTAATAACTCGCCTAACTGTGAAGTTACTTAAGAATGTTTTTCTAAGTTTAAACCCTTAGTGCAAATCATTTAGCACGGCTAGCACATGTTTCCGAGATAACAGTTGTCGCTAACTCAATTTTTGTGTTCTTCATGTGAAGACAGGGACAAGAGAGGTAGTCATAGTCACCCGCTCATTTGTTTAGTTTGAGGGAGGACGGTATACTCTCATTCATTGTGTCCACAAGTGCATACTCAACGTCAACGTGTTAGTGCGTTAGTATAGATAACTGGTTCTATAGGAACAGACGAAGTAAGTCTGTCAGTAGCGAAGGGGTGACTGCAACGTGACAGCTATTCCGCTTGAAGTTTTCGCACGCTCGACCGTATTATACTAAGACTGAAGTTCCGAATTATGCTCTCTTTTTAAGAGTAAGTAGGTTAGACTTCGTCCTTGCAAAATTAAAATTTGTTGCGAACTTCGTTAAACACCTTAATGCGGCCCTGTCGCCAAATCGTTTCTTAGCGAATGCCTACGTCATAGATAGTGACTAGCTGTGGGCCAAATTTCAGCGAAATTGGTTCAGTGGTTTGAGCTGTGCATTGAAAGTTCAGTCAGTCAACGGTTGCTTTCTAAATATACAGATTAACCACTTTATTCATAAACGCTCTATAGGCTTCTGCTAACTTAGCTATCGTTTGTCCTTATCTGTCACTTTGACATTTACCTTTCACAGATAAGGACAAACGATTACTAAGTCAGCAGAAGCCTGTAGAGCGTTTATGAATAAGGGGGTAAGAATTGGGATCCGCTCGTCATACTAAGCATGGTATATGAGTATATGACATTCCCAGGAGGCTGTTTGCTGTTCAAGGAAACAAATTCATCCGATTATTGCAAAGGTTAGAACTGAGTATCTACGGTGTGCCACCCCCTTTAGTACGGGACTTGATGAAGTAGTAGTAGGGTACTGAGTCTATGCATTGATGGTTATGATATGGTACAGTTTAGTAAGTAAAACTAACGTCGAACTGCGGTAGCCGCAAGTATATACAAGAGGTTTATCTCAGGGAAGTCTCTGTCACGTCGCAGTTCCCTCACCGGTGTGGTCTGGGCTCCGAATTATTAATGAAGTGAAATTAAGTCGTTTTCTAAAGAAACCCGCTAACTGTTGTTTGTAGAGCGCTGCATCCACAGACTCTGTGCCATCGTCAATGTTTTGTACGCCATGTAGCCCCTGCTCTACGCCATCATCCTACTTTTATAGCGTAAATATAAACACTTCTTTATTTTTCTTTAACATTCCCTCATTTACCCTGATCGTACGTTGAAAGCGCGAGAATGCTTGAACAACAAAATACCTCTCATTCACTCACCTTCGGTTTATTAACCGTATAGTGCATTGACCTTCTTGTTCCCATTGCTCATTTGAATCCCGATTGGTAAAAGTTTGATCACTACCAAACAGTGGCGTAACTACAACGTCAGGGGCCCGCGGCAAATTTATCAGATGGGGCCCTTCCTCACTATAAATAAGTGCATCATCTTCCCTTCTGTGCTCAAGGCCAAGCCAGTGCGGGGCCCCATAGAGCTGGGGGCCCTTGGCAATTTGCCAGCCATGCCACCCCATAGTTACGCCACTGCTACCAAAATCACAATCTTGAAAATTGAAACAATAACAGTGTCATCTAATGACGATTTGATTTTATTTTAAATTCACTTAATCTACATTGTTACAACTATCACGTCGACAAAACCTGCTTTAAAATCAGCTAAAATTCATAGTTATGTTCTGTATGCTTTGCTTCCACACAGCTTTTGTTTGTAAAGCACCCATATTGTGAATCAGTATTTTGAGGACTGAGCTGCTTCAGAATTACCAGTGCGTCTCGCTTTTATATCCCACTCATCTCATTTTTGCCTTACTTGAGCGCAAACTCGTGTTTTTTCATTTGTTTTTTTAATCACAGGTAATAGACTTGGTGCTCGATGCTTCTCCGACTAACTCCACTAGTCAACAACAAATTGAATTCCAAACCGACGTTCTGACGACGCTAATGGAGAATCTGTTGAATACTGAGTTGTTCGGTACGGAATCTAACATATCGAATGTTTGTTACCTCGCTGCGAGACTGGTTGACAAGCTATGGCAAGGCCAACTGTCTAGGGACCCTCATGAAGTAAGTGTTTAGACAACACAGGGAATGCTTCGTAGCTTTAGAGGTTGCATCCCTACTGAGCCTGCAACGTCGCATTAAAGGGATAAAATAATATATCTCGTTTAATAAGAAAATAAAAGTCCATCACGATCAATTATTGCATTAGACACATTAATACACTAAAAACGATATTACGATGCATATTTGAACGCATATTTACTCAATTTTCGTGAAATAATCGTAAATAAAACACAAAAAATGCGACGTTGCCAGCTCAGTAGGGACAAACGCTCTTAACTGTAGATAGATTTATAAAACCTTTAATTGATTTTAGTATCGCCGTTATAAATGAAATAAACACGTTCTTTTAACAGGTTTTTGACTTCATCGTGAAGTTAGTGACGCAAGCTAAAAAGAAATCTTCCGTTATATCGTTGGAGGGGCTGCATCATTGCTTGAATAGGACGATACTGTTCCTGCTGTCCCGCTCTACCGACTCCATCGCCGATCAAATGTCGGTTTTAGATGCGTTGCGTAAACTTACCACAAATAGGTATGTGTATACTCTAAACTCTAACCCCCTGTTCACAAAGCATTGTTGGTTCAACACTTTATGCATATCTGCCACTTTGACATTTTACATTTGCCTTTACGCACTTGATACAGACAAAACATAATTTAATTTAATTATGAGTATACAACATGCCTGTAACTTTTTAAGAATAAAAGTGTCAATGCCTTAATGCATTAGCTGCCACCTGCCAAACTCGAGACTTCTTCAGGTGCCACTGACGCACATCTGCGTTCAAATGCCTATAAAATTATGACAGCGGCACCGAGCGAAACTCACGAAAACGCATAGCCGTTGTGCCAGTGAATGTGGCAAATGGTCCAAGATGGCGGCGACTCGGAAGAGTAGCATGTTCTCTTTTATGTTTGATTATTACATCCCAAAAGGTTATAATAGGTACGCCCTATAACACCTCGGTAACCCAGGAGTATAATCAAAAACATTGTTCATACTCATAGGCTACTGATATTTGGCGCCGGAAACCACGAGCTGGAGTTTATTGGCTGCCTGACATATTGCCTGCTGCAACTCAGTGCGAACATGAAGATAGCGCTCGACTCGCACATGCGCACAATGTGGCACGTCATACCGGGGTGTGACGTCGAATCTAGGGACGACCAGTTGAACACTCACCAAGGTACTGTATTGGTTGAGCTAGGTCTACGCGTGACCGGCGTCGCTGTTAGCGTATTCGCAGTTCATTGCTCTATCGATACGTTCAACGCGTAGCAGTTAATTGGCAACACGCAATGTATTACAAAGAAGCTCACCGGGCCGTCGGTTTCGCGTATTTATTGTTTCCGATTTATTTCCATCCATTTCTTCGGCTTGAATCAGATAGCGTAGGCTTTGGTTCCTACACAGGCTCAGTACGGATATGTGTTGCATTGTTTCCTCATGACATTTTTCTTCATGCAATATCGCATGGTAAATCTCTGAGAAAACCGGGTTTGAACTCACTATTATCTGTTTGAGGGGCTGGTCAAACAACAAAGTTTTCGCGGCCACGGTATAGGCTATTAAATTAAACAATTGTTTCTACAGGGCGTAACCTCGTGGCAGGGGCGGCACGTCGCGTGTGGGAAGAATTATACGCGTGCAAAAAGCCGGCCATAGAAGAGGTGTTCAAAGTGACGTTGGCTTTGCCAGCGGGGAACGCGCGGGCGCCAGACCTGACCACCGTCAGGGAACAACTGAGCGACGGCGCGCACAAGCTGTGGATCAATTATATTGATACGGAACGGAAGGTTGGTGTCGTTTGTAGATCAGGGGCCTTCCCATGACGTCCTAATTCCGACTCAGTTCTTCTGTCACTTTTAGTATGAATCTGACAGCGGGCGAACCTAAACTGAAACGACATAATTTACTGTCTTTCATTTGTTTCAAGCTAGCTAATAAAGATGTTTGGTTAGTGATAGATGATGCTATAGGTTCTATTTGGTGTGTGGTTTGTTATCCTTGTGGATATGAAATTTAAACAGTCTGATAACGGAGTTGATTACGGTTACAGATATTGAATCTTTGCGAATTATCCGAGCTTTCCAAATATCTATTCAGTTTTTTTGAATTTGAATTTGAATCCTATCTTATCGTGTCTCACTTAGATTCCACCACTATCCGATTTTATTCGATACATATATTTGTGAATCGACACGAAAGCAAAACGACATAACTAGCGGTATTAACCAATACACGTCGTTTTGCTTTCGTGGTGTTTTGTAGATACGCGGTTGCACTATTCCCTACGATAATTTCCCTGATTTTAATGACGCATTACATTATTTTAACAATTCAATTATTTGCTATAATTGAACTATCAGGCGGTATACCGTGTGCCATGGGAGCTCCACAACCAGATCCAGTCGAAGATACAGAAGGTGACGGGCGGCCTGACCCGGCTGGCGTCGCGCACGAAGGTCAAGAAGGACGAGTCGGCCAAACAGCGGCCGCACCCGCCGCGTGACGACGCGCTCGCGTTCGTACAGGACCACGTGCAGCTGGTTAGGTGAGGCAATCTTACACCAGTTCTAGCGATTGCTTTAACTAGGTACTCTCTGGTCTCTGTTAAACGGGTATGGTTATGGTGCATAGGATAATGTAAATTCTGGTTCATTAGGCAAAAATACAGAAATTGATCAGTCTTTTTGCATTCTGGGAGGCTATAAACGCTATCGCATGGACATATTCATCCTGACTTAAATAATTACAACAAACCGGATAACTCACGTATGAAAGCCGAAGGATTGCTCCGACAATTGTTTCGGACTATTCCGTAGCCCTTCATCAGAGAGCGCTCGCCCCGGCGATAGCAAAACGAACACTGCGCGCCAATGCTCTGCTCGCGCGGCTACTCGGCGCAGCTGACATCGGCGCACAACTACCCTCATTACTCGGTTTTTATACGTGAGTTATCCAGTTTGTTGTAATTATGTGTGAGTCTCACGGTAGTTTAATGTTGAAACTGACTTAAATAATTTACAAAATCACGTTGAAGACATTTGAGTATCGGTATTATGTTAAACTGATAGTTTAAGGGCCTGTTTCACCAATCCTTAACTGTCAGTTATCTATGATGACGTCTCTGTCTGTTTCGTAGTAATAAATAGAGACGGAATCATAGATAGCTGACAGTTAAGGAGTGGTGAAACAGGCCCTAATAGTTGTCACAGTACAGTCGAGTTCGATTATTTCTAGTCTTTAATTATATTAACATACATGCATGCATACATACATACCGTCACGTCTCTTAATTTCCCACAGGGGTAGGCAGAGACTACTTTGTTCCACTTGCTACGATCCTGACATACCTCTTTCGCTTCATCCACATTCATCAATCTCTTCATACATGCTCGTCGGTTTTGGTTACTCTTGACCTGACTTTTTTCCAAAACGTCCCCAATTTGATCACGGAACATTCGTCTAGGCCTTCCCCTACCAACGCACGCATTCACTCTCCCCATATAAATCAGTTTATTTATCATCATAGTATAAATTTGTATTTTTAGAGTTCCGTACCTCAAAAGGAAAAAACGGAACCCAAAGGATCACTTTGTTGTCCGTCCGTCCGTCCGTCCGTCTGTCAAGACCCTTTTTCTCAAGGACGCGTGGAGGTAACACGTTGAAATTTATATCATACTCAGGTCTACTGCTCCTTGGAACTGTGAAAAAATCAAACTTCTAAGCCAACGCAATCAAAAAAACAGTCATTTATGCCGCAAATTTTCGAAATGTGAACTTAGAATGTTGAAATTTAGTATGAAGGTAGGTCTTATAGCACAGATTAAGGAATAATTGCGAAAACCGTAAATATATATGTATGTATCTAACCGTAAACCGTAAATATATATCAGTGACCAATATAAAGTGACCCCACATTGCGTATATTTTGCTTTGGAGCAGGGCTCTGCTTACACTGGTTTATAGATAATTGTGTGTGTGTGTAACCTCGTCTATATCTGTTGGCAGACAAGCGTGGCACCTGCAGCTATCGGCAGCAGCGAACACGTGCATGCACACGACGCGCTACGTGCAGGCGGAGTGGGCGGGCGCGTGGCGCGAGCTGACGCGGGAGCGCGGCCTGTGGGGGCCCCCGCGCGCCTCCCGCCTCGACAAGTGGGCGCTCGACTCCACGGAGGGGCCGTGCCGGATGCGCAAGATGCTGCGACGGAACCATCTGTTCTATCTGCATTACCCTTATAGGCCGGAGCTGGATAACCCGGATAATGTGAGTGCGGTTGCGATTTTAAGTTTTGGGCTTGGCATGCCACTTTTTTTCTACAAACACATCTCGGCAAAACTGTTATTGCCAAGATGAAAGCTACGAAAGAAATTTGGTTGTGTAAACCCAATTTTTTTTAATCCATAGTGGATTAAAAAAAATTGTGGAAGATCACCACCTAACAATAACAATTAAGAGCGTTTATCCCAACTAAGCTGCCAACGTCGCATTTCTGGTGTTTATTTATGATTATTCATTGATTGATGAATGTGGATGAAGCGAAAGAGGTATGTCAGGATCGTAGCAAGTGGAACAAAGTAATCTCTGCCTACCCCTGTGGGAAAGAGGCGTGACGATATGTATGTATGTATGTATTCATGGAAATTAAATGAAAGTTTCAAATGTGCGTCTGTAGTGCACTTCGTTTTTAATGTATTAATGTGTCTAATACGATAATTGATCGTGATGGACTTTTAATTTCTTATTAAACGAGATATACTCCTATTATTTTATCCCTTTAATACGAAAATAAAAATCCATCACAATTAATCATTGCGTTGGACACATTAATGACTAAAAACGAAGTGCACTACAGACGCACATTTGAAACTTTCATTCAATTTCCGTCAAATATTCGTAAAAAAAAACAACAAAAGTGCAACGTTACCAGCTCAGTAGGAACAAACGCTCTTAAGAGCTACTACTACTACTTTTAGGTTGTCAATAAGAGTGAAAATTTGTCTTGCAGAAACAATTGAAGTACAAAGTAGCTCAGAGTCTGGATAGCAAGGAGTACTACCGGGTGTACCAGCAATGGCGGACTGCGGGCAATATGCTCGGGGAAACCGACGGAATCGAACCCGCTGACCTGCAGACTTACGAGGAAGAAGTCACCAAGTAAGACTAAACATATACCCTTTATTCATAAACGCTCTATAGACTTTGCTAACTGAGCAATCGTTTGTCCTTATCTGTCACTTTGACATTTACCTTTCACAGATAAGGACGAATGATTGCTAAGTTAGCAGAAGCCTATGGAGTGTTTATGAATCAGGGGAATAGTACACAGTTGATTATTGCCGTTAAATCTGGTTTATTTAGATATTGAGTTTTTGCACATGTAATACGAAGTACAAACAAACAAATACAAATTTATCGATACAGTTGATTAGTTTACATTTTATGAATTAATTTAAACATGACAGCTTTGTCGAAATGTCTTCTAAAAAAAACTTATAAACTTGTTTCCATGTTTTCTTTTAACTTTTGAACCAAGAACAAAAAGCCAGCTGACAGAGTTTATGGTGTAATATGATCGCGTAAAAGTTTCAAGGTAGCTTTACTATTTAGCTAAGTTAGGCGATCAAAATGTTGGCTTGATTCGTTTGCTTTCTTTGCATCGCATAGCTTTACATTGCTGCGGTCGACGACTTCTGACCCATTCGCATCACGGCCTGGTAATGTAATGAAAATAGCGTTGTATTCTTGCTTATCTAGACTGCAAAAATAATGTTACGGATTTGGATTTCTCACATATGTCGCTCCTTTCTCCACAGTCTAAGTAATAGTACTAACGTACAGAAGGCTCTCTCTCTGGAGTCGATTGAATAAATAAAAACTCTAGCCGCGTACACATAAAGCACAATGTAGCTCGCTCCTGATATATTTACCTACAGTGATAATAGCCCCACTCCATCACGTTTCCCGCAAAGCATTCATGCATGTATTACTACGCGAGAGCGCTGCTTTTAGTTTAACCGTTTCAATCATGGCCGGTCACAATGTCACCGCGAACTTATTAGGGTTGTAGTAGTCATTGTTCGTTGCTAGTAGGTAACACACAAAACGCGACGCCAGCGTGCGAGGCGAGTGGCAACCTACTGCTATTATCCTGCCCGGCAGGAGCGCCGGTTGATGGTACCTAAACTGCGGAGTGTAGACTCCCTGCTTTCTCTCCGCGCATTCCATGTCTTTTCAGACTATAGAGAAAGAAGTTGTATAAATGATACTTGTTTGTTTCAGCAACAGGGATCCGTCTCTAGACGATTCTAACGAGAACGGATCGCCGTCAGATTTGGTTAGCAGCGGCGTTGTTAGTCGCGGGACGAGCCAGACGTCTGCTGATGGTAAATTATCATCTTTTACGCTTTTGATTATTAATAAAAGGTTGCAGGAAGAACCACAGGAATACAGACTTACACACACATAAATCACGTATTTATACCCTGCGGAGTAGACAGAGCCTAAGGTAACAAGACTTAAAGGCCGTATAGGTGGAAAGGGGAATCAAAATAGTGATGGGTTGCTAGCCGCATAACATGATTCCTATGCCCATTCCCTCGATGGACTTTTACCATCTGCGCGGGAAGAAAGCAACTGGTACATTCTATGTTTTTTCTTTAGTGTGGGTATTTTGGTTTTGAGTACAACATTAAGTGAAGTGCATATTGTTATTGGAACAGGCAATGAAGACGGTCCGGATAATGAAGATGATGACGAACAGCAGTCTCCTCCTCCAGATAACCAAACACTTCTGAGATTGCTGGAACATCACGAGAAGGTAATATTTAACTAATGGGGAGCTTGTAATTGTGTCGTACAGACACATTATTCAAACAGTTGACGCTTAGCGATAAATATTCGCAAAGTAACAAGGTCACGTGATAGTTGGTAACAGATAAAAAAAATATGTTCTGTGAATAAACATTCATTCATTCATTCATCCATCGAAGGCTTACTCACCTGCTATGGGTGGGGTAGGGGTGTAGCTCGCGTCACGCAATAACGAGGATCCGGGTTTGATTCCCGGCCATAGCTTTACTTTTCGGATTTTTCTGTGTTTTAATTTTCAGTGTCGTTCAGAAATGCAATTATACTTAATACTTAAATGCGATAGTAACCTTATAACTTAAAAAAATAAGTGTACTATTTGTGGAAACTCTTATGATCTGAAAAGAATGAAAATAAAATAAACGCTTGTCTTATTACTCATTTTGTTCTCTTACGAAAGAATCATACAGAATGCAACCGTTTAATAGTAGATTGTACAACAAAACAAGAGCATAAAACAAGCCATGTTACCCGAGACGTTCATATAGCCACCCGAGCCGGTACGGCGAGGGTGGATAGACACGTCGAGGGGAAAATGGGTTTTATGAACGAGTTATACACTCTGCTTTTCACTTAGATTGCGAAGAAACAAAACAAAAACATTGCAAAAAAAGTTAATTAAAATTAAATGTGACATTGGAACAATTCGATATATTTAATGGTTTTTCCTGGCAAATTGACTGTGTTAGGAAACAATGTTATTTCCTCTTCACTTGACGAAATTATTGAATATTAATCGTAAAACAGTAACAAATTGCAACATAAATCCTACTGAGAGAAAATAGGAAGTTCCCGCCTGAGTTCCTGCCAATTAACTTTTTTTTTCTTTTTTTTTAATCGTGATAAGGTTGCGGCTTGCGGTAAGGTTCGAGTAGGCAGGTGTTGATTTATATTTTAAAAAGTTTTATTTTTCATGTACTTGTTTCAATAATAACTTGTTAAATTATCGTTACCTAGTTTTAGGTACTCATTAAACAGTTTAATAGACCGCAGATTATAATTAAAAAAAAACTTAAAAAATAAACAAAATATGCTGTCGTAAAGCTTTAGTGATTGTTTGTGGCTGTTGGCACCCGATTGTCTTGGTCTTAGACGAAGATTTTACTTTATGCACAAGAGCATAAAATGTCATTTTATGCAGCCTACGTCCAGCATAAAGTCGAACTTTTTGAGCATGAGACGTGAAAAAATTTTTTAAGCAAAATGGTCTATTTTCAATGTCACCGTCACGTTTGATCGCTCGAAAATATCTCCTCCCTACTGTATTGATTAGTGATGCCACGAATATTCGGCAACTATTCGGTATTCGGCCACTTTTTTTTGCTCTCTCTCTTTCCAGCCTATATACGTCCCACTGCTGGGCACAGGCCTCCTCTTTTTTTTGCTATTCGGTATTAAATAATTATTCGTGGCATCTCTAGTATAAATTGTTTCCTAACTAAAATTTCCTATACTTCGTAGATTACACACATGTTCCGATGCGCAAGAATACAAGGCCTCGATACAGTGGAAGGCCTGCTCTTATTCGGCAGAGAGCATTGCTACGTGATCGATGGCTTTACGTTACTGAAGAACAGAGAGATCCGAGACCTAGACAGCTGTCCGGATGACTACGAACCGATACTTCCAAGTCAAGGCATACAGCGAAGCAACCAGAGGCTGTGTAACAAATTTTTATATGAAGATATACGGTAAGCGACTATAGTCTATTTATTTTAGCTAGATACTAAAATGACAATTGCAAATGTCAAATTGTGAAATAATGATACCAGCTTTTATTGTTTAGTGGTGTACTCTAAACCATCGACAATGTTTGTGGTCTGAATACAAGAGTTTGGTCATGTTATATTTTAAGAAAAAATAAGATTGTATCATAATCTAGAAACTTAAAGGTTTATTAGTTTATTATACTAGCTTATACATACAAAAATCTATACTAAATTTAATTTATCGTTAACTTTCGATAGTGGTGGCACATCACTATTTTTGATTTGCAAAAAACAGGCAACACAGGTAATGTCATTTTAGTATCTAGCTAAAATAAATATACTATAAGCGGTGTTTCCATCTAATTTTTGATAGTAACCTTGTGCTACTTTAGTGACTGTTTGTTCAAAGGGAGGTGCATAAAAGGAGGTATCTGCTGCAGCCTATCGCTTTGGAGGTGTTTTCCAGTGACGGACGGAATTACCTTCTTGCATTTCCGAGGAAGGTTCGAAATAAGGTAAGTTCTGAATATCCATAGCAGTGGCGTTACGTGAAAATTTCCGCGGACGCAGACGAAGTCGCGGGCAGAAGCTAGTACTTCATGAACGTGACAGGCGACAAGTGATTATGACAATTCGGAATACATTGCCGGCTTTCAAAGTTCCGTGTTTCCGAACGGCTACGAAACGTGTAGCGAAATGTCAATTGTCGGTGACATGCGACAACTCTGCTTACATTACAAACTCGACGAGAAACTACGCCGGTTGGCTTCATCTCGTCTTAAACTTAAGAGCTAGGCTCTTGTCTGTGGAGCAATTTCCATGTGGTCTTTTCCAGGGCCTTGTCTTTGACTTCCTGATACGACACGACTTCTACCCTCTCTTTCACCTGGTCCATAAATGTTCTGGGCCTTCCTCTCTTCCGCTTCCCTTCAACCTTTCCTTCAATTATGATCTTAATGTATTAGTCGTGTCGTATCAGGTGTCCCAACATCTTTCCTCTTCTGTTGTGGATGGTCTTCAACAGGCACCTCTCTCATTCACTCGATCAATCACTTCTCCATTCGTCACTTTCTGGGTCCAGCTAATCTCTCCATCCGCCGCCAACGCCACATTTCAAACGCTTCCAGACGTTCTCTATCGCGTTGCGTCATTGTACATCATGGCTTCATATTGACCACAAATTGACAATATTTCAATCCCGTTTTATATATTTTGCAAAATTTAAAAAAAAAAAACTACAAAAAATCCAAAAATATAATTTTTGTGTTCTACAAGCGTTTCTGTTGAAATGGTTTTTGATTTATGGAAATTAAAGTTATTGAAATATTGTCAATTGCAGTTCGAATTGTCACTCGTCACCGACAATTGTCGATTTGATAAAATAGGGTCCGTTGTTGTGTTGTCAGGTGTACAGCCGGTTCACGGCGCTGGCGACGGGCATGGCGGACAGCGCGGCGGGCTCCGTGGCGGGCCAGAAGCGCGGCGTGGCCGTGGAGCAGCCCGCCAGTCTGCTCGCCACGCTCATCGGGGACACCTCCGTCACGCAACGCTGGCTGGTACACTACATGCTACTACTAACTACATCTATCTCCAGCCATTGTCCGTCCTCTGCTGGACGTAGGCCTCCTTCATATTGCACCAACTTTCGCGATCCTGGGCTTCCCTCATCCAGCCACTGCCAGCTGTCCTCCTAAGGTCATCCGTCGCAGGGCGTCCCACACGACGCTTTCCCAAACGTACTAACGTAAACTAACTACATAATAATGACTAAAAAAACGGCCAAGCGTGAATAACCCCCTTATTCATAAAAGCTCTATAGGCTTCTGCTAACTTAGTTTCGTTCGTTTCGATCGTTTGTCCTTTACCTATCATAGATAAAGACAAACGATTGATAAGTTAGCAGAAGCCTATAGTGCGTTTATGAATAATTATGTAAGACTCGTGCATAGAGGGTTCTGTAAAATTTTAAGTAGTTTAGCGTTCGGAAAATGTCACATACACGGTATTAACGGCCTTTTATATCATTCAAATCCAGTGTTCGCAGAGCTCTTCTAGCTAAAATGTACCCAGTGTGGGGTTATGTTATATTGGTTAGGAGGTACCAAACTAAAAGGGACTTTCACTGGCGTTGTATTTGATTAAGATTCTTAATTTAAGAAAATTTGATAATTTCCCTATAAGACTGACTTCCATACATAATTCATCGAATAAAAATGTTTTTTCTTTCATATAAAGTGTAGGCAAATGTGCAAGAACGAGATGAGTCTCTTTGGCAGAATTGCGAATGTGTTGCCAGCCTAACGAGACGCGTTAAAAAAAAACGGTAGAATTGAGAACATCTTCCTTTTGTTGAGGCCAATTAAAATCGTGTTCCTAATAATTGCACGAGTCTCTATATTAGTAATTCGATACACAATTTGTAAGTGCATTTTCAGTTATTTTTGATCATGTACGCGTGATGATGGCTACTAACAGATATTATACCTGTTACAGAGGGGCGAAATATCAAACTTCCAATACCTTATGCACCTGAACACTTTGGCGGGGCGATCCTACAACGACCTGATGCAGTACCCCGTGTTCCCCTGGATATTGGCCGACTACGACTCGTTCGAGTTGGACTTGAATGACCCAGCTACGTTCAGGGACCTCACCAAGCCGATGGGAGCGCAGAGTTCTGCCCGGCTTGAACAGTTCAGGAAAAGATACAAGGTATATAGAGCCGCTTAACCGAGTCTTCGCCCGCGTTGCATAGGGGCGCGGGGGCCGAGGGCGGTGCGGGGGCAGGCGCACTCCCGCCCGCACCGCTCTCGGCTCCCTTTGTCGTCCTACTGAAGTATCGGCCGGGTGTGGAGAGCGTAAAGAACAAACAACCGAACTCGATGGAAGCTAGTTTATTACTAAATACAACCGGGTAGTCATACATCTCATTCCTCCAACGTTACTTTTGATATCTACAACAAACCAGAAATAACAATTAAATAACAAGCATATACATTATATAGTTATGAATTTGTGACTTAAAAATATTGTTTATAATTAATCTTTTTTCGGGGGCGACCTCTTGCCGAACGATCGATACGCAATCCTTGATCAGTACCTTGTACTTCGGAAGCTACCGTATCGATGGAGCGGCTCGATTCCGAACTTCCATTACGCCCAACAGAATCTGACCCTACTGCTATGGTCTCCGACTCCTGAACAGGTTGCTCAGTTGCTTCTGACCATTCATCATTCTCGTCCCCCACCCCAACTTCCGCGGAAGGTACTTGCTCACAGGTCTCGAGAGCAGAAGATATGTTGCTACTGGGTTCTGATTCTTCATCAAGCTCTGGAATTGGTTCTGACGGATCGAGGGGAGGGGAAACCGGAGGTGACGAGGACAATGCTTGGTCTAATAGCGGCGCGGGCGTCCATGGCGGCGTACCATTAACGCTAATCACTGTATTTGAATCTAGAGAGTCTTTTACCGTATATTTCAGTAATTGGTCGATATGCCTTCTGCCTGTAGTTTCGGTGTCTTTAAATTGAACCTCAAACATACGATTTCCTAATTTATTAATTATTTTAGCTATTGACCAAATATATTTTCTGCCACTAAACCACTTAGCCCAAACGGTTTCATCTAAATTAAAACATCTACTTGGTTTCAAGTCATGATCGAGCTGAGGGCCGCTAGGGTCTAAGCGTTGTGGGTGAACTAAATCTAACCTACAGTGCAAATTACGTCCCAACATGAGCATTGCTGGCGTTTTACCAGTTGAACAATGTACAGTGTTCCGGTATTCAAAAAGAAAACCTAATAAATTTTCATTTAATTTTTGCTGAGGTAAATTACTATGTGATAATAATATACTCTTTATCATTTTTTTGCAAGTTTTCACTGAGACCTCCGCTAATCCGTTACTAGCCGGATGATATACTGGAGAAGTCAAGTATTTGATGCCATTATTGCTACAAAATGTGATAAACTCGGATGAACTAATTTTTACATCATTATCTGATACAAGAGTATTCGGAACACCAAATCTAGAAAATATTTCCTTCAATTTAGAAATAAATGCACTCGTTGAGGTACCGCAATCCATAAAAACGCATTCGAGCCATTTGCTGTACGCGTCAATCACAACAAGATACACCTTCTGCGCTATTGATAAGTAATCAACATGAATACGGTCCCAAGGCGCGGCCGGGCGCGGCCAGGGCGCGGGGGGCGCGCGCGGCGGCGCACACCGCAAGGCACAACACACGTCGCAGGCGCCGATCCAGCGTTCGATATCGCTATCGATACCAGGCCACCAAAACCTACTACGAGCTGCACTCTTTGTTTTTACAATTCCGAAATGTGCGGAATGAAGGTCCTCTAACATTCGATGTCTAAAAACTACAGGAATAACTATCCTATGGCCTCTAAATAAACAACCATTATTAAATTCCAAATCGGCTTTGCAAAGAAAATATGGTGTTAATTCACTACAATTTATTTTTCGCGGCCACCCGTGGCTCATATACTTGTTTACTGTAACGAGTACTTTATCATTTGTAGTCGCCTCCTTAATATCATCAAACGAAACCGGTTTTACGTTTGCATCTAAAAATTTAAGGAAAGATACACTGTTATCTTGTTCCTTGTTTACAATTTGTTGTGTTGCTACCGGCAACGAAGCGCGGGAAAAATAATCCGCTACCAGATTATCTTTTGCATTAACGTACTGCACTTTGTAATTATATGCTGATAGAATAACCGCATACCGTTGTAATCGCGATGCCGAAGTCACCGATATGCCGTTTTTATTGCCAAAAATAGAAATTAAAGGACGATGATCGGTCTTTAACACGAAAGGTTCTTGACGTCCGTACAAGTATTGGTGAAAGTGCTTGACGCCAAATATTATCGCAGTCGCTTCCTTGTGTATTTGGCTGTAATTTTTTTCACTCGGAAGCAACGATCTTGACGCAAAAGCGATCGGTCTCTCACTCCCGTCGGGGCATTGCGCGGCGAGCACGGCGCCGAGCCCCTCGGGCCCCGCGTCTACGGTGAGCACGAGCGGCGCTGCGGGGTCGAAGTGCGCCAGCACGCGGTCCGACGCCAGCTCGCGCCGCACGCTGTCGAACGCGGCCTGCTGGCGCGGGCCCCACTGCCAGCGCGCCTCGCCGCGCAATAGCTCGTGAAGCGGGTTCAACACGGAGGACGCGTTAGGAATAAAATTGCGATAATAGTTCACGACGCCCAGAAATCTTTTTATTTCAAGGACGTTTTTCGGCGTCGGTGATTTTAATATGGCAGCTACCTTATTTTGACATGTCCTCAGACCATTTTTATCGATTACATATCCTAAGTACGTTATGCTTTCTTGGAAAAATGCACATTTTTCTCTCTGTAAGCGTAACCCTGCATTTTGGAGCCTACTCAGGACTTCTTTCAACCTAGTCATGTGGGTAGCCCGGTCGGGCCCCGTGCAGCACACGTCATCCAGCCAACACGTGACTCCCTCGATGCCTGCCAATAACGTTTCCATGGTACGCTGGAAAATAGCAGGAGCATTTGCGAGACCGTACAGTAAGCGAGTAAACTTAAACAACCCTTTAGGAGTATTAATAGTTGTAAGGATTTGAGAAGACTCTGATAAACAAAGCTGATTATAGGCGTTGCTTAAATCTAATTTTGAATAGTGCTCGCCACCCCCTATTTTAGCGAAAACTTCTTCTATTCGGGGTAGCGGGTATTTATCAATTTTTAAATCTCTATTCAGAGTACATGAATAATCCCCTGCTATTTTAAGTTTACCGTTATCCTTTAACACGGGCACTATAGGCGTTGCATAGTCTGAGTAATTGACCGGGACCAGAATACCCACTTCAACAAGTCTATCCAACTCTGCTTCTACTTTTTCTTTTAGCGCAAAAGGTATAGATCGCGGTTTGAAAAATTTTGGCTGTGCGTTTTCTTTTAAATGCAAATCAACTTTAAATTTATTGAAACATCCTAACTCGTTTTTCCAAACATCTGGAAATTCAGCAAGTAATTGCGGTACCTCTTCGACATTCATTGCACGTTCTATCTTGTTGTTACCGCAAATAAACCGGAAATTAAATTTTGACATAAAATCACGACCTAATAAAGGAGGGCCGCCATTTTGAATTACATACATTTTTAAATATTTAACCGTTGACACATAACAAACTTTTGCCTTAAAATAACCCAGAGGTGTTATTTTGTGACCATTATATAAGCACATTCTTAAATCACTTTTAAACATTTTGTACTCAGAAAAGTGCTGTGAATATAACTGTTCGCAAATAACACTCGTACCTGAGCCCGAATCTAACTCCATTAGTAACTGAATGTCGTTCACTGTTACTGGTAATTTAATAGGTATATAACTATTTACATACCTCGAGTTAAAGATCTCACATTCTTTACATACATCGGAGGTCTCAGATTCGGTCTGCATGCAATGAAGTCCAGTTCTACCGGCATTGTTCTTGACACACACTTTCTTCAAGTGCCCCTTCTCACCACAATTTTGACACCGATAGCCCTTAAAACGGCACTTTACTGCGACATGGCTCCCGCGGCCGCATATGGGGCACCGCGGCGCGTCAGCCGAGCCCTCGTCAGCGCCCGCACGGTTGGCGCGCCCGGCGCGGCTGGTGCCCGCGCGAAACAACGGTTCCTCCTTGATGTTTCGTGGCTCCGCCTGCGTCATGCTGGCGCGCGCCGCTCGGGCACACGCCACCTGCTGTGCCAGCTCCAATGCTTTCGCCAGTGTTAGCGTTTTCGAATCCTGTTCAAAAAGTCGATCCCGCTCGGTGCCCGCTTGCAGGCCCAACACAAAACGATCTCGCAGCACAGTGTCCAGCGTCGGACCGAACTCACAATATACCGCGAGTCCCCTTAACCGCGCCGCCCATTCTTCGACACTTTCGCCGACCATTATAGTCGCTTCATAGAAATTAGCTCTGTCGACGAATGTCGACCTTTTTGGTGAAAAGTGGTCATTGAGTACTTTAACTAAGTCCGCAAAGGTTACGGTCTCCAGCTCACTCGGATGCACTAAATTGCGCGCTAGTCTGTACGACTCGTCGGACAGATGGGTTAATAACACTGCGCACTTCTTGTCATCGCTCACACTGTTTAGTAACACGTACTGCTTTAATCGACCATAGAATATTTGCCACTCCTGTGTTCTATGGTCAAATATTCCTAAATTGCCACTAAAACCCGACATTTTCCAAAACAAACACGCTATTTTTATTTTTATTTATAGAAGTGGGTAGACTCGTCGCCAATGAAGTATCGGCCGGGTGTGGAGAGCGTAAAGAACAAACAACCGAACTCGATGGAAGCTAGTTTATTACTAAATACAACCGGGTAGTCATACATCTCACCTACCCTGCGCCCCTGTACCAGCGCGGGCAAGGACTCACACATACATTTTTACCTGTCTCGTTAGAATAAGAATAGGTATGTCTTATTATGATCCAGAAGGTAAACAAAGGAGATTATTTAAAAACAAAAAATCTGGCACGCAAAAACAATAAAATGCTTAGATATTTTTTTAATAGCTTCTAGTTTCATCTCCATATTCAAAAACTTTATCCAGGAACACTGTGTTAATTATGCCTGCCTAAAGAGCAGGGGTGCCTAATCAGTGGGGCGTGGGGTGACCCGGGGGGGGGGGGAGGCGACGAGTGGCTTAGGCATTAATTATTTAAGAGCGTGCATCCCTACTGAGCTGGCAACGTCGCATTATTGGTGATTTTTTGCGATTATTTCACAGAAGATGAATGAAAGTTTCAAATGTCCGTCTGTAGTGCACTTCGTTTTGAGTGTATTAATGTGTCTAATGCAATGATTAATCGTGATGTACTTTTATTTTTGGATTAAAGGCATAAAATACTATATCTCGTTTAATAAGAAAATAAAAGTCCATCATGATTAATTATTACATTAGACACATTAATACTCTAAAAACGAAGTGCACTACAGGCGGACATTTGAAACTTTCATTCATTTTCTGTGAAATAATCGCAAAAAGTCACCAAAAATGCGACGTTGCCAGCTCAGTAGGGATGTACCCTCTTAATTAATTTAATAAAATCCATTAAAGTTTTCATCGTTTGTTTTATTTCCATCGTGGTTGAGTTGGGACAAGGGGGGCGTAGTATTTTAACGTAATTTTGAGGGAAGCGCATAGGGTAGCATAACCCCTGGTGTAGAGGTTTATAGCGATACTGTGTGTCAGGAATGGGACGACCCGCACGGCGAGACTCCGCCCTACCACTACGGCACGCATTACTCGTCGGCCATGATTGTCTGCTCGTACCTGCTGCGCATGGAGCCCTTTACGCAGCACTTCCTGAGGCTGCAAGGCGGCCATTTTGATCTCGCTGACAGGTAACATCAACCATAAAGATCAATCTATTTTTTTTAGCATTATTGACAACATTCATTTTAATAAGACCTCTGAAAATGTATGGTTCGAAAGCATTTTGTCTCCTAATCACTACAATCCTACTAATATTATAATTGCGAAAGTTTGTGAGTGACGATGTGAGTCTGTATGTTTGTTCCTTCTACACGCTGAAACGACTGAACGGATTTAGATAAAATTGGGAATGGAGATAGCTGGTACCCTAGATTGAAACATAGGCTACTTTTTATCCCGGAAAATTGCATAGTTCCCGCGGGATAGCGATAAACATGTCAATTGCTAATTTTACGCGGATGCAGTCGCGGGCAGTAGCTAGTATGTTTATTTAAATTTAATGTTGCTTATTATAAAAAATATAAAATAATTAAAAAGATTTTACCAATTTTACGTCAGGATAGGTGAAATGCCTTTGCTTTTTTCACGAGAAAAATATAAGCGATCGTAATTTTGTATTTGACAACTTAAAAGTTAAGGGGGTTCACTCCGAAATTCTATTTTCGATGTTCGTTTAGATACAGTTTAAATTATTAATGAGTTTATTTCTAGAATGTTCCATTCGGTGAAAGAAGCGTGGAACTCTGCGTCGCGCCACAACATGGCAGATGTCAAGGAGCTCATACCAGAATTCTTCTACTTACCTGAGTTTTTGCTCAACTCCAACAATTTTGATTTGGGTGAGTTTATTTAATAGTAGTTATTATAGTCTAGAAAATATGGACTTTTGAACTGTGTGCCTTCCAAGTACCAGATGATGTTCCTGCACTCCGACTTCTGGCTGGAAGGAGTGATATTCCATCGGTTTAGGGAGGCAAAGATTGCTAAGTAGTTTTTTTTTAAACAGCTATGATTAAATATGTCAAAGCCCATTTTCTGTAATCACGTAAAAACTACTGAACAGATTCAGCTGAAATGTGCTACACAGATAAGTTATAAACTGTAGGCTTATTGTCTAACTCGCTCGCAATCGCCATCGTGTTCATTTTGACAGTTCTTGTATGAATGTGACATCTAGCTGATTCCGATGCCAATTGTCAACTCATACATGAACTGTCAAAATGAACGCGATGGCGATTGCGGGCGAGTTATGACAATAAGCCTATTGCATTAGCACATAGGATATTTTTATCGTAGAGAATTGTACAGTTTCCGCGATAAAACGATAAAAAATTCCATACAGGTTCGAAGCAATCCGGTGTCGCTCTGGGTGACGTGGTCCTCCCTCCGTGGGCGCGCGGGGACCCGCGAGAGTTCATCCGCCTCCACCGCGCAGCCCTAGAGTCGGATTACGTGTCGCACAGACTGCACCATTGGATCGACCTCGTGTTCGGCTACAAACAGCAGGGCCAGAGCGCCGTTGACGCTAACAATGTGTTCCATCATCTGTTCTACGAAGGCAACGTTGATATATACAAGTAAGTGAATGGGAGCAGCTCTTCACCCTGTTAGAATTTTATTGGACTATAGACCGCTAACCTGAGTCCTCGCGGGCGCGGGTACAGGGGCGCAGGGTAGGACGACAAAGGTGACCGAGAGCGGTGCGGGCGGGAGTGCGCCAAACGCCTGCAACTCTCTCGGCCCCCTTTGTCGCCTACCCTGCGACTAGTGATGGGACTCGAGTGTCATTTTTTCACTCGAGTCACTTGCTCCTAAAACCCGACTCACTCGAGTACCACTCGAGTGAACGTTGGACTCGAGTGAAATGTTTTTCACTCGAGTGACTCGCTCGAAAAGTCGACTCGAGTGTAAATTTTTTCACTCGAGTGTTGATATGCCCAAAGTCACTCGAGTGAATTTGTGATATGAGTCACGATTTTTTCAGTCAGCTGGCCGACCTCTTGTAAAATATCACGTCATCATAGCGTCAGTAGCACGAAGTTACTTTAAAAATTACTTTAACCGTAACCAACAATTTTTGACAGAACACCTATGAATAATTTATTCCCAAATCGTCTTAACTTGACTTTCTCACTCGAGTCAGTACAGGCAACTCCTTGGTCCGAGTCACTCGCCGGCCGAGTGAATTTTTAGGCGACTCGAGTTGACTCGAGTCGCTCGACAGCCGAGTCAACTTATTTTTCACTTGAGTTCGAGTGACAGTAAAACTACTCGAGTGACTCGAGTGAAACGTGATTCGAGTCCCATCACTACCCGCGACCCTGTGCCGTGCGGGAGAGGACTCAGTTAAGAACTGCGAAAGAATGGAGTTGGCTCCCAGTCAGTATTTCTGGATACGACAAAGCCTATGCTCTTCAACGTTACAGTGAATGTGAAGAGGTTGTTACTGAATCAGTGCGATTGTCTTTGGCTTCATCTGCACTTTTCATCAAGTGAAATACTTAGGATCAATGGATGGTCAGATTAATGATGTGAAAAAAAAAAACTCGTTCTACTATGAAAGTTACCTGTCATCAGATGTTATGATGATGATGGTGATGTTTGAGATGTTATCTGAGTGATGACGAGTTCAACCTACACAGGTTTTCTCAAAACGATACCTGCTTACAGCATCGTCCGGATAAACTACAAAAATAACTACAACTGGACCCAAGAACTTGTGTCGAAAGATAACAGATGAATAGACAATCAATTACTTGTCCTTTTGCTCGGCAAATACCTCTTCATTGGTTTTCCGTTCTTTTATGTGGCATGCATTTTCTGAAATTCCTGTTTGAAAGGAATTATATAAATCGATATCGTGAAGAAAGATGGTCGACCTCCTTATTCATAAAAACGCCCTATAGGCTTCTTCTAACTTAGTAATCCTTTGTTATTACCTGTCACTTTGACATTTACCTTTCACAGATAAGGACAAACGATTGCTAAGTTAGCGGAAGCCTATAGAGCGTTTATGAAGAAGGGGGCTAAAGTTTAATTTATTTCAGCATCGACGATCCTCTAAAGAAGAACGCGACTATCGGTTTCATAAACAACTTCGGTCAGATACCGAAGCAGCTGTTCAAGAAGGCTCATCCTAGCAAGAAGATGTCGCAACGCAGCTCCACCATACTGGACCCGAATAACATCATCCCCTCGCAAGGGGTGACGCCGCCTGAGAAACTGTTCTTCCACAATTTGGAAAATTTGAGGCCCTCGCTGCAGCCAGTCAAAGGTTGGTCTAATGACGGAATTTTAAGTTTGATAGCAGACATAGAGTTCTCACTACCATTCATCTTTACACGAAAATTGTACCAAAATGCGCAGGAAGAAGGTTACATGATATTACTTCTCTAGCTTGGCGTTGAAGTCAGTTTCAATATGGACAACATTTGAGGCACCAATGACAAGAGGTCGTAACGCGCACTATACTTTTGCCAAAATATATACATACATGCATACATACATACCGTCACGCTCTTTCCCACAGGGTTAGGCAGAGACTACTTTGTTCCACTTGCTACGATCCTGACATACCTCTTTCGCTTCATCCACATTCATCAATCTCTTCATACATGCTCGTCGGTTTCGGGTACTCTTCACCTGACCTTTTTCCAAAACGTCCCCAAAATATAACGTAGAAAAGCTATACAATCATACTAAGCGTGGCCTTTGGGTCATGTTACCCTAGGCTCTGTCTACACCGTAAGGGATAAAGACGTGATTTATGTATGTAATGTATGTAGATAAGCTAATGTCATCTTCCGTCATAGGTGTCTTGGGAGTACTCTACTTCAAAATCATTCGCAACGTTTGAAGTTCTTGTAATTTAAATTCGTCATTTATTTCAGAGGTCAAAAGCCCGGTGGGTCAAATCTTATACACGGATAAAGCTATCCTCGCGGTCGAACAGAACAAGGTCCTTATGCCGCCCGCGTACAACAAGTACGTGGCGTGGGGCTTTGCGGACCACTCGCTGCGCGTGGGCAACTACGACAACGACAAGGCTGTGTTTGTGTGCGAGAGCGTCGCGCAGTCCTGCGGGGAGATACTCACGTGTGTGTGCCCCAGCGCGAAGACTATAGTCACCGCTGGGACTAGTACTGTAAGTGTCATTTATACTTAGGCTGTTTGTTATATGTAGACCGACCGCTTTGAGTCCTTGCCCGCGCGGCACAGGGGCACGGGGTAGGCGACAAAGGGGGCCGAGAGCGGTGCGGGCGAGTTGCTGCCTGTGTAATTTAAATAAATAAAAATAAAAACCATTTATTTCGGACAGAATCCATAGAATTTAAGCGGTCGGTCCTCTGCATAAAAAAGCCGTGGTAGCCTAGTGGTTTGACCTGTGGCCTCTCAAGTAGAGAGTCGCGGGTTCGAATCCCGGGCTCGCACCTCTGAGCTTTTCGGAATTTATGTGCGAAATTACATTTGAAATTTACCATGAGCTTTTCGGTGAAGGAAAACATCGTGAGGAAACCGGACCGATCCCAATAAGGCTCAGTTAACCTTCCGGGTCGGAAGGTCAGATGGCAGTCGCTTCTGTAAAATCTAGTGCCTACGCCAAATCTTGGGATCAGGTTGTCAAAGCGGACCCCAGGCTCACTGAGCCGTGGCAAATGCCAGGAAAAACGCTAGGAAGAGGTATATACATATAGTCGTGTCGTACATAGTGTAGTGTATTTCAGGTGGTGACGGTGTGGCAGTACTGGGCGCGGCGGCGGCGGCTGACGGTGAAGGTGTGCCTGTACGGGCACTCGGAGGCGGTCACGTGCCTGGCCGCCAGCCCCGCCTACAACCTGGTGGTCAGCGGCAGCCGCGACGGCCACGCCATCGTGTGGGACGTGGAGCGCGGCCTGTTCGTGCGCCAGCTCGAGCCCGCGCACAAGGCGCCGCCGCCCGTCTCCGCGCTCGCTATCGACGATCTCACGGTGACTATAATATTGCTTGTGTGCCGTGGGAGAGTTTACGAAGTCGAGTCTGTCTTCACTAGAATGGGTGCTAGATTCAGTTAACAATAGAACCCTGAGCGTAGCGAGGGATTCTAAAGTAGAAGCCAGAGCGTAATGAGGGATTCAAGTGTTAAAGACCAAGATACAAATAATTTTGCTTAGTCGCTCATACGACTTTTCACACCGAACATTAAAAACATGAAAAAAAGAATTCTAGATATAATTAAAGAGCTACCAGCATAGAAAATGGCGTGGTTTTACAATTATCAACTTCAAAAAATTGTATTTTGCAAAAAAACACTCGGAAAAGCTTTGAACAGAAAAGTTGCACTTTGATCCCTCTCGACAGGGAGCAAAGCTTACTTTTCTGTATGAGAGGTGTGAAAATGAGTATTGTGTGGCAGGGCGACATAGCGACTTGCAGCGGCAGCTACCTGTACGCGTGGGACATCAACGGGCGCGCGCTGGGCGCCGTGGACACGGGCGGGGGCGGCGCCGCGCAGGTGCTGTGCTGCGCGTTCAGCGAGACCCGCGAGTGGGACCCGCTCAACGTCATCATCACCGGCTCCACGGACGGCGTCGTCAGGGTACCGCCGCTCATATACCTCTACAGGACTATAGGGACATACAGGGTGTTTGGTAGCCAGGTGCAAAGCCTTAAGGGGGTGATAGCCAAGGTATTTTTAAACATTTTGAGCCATACATGTCTTAGCCGAAATTTGTTTTTTTTTTTTAAATTGAAAATTTAGAAATTTTACGAAAATACCCAGAATTTGATAAAAACAAGTCAATATTGCGCCAATGAGCGTTAATTTGTAAACGAAATCCTTTATTTCGGATAGTTTAATGTGAATTGGACCAAATGAAACAATATTGAAGTGTCTATCTTGCCACAGAAACAAATTGGAGGCATTCGAAATTACTAAAAATGTCTTATTTTAGAACAGTCATTTTTCAGTGCTATAAAAAAAAATTAAAAAAAAATCCTGGAAATGTTCAAACATTTTTAAAAACATGCCTGTTTATTGCTCTTTTTTTTAAGGTATCACTCATTCACATTGCTTGCTAAATCTGAGATAAAAAGTAAAAACCAATCTCGGGGGAGCGCTCGCTAAGAATGCACTAGTATTGAAATTTCTGATACTTTATTTAATACTAGTTGTATTTGCAAAGCCCGTTGCCCGATGCTCGGCTTCTGCTTCAACTAGATTGCTATAGAAGACTGATAAACTCCTAAATATACTGATCAAAACTAAGCGCGTCACGGTAAAAGTTACGTCTTACTGTAGGGCACCCAAAACCTAGCCGTTACTCTTATTTCGTATACTAACCCTCCAGAACGATAGTTTAATTGACTATTCCTCTTGTAGATGTGGTCGATAGACTACGTACCAGAAACAGTCGAAGATCAGAGCGCCGAAGCGATCAGCGAAGAGCAACCCACCGGTACAAGTGTGAAAGAGAAAGAAGAACACAGCCTCTCCGTGCAAGAGAGTGAGGAAGTTAAATCGGAGAGCGAGATGACGTTCGATAATGAGACGAAGACAGAAGACGAGCCGGCAAAAACTGAAGCGACCATCAAAAGGGTAGAGGAGTTGGTTAAGCAGATGAGCCTCTCGCAAGATACTGAAGGTTAGTTGTTGATATAAACCACAGTAGTCCAATAGTAGGTCCAGTAGGTCTTTGCGACAAAACATGTGAAACCATCTAAATTTAAGACCTGTTTGTACACCATGTTTTATGTAAAATAAAGAATTTGATTGATTGATTGATTGATTGATTGGGGAAGTTGAATTTACACACGCACGCATTGTCCATATACTCCTTAATACTAGAAATATTGGTTAGTAAATGCTCTAAAAATAATATTTTACATTTAATTTTACTTACATATTTACGTTTTATAAATTTGATCGAGAAACTACACACAACAGTTGGCATTGGCAATGTCTCGCTTCACTACAGATTAAAATTTCAATCAATCCTAATATCGAAATAATCGCAATAACGAATTATCGGGAGCTCAATAAAGGTAATCGCGGATCCCGTCTATAATATTTCGAATAAATCAATCCTGTTTCTTAACACACGCATCTTGATAAAATTTAGTAAGCTTAGTAAGCTAATAAAAGTAGTAGTTAGTAATAAAAGCCATATTAAACTGATGTCACTAACCAAAACTGTTCAATACTTAATTAAATCATAAGTTGTGTTTTATAATTTATATTGAAGACATTTTCTGCATCAAAAAGATTATAGGTATTCAAACAATCCCAATTAACAGCTAGCTTATATCCAATGAAACAATTCACAGGGGAGCTTGTCAAATCGGCGTCAGAGAGCTCGCTATCAGACGCGTGTGAGACCACAAGCGCTAAGGAGTCCGCGCGTCGCCACGACGACAAGGACGTCTGCAGCGACTCCGACACGCGGTACGCGGAGGAACCACTCGAGCCACTCGACTCCTGCGACGAAGCTAAGGACTACGACAACGACAAGGACAATGAAAACGAGAAGGAAAGCCACAGGAAACTGCACAAGCAGGGCAACGTTGTCATGCGGCGGAAGTCTAAGGGGAATCCGCTTTTCAGGAAAAGTAAGTCGAATTTATTAGACAAGGTGTAATCTCGTCAAGGGTTCATTGTAATTTCTTATCTCACATTTAAATCAAACTCACTCTTTGTCGGTCCCTCGCTTAATACTTCTCTCATCTTTTCAAAGGTTAACTGGTAGAGATCCCTTATAGGGATAAGTTCGCCTTTGTGCATAATATCTAATGTATTTTTTTTTGTGATTTGTGTCTGTTTCTTTATATTTGTACAATAAAGCATTTACTTACTTACTTACTTAAGTTTTAAGAGAATAGGATGGGATGTTTGCGTAGGATGCTTATTGTGCTGGATCAATTTGATCGGAATATTCTCAGTTCACAATATCCAATATTTGAACATGCCGCGATTCGCTGTCGTTATTAGTTTTCCTTTTAAAGTCAAACAGCGCGGCTAGCACAAGAGCGCGCACGATATAGACTACCCATCTTTTTCTTACTGTTCACACTAGAAGACCCCGTCTCACTTTGTCACGAAATTAATTCAGAACGTTACATTGGTCGATGTTCAGTCGACGTCAAAGATATCTTTACACTTTAATGCCTGTTGTAATTTCATGTTTGATTGAACTTTCATATGAAGTTGTCAAAGTGCTTGGAGCGACAAGGCACTAAAGTGTATAGTTATCTTTGACGTCAACTGTTCAAAGTGTGTAAAGTCAAAGGGGGTCCCCAAAGAATCCTAAACAAATGTGTTTAATCAAAGTAACACAATGACCTGCTAAAATATTTCTGAATAATTCTAAGAATTGTTTAATTGTATGTATATCAAGGTGGCGGCAGCATAGGTGATTCTACAGAAACCGGCTCGCTGGAAAGCACAACGGGGCAGTCCGTGGAGGCGGCCCCGGAAGGCGGGCTTCGCACCAGCAAGTCCGACACCAGCCTGACCGACTCCTTCGTGGTCGTGTCGGCGCCCGCCTCGCCCGCCCCCGTCGAGAGGACCGCCAAAGCGGCCAAGCCTGAGACCGGTAAGCGCATACAATGAATTGTAAAAGAAGTAGGTTTGGTTAATGAGCGTCACGTCGCAATTGTAAGCTAATGCTCATGTTTAACTTAAAAAAAGATACGCAATCGATAGGTACTCTTTGTACAGTCCAGTTAGTTCTGTACACTGTACCGTGGTTCTAGTAGTTAGTTAGAGAAAGAACGATGTTTTGATGTTGGTGTAGGTATTCACGTTATGTTTGGGTGCGACCGAACCGCCGCGTGTACGCAGTGACTTGTCGTAGGCGTCACGTTTTCTCACCGTTTCTTCATACATTTTGTTGCGATTTCGTAACGTCGCCGTTTTTTAAGCGGCGGTGTGGTCGCACCTTTGAGTTATAAAAATTACGATATTAAGGTGGCATTTCTCTCTCTTGATATGTATCGCACGCGAGTCAGTTATGCACTCTGTCCATATATTTATTCATGTTTAGCGCGCGGACTAAACTATGTCGCAACAAATAACCGCGATACGTTTAATGCGTGTTAACAGAAGGCGAGCAGCTGAAGTGGCAGCGGCGGCTGGTGCTGCGCGGCAAGCTGACGATGCACACGGCGTACGAGCGGCGCGACAACGCGTGCCCCGCCTCCGTCACCGCGCTCGCCGCCGCGCGCAGCGGCCGCGGCCTGGCCGTCGGCGACGCCCGCGGACGGGTAAATACCACGCGCCAGCGCCGGCTGACACGAGGGCGAGAGCTTAACTGTTCCATCTAGAGAGAGACGGGTAGATCTCGCGCTCGTCGCGACTTGCGCGCTCTCGTGCTAGACGTGCAGCGCTGACTACGTCTAGACTCCTTGACGTGTGCCAAGACGTCAACAGGTGTAGTGGCACTACTTTTGGCGTTGCGTGTTCGCTTTACGCTATTGGCATCTTCGTCGCATACGCTAGAAACAATATAGTGCATTCCCTATCACTCACGCAAATATTTGAATAAATACGGAGTGCCAGTATGAGGGAATAGAGAAGTTCCAACGGCTCTTCAATACTCTAAACCCAGTAAATTCGGGGCACCGTATACCTAGGTAGGTACACAATGGCATTAGACGGTCAATATTATAGTGATACTGGTATGTCAATATAAAATCATGGATTTCAAAACGACCGGTTTCGGTACGATACGCATCAATATTTGGTGATATCGTGATCACACGATAATATAAATTGACTGTCTATTCCATTCCTGCATACCACTACCACAAGTGGTAAAATGTAAACTCTAATAACGAATGAAAATCAATATTTGCAGGGCACGGAGAAATCATGCCCTTATAATGATATCACTACATAAGCGTCATTTCTATGGGCGGCACATGTGTGATAACGATATGTTTCCCTCAGATATTCCGTTGGTCGGCGCCGGACGCGTCGAGCGCGGCGAAGGGCGGCCCGGCCGACCACTGGATCCGCGACGACACCGCTCCCTACTGCACGCAGTGTCAGGTCAGTCCTTTATTATTCACATACTTTTAGTAAATTACTACTAACAGACAAAATATATGTAGCTGGATGTCATTAGTACATTACATATAGTGTATTTTTTTAGTCCGTGGAATTCTGACAGCTGTCATAATTAAACGTTTCAGGGGTCACCAACATTTTTTTCTGCTGGACAAATAATTGTCATTCGAAATATTATAAACGGGATGTGAACCGCGATTACCTTTTTTTTTTTTATTCATTTATTAGCATCAAATTGCAAACGTACAATTTTACCCATAGGGTGTAGCTAAATACATATTAGTCATAAGCAAAACAAACATTAACATTAATTACATCAAATATTACAATAATTATTGCCAATACAAGGACCTCAATATACAATATCAATAGTATTATTAAATGTCATTTCTTACACTATACACCAAAAACCATCTATTTAGACTCACATTCAATCAGTACTTAGTCATTTTACACTATCCAATAATTTACTAACATTATAAAATTCATCTAGGTTATAAGGACATAATTCAATCAGGTGGTTTTTCAAAGCAACCACAAATTTGGAATATGTCAAGGACTTTATTTTGTTTGGCAAGGCATTATAAGTTTTAGCTGCAACAACCTTGGTACATCTCCTGAACCCAGCCGTTCCGGCAACAGGCACATAAACATCCAATGAAAATGTATTCTTTAGCCTATCGCTTCTGAAGTCCTTTGGAGGAAATTTCTGAGGATATCGCTTTACAAGTTTGCAAAGTTCCATTATATATAACGAAGTCAGAGTTGGTATTTCTAATTTTTTAAAAGAATTTCTACAAGACACGCGATTTGACTTAACACCATCCAAAATACGCACGCATCTTTTTTGCAGCTTGAACAGTCGATCCGTATCCGTGCATCCACCCCAGATGGGCAAACCGTACAGTATGTGGGACTGGACAAATGCATAGTACGCTTGGACTGTAGCAGTCTTTGTTGATGACCTTGCCAGGGCTCTTAAAGCAAAAGTGAAACTACTAAGCTTGCTGGCAACATAGTCCACATGTTTCTTCCATGTTTGATTGCTATCAATAATCACGCCAAGAAACTTAGCATCATCTACAACTGCAATAGTATCATTATTTAAAGTAACATCAATTATAATTCTATCAGTCCTAGGATTTCTAAAATGAACAAACTTTGTTTTGCTAATATTGGTATATAGGTTCATGCCATGAAGCCAGTCTATTACCGTTGTCAGGGCGTTTTTAACTAAATTACTAAGATTATCAATGTCATTACGCTTAAACCCAAATAGAATAGTAATGTCGTCAGCAAACATGATTAGCTTATGCGGTACCAGTCTTGGCAGAAAGTTTACATAGAGAAGAAAAAGGATGGGGCCGAGTATGCTCCCTTGAGGGACCCCATATTCCAAACACGCACTATTTGATTTATAATCCACTACAGAGTTAGACCCATGATCAAAAGTTGAGACTATAACAGACTGTTCGCGGTGCTTAAGATATGATTCAAACCATTTATTGTTGACTCCACGGACACCATAGCGATTCAGAACGTCCAACATAATGTCATGATTAACACAATCAAAAGCCTTAGATAAGTCTAATAGAATCGCTATCACGTTATTTTGCTGATTTAAGGCTTCAGAGACAAAATCAGTCATATCAAACAAAGCATCTGCTGTTGAGACTCCTCTCTGAAAACCAAACTGCTCTGATGCCACGATTTTACGAGAAACCAAGTATGTATATAGGCGATTTGCCATTACCTTCTCATAAATCTTAGAAAATATTGTAAGAAGGGCTATTGGTCTATGATTACTAGCTTGTAACTTACTTCCCTGCTTATGTAGAGGCTTAATGTTCGCTATCTTCAATCGTGCCGGAAATGTTCCATCAGATAAGGAAAGATTAATAAGAAATAAAAGTGGTTGCAATATTTCATGTGCGATAGATTTTACAACTTTGGTCGGAACTCCGTCAAATCCACTGGATTTCTTGTTTTTAAGACTCGATATAACATTAAGCAGTTCAGTCTCACCTACTGGCTTAACAAACATCGTGCTAGATTCAAAGGGTGGTAGGTCTGCCTTTGGTCTTGTAGAAGGATTCCTATTACAGTCTTTCACCACAGATCCGAAATAGTTATTGAAGATATTTGCAGCTTCACAATTTGAATTTGCCGTGGTCCCCCCATCTGAGAGTCCTATGTAATCTACGTCAAAGCCTAGTCCATGCCTAGGCTTCTTCATGTTTTCATTAATGAGCTGCCAAGTGGCTTTTATTTTATTTTTAGAGTTAGTTATCCTACTTTCATTAACCCTTCTCTTAGAGACTGTTATAACTCTTTTAAGTAAGGCATTGTAAGATTTATAGTAAGCCAAAAGTTTATCATCTTTGCAAAATTTTGTTTGAATAAATAGTTTACGTTTAACTACACTTGATTTTCTAATGCCTTTTGTCAGCCATTTCCTGTTTTTCATTGTACAATTTTTTATTTTAATCTTAGTCATAGGAATACATTCATTGAAATAAAACATAAAAATATCATGGAATAAATTAAAACCAACGTCGGCATCTTTTGCTTTATACACAGATTGCCATGATAACTGTTCTAAGCATGATCTTAGTTTCTCTATGTTATGATCGCTTATAATTCTTACCCATTTATAAACAATATGTTCGTTGCGCCTTCGCAATGGTACAGGTAGGCTAGCAAATTGCATAGTATGATCAGAGATAGCAAGATCAATCACAGTGACATCTTTTAGTTCCATATTACTTATAATATTATCAATACAAGTACTGCAATGACTTGTAACTCGTGTTGGTTCGCTTACATGGGTCTTAAGATTAAACAAATTCAACAAACAGACAAAGTCCTTGGCTTCGTTGCTATTAATCAATAAATTTATATTGAAATCACCACAAATTATCAATTTATGAGAGTTCCTAAAAGTTTCCAAAAGTGTCTCCAAATGATCCAGAAATTTATCATTTTGCTTCGTGTTTGGTCGATAAACGCACACTAGATGCATATCATTTAGTTTTATTCCACAAATCTCAAATATATTTTGAATAGAGGCATTCTTTACATGTGGCAACTCCTCGAATAATAGGTTTTCTTTTACAAAGATACAAGAACCACCACTACTTTTTTTACTCGGCCTACAGTAATAGCTAGCCAAAACAAATCCTGAGATTTTAATTAAATTCAGCTCTGTCTTTTTTCTGTGATGTTCAGTAACCATGAGCACATCTACATCTTTGCCATCGACAGAAGACAGCCATATTTCTATTTGGGATATCTTGTGGGTGTTAAGACTTTGAACATTAATGTGTGCAACTTTACTGTTTTTTATGGGAACGGAAGTTACCATGGATTTATTTTTCTTTTTTTTGGGTTCTTGACCCAGCTTTTTGTCGCTAGGTGATTTACTATTATTATTATTATTATTTTTATTATAATTATTTTGGATATCATACGCTACCTGGCCCTCGTTAGAGTTCACGAAAAAAATTTAGGTTTTTATCAGCTGTCATGTTTAAATTTTCACCAATATTCACAACCAGCTCTTTTATGCAATGAAATATTGAACTAATTCCCCTTCTATTGATTCGAAAGTTAACTCTAGAGAACATAGTATGAGAGTATTCCAAACATTTGTTCGTATCCATTATAAACGCATATTCATATTCTAGATTATCTCTATACAATTTACTATTAAAATCATCTATGCGTCTATTGAATAAAGAAGCTCGGTCGCTATACATAAAAGTAGGCAAGCAAAGTATTACATTTGTATGTTGGACTTTACCAAGAGTCATTCTAATGCCCTCCACCAATTTACCGTAGTCAGACGTTGATTCAAAGTCTAGTGAACCAATAAATATTATACAATAGTCGGACAGAGTATAGTTCAACAATTTAAGCTCAATATTTTCAATCAGCTGGATAATCCCGCCATTCGTAATCTTGTAATGACAAAAACTCGAGTTAAAGCAACGTTCTGCCATTAACTTGACGTCTTTAGTGGAACTACTAATGAAACAGATTTTTGGGTGGTGTTCGACCGGTCGTTTGCTAGAATCCCGACCAGGTTCCTCTTTCCACGCACTTAGTTTAACTTCCAAAGTTTCAATTTTTTTGTATGCCTCAGTCAAATCTAATTGGAGCATGTCGATTTTTTCCTGCAGCACTTTCATATTCTCCTCATATGAAAACAAATCCGCATATTCATGTTCTGCGCTATTAGAAAAATAGTTTTGGTGTTGGAGACTTCTATTCTTTAAGTTAGTATTGTTTTCATTGCTAGTTTTTTTCTTTAATGTACACTCTTTGGGCACTGAGGCGCATATGCTTAAAAGAGTGCTAATTTTACGTTTGTACTTGTCTATTGTATGTTTCAACTCGCAGTTCTCGGATACCAGTATTGCTATCTCATTCTCAGCCACATCCAATCTTTCCTGAAGCATTGAGCTATGGACTTTAGCTCTTTCAAGGTCGTCACATACGTGTATACTTGTACTCAAATCCGGGCAGCTTCTGCTGAGGTGGGTATCGCATGGGAGGCCAGTAGGACTCCTCAAATCGGAGGAGGATTTTGATTCGGTGAGAGTATCGTCCCGTGATGAAGATGGCGAGAGCGACGAGGTGGGTGAGATTTGCAGTGGCAAGTTAGCAAGGTGCTTTTCTTGTGTTTTTGGAGTACTTGAGGTGTTACCAGAGAAGTCGATAGAAGTACTCAGTGGAGCAGAATTCAAAGCTTTCGGTGTGATGTTTTTAATAAGGTTTTGTTTTTGTTTTTGCGGATTCCTTAGTGGAACATTTGAATGGGCAGTAGGTAATTTTTCATATTTTGTAGTACTAGCACAAGGTTTACACTTCCATTTTTTTTTTGCATCCTCGTTCTTTAGGCGATATAACTTTTCCGAAAGACCAGCGCAATCAAATTCAAATCTGTTTTTACATGCTGAGCATAATGCAGTATTTTTTATTTCCACAAAAGAATTACATTTGAAGCAACGTACAGTTTTTACCGCCAACCTACGGCCACTGCCTGCGCTTGTCGCCTTGGGATTCACCCTCATTGACATTCTGTTACAATTTTATTATATGTATAGATTTATGACAAGGATGTATGGTGCAGTGCAGACGTGCAAGAAAGAGTCTTCCGTGGATGGTGTAAGGGCTTTGACGACAGTATAATCAGTTTTGCCGTGCTGCTTAGTTGATAGCAATGAGCGCCCGTGTTCTCGACAAGAACGTCGTAAGCGCCGTGGAGATCGCGGCGGTTACGCGTTTGCTTGAGTAACTTCCTTTTTTGCAGATATTGAAGGTATTTTTACTCACTGTTAGTTATTTTTTCTATAATTTAGCACTAAAATCCAAACTATATTGCACTAATCAAGTATTCAAATCAATCTTTAGATCACTTTTTAACTAATTCACGAAACAATTACTATTTAATGTTACTTTAGCGAATGCTTATAATTATTTTGTATGGAGCTCGTTACTCGCGTTAACTTCCTGACTCTGTGAGTTATATGTCTCCTTTATTGAGCACCCGATATTTCGATGCAATCGGGTGCTCAATAAAGGTAATCGCGGTTCACAACCCGTTTATAATATTTCGAATTAACTTAACAGTGAATCATTAAAAATAATTGTCTATGGCGATATAATGACGATGGTCACGTAGAGAGGATGGATGAAATAAGATTAACTAAACAGATTTATATGGGGAGTGTGAATGAGTGCGTTGGGAGAGGAAGGCCTAGACGGACGTTCCGTGATCAAATTGGGAACGTTTTGGAAAAAGATCAGGTCAAGAGTACCCGAAACCGACGAGCATGTATGAAGAGATTGATGATTGTGGATGAAGCGAAAGAGGTAGTCAGGATCGTAGCAAGTGGAACAAAGTAGTCCTGCCTACCCCTGTGGGAAAGAGGTGTGACGATATGTATGTATGTACGAACGCAGGTCCGTTTCACTGCGTTGGAGCGTCGGCACCACTGCCGCGAGTGCGGCGCGGTGTTCTGCGGGCGCTGCTCGCGCTACGAGGCGCCCGTGCGGCGGCTGCGCGCGCTGCGGCCCGTGCGCGTCTGCCAGCGCTGCCACGACGCCATACACGCCAAACAGTAACCAGGTACAGTCACCAGCATAAATAAGTGATCATTTTTGTACCTTGTCGCTACCAGTCGTTACATGATTTCGTATGGTTTTTCAAACATGACTTTAAAGTGACAAGGTACAAAAGTGATCACTTATTTATGCTGGTGACTATACGTCAACATCGCACCGATCACTGCTTGCAGCGCCATCTCCCGTTTCCGGAGGTCGGCAATGTTTATAGCTACAGAACAGGGCTAATGCTCATCCCAAACCACGTCCTTAAATTCGTCTTCTTCCAGGTTGAGTCCTGCCCTACCCTATTGATCGGTTTATAACGCAGAATAAAATTCAGGGCAATATGAGTATATTGCCCTGAATTTTACTCTGCATTATTGATTTGGCGCCTATTCATTTTAGGTAATTTTTTTACGTCTGCCATCAGATAGATATTGAAACTAAATGTCACACACTCGCTTCACTTTGAGGTTTAAGAGTATGGGGTAGCGAATAATCTTCAGAGAGCGTGTAAATATAGTCGCCGGGACATCAGCACTGACATTGTAACGGGTATCATAGTAATTTTGTAACGAGCAAAATCACAAGATAAAACGCTGTAGAACTGGTATTCAAATCGAATCGTGTCCTAAGTTATGCATGCCGTTGATTGATTCAGTATTCTACAACTCGTTTTTTACTAGAATAATATGGAGATATCCGAAAACAGTAAAACAAGAAACTCAGAACTATTTAGTTGTATAATATGTAATTTTTATTTTCAAACTTTTGTATTTTTATCATTAAAATTTTTAATCTCTAGGTTCATAGATCCGGACTGCGTGTTCTCGTGACGATCGCAAAGGAACATAAAGCAAATTTCAGTATTCATAACAATTTGTATTGTCATATTTGCTTGGAATCAAAACGATTATGCGCTACGTAGATAAGAAGACAGTGATAATTTTACTAAGGCTTTCGAGTGTAATTGTTTGAGCAAATATTTTACTGCAGAAGAATTAACAAATTTGTATGTCTACGTTATGTTTATTATATAGGTATTTTTGTTGCTACGCCAGAGTGGGTGTGGAATGACAGAACATAAATGCTAATATTAATAAAGGTAGAATTTTTTGCTCATGTATTACTACACTTCCACTATCGAAATAATTTAATAATATGGGATTATTTTGTAATGGGACCCTTTTAATCGCCAGTGAAAAAAAAAAGGATGATTTTCTTTGAGCAAATGTAAAAGAATGTGGACACGTGACAAAAATGAGTAATTTTACACGATTTGTAATTACTAATTGCAGATGCAAGCGACTTGTTGTCAACGTCTGTATTTTACTCTAGTCAAATTATAAGTTTAGCCCAAATGATCATTATTATAATCGATTATATTTCCGTTTTTCGAATATAAACTTATATTGTACTAAATTTAAATTATAATACGTATTCAATGGATGCTTAGACTCGACCTTTGTTAGTGATGTTTTATGTATGTACTCGTAAGTATGCAACTGCACGTAATATATCGTTATTTGTGACGATAGATATAGACTTTGTCGTGTTACCTAGTTATGCTATGCCCACATACAAAAAATGCTAAGGCAAGACAGTTGCCTCAAAAAATGAAAGTTATAGTCGTTCCTCTTTTGCATTAAGTATTTACATATAGTTGAACATTGATAAACTAAAACATATATTTTTCGGCAGTCCTATTTTGCTTTAGGTTGCGAAAGATACATCTGTTCGCTTTTTGAAATAAGTAACTGTCTGGCGCTAGCATAACTGCACAAAAGTTCATGTGCTGTTTTTTTTTTCTAGAAAATAATGTTATAATAGCGGAGTGCCGTCAAATCGATGTTTCCTTCATTGCAGCAATGATATGGTTAATCTGAATTAACTATCAAAGTTTATATCTATTTGGTCGGTTAGTTAATTTCCATGTCTAATTAAATCAACCCATTGTTATCAAATAAGTTACAAATATTTGTATTAAATCGAATTATTTTTTTATTTAACTTGTGGTGCTTTTGATATTTATGTAAATCACGCTACATCAGTATTAGTATCATAAGAAAAAAATGTGTATTGAATTATTTACGTGGACTCCTATGTTTAAATTAGATCTCAACTTTAGTATTTTTTTTGGAATTTAGATTTATTTATTTATAAATAGAAGTTTTAGGATTTCTTGTCCTTTTTGAGAATGAATTAGTTTTGAAGATATGTTTAGCGCAGAACAGTCTCCTATTTGTGATAATTTAAATTATTTTGGATTCGGTATATGACATATTTATTTAATTATGTTGTAATTAGCTAGTCACGTATTCATGCACGTGTTGTTGTTTCTGTTTTTCACATTGTATGCATTATGACTAAGCTCAATGTTTCATTTGGTAGATATTCCTCGTATTGAACACATTCCGAAGCCACTACTATACTTACTGTACTCCATTTTCCATTTCCATTTCAAATTCGTCTCCGAATACGTGTCAAGTAAAATCTAAAACCATAACGGTACCAAGGAAATAGGTGTCATTAAATTATCGTAATTTTATTCACGAATGTCATAAATGTTACCGTAACACAAAATAGCTTGAATGAAATGAATGTCAATATAATATACTATAGTGATGTTTTTAATTTTAAATGTCGTTAATGTTTCAATGGTAGCTTTCTATATTTGTAAAAAGTTAAAAGTATTAATGAGCAGAAAAGAATCCTTTAGATTATGCGTCGCGTGCAAGAACAGCTTGTTCAATGATATTAAACCGTAGTTATGGTCTCGCATTTAGTAATATCGTAAGCGTACTCGTAGTATTGTATAGAAAAATAATTTACAGACAATATATAGTAACGTTGTTTAGGTAGTACGTAGGCACTGAAGTTTATGCCGTTAACTAATGTATTCATGTATAAATGAATAAAGTGGTGCAGCAAGCAGCTAATTGTTTTATTTTTTACTTTAAGGCCAGGCCAGTTCAATGGTTGGGCAAGGGGTCTCAAATAAACAAGATTTCAACTAAACATAATATTTATTTTTCATAATATTTGAACTCTCATTAGGTATCTAAAATATCTACATCGTGTGCTGATATTTACATGCTTTCAGACAATGATGAAGTCACTGTAGAATATACAAACCATTCAACAAATTTCGAAACAACGATTAAAGTACAATTCTTCAAAGAGTAAGTAAATTTCTTCATTGTAAATACATTTTCATGAAAATATGATTCACGGAATTCAGTTATGTAGATTTTGTTGGCTATGTCAGGCGTTAACATATTGTAAGTACTTATTTCATATGCAACAGCGTGCAATTACACATTACAAAATATGGTGCCGTTGGATTATTTAAGTGCGTGTACTACGTATGACATCCCACATAATTTACATATCACAATATTATGTATAGATATATACATAATAACTAACACATATAGTCACAGTTTACGTGGCAAAAACCACAATGTGGCTGGCAAATTTGATCTTAATCGAATCTACTGAGTATGAGTTTGCTTTATTTAAGGATTATTTAAGTACTTACTTTTAATTTTTATTATAAAAACATTATAGCTCGCGAAATGTCAGTAAAAAAACTATGCAGAGCTTGTTAGTGATATGCCTTTCTGATACCTAACGCTATTGTTAAAACGAAGGCAACCTTGTCCAAAAGACAATCTGGAATGTATGCGCACTGTTACTGAATTAGTTAAATGTCCAAACCATTTATCATCGGAGCGCCTTATACGTTCCTTAGTTGGGCATCGCTTTTTAGAAAAAAAAAATAACGAATGCATCATTGCAACAACTCATCATTTGGCAAACGTTTATTATCTGCTAATTATTAACTTTGAAAGAGTTATAAAACTATCCTAAACGAGAGAAAGCCACGCGATTATGTTTTTGGATTTTTACGAAGTTAACCTAGGTACGAATTAGAAAATAACACAGGTTTGTAAAATGATGAGTTCACAAAATGATGCATTTGTCAAATGTTGGTTGGTGAAATGCTTAGATAGTAAATATGATTCAGCTAAATACTTAACATTTTCGAGGGACGAAACATTAATCAAACGAAAATTACTGGTTATTGTATGAACATTCAACTGAACCCAAATGAAACATGAAACATAAGATGGCTTATTTGTGGTGAAATGAATCTGTGTAATCATAAAATTCTTTAGCAAGATGACTTTTTGTAAACCTAAATATGGTCAAGTAAGAACAATACAAAAAATAAAAAAAAAATAACAGAATAACATTAAAAATAATCAAGACATAACACGTAAGTACACAAATTCTTGTTTAAGTATTTCGAAGTTATTAATTATTGACGCATAAATTACAATCCAGCAGTATCCACTGCCCGCGGAAACCGTTTCAAAACCTCGCACAAGACTCGTATAAAACATATTCTTCACAAACTGTAAAAACGTAAAGGTTCTACAAATTTACAAGTATTTACAAAAAAAAAACGAAAAAATATCCAAAACCCTATTATAATTAAGTCTGATTATAATTACAGATAAATACTGCATTGTTCGTGTTGTTTGTTGCGCGTCGCTGGAACAACGCCCCCGGCTCGATATAATACTGTCCATGGACGAATATAACGCGACCTAGTCCCTAACTTACGTATTGTACGAATATAATTATATCCAAATAGTGTGCGGCGCAAAAGCACAGTGCGATATACTATATAAAGAATTAAGTACAACATTCACCTATTTAGTCACAAGTGAAACGCGTTGGTCTCCTAAGTGTGTCGAGTTCCCAGTAAGACTTAGTTATTTCATAACTACGTTCATTAGCGGGCGACATAAGATATATTGCTTCAGACTCGGGTCTGCCCGCGCGACGCGCTCCCGTCGCGCGAGCGCTAAACAGTTATCTAGTTTCGCTCGAGTATATTTTTATAATATAAAAATATCACGAACTAGTCATATACATCGACGAAGGAACCTGCATCTTACCCGGCCGAGCCAGCCGAGTTACATTTACCAATTATCCTACTAATACACTTCATATTTTAACTAGACAACGACAGCGTATAATTTTCGTTAATAAGCCAATATTAGGCGTGCATAGATTTGATAATTTTGGTGACATCAAAACAGTTACTTACTACGATAGAAGACAATCAGCACCAACATACAACTTGTCGTTCTTACTAAGCGTTTGATTCGATATACGTGTGCGGGCAACATTCAACAATCAATATAATCATAGAGGATATCATAGTTCTAACGATTAGGGTAATACTGTGCTACACATAACGTCTTTAATCAGACGAATTGAGCATTTCACGTCGATGTTAACTCGAGTCAGCAACAGTCTGTTCATTTCCATCAAATAAGACTTCGTCTTTAGCTGTTACGGCAGCCAATTTCTTCCGAATCAGCCTGTCTACTTTTCAAATATTAATAATCTATCAAGTCGCATGCTACGTCATCGGGTGCCAGACCCTGGAGACTAGATCGGCGTTTGACCTCATTTAATCGCCAACAGTTTCCACATTTCAATCAGGACATTGAAAATTAAGTACTTCGCGTATTACCACTTTCTTATAATACAAAAAACGGTGCCTCGGAATCGAAGACGAAAAACATGGAGACCGAGGTAATTCACTTGATCCAAACGCAACTTGGGAAAAAATTAAGCTACTCACTTTTCAGTTTCGTAGTCGATGTCGTCATTTCCCTCTCTCTATAAAAATAGTTTAGAAGACAACGCGGTCGACAGTCGATATTCCATCTGGCAGCCAGAAACGACGATAGTTATCGGCTTTGATATGCCAGAGCTCCGCGTTTCGGGGAAGTACAAGTTTACACTAAATCTACAAACAATATCGATCATATCAACATCACTACTGAAGGTCTACCGAGGTCCTCTCCACCGCCATTCGCGATCGCAAGCGCTCACGTGGCACGGTCGCTCGTCTCGAACGAGCTCGATCTTCGGAGCTCGCTCGGCTATCTTCGGAGCCCGCTCGGCCGTCATCGGCAACCCCGAAGTCACAGCAGATCGTCGGATGCGAGCGCGAAGTTGTCGACCATCTACATGGGCGCCGGCGTGGGCGTGAGGAAGGGGTTGGTGGAGACGTGTCCGGCGAAGGACTGCGCGCGCGCGGTGGCGGCGAGCGGCGGCGCGCGCGCAACGCGGCCGAGCCACGCGTCCGGGTGCGGCGCGCCCGCCGGCAGCGGCACCGGCGCCAGCGGGACCGGCTCCTCCGCCAGCGCGCGCAGACCCAGCGACAGCTGCTGGCACATCGCCGCTACGGGATCCTCGGTGCTCGGCTGAAAGGTACACGTACTCATTAGTGATTCCGCTCTGGCAGTCACTAACCCCCTTATTTATAAACGCCCTGTAGGCTTCTGCTAAGTTAGCAATCGTTTGTCCTTGTCTGTCACTTTGACATTTACCTTTCACATATAGGGACAAACGTTTGCTAAGTTAGCGGCCGCGATTCTTTGAACATAATGCAATGCTTACAATATTATGATAACGATGTTATTCGTTTTTATCAATTAAGAATTGTGGTACTTTTACCGACTGAAAGCATAGTTCTGTAATAAAATTGAATAAAAATGGTTTGTAAAGTTCGTAGAAATCAAAATGTAAAATTTTACGGTCTAAAACTAATGAACAAATGAAACATTGACCTCGCTACTCCACTACTCAAAATAGTAGCGCCTTTGCGCGTTACTTTTAACGCCCGATTCAATAATGTGTATTAAGGGCGGTAAGTGAAGAATTACGATCGAGGCTCCAGTATAAGCCCGAAGTCAAAGACTGAGGGCTTTTTGAATCGAGGTTCGTAATACCCGTACCGCCCGTGAAACATACAATGTTTTTCATCACATTTGCGAGTAAATAAATAAAATAATAGGGCAAAAAAAACACCTGCACGCGCCAGAGACGCTACTAATATCATGTAAGTCTCACCTGTGCAAAAGTGTCAGGCGGCGGCGTAGCGTTCGCGAACGGGGAAGGCTGGGCAGGCTGGGCGGTGTGGGCAGAGTGGGCCGGCAGCGTGGGCAGCGCGGGCAGCGCGGGCGGCGCGCGCGTTGGCGAGCCCAGGCCGGCGCGCGTGCGCTCCAAGTTGGACGGCAGCTCGCTGATGCGCAAAGACATCTGCCGCTTGAAAGGGGAACTGGAAACGAGAGGTCAACTTTTATAGAGATGTTACTCGTAAATAAGGTTGATATTGTAATACTCCTTGATACTATTAATAACGAAACTGCTATATTTTAGAACACCCCGAATATATCCTCTATTCCTTGGATTTACATATTTTTTAAGAAATATATGGTTTTAGTGTAAAATAACTTTCTAGATTTTGCACAAAAAACACTAAATCAAACATTAGTGACCCTGATTGACTATGAAAATAAATATTCCAGGCTCCAATCAAGGACTTTGCATGATGAATTTCTGATGTCTAATGTCTGTATGATACAGTATCAGAATCACGGATAAACACTAATTAGTATTTTTCTATCTATACATAATAAATGTGTATCCATTGCTTAACCCATAATACAAATCTTTGTTTAGTTTAAGGTCTTCGTGAAAAGTATCTTGTAAAAATACCTATCTACACTTCTTCATTAACTACAGCCAAGTTAAAGATCGCGTGAAAAGTCTTAGTTACCTGTTATTGAGATGCGCGAAGCCCCGGAAGGAGCCCTGCCTCTCGAGCAGATGCGGCGCGGCGTGCGGGCGCTCCACCGCGAACGGGTTGTGCGGCGTGGGCCGCGGCGCCGCCGTCGGCGCCGGCGGAGCCCCCGGGGGCGCCGTGTCCGCCTCCGACACGCGGCGAGACGTTATCGCTATAATTAAAACATAACATTAACTTTGCATTGTGATAACGCGGATACCTAGTTATCAACTCAAAAATACTGAGTTAAATTGACTGACCGTTTCGATGATAAAAATACAATTGTTTACGTTTTATTTTTAAGTTTTTTACATCTAATTAAATGATTATTTATACCAAACCTAATTAACTAAAATGCCGCAAAAATCATTTACTTATATTTTGCATGAGATTAATTTATAATTCGTTTTGTAAGTCCTTATAAACCTGAGACACAGGAATACATATTTCCTAGTTCAAGGTATTTAAATACATTATTTTTCCTTTTAGTTATCTTTAGCCTATAAGCTTGTTAATATCAAATGAATCAAGAAATTTTAATTTCTTAATTTTTATGTTTACTTTTACGGTTTTACCGTTAGAAATTTAATTTCTAAACGACACTGAAAATTAGAACACATAGAAAAATCCGAAAAGTAAAGCTATGGCCGGGAATCGAACCCGGGTCCTCGTCATTCCGTGACGCGTGCTATACCCCTACACTACCTGTCATGATATTATATTTGTATGTGTGAAGGTAGTTAATAAAATCAGTCTTAACTAGAACACCGTGTATGATTGACGCTCCTCTATCCCTTACAAACATAACATGGCGCAGCCGATTAAAAACTAAATAATTAGTGTATATAATAACAAATAACAAACTAAATAACGGTCTGATAAAAGTATCGATACAAAATAAAAGTATACATCGTGTGAACAGTGAGTTATAGCAGCGGAATGGAGTCCATGTTGCAACCGCCGCGGCCGTTCGTTTTTGAGAATAACATTGTGAGTGTAACCTCAGGAAATTTAAGTGAAGAATGGAGAAAATGGAAAAACGCATTTTTAATATACTACGAAGCGTGTGAATTGTCAAAGAAAGATGCAAAGGTGCAAATCAATATATTGTTGCATGTGATTGGAGAAAAATGCAGAGACGTATATGACCAGTTTGGAGATCCATGTAAAACCCTAGAAGAGGTTTTCACAAAATTTGATGGTTTTTTTCTACCGAAAAAGAACTTAACTATCGAGAGGCACAAGTTTTTTACCCGTGAACAGGGCCAATCCGAGTCAGTTGAACAATACGTATTTGAACTAAACAAAATGGCGGCAAAATGTGAATTCAAGGATTTGTGCAAAGATCTAATCCGAGACAGGTTAATTTGTGGGATTTTGAATGGAACGCTGCGTGAGCGCTTACTAAGAGAACCAGATCTAACATTACATAAGGCTGTGGAGATATGCAGCCTAGCGGAATTGTCACGGGAACATGCAGTTACGTTAAAAACGGAGAATGTGGAACATAACGTACACGAAATAGTGGATCGTAAAGATGACTCACATCCAGAGAGTGCCGGAATAAATTTAATTCGCAGAAGAAGTGAATATGAGTCGCAGAGATCGCTGCCACCGAGGCGCTCAAGGACGCGTGGCACACGGGCACAGTGGCCGCGCGCGGGACCGTCCGGGGCGCGCCACGGATTCAGTGCGCACCCAGGGCATTCCGGTAACGACCAGAAGACAGCACAGCACCAGGATAGGACTTGGTCTTATGCTCCGACGAATCGTGGCTGTTTACAGTGTGGCAATGTACATCGCAAGTATAACTGTCCGGCATATGGGCAACAATGTGTTCGCTGCAAGCGAATGAACCACTACTCCAGGATGTGCAGAGTGTATGAGGTGCATGAGGAACCATCCGATCAGGTAAAACATAATATTTATAACTGTAAAGATTGGTTAGTGCAATTAAAAATACGTGGTATTAATGTAAATTTTAAATTGGACACTGGAGCCGATGTCAATGTGCTTCCTCAAAAGTATTTAAAGACTATGAGGATCGAGGAGAAAGACTTAACCAAAACAAGGTTAAAATTGCAGGGTTACTCAGGTAGTAATATTTCGGTAATAGGTAAATGTTTTCTTAAGTTTAAGCATCGATCTACTGATTACATTTTGCAGTTCATCGTTGTAGACTCAGATTCTGCTCCTATTTTGGGCCGAAGCTCATGCGAAGAGTTAAATTTAGTTAAAAGGGTTTGGTCCATTAAATTGAATAAGAAATTAAATGAAAACATTTTAGAAGAATATCCAGACGTCTTTCAGGGTATAGGCTGTTTGCCAGGAAAATATAAAATTGAATTAAAACATGGCATCCAGCCAGTAGTGCATGCACCCCGTAAGTTACCTGTGGCTTTGAAAGGTCAAATTAAAAGTAAAATTGATGAGATGCTGTCTCAGGGTATTATCGCCAAAGTAGAAGGACCCACGGACTGGGTCAGTAGCATGACGGTGGTAAAAAAGCCTAACGGCGACTTACGCATATGTCTCGACCCACAGGATCTCAACAAAGCAATAAGAAGAGAGCATTTCAAATTACCTACTTTAGAAGAAATTATTAGTAATTTATCAGGTGCCACTTACTTCAGCACTTTAGATGCGAAGCAAGGCTTCTGGCAAGTAGCTTTGCATGAGGATAGTACAGATTTGTGTACGTTTAATACGGCGTTTGGGCGTTATAAATTTCTCAGAATGCCGTATGGAATTTCGTCTGCATCCGAAATATTTCACAAAAAACTTAGTGAACATTTTGATGATATTGAAGGGGTCATTCAATTTATTGATGACATTTTAATATACGGGAAAACAAAAGAAATTCACGACCAGCGATTAAGAGCTGTTTTAAAGCGATGCCAAGAAATTAATATAAAACTAAATAGAGATAAGTGCAAAATTGGCCTAAGCGAGTTGAAATATTTGGGTCATAAAATAACCCAAAATGGTATAAAGCCGGACGAGTCTCATGTATCGGCCATTAAAAATATGCCAAGGCCATTAAATATTAAGGATGTAGAACGGTTCTTAGGTCTCGTAACATATGTAGGTAAATTTGTTCCAAACTTGTCAGAAAGGACTTCTATACTCCGCGAACTGCTACGCAAAGACGTGGAATGGCATTGGAACGAGCGACATGAGCAATGTTTTAAAAATATAAAAGAATATCTAACAAACCCACCTGTGCTGCAGTTCTATAATTTGGAAAAACCGGTCGTACTATCGGTGGACTCGTCAAAAAATGGCATGGGTGCCTGCATACTTCAAAATAATTTGCCAGTGGCCTATGCATCGAGATCGCTGTCGAAAGCCGAGCAATCTTATGCTCAAATAGAAAAAGAGCTATTAGCCTGCGTCTTCGCTTGTGAACGTTTTTATACATACATATATGGCCGAACGGATGTTGTTATAGAAACAGATCACAAGCCGTTAGTCAGTATTATTAACAAGCCACTGGCAAGCGCACCCGCAAGATTGCAGAGAATGCTACTAAGACTCCAACCGTACTCGTTCAAGCTTGTTTACAAACCCGGAAAATACCTATTCATCGCTGACACATTATCGCGTGCAGTTGCACCGGGCGAGAGCGAGCCGTCCTCTCCGCGTGATCACTTGGATGCGCAGGCGCAGGTGTGCGCTTTAACATCTAGTAATCCATTAACAGACACCCACTTTTTAGAGATTCAAAAATGCACACAGCAAGATAGCGAACTAATTCAATTGTCAAAGGAAATAAAACGTGGATGGCCGACACATAAAGCAGATGTTGATAATGTATCAAAACCGTACTGGGACGTCAGAGATGAGCTAACGCTAGCATTCGGTATTGTTTGGAAAGGTAATAAGGTAGTGATACCTCAGTGTATGCGTCCAGAAATGTTAAAAAAGATACATATTACGCATTTAGGCATCGAAAAATGCAAACTGAGGGCTCGTGAGATAATGTATTGGCCAAACATGAACTCACAGCTTACGGATTATTTATCACGTTGTCAGGCCTGTCTTACGTACAGGAAACAAAACACGAAAGAACCGTTGATGTCGCACGAAGTTCCTAAACGGGCTTGGTGCAAAGTAGGAACAGATATATTTCACTACAACAACGAATCCTTCCTAATAGTCATTGATTATTTTAGCAAATTTGTTGAGATATTCAAACTTAAATCAATGAGATCGGAATACGTTATCAATAAGCTTAAAGAACTTTTTACACGACAAGGTATACCTGAAACGGTGATGAGTGATAACGGCCCAGAGTTTTCGTCTGAAAAGTTTAATCAATTTTCAAAACAATGGAATTTTCAGCACTTAACGTCGTCCCCTGGATATGCCCAGTCCAATGGACAAATAGAACGGGCAATACAGACTATTAAAAATATAATGAAAAAAACGTCCCACGAACGCACCGACTTTAATATGGCATTACTCGAATATTATAATACCCCAATCAGTTCCGAAATCGCGTCACCTGCGGAATTATTGTACAACAGAAAATTGCGAAGCATTGTTCCTTGCCCGCCACATTTACTTAACCCTAAAATACATAAAGGCACGCGCGAGCGATTGCGACAGAGACAGCAGTCACAAAAAATATATTACGACAAAAGAACAAAATATTTAAAACCATTGAAAGTTGGCCAAAAAGCCAAAGTCAGAGTTAATAACAACTGGGTATCATGCACTGTAGTAAAAACACTGGGAATGCGATCTTATATTGTAAAAATGTTATCAGGGCGAACCCTAAGAAGAAACAGAAAACATTTAATTCATGATTCACAACATCGCGTAGATAGGTCACCGGAAACCTGTTTTAATTACGACGACATAATAGTAAACAACGCACAGCTGATAGACCCGCCCGCGCGCGCGCATGCCAACGGCTCCAGTCCCAACCAAAACGCACAACCTATGCAAAATAATGAAAACATCAATAATAATGTGTTTTATCGTACTCGTTTCGGCAGGGAAGTGAGACCTCCTGATCGGTGGGGATACCCAGCACCTAAGTGAGTCATTATAATAAATACAGATATACAATTATTTTTATTAGTTATAATATAGTCTATGTATAAATGAGCTAATGCATGTTAAAATATAAAAATAATACTTATGCGCATAATAATAAATCTTGCCTTGTAAGTAGACATTTCAAGTGTTCAGAGTCAAACAAATATTAACAAAAAAAAAAAAAAAAAAAAATGCCATTTTAAATTATTAAGTATACATTACATAATTATGTTTTCTTGATTAATTTTGTAAATCGAAGTTATAACTGTTTAATTATTAAGCTATAGGCGATTATAATAAAGTAAAAAGCATGCAACTATGCAGCATATACTATAAAGCATGTCAATACATCAAGATAAGAACTTGATCTGTAATAATAAATTAAATTAAATATGTATAAAATGAATTAATTACATTATGAATAAAAATATAATTAAATAGATTAATGGAATGTAAATTAATGTATGGGTAGTACCAATCATTTTTTTTTGATTACTTTTTTTTTCAACAAAAGGAAATTGTCATGATATTATATTTGTATGTGTGAAGGTAGTTAATAAAATCAGTCTTAACTAGAACACCGTGTATGATTGACGCTCCTCTATCCCTTACAAACATAACACTACCCATAGCAGGTGAGTAAGCGTTCGAATTTTTCTATCTATTACTAACTGTCACGTGACCTTGTTACTATGCGATTATTTGTCGCGAAGCGTTTGTAATTGTGTCGTACAGACACATCATTCAAATAGATGACGCTTCGCGACAAATAATCGCATAGTAACAAGGTCACGTGACAGTTAGTAATAGATAGAAAAATTCGAACGCTTACTCACCTGCTATGGGTGGTGTAGGGGTATAGCACGCGTCACGGAATGACGAGGACCCGGGTTCGATTCCCGGCCATAGCTTTACTTTTCGGATTTTTCTATGTGTTCTAATTTTCAGTGTCGTTTAGAAATTTTATAAGCTTGTTATTATGTAACAATTATTGTGTAAAATAAATAAATAATAATAATCATTATTATAAGTTGTGAAAACGTTTGATGATACTCAATCTACAGTCTGTGAGCTCTTACAATGGCATTCGGGTTTGTCTTGCTGTCTCTCTCACTCGGCCGATTCAAATATCAAATCCATAAGAGTGAGTAAGACAGCAAGACAAACCCTAATAGCATTCTATGATCTCACGAAGTCTACAAACCTATAATACGTTCAGAAACAGTACGTAATGACGAGCTCATTACAGCTGTCATTAAAGTTCATAATACCGAAATCGATATCATTACGAAGTAGTTTTTTCCGCTTCCGAACCCATCTGTATTTCGAATTATGTGTGTAGATAAATTTTGCATGCAACTGTACATAATTAGGCCTAGGCCCTAAAACACTCAGCGTGTAAACTTATTATGAAGTGAAGCTACACTCGTGGTATAATGACACTTATTATGTACCAGTTGCATAAACTATGTACTATTATGGCAGATGTTAACCTTTAGTTCTATCTCGAGACCAGAGGCCTTATTGTCCAAAAGGCAAAAGCTCGCGACCGCATTCTGCATCTCTTTCTGCCCTCATCCTTTACTGTTTGACAGGAAGGAATGGCGAATGCAATCGTGATTCAGATTTCGTTAGACAATACATTCAGATTCGGTAACCAGTTTCGAAATGGGAGAAATAATAATCCCCATTCGAAACTGGTTACGAAACGAGAAATCGCCAAGAATTCTATACACGAAATTTGGTTACTAGATGGGAAAATAGTTTCCATTTCATTACTGGTTACGACACAAACCCGAGTCTTATAAAATAACGGGTGATGTTTATGATAGCATGCCAAGCGCACAGATCACTTCACCAAAAGAAACAGGGAATAACACTCCCGTTCTATTGCAACTGAAATAGAAAGTCACACAATTTCTGTAGAACGGCAATTCGGCAAAAATAAAATCGTCTGAACTGAATATTAATTCCTTACCTACATGGATTTGGTTTGGATGTGTCTTTGTTGAGAAATGAGCTGTGATTGACTCCTTATGTAGCAGTAAACCTTTATCTAAATAAAGGCCTACACATTAGAATGTATTTGGAGTTGCTTTTCATTATTTACTTTTGATTATGGATAGTTAGAATCTATGTTGTTCACACTTGTTATTGATGCACACACAAATTCAAAAGTTAATCTTTTAAAATGGATTCATAACATTATATTATAATTAATTCTGAAAAACTACATCCATGCAAAAGTATATTTTTGTTTGCTAGGTACCTAATTTGTTAAAATATGCGTCATCTTCAAAATCCTTCCACTGGTCTAAGTCCTGAGACATCGCTGTAAAACGCAATAAATTGTTAGATATCTGTTGAAGAAAATCTAGACATTATAACAATATTTTTTCTAGATTTCGTGCTGAGGCCGATCTAATGCTCTAAGAGCCTAATGTGACAATTTACAAAGCTCTTTTCACAATTTAAAATAACTACAAAGTTCATCCGAATCATGCGATAGTATCTCTTCGGAATATTTTGCACTAAACATTCAACATTTGTGTATCAATTTTATTCTAAAAATAAATATCATTTTAATATTTACAGTGATTTAAAAAGATTCATTTATTGATTGAAATAATCACTAAAAGTGGACAAAATGCCACTTTCAAGATTGGATCTAAAAACAACCATCAAACATTGCAAAATTCAAAATAATTTAATTTAACACGCTTTGTTGCATTCATCGTGTAAACTAGTAAATAAATAAAGATTTACCAACAGAAAAAATCGTAAAACTATAAAAACCAGAAAGTAAAAATTTTCGTACATCGTTTTTATCTCTTACGGGGTGGGCGTGATTGTGTACTTTTATAAAACATGAAACATTGTAATTCAAATAAAAGCTTGCAAAAAATATGAAATCATTCTTTACATTATATCATTTTCAAAACGTGAAATACCTACTTATTCAGATTCAAGCCGCAAAGTTTAGTCCAAGTTGACCACGTAAAGTTTTCTACTTTCACTAAATAAATCATTCCGAAGCCAACGTAACATTCGCTAATTTATAAACAAAGTAAAGTCAGCAGCGAAAGTGACAATTAAAAACGAGGTACTTGAGGTAGGTACTCTGGTTTTTTATCGAGACTAATCTGGGTCCCGATTTTTGAAAGCACATCACTCGAAAGTAACACTCGAAAGTGGTATGAATCTGTTTGTATCTTCAAAACTACGGCTCTAATCAAATTTTTGACTAGTTCACACGATTATTGAGAGCCACAAGTATCTTTTAAGCTACTCGTATTTCAAATTCAGCACAATTTTTCACCACTTTCGAGTGGTATTTTCACACATGTGCTTTAAAAAATCTGGCCCCTGCTCGATTAAGGTCGCGTCCGCGGAACATTATGAACATAATTTGAGGGGAAATGTGGTTGTGGTTTTAAAAGGCTCGTGAGAATTTACATTGATCAAGTACAGCCGATCTCATTGCAGATGCAAATTAAGGCAAAGCAACAAAAAGCTGGGAAACAACGCCTTTTTTCAAAAATTGTGATATCACAAAATTTATCATTTTAAGTAGAAAAAAGAAACTATAATAATTATTTTTTAATTTTAAATGTAGTTTAAAAACCATTTTCTATTGCGTGATTTTGGAGCGCCTCGACTATATCATAACTTTCGCCGCTGACTGTACACGCTATGTGCTTAACTCTCGGAGTTTAAACTAACAAACTAAACTCTGTAATAGTTGCTCTGTGAAACCGCAAACAGCACGTACGACCGTGGGCGTAGGTCTTGTTTACTTTGTAATTTCGGAACAAGTCCCGAAACCGTTAACGTATTTGAGAACAAACACATGACAATCTGTTTTCACCGCGTAACAAATCTACCTTCTACGTGAATAAACTTACGAGTCTCGACCGACATGGATGCTTAGGAACAATAATCATAATCAGTTATTAAAGGTAATGTTTAAAAACTCGATGGAGTCTGAAAATTTTGAGTAGTAAAAATTCATCACAAAATATTCTGATACACGAAAATTAAGCCCAGCATCATTAGAATATTAAGGAATTCCCGGAATGGGTTACATTTTCATACAATTATCGTTTATACATTTTTAACACCTGTAAATAAACTGTATGTCCAAGTTAATCAACAAAATGGTAACAGCTAGCAGTTGTTATAAATTGTCATTACTTAGAGTGGAACTGCATTAGGATAATCTTAATAGTGTATTTTTAAATCTCGTTGGTACCAAAAAATATATCCTTGTAGATACAATAACAATACAAATACTCGTTATTGAACACCACAAATCAGTACAAAACAATAGATCTATGAGATCTTACCTTAAATAAACATAACATTTGATATCATTCCTTTTGACCATAGTTCTTTCCTCAGTTGGACGAGTCTGGCCACCCTTACACTTCTCACATTCCATAATCATTGTAACTAAATAATATACCTACCTATACATGCAAAGCTTGTCCACATTTCTACTCACTTGATTTCCTGAACGAGCCCTGTCTCGTGAAGGCATGGCTGGCGGCGTCGATGCTCATAGACACGGCGCACTCTTTGTCGCGCCTCTGTTTGCGCTCGAGACATGCCGCGAACGCGCAACCGACCGCGTGCGAGAGGCGCTCGCCCGAGTCGCGAGACGCGAGGAAGCCGTGGCACATCCAGCGGCGGGTCGTGCCGTCGCGGCAGATGTAGCTGAAGAAAGGAAAAAACGAGGTATTAGAGCTCTCGCTTATTAGGACACTATAGACCGACCGCTTAGGTCCAAGGCCCGAAAAACCCTTTCATTTGCTTAAGCCTTTTCATAGGGTAACCCTATTAAACTGTTACCCTATGATATGGTAAGCGTTGTGCTAAGCCTATCATTACGGAAACCGGTTTGAATAAAGTTAACCGTAGGTTACCCTATGTTGGTTTTCTAATACGGTAACTCTAATGGTAACCGGGTTTTTAGTTTTGGTAATCGCATATGTAATTGACAACATTTCATTTTTATAACACCTGAAAATGTATATATGGTTCGAAAGCATTTTGCCTCCTGATCACTGCAATATGTTTATATAATTTTAATATCGCTTATTATAAAAAATAAAAAATAATTAAAAATATGTCCTAATTTTACCAAAACTACCACAGGATAGGTGAAACGCCTTTGCTATTTTCACGAGAAAAAATAAGCGATCATAATTTTGTATTTTTGACAACTTCAAAGTACAAGGGGGGCAACTCTGAAATTCTATTTTCGAAGTTCGTTGCATACCTTCTCTCTCATTCTCAAGATAATGACTATAAGTATGAGCGGAACAGCACGAAGCGAACCTCGAAAATCGAATATTGGAGAATAGGGCCTGACATTGGCAATTTGAAATTAACGTCAGTTTTTTTTTCTGTAGAGAAAAGATAAAGGGATAAGTGTGTATTCTGTGATAGTATCGGAGTTACGCCCTTTTAGAATAAGCAAAAATTAATAAATTAATTATAAATTAAATACAAGCCCTAGCGAAAAAATTAAACTGTCAGCATGTTCATCTTTTCAAACAAAATACAGAGAACCATTAAAATTATAGACTCAGAAATATGAAATGTTGTCAATTAACTATGTTATCAGACTTGCTTTCGTGCAACCCGATGATATGCTTATCAAATTGATAGGGTTCGTGAAAACAATTCTATGAAATACCCTATCCATACCCTTTTAATGGTAACCGGTTCCGATCCTTGACCGAGTCCTCGCCCGCGCGGCACAGGGGCGCAGGGTAGGCGACAAAGGCGAGAGAGGTGCGGGCGGGCGCACTGCCCGCCCGCGTCGCTCTTGGTTCCCTTTGTCGTCCTATCCCGCGCCCCTGTACCCGCTCCCGCGAGGACCCAGTTAAGGCGCTGTCAACAGCAAATGACCTTGAGCAGCGCCACTCTTCACACATACGGATCGCATGCCTGTTAGTGAAAGAGAAAAAACTATTTCGGCAGCTTGGCGCGCGTCTAAAATCTTGCAAATAAGACACAAATAATAAGAAATAATAAAAAGTATAGATTATTTGTAACATATGACTCGTCAGCCGTGTAGGTATGAATATGTTGACTTCATGTTTTTAATTGCAGACCCATACGTCGAAAAAATAAAGACATAGAACCGTTTAATGATGATTTTAAGACCAATCTTTGCAATCATTTTCTATCGAGCCGATTTTGTTCAATTATGTATCGAGTCCGTCCAGCGTGTTTGAAATATGATGAAAATTGACATACATATTTTTTTGGATTTTTATTGTGTGTAATTTTTCTTAAAAAAGTGCTTAAATAACATCAATTTCAACAAAATTTGGTGTTGTCTGCCTCTTAAGCGGTTGGTCTATAGGGGAGACTAGCGACCACAAAACGCTTCCCGCTGTCTGTCTGTCCGTCCCTTTGTATGCTTAGATCTTTAAAACTACGCAACGGATTTTGATGCGGATAGATTGAGTGATTCAAGAGTAAGGTTTATATGTAACTATAATTCTACTCAGAGGAAGTCGCTTACTTGCTATAAGCTAGTTTAATAATAAACAAGGTAAGTACCTCCCGATTACAAACTAAACGAGTGGTAAACAAAACATATAGGTAGCAGATTTTGGCGCAGGCGTATTTAATCCACATTATCCTCAACTGCAAATTATCATAAATTTACCACAAAACGCCTGTTGACTCAGATGCTTACACAGAAACCGGGTCACGATAGGTTTGAAACGCTTTTAATTGTAAAACAATGACTAATTACACCTCCGGGTATTTAAGAGTTGTTTATAGGATGTACAGTTAGTTGACCTTTGGAACGTTAAAAATAACCTACGCGGAAAAAAATACGGCAAATCTGCTCATTAAAGATATTTGACCAAGGTTACGCTGGGCCTGGGGCTATACATTTAGAAACGCTAACAGAACACGTTTCATTGGTTTATTGAAGTCAAAACTTCTTCAGCGGCGTTGGGCACTTTTTTGGATGGGTAAAAAATTTTAAACGCGCGTCAGACGTAAGACGCAGGGAGAGTTTAAGTACCAAGATATCAGGATCCTCTAACTAAGAGCTTATTTTGAAATACCTACGAAGGAAGATGAAGCTAGAGTCGCGTTCGATTTTTGAAGTGTACGTTATTTTCGTCGCTTTAACGTATGTGCGTTTGGCCTAGTGCTAAAAGGTGTGGAATAACAGTGCGTTCTCTCAAGTGACCGCAGTTCGAATCTCGTGTAGAAAAAGTTTTTTTTTTCTTTTTGTGTAGTTTTCACTTCTGCCGGTACTCCCGAAATGCTACCCGGTGTTTTTTTGCTAGTCAGCGTGTGTGACAGGAAATATATATAGTCAATAGAAGTTTACAAACAATTTCAAATTAATCACTCTCCTAAAAATTTCACACAAACTAAGTGCCCGCTAGTATAATTATATGAAGACTTATTACGAATTTGAAACAGCTGTCAGTGTTATTAGAGTTAGCTCATTTTATATTGTAGCAAGCTCTTTGTTATGCGAGTTCATAATAATGCACGAGCATGGCAACGACCTTGCGGCACCAGTAAGGTTTCTGGCCGATATCCAGACGCAAGTACCAGTTATACCATAGTCAGTTGAAGCATTGATTTAAATAAGTCTATTCTATACCTATAGTTCATTTATTTTAGCATGATACAGAACGAAATAAAGGTTTTTTATTGGGCACGTTACACGCAACATAATGGTTGTACAAAAACATTGCTCTAAAACGTCTTTTTGAGTACTATTATTTCAAAGTAAATATTAAATGAATGTAATAATCTATTATAGTAATACTTTCAGTCATATTCCTTAATATTTACATTGCGTTAATTATTTGTGTTGATATAATTTACTTCAATCGGAAACGTGGTCTATAAAAGACCTAAAGAAGCAGAGGTTATAAACAGTGTTGAATTTTTTGACAGATTAAACGTCACAACGCCCTTATGTCACTCACATTTTTTCCAAGTTCGGAGCGTGTGCGTTGATATTGTTTCATAGCGGTTTTAGTAGTTTGTTGTTAATTTTTTGTTGAAGTTTATTGTTATTTTGTTGTTTCTGTTGCCTGTTAGTGTTCTTGTTATTATTATTTGTTATTATTGACTATGGACGGAACTGAACCCGGCCCAAGCGGGTTGCAAGGCAGGAAACGCAACCTGAACCCGATTAATGTTTCACCCAAAAAGAAACGAGCGAAGCAAAGTCCTCTTATGGCCAGTGATAAGGAAGTAGTCCTTAATATACACAAACTAGTGATGGAGATGTGGCCTAAAACTGAATCTCCAAAAAGAATAGATGTGGTGTCAAAGACGGCTGAGACTGCAGGAGTATCTACTGCCACGGTATACAGAATTCTAAGAGAGAAGAAAAGTGATGGTGATGTCAAATCACTCCCTCCCCGTAAAAGACAACCGTATAAGTTAGAATTCGACGAGATAACACTCTCGGGTATACGGAGAAAAGTGCATAACTTCTTCTTTAGAAATGAAATGCCTACCTTGGACAAAGTTTTGGTGGAGGTCAATGAAGACGAGACTTTACCGAATATGTCACGCAGCACCCTTCATAAGGTTCTACGTGACAAATTAAGCTTCAAATATTGCAAACGCAATCGGATAAGTACATTGATTGACCGGAACGACATTATCACATGGAGATACAACTATATTAATGAAATCCGGAAATGCAGAGCAGCAGGGAAGAAAATTTATTACTTAGATGAAACCTGGGTAAATGAAGGTATGCATTAAATCTACATACATACATATCGTCACGCCTCTTTCCCACAGGGGTAGGCAGAGACTACTTTGTTCCACTTGCTACGATCCTGACATACCTCTTTCGCTTCATCCACATTCATCAATCTCTTCATACATGCTCGTCTGTTTCGGATTAAATCTAATTTGAAGATTAAATTATGTGTACTATAACTCATAATAGAATGACTGTCATAATAGAATGACTCATAATGGAATGTCTGACAAAAAAAAAATAAGCAATTTGATCCCAAAAAAACATACAGCTGGGCAAAAAGAGTAGAAATTGAAAAGTGGCGATACTGTAGTGTCATCCCTTTCTAATCTATATGTATAAGAAAATGGGACGACACTACTGTATTTTAGTCTGACGTCCTGCCAACATTATTTATAAAATAAGTATTATTTTATTGTTCCACAGGACACACAAAATCTTCTGTTTGGCAAGATACCCTAATAAAAACCAGCAAGGAAGCCCACCGGGAAGGTTTGTCAACAGGGCTGAAAAATCCATCAGGGAAAGGAAAAAGACTCATAATTTTGCATATTGGTAAGGCTGTCTTCTCTGTGTAATTAGTTATAATTTATAGATTAAGGCTTGCCCCTTGTACATTATTTTAAAATTAACTGTATATTAAATATATGTTAAAAGTAGTGTAATATTTGTTTATGTCAAAAAGGATGTCATAGGAATACAAGCCTACTCTTAGCTATTTTAACAAATTTAAATGTAGCTTTCGTGACATGGCAGGTTCTGTGCACTGCACATTAGATGGTTTAATGATTCGATCGGTTAAACTCCTCATGAAGCTAGCTAAGCATAGGTTGAATGAATGTTTCTATGATTAACACAAGTCTTGGATGTTGATTTATTTATATACTAAATACTTTGTCATAAGTCATAAGTCATTTATTTGCAGAAAATAGTGTACAATAAGATGGTAATCAATGGTGTCAGTTTAAGTATGTAGAAATATTTATTTATATGCTTTAGCACAATGTTTCCTAGAAATGTTCATTTCTTTTATTTTCAGGATCAAGTGATGGATTTGTGGATGGTGGAGATTTAGTTTTCGAAGCCAAGAAAGGAGACGGAGATTACCATTCAGAGATGGATGCCCATAATTTTGAAAAATGGTTCACTGGATTGAAAAACAAACTGGATAAAGATGCCATTATAGTAATGGATAATGCAGCGTATCACTCAAGAAGACAAGACAAAATCCCGACAAGTCGTACCAGGAAATCAGATATCCAAGCATGGTTACAAGAAAAAAACATTCCTTTCGAGGATAAAGAAGTACGGGGTTCATTATTAACAAAGGTGAAACTACACAAGCATTTACATCAGAAATATGTTATAGATGAAATGGCAAAAGAAATGGGGTATACTATTTTACGATTACCACCCTATCACTGTGAACTGAACCCCATAGAACTTATTTGGGCACAAATGAAAGGGTACATTGCTACCAAAAATAATGATTTTAAAATGGCAACAATAAAAAGTTTAGTGCCTGAAGCTTTTGCCCGTATTACTGCCGACAGCTGGAAAGCATGCATAGAACATGTGGTAAAAGAAGAGCAAAAAATGATGAGACTTGATTTTATAATCGAAGACACCGCTGAAAAAATGATTATAAACACAGCCGATGATTCAAGCAGTCTAGACACAGATGATGATGAATAAATATAATAAATATAACAGGGCTGTTGTTTTATTCGACTTTTATGCATAGTTATAAACAACTATATACGTATTTAAATATTTTTATAATTAAATTTTGTTAAACTTGATATCCAAACCCTATGCCTATGTATTGTCCAACAATAAAGTATTAATGACAAATGCACAGAATAATTGAATATATTGAGAACATAGATTTTAATTAACTTTATCAGCGTATATTAGAATTTGAGTTGACAACCACTGCTTCTTTTTTTTTTTTTTTTCTCATCCTAAATTAAATGAACTATATGGAGTCGCAATATCTGTACAAGACGTCAATTTATTGTAACTTTTGACAGCTGCAATCCTGCTACAGTTTAACCACAGTATAAAGTACACCCGTCTGGTTTCCTGAGCTCTTGCCCTCGCGCTCGATTTTACGCACGGACTGAGTTTTGTACATTGTTTACTAAGTTTGTAGCGTTATTTAGCATTAAGAACAGAAGCCTGCTACATGGTAATGGTCGATTATTTACGTAAAACTATTTTCTAATTAGTACAATCCACTTTGGCCACTGAAAATATGGACATTTAGGACACTAGGTAGGTTAGGTTCGTTAAATCGCTTTAAATGTCCGAAGGGCAACCAGCTAAGAAATAGGAGCTCCTCTACTGCTAGCTCCTTTATTTTGGTGGACGATTATGACAAAGAATTATGGATAAAGAACGAAAGCGTCGTGAGCCAAATGGTGTTTGCGGTTAAGATATTGATTGCCGCTCCAATGTACGAAACTAATATAATCATGAACTTTCTCCTCACGTAAACGTTAAATATAGACAGTGATCTATGGACTAGCCGATTAATTTCTACGCAAAATTTAAGCGAGTTACCTGAATCCCCTCTCGTGATTTCTGTCGGGCGCGCAAAAGGAAACCTTCTCAATGGTTTGGTCCACGATCAACCCCTTGGTTTCTTCTTCCACAACTCGGAGCCCATCGCCGCTGACGTGAAGCACCGCACGCACAGGCCTCCGCCGGGAATTCTGTAAAAAAAAACATTCGTAAAAAACTGTGCAAAAGTACTATATTAACAATAGATAATGATTTTCACACATTAGCTAGTCGCTTACTCCTAATTAAAAATAAAACTAGGTAGTACTCCTACAAGAGGTCATTTTTAATCTGTATTTTGCCATCTGTAGTATCATGAACTAAGAATTATATACGGCGCTTTTATCAAGCTATTCGAATGAGAATATTATTTCGTTTGCATTAAAATTCCAATAAAACGCCACTTCCAAGACACTTTTCAAAGATTCTCTTACAATGTCTTTTCAAAAGGGCTTATTTCTCTACCAAAACCATTGAAAAATCACTCCTCATATATTCTGACGGATTTGGTATCATAATAGCGTTCACCATTTTTATCTTTCAAACGCCATAGGAGCAGAGTAGAAAGAGATGGCGAACGTCATTGCTACCGCCAGCACGTGAGTGACTACAAGACCTCTGGACTGTTATTTTGTAAACAACGTAAACATGTAAGCATACCTATACAACGGGATTCAAATAGGACATAATAACAGTATTTTTTTCGGTCTGATTGCCTTCAGAAAGCCAAACGCTACACAATTCGGTAGCTAATGGTTAATGGCGCTTGATTCATCATCCTTTGACCCACTGACCAGCGTAATTGGCAAGTGGCCAACTAAATAATTACGTTGAGTTGAATTGGGTTGATTCGTGTTTTCGTGTCAAAATGATCAGCGAGTTCCGTGCGTCGGGTTGCGTAAGAGACTTTGACCTGTTAACATTCGAGGCGTTATTCCAAGGACTTTTAAGAGTCGCGAGATCGCGAGTGCTTCCGCTTAACTTCTTCGAAGTTAGTAAGTAGATTTCAATAGTGGTGACACTATTAACTAAGTTTTCAGATGCCGCTTTATATCGAGTAGATTTTTCAAGTTGAAATGCCATACATAGAATTTAAGAAGTTTGAAGCTAAGAAAACCTCTGTAACAAGTACCTAAGTCAGAAGGAACTATTAATTTGCACAAGTGCGTTTTCGCTTGCGTTAGATTGGACCTTGCATTATCGAGCTAAAAAAAACATCAAGGTAAAAATAACATCGATAAGAATCGTTGCTCCGTGAAAAAAAAAACACAAACAAACACACTTTCGCATTTATGCTGACATAGCTTAAGCCTAATTTCTGATCAATGTGCAATGAACTCACCCGTAAGACCTTAATTGCTTCTTCGCAGACCTGCATGCCCCTTGACTCGAACACTTCCACACATCCCAGGTACTTGACGGGGAAGGTGCATGTGCCCGCCCGGACGGACGCCTCGTCGGCGTGCCATTGGTGCGGACGCGCCGACTCCGGCGGCGAGCCCTGGAAACCAATATTCAGTTCGTAAAGGCTTGTTTTATTTGCAAAGAAGTGGGTCACCTGATGGTATAAGTGCCGGCACGTAAGTCTAATCTGACCTTGTATGCGCAGACACGTGACTCCACGTGACTCGTCATCGTTAGACTTACGTGCCGGCACGTATCGAAACACCATAAGAATTGTAAATGCATTGCCAGCAGGGCTAAATTGGAATACCTCGTGCCAGTAATTTCAGACCCATTATTCATAAACGCTCTATAGGCCGTTGCTAACTTAGCAATCGTTATCTGTGACTATGACATTTACCTTTCACAGATAAGGACAAACGATTACTAAGTTAAAAGAGGCCTATAGAGTGTTTATGAATAAGGGGGTTTATCTCTACGTCGGACACAGCAGCGCAAGCAGTGCTGCTAGGCGGCAGGATTAGCGAATAAGATGAAATTTTAGGAGCGTTAGGAAAAATGACGAGAACGTTAGGCGACACAAAGCCCTTCATGAAAGTAATTGACAGAGATTTGAATCGTGATTCGTCGACCCTTTTGCATAACTGTCAATTGAGAAATGTTTCTACAGTGGGTCATGATTCCATTGGCATGACTATACTTGGTCTTAGCTAATTTTCAAAGAAGTACTTATTGTTTATTTTTATAGCAATAAAATATAATTTTGATCGAACCCCGCAAGGTGGACAGACAATGGGAGCGGATCAGAATTGATAAAGTTTAAAAAGAATAAAGTTTAAAATGTATAATATGTAGTTCAAAATATATAAATATAATGCAATTTTCTGTGAAACTATTAGGTATATGATTTTTTTTTATAGCGTGATCTATAGATTGGTTTAGGTTAGGTTAGGTTTAGTTTATACAGTTTATAGCAATTCTGTTGATTTGCAATTTTCTGAGAAAATCGCATTGTATATTTTGAATCATTATGTATTTTAATCCATTATACATTTTAAACTTTATGGATTTTAATACTTACCCGAAGGCTCGTGTAAAGTAAGTGCCATGTATAGTTTGAAGTATCCAAGACGGCCAAAATGTTCGGTACACCATAGATACGGTATGCCGAGCCGAACTTGTTGGTCACCTCCAGACGTTTCATACTATATTATGTATGTTTATGACGCTGACTGTATAGGTACATCAGTGGACGTCTCCCTGGTGATATGATGATGATGATGATGGTGATGTGGTGTAGGAATAATACGTACCTTGCGCCGTCGGAAGGACTCGCGGAAGGAGCGGCGCAGGCGCTCCATGCCGGCGCGGGGCGGAGAGAGGGCGCCCCCTGCGCGCGCCCGCCGCAGCGAACTGCGGACCGACGATTTCTGGAGACACCAATGTTAATGTTAAACAGGTGGCGTAAATACAAGTTCCTCAGATTTATTTTACTGTGGTTGACAAACAAAATGTTTCCATACATCTGTCGATGTCGAAAGTGTACGGATACGGAGTTAAAAGAGCGACTTTATTTTAATAATAATAATAATAAAGGCGTAGGGATGTGACGACCCCATCGCCCGCTGGTGTTGTCGTGTCACCAGTGCAGTCAGTCATCGCAGGGCGGCTTGTGGCGAGCTGTTGGTGTGTAGCGACACCAAGAACCTGAGACCTCCGGGGGTACACACACACACATGCGCTCATACACACACTCACACACAGTTACACACCCACCCCGCCTCTAGTTTGCCTTAATTGGCCGCCTAGAGTGGAGCGCAAGAGCTAAAGAGCTAAAGCTCGAAGGTTGGATGTGTTTGCGTAAGTGGCGAGTTGGCACCTGATGCGACTGTATAAGGACCAAGTGATGGTTGTTCAAAGTCCAGGAACACCTCTCCATCCTTAGCCGTGCACACCAATGTTGCCACCTCGTTGCCCCGAGCGGGCGGCAGTTTGAGGGGCCCATTTAGTGGGCGGCAAGTCACCGCCTACCAAACTTCAATTTGTTGAGATATTGAAATGGTAGGTGTCCGTTTATCTCACTCCATAGCCCATTAATCCTGCCACAGCATCCCAACCCCATAGCCCATTCCATGTCGTTCCCTACCAGGCAATAGTTTGGCAACTGTGGAGGACTGTCCGCTAGCACATCTCCATGGTGTATTAGGGGATAGACCTCCATAGTTGCGCCCATCTCATGTTAATATTATATGGTACCAAAGGCCTCTTCATGTTGGCCTCGGCCCCATGAATGCCTTTCAAATGACCGGGTCCCCATGGGCCCGTGATCGGAAACCCGTACCAACATAATAATAATAATAATAATAATGTTTTATTTTGTTTTGTTTTATTGTTTTATTTTAAATCCAAAGTTATCATGAAAAATGTTTACAGATGTGTACAGTCAGTATGACACAATAACCTGCTGTATTATTCCGAAATAATTTTAAGAAAAATAAAACATCAGGATGGGCGTCTCTCCTCCGTATAAAGAAGTGCATCAGCGTTACTTCTTTGTTCTATCTAGGCTCAGCCAGTTTTGTTTAGTTCGGGGCCTCTTAGAGCTAAGGGTAAGGGGCTGTGGCATTTTAACAGTACTACCACCCTGAAGTTTGTTATAACAGCATTTAAATTGAAGGACATGGATATAATGTAGGTGTCGCTTATTGCTTGAGCAGGCGCATCTCACTGAGAGGAGGACCGTGCCCAATGCGTGTGATCTAGATTTATTAATAACAGTGTATAATTAACACAGACGAGGAAAATACACACAATAATAGAGCGTAAATATTCGCCATCAAAACAAAATGTAAATATTTTTGTACACATCTATTACTAAAACAAAACCCTGCCAAGTTTCTACCACATTAATATTAATCAGAATTAAGTACTTTAATAAAATAATAGAATCCGGTACACAAAGACGCTGTGTTGTGGAGTTTTAAGGGGTCTTTGTTGAATAGCGGACGTCTTTCGGGTGATGATAATGATGATGAATGATGGAAAAATAGTTTATTACGAACCTTGCGACTAAAGTTTTTATTATTTCAATTTGCAAGACAGTCCATATCTCGTACTTTACGAGGACGTTTCAAAAGAAAGTAAACGCCACTTTGTTTACTTAACAAATATGTACAATCGAATATTCCACGAGCAGTGACACGATAACTCTACGTTGGTGTTTATTACAATGTAATTAACGTTATCTTTCAGTTTTCACTGTGCCAGCCTGAATTTTAGGCCAAACTGATAACGATGTGAAATGTAAGGATTTTAAGTTTTATTTTATGAAAACAAGCAAGTGGGTCTGATGGTAAGCAATCACCAAAGGATAGCAGCTACGTTGCCAGCCTAGAGAGTGGGCTTATTGTCTAACTCGCTCGCAATCGCCATCGTGTTCATTTTGACAGTTCTTGTATGAATGTGACTGCTAGCTGATTCCGATGCCAATTGTCAGCCCATACATGAACTGTCAAAATGAACACGATGGCGATCGCGAGCGAGTTAGACAATAAGCCAACTGGCCTTATGCGCTAGTATTTACTTAATTTCACCGGTAGTCTTAACATCCACGCCTGAACACAGCAGCTTGGAGGCAGGATTAGCAAGTAAGGTTTACTACACACAACACTATCATAGCACCGCACCACATACCATGCTCATTTATTCAAGTAACACGTAGGTACATGTGTTACTTTAACGCGTAATAAAGTAACGAGTTACAGACAGTGATAACTCTTTAAAGCAGTGTTTTCAATATTTATGATTGGGTTTAATATGTAAATACATATAACAGATAAGTACCAATACCGTGTGTATTGAAAATAAATAACACGTACAATAATATACTGTTAACCAACTTTAACAGCTGTATAAATGAAAACTGTGAAGTGTGAAATGGTGCTGATAAATACGTAAACACGCTGCATGTGCTTACGTGTCGTTGGCTCAATCAAATGCTTCTGAAATCGTTTGTCTTCACTGACTGATCATCAACGAGCAACTACTACGTCTATAAACCTGAAATTTGGTCTCTTTTGTAGCGTAAATTAAGGCGGTACCTAAAGATTAAAGAACGGATATTTTTGGAAATTCCCGCGTGATATGATATTGTTTTTCCTTGAAGTAGAAACATTATCTGACCGCAAAGGTAAATAAAAATGGGACAAACTCAATGAACCCGCAAAAAAAATATTTTTGAATAACCGGTGGTTCTACCGCTTACGTTTCCCTCTTCAAAAAATTATCTTACTGATTTCAAATCTATTTGATATTTTACGTGATTAGTCTTAAGAGGCTGACAACACCTAATTTTGTTGAAATTGATGCTATTTAAACACTTTTTTAAGAAAAACTGCACACAAAAAAAATACAAAAAAAATATAATGTTAATTTTCATCATATTTCAAACACGCTAGACGGGCTCGATACATAATTGAACAAAATCGGCTCGATAGAAAATAATTGCAAAGATTGGTCTTAAAATCATCATTAAACGGTTCTATGTCTTTATTTTTTCGACGTATGGGTCTGCAATTAAAAACATAAAGTCAACATATTCCATACCTAAACGGCTAACGAGTCATATTTCACAAATAATCCATACTTTTGTTTATTTCTTATGATTTGTGTCTTATTTGCAAGATTTTAGACGCGCGCCAAGCTGCCGGAATAGTTTCTTCTCTTTCACTAACAGGCACGTGAACCGTATGTGTGAAGAGTGGCGCTGCTCCAGGTCATTTGCTGTTGACAGCATACGACAGAGTCAGAGTAGTTTAAGTTTAAAATATTCTCACGACTATTTTAAGTAAGCAGTAAGTACATAAATAAATAATAGATTTGCAAATGCCATTAACTTCAACTGATAAGATCGCGTTAAATGGGTAACTTACAAATCCTTTCGATTCCAGCTTATCTTTTCTTATTAAATGCGTTATTGCCCGGAAAAAAAAACAAGTTGAATTAAATCAGATATAATTATGATTATAAAAACCTTATTGCACAATTCGATTGCCATTATACATCTAACTCAGGATCCGTAAACATTGTCACATGGTTGGTAATAAATAATATTTAGTCCGTTTCGTGTGTTGCCTTTTTTAAATGTTTTTGTTTAGCTTCCAATGTTTTTTATATTTCGCATTTACATTTGCCATGTTAAAGTAGTATTCCTAACGGTTTTTCATGCATACAGTACACACTTCAGTTACATAATATAAAAGCAGTTTTATGGATCTGAAAGCATGACATCAATTAGCCTTCTGCGTTTATGCGGCATATTTTTAAAAAATCTAATCTTTAGATCAATGTGCCTAATACTTCAGAAATAATTCACACATTCACAGACATTTAAATTGAATGTTTTTCTGTCAAAGTGATAGAATTAGTGATTTCATGAAGTGTGAATTGCATGTTTAAAAATAAAAACGTCACATGAAATTCACTTTCGTTTCGCTCTGCTGTGGCATATAAAGTTTCAATTAGGTAGTACGATTCCATTTTCACTTGGTGCCGTTTTACATAATTATGTAATAAAATATGCAAGTAAGAGTATGTGTCAGAATACATTTATAAATTAGGCAAATAACTAATCTCTGAAAGTTTCAAAAATGCCAATCAATTTATTTGAAGTAGTGTAGAGTGTAGGTAGGTACAGGTGGTTAGGTAATGAGGTGAATTGATTTTACCTAAGATTGCAATCTATTTATAGCCGTTACAGTATTTACACTTAAATATAATATTAAGCGGTTACATACTATTTACTACAATATCTGAAAACGAAAATATACGCGCTGTTTTTAGGTACTTAAGTACCAATATCGTCATGTTATTAATAGCTAAGCTTTCGGTGTTTTGTTTGTGTGTTCAGAAATCTTATGGAACTACAGAACCGGTGAAAACAAATGTGGTAATAACTAAAATTATAATCGCGATCGCGCGAATCATTTAAAACTTCTTATCCCGGGGAAGTTCCCACGGGACATTACATTCTACATAGTTTCGAGAAACAGTGGCTAGTTAGTACAAATAAGCTTAAAAATATTTAAGTAGATCAAAGCTTGTGGGGCCTAGCGCGGTGGTTTTTATCACGGATATAAAGCATGCATCTTTCTCTAACCAATTAATGTGTGTGAACGGGATGGGCGCTTTTTAAATCCGTTTATATAACGGTGAGTTGATAGGGGTTCTACACCCGTAATCAGTATAATCTAGTGATCTATTAAAGGAGAGCGTAACACACCGACTGGTTGGTAGCCGAGCTGTTGTGTCCTCAATTTAAATTAAGAAGAGGTTTTAAACAGGCACCTCTGTCATGTTGAAGAATGAAGATATGAAAACAAATACGAATGAGCTTGCTGAAATACCTTTCCGCAATATATACCCACCATCCAGCTGCTCTAAAAAATGGTCGCTTCAGAAACCAGATGGGATTTGTTATATTTGACAACTTTTAGTGCATAGTTAAGCGCTTACTACACAATTGAACAACGGTGACCACATGGCATGGGAACGAAAATATGGTCAAGGGTGAACGACTGCGCGCAGTAATTTAAATCCTATTACAAGGGGAGTAACGTCCAAGCGTTGCGATTGTCTCGTGAGCTAAATTCTCTTGTTTACCTACTTCACACGCATATGTCCCACTTATGTAAGGCGACTGTTGCCGTGAACTCGAGTTACTGGTCTGTTATTGAAGGCGATAGACTTTAAAAAAAACGTCCACATGTCCCTATGCAATGAAGTCAAAAAACTTTATGTAAGTACATACTTACCATTTTTTAAAACGACAATTCTGCATTTTTTTATATCAGTGTTTTTCAAAGTGTGGGTCGCGACCCCCCGGGGGGTCGGGAGACCTATCCAGGGGGGTCGCGAGGCTCAGCTCCGAGAAAGTATTGTGACTAGATGGAATGATTTTGTTTTCAAGGATGTACATTTTAATACAACAACAATCAATCTTAGACAAATAACACATTGTGGTTTGTCGTCCGTAACAGAAAAACCGTATTTTAAATAGTTTTAGTCATATTTTCTATTTTTCTTCTTTTTAGGCTCACTTCCTGATGTTGATGTTAATCCCGACGTTGTAGGCATCGATGATCTTTTTAGATACTTTTCCATTTCGTCGCAAAATAATCTCCAAAATAACAGCTGCCTTTTAATATTTAAAAAGGGGTAGGTAGGTTGCGAAACAACAAGTACCTTCTGAATACTTGTGATAAATATAGGTTGCGTTCCAAAACGCATAAATGATTGAATGATAGTAGGGTGCGTTCCAAAATAATTCTGTTAAAATAAGAGTTGGGTTCTAAGGTTAATCGTACAAATTAGGTTTTGGGGGGTCGCGAAGGAATTTTGATGGTCATTAAGGGCCGTGACACCAAAAAGTTTGAAAAACACTGTTTTATATGAATAGGAAGGCAAACGAGCAAGTGGGTAACCTGATGGTAAGCGACCACCACTGCCCATAGACACCCGCAACCCCGGAGGGATTGCAGATGCGTTGCCAACCTGAAGGACTACGATGAAATGCCTCTTGTGCCTGTAATTTTCCCGGCTGTCTTACTCTCCACACCGGAACACAGTAGTGCTTGCACTGCTGCTTAGCGGCAGGATTAGCGTGTAAGATGGTGGTAGCGATCCGGACGGACCTTGCACAAGGTCCTACCACCCGCATTATCTTAAAACGACGATATTTCGGTTTTGATTTTGGAGACTTATCAAAATGCAGTAACAATTAAAAAAAATACAAACGTAGGTATGCACAAGCACATGCTAATCAATGCGTCTGTTTTACGAGTATAAGACGAAAAAGAAATTGATATTCGCTTAAGGCGCTGTCAACAGCAAATGACTTGGAGCAGCGCCACTCTTCACACATACGGTTCACGTGCCTGTTAGTGAAAGAGAAGAAACTATTCCGGCAGCTTGGCGCGCGTCTAAAATCTTACAAATAAGACGCAAATCATAAAAAATAAACAAAAGTATGGATTATTTGTGAAATATGACTCGTTAGCCGTTTAGGTATGAATATGTTGACTTTATGTTTTTAATTGCAGACCCATACGTCGAAAAAATAAAGACATAGAACCGTTTAATGGTGATTTTAAGACCAATCTTTGCAATTATTTTCTATCGAGCCGATTTTGTTCAATTATGTAACGAGCCCGTCTAGCGTGTTTGAAATATGATGAAAATTAACATTATATTTTTTTTGTATTTTTTTGTGTGCAGTTTTTCTTAAAAAAGTGTTTAAATAACATCAATTTCAACAAAATTAGGTGTTGTTAAGCACTTTGAGTTCGTCTAGAGAATAATGCAAAACAGCTGTAACAAATAGGCTAAACAGCCGTAACAAATACAAGTTTTTGTTAATCAACCATTGAAAAGCACGCGGGATATTTCAATGTCACACTTCAGAAATTCGGAGTTTAGATATTTCCGGGGTGTATCCATCCATACAAACCAATCTAGTATATCTGCTCTATTGTACAGTTATTTTTTCGGTTTAGCATACCTATTTAGTTCTAGAAACTACCCATGTACCTATATGATTATAAAATCGTTAGCTGTTGCTCTTATTCCAAGGGAATTTCCCATTTTCCCGTGAGTGGTGTAAAGAAACCTAAGATAACGATAGCCTTTCCATTATTTTTTTGAAGGAATCGTTTTAGTACCTACCTCCTTAGATTACATATACAAACTATTGTTGCTCGCGACTTCGTCTGCAAAGAATTCGTTTATCGCTATAGTCTGGCAGCTAAATCACTGCAGCCAGATGACACTTCCAAATGTCATTTTACGAAATAATGATACCACATTTATTTCACTAGTGCTCGACTAAGGTCACGTAATGAATGTTTTGATTATTGAACGAACGAAATATTTTATGAATGTCACATTCTTAGTTTAGTATATTTTAAATTAAACGCGATACTTTTGAGGTGTTCAAGGTTCATATTAATGAACAAAAATGACTTTTGCATTTCCACTCCGAACTGCAACCAAACTCAAAACTTTAAAGGCTTAGTCCGCTGATTCGGAATAATATAAGTTTTTAAGTAAAGTACAGATATAGAAAAAAATATTAATGAGATCATAGTTGTTTTATTTATGGCAAAATGGGGAATGAGTTGAAAACTGGTAACTAATTTGACATGCTTCCAAATCGCGCTCTTACACTACTACTAACTAGAAAACATACAAAAAAATACGCTTTGAAAATTCACTATTTCAACATAAATGACGCAAATGAATTTCATTATATCGTTCATTCTTTCATTCACTCACTAAGTCACATCACTATTTAATATTCGCCAAAAACTGACAACACTGAAAGTGTCATCTGGCTGCAGTGATTTATCTGCCAGACTATATCCCACGTGAATTTTCCGGGATAAAAAGTATCCTATATGCTACTCCAGACTTTTCTCTATGTGCCAAATTTTATCCAGATTCGTTGGGCCGTTCTTACTGCTTGAGTAACAAACAAAAATTCATCCATCCAAACTCATTTATAATAGGTAGGTATTAGTTATTTAGATAAATATATAGGTACCTAAACAGAGATACGGTATACCAGTATCGCGATAATATTGACGTTAATTAAGTATTTATTTTTGACGGCAACGTAACGTGCGAAGTTGTTAAAAATATGGTAGTACCTATTGGAAAAGGGAATGTGATCGCGTTAGGGGCCTCGCCTTTGTAGGCCGGTGTTTCAAAGAGATCCGATGGTAATGTAGAAAAAAAAACATACTTAATTAGATTTAACGAATCCGTATAATATGTTAAAAAATAAAAAGGAAAAATACTGCTTATGCTAACAAGCTCATGTCACCTCACATGCCAGTACAAAAACTGTTTGCAAGTATGGATTACTATGTATCTACGTACTTCGTATTTTGAAGTGACAACAGGATAACGCAAGGCAAGATCGGAAATTAGGATATTAGATACACTTGGAAAAAATAAATGACAATGACAATTCGAAGTTAAATACGTAAGTAGATGGTTTATGATTCCGTACCTACTTCAAAAGGCTAAAAGTATTTTTACACTCACTCAAGTAAATTAAATAACAGAACTAATACCTACCTGAAGGTATTACGAGTATTTTGGAAGGTTTGGAAAAGAAACGGAAATGGTTGATTTCTTGTTCTAAAAAAATATTTTTACGCGATTACAGACTTTCTTTTACGATTTAACTTTTCGTCAGAGGTCGTCAATGTTTTGGTGCTTTCAAAATTTATGAACTTAAGTAATATTATAAGTAAGTATGCATAGTTAAATATAGATAGAGCCTAAAGCGATTGTAGGTGCATCTAGACACGAAAGTCTCAAGGTACCTTAGTCTCCTGCAGGCTTATTACGTAACTCGCTCGCAATCGCCATCGTGTTCATTTTGACAGTTCCTGCATGAATGTGACAGCTAGCTGATTCCGATGCCAATTGTCAGCCCATACATGAACTGTCAAAATGAACACGATGGTTATTACGTAACGAGCGAGTTACGTAATAAGCTTGCTGATCTCCTAATCCTCCAAAAAAACCCTCAAAAATGAGTGGTCACTTTTTTACAATTTACATGCTATACCTACTTGGAATCACGTGAATAGCACTCTTAATAGCTACTTAGGTAATTGATAAAATTCGAAATGGTCTCATTAGTACATAATTGTTTAATAACATGATAATTAATTAACACAAAAAAATATTAATTGACATAATTGTCATAATAAAATTTTCAAGGTAAATATTTTATGTTCATTTAAATGGACCTCCGCAAAGTAACGCCTGATTCAATAAAATATAATTGTCTAACTTTCAATATTCGTCCATCGAACCGGCCTATGACTTTGTTTTCGGGATCCTAATTACCTACCTATTTTCCCGTAACTAGGTATGCTTACACCTACACATTATATACCTACATCGATACCGTTACACGTAGGTACGAGTAGGTATTATAGTAGTGTAGGTAGTACCGTAAATACATTAGCGTAGCAACATGCTGCACCTACTAACAAATCACCTCCATAGCTGTTGTCATAACTCACAAGGCCGTCTGTTGCAGCTGCTAAGCTGATGGGTCCTACTAACCTACAAATAGATACAGTTGCCTTACGACTAATAAAGTATTTATAAAAAACATTTACATACATACATATATCACGCATACCGTATAGCAAGCATACGTATGTTTTTACGGAATAAGAAAACAAAAGACCATCTAGAGACACCCAACATGAACAATACCTTATAGTAAAATGTTGTTTGTAATGTACCTAGATAACACACGCATGCAAGGTAAGGTACCTAGGTACCTATAGTAGATATGACACGGTATAATATGCAGATCCGTCCACCGGTAGTAGGTACATTAAATACCCAGAACAATAAAGCGATGACCATAGCTATTGAATGAGTCAATGTGTATTGCATTGAATTGTAAATTAAGTGTAATCAAATGAGTTCGAACCATTTTCAGGTCAGCAGGGTTCTGCGTTTGCGTTTGGGCTCGGTCAAACGGCTCGTGCGCCGATGATCCTTGGTTCCCCATGGTGGCTGGCAAATTCCGATGTCGACACTCACAACACAACACTAACACATACCCACTAGGCAATCCAACTTGCACCACACTGCACTACCTACGCGAAGTCTTTACGCACATCGACAGCGCCATGCCCATCACAATCAAGTCTATTCAATTTAAATTTCAACGGCAATTAAAACACGTTTCATCTCCGTGATCACAAAAAACAAGTTACCTAATAACGAAGTAAATAACTTCTGATATACAGGTACATTAATCCGTAGCACAACAAGATAATAATTTCGAAGAACTCGAAATTCAACAAACAAGGCAAAGCCCACATTAAACAATGTTGGAACCGTGGAATGGTGCAACCTTGACGTCTTGCGTGTAAAAACTGTTCATTAAGTACCTAAGACACTTTAGTAATTCAAATAAATTAATGATCAGGATGATTACGTTGAATCGGTTACAGGTGTGTAGGAAGCAACGGAACAAAAGAACTTTCAGTCACTCAAGCTGATGATCGATTCATCTTAGTCGGGGTAGTTTAAGAGCAGGAATCGTGTGAATTCGTTAACAATATTTTTAAAAACAGGGGTCAACTTTTCCCACAAGCGATGAATAAACGCGGAGAGGCGCAATGAACCCGGCACCCGGCCCGCGGGGGGAGGGCGGTTCGGTAGGTAGCTGGGAACGACTGCCGATGCCAGCTGAACGTTATTTTTTCCCACAGCATTGTTCTTTGGACCGTAACGGAGCGATTGCAAGCCTAATCCACTTTTTCGTTAATCACACAAACACTTCCAGTTAGTATCACAGAAAACACTGAACTTCATTTTGACTAGATGTAGAGTTTTGAGTAATGACGTTAAGTTAGAGACAGGAAGAGGCGCGCGCGCCGCGCAGGCAGCGGACAACTGTCGTACTGAGTGGGTCGTGTCGCGTACGGGCCGGGGCCGAGACTCGCGCAAACCCTGCAGAGTGGAGCGCGCGGAGCCCCGGCCCTGCCCCGCCGCTCCCCGCGCGCGACCGGTCCTATGCATTGTCAAGAACTGACGGTGAGATCATCTAAAGCCAGATTTTAATCCGATCTCGATCATTCCAAAATAGACAATTTAAAATCAGACAAATGAAGAAATTGATATGACAATAGCTGAGACTTCTTAAATTTATGCTAGGTGACTTAGGTCTCTTAGAGAACATAGCATGACATAGCTTACTAGTAAGTAAGTCACTATGAGAATTAGTAGGTTACAAGTGAAGGTTTGATCATAGCCGTAGTTTCGTAATGTATCGGCATTCATGTGGAATTTGGTCTAAGTTAGTCAAATCTGAATTTCCATAAGCGCACTCGCCTACAGACGCAACATCTGGTAAGAGCGCGTGCGAGGGAACGGGACGGACGCAGGTGCAAAACTGGGGCCTATTATTGGCATGGAATGGAACACATGTTATATCCAATTGTAACCCAAACAAGCAGACGGCCTTCATTTCATTTACTGCCAATACATACATTGGAGTTGAATCTACATCAGTTTTGTAATTAGAACACTGAATGTTCAAATGAAAATTACTAACATAACTGTGCAGATGCAGATGATTAATCACTTCAACGAATGCCTTACATATCCAAACCTCACGAAGAAAGTTTCGTATTTAAATACGTGTTGAGTCATTGACTGAGTCATCGCATCGCATACCATAAAGGTCGAAGTTGTCGGAATCTTGCTTAAGATAGGAGGCTGCAATGAACACTCACGTTCATCGGTGAACAGACTAATTCTATCTACGTAAGTACTATCCATGAATCAATTTCCGTTAATATGTAAAACGTCAAGATAGTTATAATGACTGTGCAACGTCTCATCAACAAATCGGATGCAGATACTATTCAGTATGAGTCAGTCGGTTTTTAGTCGTAATTATACCTGTTTGCAAACGTACTTTGCTATTTTAACGGCCCTCATTAGGGCCATGATGAGGTTCGAACGAATACGACTAATTATTGCACATTGATAAATAACACGTGGTGGTTCCTTGCTTTACTATACCAACCACAACCCTAAAGAAGGGATAGTAGCGCAGGCAACCAAGGCCACACTGCACAATGAGAAAGAGAACATCTATGAATTGAAAAAATCAGACACCCTGTCTACAGTGCACAATTTTGGCAAAACGCCAGTGCCGATGTAAATTTGGGCGAATATTTTAGACTTATCCCTTCTCCATCACATATCCCCATTTTAATGCTGAAAATGTAGACGCTGTTTATAGTTGAAGATCTAATAAGGGTGGGTATGGGCTAGTGGATAACAAAACGCATTATGTACTACATATATACATCCGTATCATGAAAATCGAGTAAAACCTGAAGACATAGGATACGCGTGAATGTCATCTTAGGCTAAAATTTTATCAGTATAAGTGCCGGCATGTAAGTCTAGCGCTAGCGATGACCTTGTATGCGCAGAAGTATAAAATATGGTATCCTAGCTGGTATGGTATGGTAGCCGGGGAAATTACGGGCACAAGAGGCATTTCATCTTAGCCCTCTAGGTTGGCAACGCATCTGCAATCCCTCCGGGGTTGCGGGTGTCTATGGGCAGTGGGTGGTGATCGCTTACCATCAGGTGACCCACTTGCTCTTTTGCCTTCCTATTCGCATAAAAAAAAAACCGTGGGTGCGCAGATCCTATCCACGTGACTCGTCATCGCTAGACTTATGTGCCGGCACGTATAAGGGATTCGAAATCTTGTAGGTTTGAAATCGTGCCAAGTAATTTCCGTCGAGCAAGATGCAAGTAGGTTCGGTTGATATAAATGCTGCGAAGCAAACAGTGCTATATGGTTGTTCGCGGGTCGTTAGGGACAATGCCCTGCAGGCAGTCACCGTAAAATTGACGCGTCCATTATTGTCTCTTTCTGTCTACAATTACTACCGCAAACTTTTTTTAACAACTAAATGTCCCGTTATAATGAGCTCGATTTGATTGTTATGTTCTGATTAGCGGACACGCAAAAATTTAAAATAACTTAACGAATACATAAGACGAATTATCAATGAGATATACCTCGTAGACCACGATTACCTTTAACTAACTCCCGATATTTCCACGCAGTTGCATGCATCATGATCAGATCACAGGAAGACTGAAGAAATTTCGGGTGAATGTTACTGTCGCAGCGGTCTATATCCCGTTGATAACATGTCTTATGTTATTAAACGTGAATCTGTCAACGAATACATACTAACATTTAAAGAAACTAAATTAAATTCAATGTGATGTTAATTCTTAAGTTAAGTCTGTATTTCTCTTTTATATTTTTTAATGGCAATAAACGTTATCTTATCTTAATATTAAGTAAGGAGGAATAGAAATGAGATATTACAGCTTCAAAAGATTTTCGAGTAGCCGATCATAACGGCGTTCACATTCGTTTCCCGGATTCCCGTGCGTTTTTCCCTGTTATTTCAGTCTGTTAATTCCAAAATATTACGGATATACATTTATATCAAAGGAAAACAATAGTCACGTGTAATGAAGCCGTTAATAAGAGAGTTTATTGTGTTATTTCCCGTAGGGAAGTGGGGTAACATTGTTATTAATACTAGTTGCTGTTGCTACTAACGCACTAGGGTACCAATACCAAACAGTACAGCGCAAGCCAAAATAATTATATGCACACTTTTGACAGCAATCGTCAGCAGGCAACAGGGATGGGTAATGAATTTCAAGTGGGTTTATACCGTGGGTTCCGTGGGTGCATTAAGTTTTAAATTTATCGAGTGTCTACTTCTGTAAAAGGAAATATTATTTTGCAGTGATCATTAAATACGTAAAGGCGAATGTGGTCCAAAACGTATTAACAAAATCACGATAGCATGAATAGATACGTAAATTTTCTTAGTCGATGAACATATAGGTAATGTAGTAAGCAGCGTAGTGATATTTTATTGATAGACGACAGACGTCATCCGCGGCTTTGGCGCCTGCATTTCTAGAGCGACCGTGGTTCCTAGGTGAATCCAATGAATATTTCCATCACACAAAATCAATAGTGCGCCACTATCATATATGTCGTACAACGGTGATATTTCTTTATGAGGGGCGAATATAACAATCATCCTAACGGCTACTGACTATGTCTGGCCAAGGTTGTCAAAACTGCGGAGATCCTCACTTGCATACTAAGTGTTATCATGATTGCTTTGAGTACTTAGCGATGTCCACGTTCATGGCTCGGCGGATGTTGTAAACGTGTGACCAGGATGTCGATGTGGACTCCGATGGCTGTTGCTGCGTTAGTTGCCGGGCGTCTTTTCATCCGAGCGGATATTAACCAACGCGAACAGGCAGAACCATATCAACCCAACGTATCGTGGAGTCAAAGTAAACAGAAACAACCCTTGTTTGGAAGATTTGCTTAAAACGTTTGGAAAAGTGTGAAGTTGTCGCAAAAACGGCGCAATACGGGGACGAGGCTATGACCGCATGGACCATGTTCAGTTGGAGAAGACTCTACAACGGCAGAGGCGTTGAGTCGAGGGAGGAGACTCGAGTGGAGCTCCCAGCGGACACCAGGCAGCTGGTCTACAACGTGTATGTGTACTTCAGTCGACGGCCGGGCCGGAGTGCTAAGGTTGTACTAGCAAAGACCGCCAGTGCCACTATGCTACCCAGAGACATCGTTGCCGAGATCATAAGGGACAAATACCGTGAATAATTATTTTTTAATAATTTACTGTTCTATGTCCAATGAAGTGTATGAAAATCAACGCAAAAAATAAAATAGTTAATGAAAATGTTTTGGAGTCAAGGTCAGTAATACTTGTACTCAATTATGTACAAGCCGTCTCAAAAATACGTAAACAGATCTTTTTACTTACTACGACAGTAAAGTCAACGTAACTGCGTAAATGTTTGTAATTTTACGCGTATATTTATTTTTATTCTTGGCAGAATCAATCTAACTTACGTAGCTCACAAAACATAAACGTACCGCAGCAATGGCACTGTAACATTAAGCGTTAGTCGTCGTTTCGTTTGTATTTATATACCCAAATATTATTATGTAATTTATTTATTTTATTTATGAAATAAAATATAAAATTCAGCATCTTTGTGAAATGTTTATTGAAGGCAATGATACGTTGTTATATATACACGGAGCGACCGTGATCGGACATTTAAAAAGGTCGAGGGAGACAACAGTAATTTAAAAGCTTATCCTTACATTACATATGCTTCTAAAAATATTCGAAAATTGTTACATTTTTTTTTCTTTTTCGTTTTAATTAATAAAACAACAGGCCGATTTAAATAGATTTTGTTAATTAACTAAAACGGCGAAGTGCGTATGTACAACTTACTTTAAGATTATTAAGTTTTAGAGGTATTTTTATAAAAAGGTAGCGTTGGTAGGTATTATCAAACATGTTATTGGTTTAATTAAACAATTGTAATATAAGTTCTTTACACGTACTTTAAAAACTTTCGTGTATGACGTGGTGTCTGATATCATGGAGTAGGTACTAGCTAGGTATAAGCAGAGAAAATATGTGATCTCAATTGAAATACACATTTAATTCATAAAATGTGTTAAATTTGTAAAATATATTGTACTTTTTATAAATTGTATCGTTTTATTTTGTAGGCGTTTACTAACAGCTGATAAAGACGCATTTAACAAAATATGTAAGAAAATATACATATAATACATCTTGTGAGTGAAATTCAAAGTCATACATGATTACGTGCTATGGAGAGGGCTATGCTCGGGGTTTCTCTGCGAGATAGAATCAGAAATGATGATATCCGCAGTAGAACTAAGGTGACCGACATAGCCCAAAGAATTGCGAAACTGAAGTGGCAGTGGGCGGGGCACATTGCTCGCAGGACCGATGGCCGATGGGGTCAGAAGGTTCTCGAATGGCGTCCGCGGACCGGGAGACGAGCTGTTGGTAGGCCTCCAACAAGATGGAGCGACGACCTGATCAGAATCGCGGGATCGCGGTGGATGCGGAAGGCACAGGACCGGTCCGAGTGGAGAGCCTTGGGGGAGGCCTATGTCCAGCAGTGGACGTCTTTCGGCTGATATGATGATGATGATGATGACATGATTACGTAAGAGGAAGCAGACATTTAAATAACATCAGCGCATAGAATTTCAAATTGCCAGAGAAACACTGAAAATTTCAGAATGTAATGAAGGAAACGTGGCCTAAGGCAATTTGACGAAATGCTTGATAGGTAGGCACCGAGTTCAGGAATTTACATAAACAAAACGAATACATAACGTGACGTTTGTGACAAAGTTGACGGAATTGGAAATGGGAATACGTCGCGAAACGCGTCGGATATCCTCGGATCCAATCAAATTCTAACCTAAGTTCAAACAATATTAGTATGCGTGGTAACAAGAGGCATCTCATGAATAACTAATTCGCAGGCAGCAGATTATTCGTAGTTTTGCAGAATATTAATCTTATATTATACACATACTGTGCTGCACATTGTAAGCTGAGATGTCTAAAGCATTGTTCGAGATGTGATACGCGTGAAGGCTAACACAAGTAAATAAAACTGCAAGAACACACGAGACACAAAGCACCACCTAATTACAATGAGAATGAAGTTTACCACACATTTGTGTTCCGCAAAGGATTAAAAAAAAATGCGAAATCATACTTACGATCGCGATGAGTAAGCTAAAGGGTCACTCAGACACGCAACTAACACCGATACAATCTTGTACACACTTAGCTCACTGCACGTAAGGGATTTACACGCACAAAATCACAAATCACCAATAGCAAGATTTATTAAACACCGCTCGCCAAGCAGAAACGTACGTTGCAGGAAGTATTTATCAGCTAGAAACGACTTAGGACAGTCTGTTGCCAAGTGCGGAGACGATCCTGACATGCAAACGGCACTAATTACTTCACAGCACTGACTATTTCAGGCGCTCTCAACACGTGAACCTACACACTCTACTTCACATGTACCAGGTTGGCTCGGTGTTTTGTTCTTTCGACACCTAGCGATTTATGAAGGTTGCACAGATTTGTTTATCGGAAAATAGCTTGAGATTTCAGAAACTGGTTACGGCTACGGCTGTGATTCAATTTTACGTTTGCTACCGATAGATGAATTCAAATAGTAATTCCGAGTCGCACACAAGTCAAATCTGAAGGAAGATTTTGAAGACTAGATTTGCGGTAAGCTTTACCAATAGTGCTACTGGCACTGCCGTTATAAACCGAGTTATAACAGAGTCGTAGAATTTATGTACGTGTTATGTGTAATTGTGTTTCTTTTTTTGTGGAATCAAAAACAAAGCAGTACCTATCAAGCAGCGAATCATATCTTACACGATCAAAAAGTTCGACCATGAATCATGCGGTGTATTAGGAAAGAGTATAACAATAGCACTCTAAGCCGCGATGGAGATTTACAAGCTGCTATAAGAAGTAGAACAACGAACAACGCAAGTTATATTAAGGCATTTGTACGTTCAATACTTGGAAATTACATAAAGAAAACTTCAAATTAGTCCACTGAGTATCAACTAAACAACAATCGACGTGCTCGACTTCCTTTGGCTACCTAAGGTAATGTTCCACTTGGGAAAAGGCATCCCTTTTTATCACCACTTCACTTTACGTCCCCCGAATTTGCGCCTTCAAACGTATTTCTGTTAGGTTTCTTGTGACCTAGTTGTATATGTCTTTTAACTAGTATATTTATCGTGTTATACCTCTATCAACCAGCAGTAAAACTAGAGTACCTACATAAATCTATTCTGAAGGGTAATACAAATTTATTGATAGCATTCCTGGGGCCTTACCATGACGTCTTAATGCGTTTCAGTTTAGGTCCGCTCGCTGTCAGATTCATACTAAAAGTGACAGCTAAAACTTGAACTGAGTCGGAATTAGGACGTCATGGTAAGGCCCCAGTACGATCAAAGATATGCTATGTGCATGGATGCAGTCTGGGTCTAAGACAGTTATCATAAACGAAGCAAACAAGTGCTGATAAGACCACTGGTCTGGTCGAGCGCATGCGCGCTAGCTACTAAGTAAAATGAATCAAATTATAAATTCGTTTAGCCAACCAATCTGTAAACAATCGATTCAGTTTAGTCTGCCCGGAATTACAACAGAACAGTTATAGATCTTAGACTCACGTTCGTGAGTTTGTGTATTGCTATCATAGCTATAAAATCTATAAATAGTATGGATATTGAGTTCGTGAAATTTTCCCTTTGCTTTCCGGTTGTATTGCGCATAAATCCAAATGTTTAATGTAGACTTGCATAAGAAAAACTTGTTTTCTACGAGGCATCCAAAACGCTTAGAGTGCTATAGCAATAAAGAGAATAATTAAGTACTTAGCGAAACTTACAATACCGTAAAAAAGAGGAACTCATTGCCAAATATACCTACCTAACAATCCTTTCGTACCTCGAATGGGTGATAAAATTAATGTACCCATTCTTCTTGCGTCCTACTCGTGAATATTTCGGTGTCTTTTGAAACCAAGTCTCAGTTCAGGTAGGCAGCGCATCACTGCCCACTCTCCGTATTGTTCTTAAGATTAACAGCATTTATATTATCATCTACCAGTGGGAGTTGGGACATCATGCGTAGGGGTAAACTGACTCTAAAATATTTACGAGTCACAATACATCAGTGCTTTCGCTTTTGTAGGTATAGGTACATACTTTGAGTAAAAACCTGAATGTTGAGGAAGATTCAACTGAAATGAAATGTTTGGTGAACTGAAGGAACGCGGCGCATAAAACGAATTAAAGTGGATAATTATAGGTATGTAACTGATTGAACTTAAAGATTGCCTATTTTGTAGGACTGCAATAACCAACTACATAGAACATTTGTGTCAATAGGTTGATTGCAGTGGTGGGCGCCGAGGCGACAGCTCGTTTGTGAGGAGCTAATCAATTAAGCTAACGCCATATTTACTTTAGGTTTATAGGCAGAATTGCCGTAGTAATGATCTTGATACCATAAGGCCCTGAACTTATTGAATTAGAAGTAGACTGAACATCTTAGAAACGAAGAATGCCAATTAAAGACGTGTTCAGGTACAGCAGTTCTATCTACCAGTGGATGATTTAACTCAGACGTTTCCAAACTTTGTAGTCTAAAGGGTTACAGTGACTCATCTGCCTCTATTAAGTATAGGTACCCACTATCTTGTTGATGGGACTATATGGGGCTCCTAGAGGCAGATAATAGAGGAACATTAGGCACTTGATAGCTTACTACTCCATCAACAAGGGAGCAAGTACGTAATTGTATTTCTAACGTTAACAAGTGTGGAACAGTTACACAGTAAATAACTAAGCTTAATAGGCAGTGAAGGACATTTTACTGTATTGTGACAAATTGGGGAGTTCATTTCTAGCAAACAATCACCGAGTAAAGTGGAACGGAAGTGCGGAAATGAGAAGCAGTACCTAAGTGATCATTTCCCGTGCAGAGGATCCCAAATGAATTTGTAGTTTAGTTTGGGATGTTCTTACACATATCTAGTGAAGAAACCCTATAGATAAATGATTTTTATTATTTTGAGGAAACGCACATTCTTTGATTTGCCTTTTGGAGAGAGGATTCTTTCGTTAGAATTTCGTGTTTAACCTTCTAATCGGATCCGGAGCGCCGACGGAAACAATTAAATATTGAAGTAATCAACGACGCCCAAGCCGCCATCTTTTGTGGATTCGCTATGGAATAATGAATACGTAACTAATTGTATCAAACCAAAAGCAACCTTCGAGTTCCAAGTTGCCGACGCGCTTCGGTTCGGATCCGTTACTTAACGCTCTCTGCATCGTCTCAGTGAATGGGAGTCATTACGAGGTCGGGACGAAAAAGTTGTTACATAATTATCATATTTTGCGCAAAAACAGGATTCCATAATGTTGATTGAATAGGTACGCGTTTGATACAGACTTGTTGTAATTTTATTTGACTTGTTTATCGAGTGTAATGTAATAACGAAGAGCCTTTTCTAAGTAAGATTTTAAATTAAGTATGCTTAACTTACTCCACACTAGCGCCTCAGATAGTTCGAAATTTCGCCTAAAACAAATGCATAACCTAGCAGTAAGCAAATCACTAATGATTTTTAGCTAGATAAACTACAGTGGTTAAAGAACTACTAACCGCAGGCATCTAAACCACACTCGCGCGCCGCAACCGTCACCTCAAAGACAATCCTACAATCGCCGCACGAGTTCGTGAATCCTAGAAAGGTGAAGAAGTTAACATGAAATTAATGAATTAAACACCTTGGGATCAAATAAGGATAGAATTTGAAGTCCGAGGTGTAATGCAAACATTGAGAACGAGACCGATCCCGATGGCGGGCATTGTGGCTGTGGCGCCTTTGACTTTGGGATATTGGACATTATGTGAAGAGTAATCGTGATCGTGGATACTAGCTTTTGAAGGGTTGGAAGAACGCCCGGCGTTTCACCTGTGACTGCATAACTACAACAATTAAGGAACCAAAAAACAAATTAAGGAACAATTAAGGATTTATGAGTCTACAAAGTTCGTTCACAGTCTAAGGGTGTTATTGGGGTATATTTTAACATTAAAAGGACGGCTCAATAGGGTTAGGTTTTCAAAATTTCTGGACCTTTTTTCTGATAGCATATCACCCACTCCGAAGCAGTAGGCATCATACACTTTTACCTTATTCATTAAAATGTATAGAACTGAATGAATAATAGGGGATGGTGCCAAGAGGATAGCAATCTGACAAAGCATTGAGAATTGTGATTGTTGATTAACATCAATTTCAACTAAATGGGGTTGACATCATGATGGCAATATCCAAATCAAACTGCCAAATGTTTTTTATGAACAGTGATGTCTCTCTTATCTTTGCTTATATACTTTACATTTACTTAATAGTAGTGATAAAAACATTGCGTATGCACAAGCTAATACTGCAGAGGCTTAACTGTCTAATATTTTGATACAGAAGACACATAGAATGTTTTAACTGCTATCTTTGGCAGTGACGGTTGACAATTTTAATCTGTACTCGATAAGACTTTTATACCTACGTTAATTTACTTCAGTGTTAATGAAACTGTTGTAAAAGGCATTCATTGAAATATTAGTGTTGTTCATCGAAATAGTAGCTGGCAATAGTTTTATTTTGGAGTGGCTATATTTGTGTCACGGTTTTGTAAAAATACTAATTTTGTGACTCCTTTGTAGTAATTTTTAGAATGAATGTATCTGTTACAGACTTTGAAAATTTACTTAATGTGTGTAAATAAATTGTTGTCCACAACTATATGAGTTGCCACACTTTTTCTTAAGAATGGAAGAAGTCTTGTATACATTATTTATTGCATAACCATTTTTCAATTGATTAAGATAAGATAGCTACCTGGTGTTTGATAATTGGTATTTGTAAGGCTATACATATTTCAATTGTATTTATAAATATGTTTACTGATAAATTAGGTAAGAATAACATACTGTGTGACTCTACTAGGCATCCATACTATTTATACTTATAGGCATATAAAAAGTTATAAAACCGCACAGAGAGGGAAGTTAAAATACAAAAATAAATAAGTACCTACCTATACTCTGTGGTCATTTATTCTAGTTGCATGGTTTGGCCTTACATTTGCAAGAAAGATTAAATTTAAAAAAAAATGCTGAAACTGGTTAATTTTGTTGAACAGTTCTTTTTAGATATTTTCAAGAAGCCCATAGGTTATGGTTTAATTTAAAAGAGGTACCCTTAACTGAAACGAAACAGGAATACTGAAATGTTTTTTTATACAAATATTTGCTATGGTAAACAAACAAAATATTACAATTTCAAGGCTAACACTGAGAGTGCCTGCTGTAAAAGTTTTGTTAGTTATTATTTAATTTTATGATTTATAAGATCAATAAAACAGCATCCAATCAACCTTACAAAGTACTTATTGTAAAAACGAAGATACTGTGTTAAACACAAAACCAGCAGACTGAAACAGATTCTAATAAGAAAATGTTAATGGAATGGAAAAAATTAACAAATCTATTTGTTGGCATGTTAATAAAACTATGAAATGAAGGTTGTTAATGACTTACCTCCGGTTTGTAATAAGCCTTAGTAGATACGGTTAGATAGTGCACTTACCTATCATAAAACGTTGGATAGCGTTGTTATATCTATTATAACTCAGTCATTATATAAGATTTTCTTCCGTGTCCCGCTATGAAGCACTTTTACAGATCAGTTTATATTGTATCAGTTAAAACTATAAGTTCATGTCTTTCAATCGACCCAGGTAAAAACTGTATCAGTTAGGTATTATTTTGTAGGTTTCGGGAACACCCGCGATCGCAGTAGAAGTTCTTTTACTTTGTTTGTTTCCACTTTATTAAGTACAGTACATGAACAGACAGCCTAATTCATAAGTTAAGTATTTTTTACTACTACAAACTGAGATTTACGCGAATGCCTTCGATCTAAAATTAGGTACTTCACAATCTTTAACACAGGGACTGAAAGAACAAGAACGAAAAAAGCCTTCGCCAGAGAGAGACGAAACCACTGAGAAGAACGTCAAACTGACAGACGGCAGTCAGGGGTAACCTTGGTTCTACGAAGTGTTTAAGGTACACTTATAAACGTTGATAAACATTGTCGCACCGAGGTAAAATATAAAAATTTAATTCATAAACACAATTTAACTGTAGTAAACCTATGGTTAGCTTAATAGACTCTGTTTTTAAATAGGTACGATCTCTACAGCTAACTACTATCATAATCTTGATTATGATCATTAACGTCATGAACCCTATATAGACTGAAGTGACTTCGTAATACAAACTAGCAACGCTGGCAACCCTATCACACATGTCACTGTCAGTGTCAGTCAAGTCAAATTTGATTTGAGTCCGACCGATTCCTCCGCATTTAGTGCATTACAAAAGTGTTTCAAAATATAAATTTATTTTACTGGAAGCCTCTAGGCTGCAATAATGGATACAGTCGTGAAATCAATGCTAGAAGATGATCCGGAGGAAAAACCGGTACGAATCATACAGTAATAATATTTAAAACGTTATGAAACAGACCCGACGTTATGAAATAGCAATGCTTTTGACATGCAAAGGTTAATATTTTGTTTATCTGGGCCGATATTTTAGCAGTATCATATTTACGTGCAAGCTAAATTATAAATATAAATAGCGCTACCTTGCTACTGCCTAAAGACACGTTACGCTACAAATCTCCAATGTAGATACAAACTATGAAGAAGTTAAGTGCCTGTGGTAAACTCATCGGAAGACATAAATTTTCATTGTTTCAGGGACTAACACTAATGGGTCGGGATGTGTCTAAAATTCCCTGTTTCCGCGAAAGTTTCCTCTATGGAATTGCTTCAGGGGTGGGTATGGGGCTGATATCTTTTATCAAGACCTCAAAGCCTATGTTCTCTCAACATGTTGGTGTGGGATCTTTCGCATTGTCAACTCTGCTGTATTGGTCGTACTGCAGATATCAGTGGTCAAAACAAAGGTTTGATGCCCAACTCTTACAAGATGCATTAAAAGATAAGATTATGTATGAAGGTACAGCTGTTGAGAGAGAACTTGAGCAAAAAGGTGTATTAAAGTCAGCATAGCATTTATGGAATTTCTGAACATTGTAATTTTTTTTTAAAGAATAGTGTTGTATAGTAAGCAGTAATTACGAGTATGTAGTTTTATTTATAAATATTCAGTTGAAAATTTTAATAAATCATTTCATTGATAATTTTATTTGTTTTTGTTATTTAGCTTAAACTTGTGGTTCCCATCCCATTTTTGACTGAGGGAGACTCCTTTATTTATTAGCACTAATTAAGGTTATTAAACACTTGTACAAAAACAAAAAACAAACACAATTGGCAAATAATTTATTTATTCAGGCATTACTTTGCAAAAGTAAGGCTTAGTGTGGTGTGGAGTAAAAAGGTAAAGGTTTTTGTTCAACAATTACAAAATTACCCCTTTAAAAGATCTTTAAGGTAATACGGACTGCAAATTGATTATGCATGATCATACATTACCGCAGAGGCCGGGAAATTGCAATCCGTGGATGAGTATATGGTATGACGGACGACGCGTAGCGGACTAGCAGAGTCCGTCACTAAATTACGAATCCACGAATTGCCGTTTCCGCTGAGGCATGTATAGTGCTTTTCTCCAATGCGAGGAAATAAAATAAAAAACCACTGACTCGTAATTGAACAAAATTGTCGCATATAAGTAAAAAGTTACATTTGTAATTTTCCATGAGCTTTTCGGTGAAGGAAAACATCGTGAGGAAACCTGAACACATCTGCGAAGAAATTCAATGGTGTGTGTTAAGTTCCCAATCCGCACTGGGCGCGCGTGGGAACTATAGCCCAAACCCTCCAATACACGGAGGAGGCCTATGCCATGAGGCTCGCCGAATTTCGCGACAATTTAATAAATAATAACAAAAACGACAATAACAACAACAACAACAACATGTACTGACTGAAATTGTAGCGAATTCGGAATAAAAAGGCTTATTAATAAATAAATAAAGTAAAAAGTAGATAAGTCAATTAATGTTATTTTTGCTTGAAACGTGCTAGCGTCTTGTATAGTATTACCTATAATGTATCTTGGTGATAGTTGACTCTGTATGACATATGTTGGTTTACATAGAAGGGCAGGAGGGCGGGTTTTAGCATGAAACATTTATGCATGTGAAGCACAGACAAAAGCTGTCATGCTGGTTTGGTCGCGGAGAAGCAAGATGACTGGTTTAGGTTCATCAATAAAATAATGGGATGGTCCTTCGCGAAGAAACGCCTGAATCGCCTGACTATATACATCAATTGCTATAAAATCAATTTAGGCGTTAGGCGTAAAATTTCCGCAATGCTCTTTCATTATAAAAAGATTCAGGTCTATACTAATTGTTTTTTAATGTTGATTGTGTATTGTTTTTTGATAGGTAACTTAAAATAAAATTATTGTTGCATCTCTTTTCCTATACCAATGTTACAACATAATTGCGTAATTGACCAAAAAATTAGATAACTTTAATATCTTGACTTCATCCATTTAGAAGCTGTGAAGCTGAAATTTAATTACAGCCGTCTTTTTCCCGTTAAAAAAGAACAAAGGCATTTAAAATTAAACTTAACCAGCGAAATCGGAAGGGCAAGACGTAGCTGGGGTGCGAGCTGCAACCTTGAAACAGGCGTAATCAATTTTAATTTATAATTTGTTTTGTTCTAATACACGTTTAAGTGTCAATTGTAAACATTGATAAAAGAAAAAAGTTGTAAACAGATGTAGTGCAAAATGATTTTCCATGACATTTCGCTGAATCCCATGCGGTTTTCAACTTTATCAACATTTAAATAAGGTTGTTATTTTCTTTCTCTTTCTAATTAGCCCGTAATGTCCCACTGCTGGGCAAAGGTTCTTATTAATAAAACAATTTAATCTGACAGGTGCATTATATACACGACTTTAATAACATGTTACTAAAGTTGAAAACCAGGTAAACTTCAACGAAATGTCGTGGAAAAACTGTATTTATTTAACTATGCACTATACCTACATCTGTTTACAACTTATGCATAAAGTTTTTCCATGACATTTCGTCGTCAAAGTATGCATAAGCATACTTATCAAAAGAGAATAAGTAGGTAAATATTATCATTTTATGTACTATGTAGGTATTGCGAACAAATTGTACTTTAGCTAAGATTCCCACAAGAACAAGTAGGTAGAAAATGAATGAAAGAGGAACTATAAACTTAAACATTGCCGTACAAAATTGTTGACATATTCCAGCATTGTAAATAAATGGGGAAGTTACGTAGAAAGTGGCGCCATCATTAGAATTAAAATGCGTAAATAATTTTGAATGAAAGTTTTTAGCTCCTTTTCTGTCTTCTTAGAGTAAACTTCAAAATCTATAGAAAACCGTGCTGACCAACCTACTTTAAAGATAAGGTAATCATCTAAGTATATACAATAAAGTTTTCTTTGCAATGTAATGAAGAACACGAGACAGATAGTTGAATAGTCAATCTTATTCGCCTCAGTATATTCTCAATGGCTACCTCTATCGTATAGCTACAGCAGTCGTACGAGTAAGGTCGTGCGAGCCGGCTGGACATAACAAGTTTTACATTGTTGTTGTTAATTAAAAGCGAAATTGATACGTTCAAGTCATTAGTTTGTAAAACAATTTATCTATTTTGTCGTAGTTAACTTCTGTTTAGTCCGTTATCTCAGTAGGTATGGACGAGATAGAAAAGTTGCTTCCAAAAGAGGCGCAAACTGAGCTCGTGTTTTTTGTAAACGGGAAGAAGGTAAGTTTTATTGAATAAATAAATTATGTATTGTTGTTTATGGTTCGTTATTATTTATTTGCGCTTAGGTTAGTGGGGAGTTTGAAAAATGCAGGTTTTTTCTCAGATTTTGCAAACCGAACTAAAAATACCGTTTAATATGAGAAAAAAAGTGTCACCTATTTAACATAGGTGCTTAATAATTTTCGTTGTTTATTAATCGTCACTTCCATACAATTAAGCTAGGTGCCTTAAATTTTAGAATACTTACCTAATATTTAATACTTTGGCATCACATAGTATAAAACAAAGTCGCTTTCCGCTGTCTGTCTGTCCCTATGTATGCTTAGAACTTTAAAACTACGCAACGGATTTTGATGCGGTTTTTTTAATAGATAGGGTGATTCAAGACGAAGATTTATATGTATACTACGCAGACCAAGTCGCGGGAAAAGGCTAGTTTAAAAATAAATTGGCTAAATGGTTTGTTTTTAATAAGACTCGTTCCGTGCTGTTCCTGTTTGATCAAAAATCTAAACAATTTTAATTTAATCTTTAAAAATCGTGAGTTGCTTTTACACCATAAGTAAGTGCAATGTCGTAAAGTAATTTTTAGTTGATTGGCTTGTAGTAATGTGATCCTCCTGTTTGGTAAGTTTTACCACAGTAGACGGCGTTCCCTAGATATACCTACCTAATGTAATTTGAGCGAGAAAGCTGTTACTAAAGGCGTAAGGCTATGTAGGTAAAGGTGACCGCAAAACATTGTGGAAAACTGCACACAAAATATGTGGAGTAGTTAAAGTAGGTATACTCGTAGGTATATTAATAGGTAAGCATTGAAAAAAATTCATTTAAGTAAACAATTTTTGATTATGAGGCGCATCGCATTAAAAAAATTAGTTAAGTACCTACCTAGGGTCGTTTCGCCAGTTCGCCGACCGTCGCCACTTTTCGACTTTTTTATCGAAATGTTTGACTAATCGGTATAATAGCAATACTAATAAGATTAGAAACTTAACAAAAATAGCGTCGTAAACACAAATAGTTCGGTTATACGCACACATAGACAAAATGCACGTTTGTAACCAGCGTACGAAAAAAAAAATCAATCTAGGTTCGCAACGAACACCTAACGACGCGTACTTCGTTGCGAAAAAAATTGTGAGGTGCCTCACGGCTCATGGTATGTTTTTAAATGTAATTTTATGTTTATTAATTTGTTTATTATTTGTATCCGTAGACAATGAGTCTTAGTATTTATTTAAAATAGGTATTGTTTTAGATTTATTTGGAAAATGTATAAAATTTAATAGTCGGTAAGTAGTTAACTGGTTAACTCGTTTTCGTAAATACCTACTTCTCGACCGTTGCGGTCGAAAACTGGCGTCGCAGAGTCCAGTAAGTTTGCATCTTTTTTGACATATTATTAAAGAAACTACTGAACCTAATTTTTTAATTTGAATCTTATTAACACCAGAATTGTGTCAGCCAGTTTTCGACCGGATTATTTCAAATGTCTTAAGCATTCCGCGTGTCGTAAAAACTTGGTCGAAATCGGGATTTGTAATAACTGTATGCCATATTCCGACTACTATATTCGAAAATATTATACAGTTTTAAAGCTAAAATTATATCTTTTTTGAACAACACACACACGTCACATATATCACATAACACGACACGTATTTTGTCCCGAAATCTATTTTTTAGCTAATAAAAAAGACAAAATACGAACGTTTTTTAATATCCAGTGAATCCGTAATTAGAAAACTAAATAAATCCAAGATTGATCTTAGTTACACGTTTTATTTTGTTGTCATAATCACAGGTCACAATGTTGTATATGTTTTTTATTTTAAGAAAGTGCGGGTTTTTATATTTAAAACATATTTTGTGCTTCATGTATTTGTCATCACACCATAGTCGAGAACTGGCGAATATAAAGTAGAGAATTGGAAATTTCGGTTGAAAACTGGTAAAACCGGAATTTTCGGCTTTATTGATTTTTAACCGACTTCAAAAAATAAAAATACAATGTCTCTTGTCCAATATGAATACTAACATAGTCATAAGTAATTACTAACAATAATTGGATCTTTGTTGTCTGAATAAATAACCTTTATTAGTAAAGATTATACCTTTTCTCGAACCGTTTTGCCGTATTTTCAAAACCTCATAACATCGTCCCAGTTGACACCAGAGCCCAAATACACAGCATAATATGTCGTTAGGCAACTTATTAAGTAAACACACCAAGTTTCGTTGATCTAGCTTTTATACTTTTATATTTACAGGTAACGGAACCACATCCGGACCCGGAATGGACGCTGCTATGGTATCTGCGCAGGCGGCTCCATCTGACGGGCACGAAGTATGGCTGTGGCGAGGGCGGCTGCGGCGCCTGCACAGTCATGGTGTCCCAGTATTTGAGGCTAGAAGACAGAGTGAGGTATCCTTTTGAAAAGATTTCATAGTCCCGTCTTGCGTCTCACTCACTCTTATGGGGTTGACACTTGAATCGGCCGATGGTAACCGAAACCCGAATGTTGTTCTAGGAGCTCACGGAATGTATGTACTTCTAGTTCTAGCATGTTAGATTCATGTCATGTAACTATGTAGTAAGTATATACCTATGTTTTTCTTCCGAAATATCTAAATGGTTTGAGCCCGGGAAAGAAAGAAAAAACATTTATTCGTAGCATAGCAACAATAAATTTGCAGTAGGTTCAAGAAATAAAACAATTTAAAATAAGGGATAAATTGACTGTCAGCAAAAACCATGATTTCGATCATGTTTCAGTAGTCTATAATTATAAAGATGTACCCAATTGGAAATTAATTGGATTATGATGACAACCTGATTTTAACCATTAGGGACTACTTAAATAGGTACCAAAACGCGTAGGTAATATTACAAAGAACTACTTACTCTAACAGCGTCGTTTAAAAGCATGCGGTCTTGATAAAACATTGTCTATTAGATAGAATTAGTTATCAGAATAATATGGAAATGATCCAGGAAATATCTAGATAGATACCTATATTTTTTTTAAATTAAATACCAAACTTTAACTCAAACAATCAGACATATAGCTGTAAACGCGTGCCTAGTACCACTATGTTCGATGCATGGTCTGGCTGTCACCACCGTTGAGGGTATAGGAAGTTCCCAGGACAGACTTCATCCAGTTCAAGAAAGGATCGCCAAGGCTCATGGGTCTCAGTGTGGCTTTTGTACTCCTGGAATAGTTATGTCGATGTACGCTTTACTAAGAAATAAGACAAAGATAGACGAAAAAGACATTGAAATAGCTTTTCAAGGAAATCTGTGTCGCTGCACTGGATATAGGCCAATAATTGAAGGATTCAAAACATTTATCGAGGCTTGGGAAAAACAATACGTGAACGGAGACATTGATGGCAGTAAAAAAAATTGCGCGATGGGAAAAGAGTGTTGTCGAAATAAGGAACACAGTGAGTCTTCACCAGAACTTTACAACAAATCATCTTTTCAGCCTTATGATCCCACACAAGAACCAATATTTCCGCCAGAGCTTAAAATGAATACTAAATATCAAGAAGAATACGTTCATTTTAAAGGTGACAGAGTAGTATGGCTACGACCACACAGTTTAGGAGGCTTGCTACAAATAAAGAACAGTTTCCCTAATAGTAAAATAGTAGTAGGGAACACAGAGCTTGGTGTTGAAATGAAGTTTAAAAAATTGCTGCATCCGATTTTAGTATCTCCAGCTTTCATAACGGAAATGAACTTCTGTTCCTTAACAAACAATGGAATCGAAATAGGTTCCTCCTCTACACTATCTGAAGTACAGATGTTTTTAGAAAACATAATTTCGAAAAATTTAGAGAAGTCTAAAGTGTTTGAAGCAATAAAAGACATGCTTCATTGGTTTGCTGGTAGTCAAGTGCGTAATGTAGCGTCACTCGTGGGAAATATTATGACGGCAAGTCCAATATCTGATCTTAATCCCATCTTGATGGCGTCTTCTGCTGTTTTAAACGTGCGCAGTTTAGCCCGAGAACAAAGAAAGGTTGTTATTAATGAGACATTTTTCAAAGGGTATAGGAGGACTATTGTTGAGGACGATGAGATTGTTACGTCCGTGGAGATTCCATTCACAACAAAAACACAATTCTTCAAAGCATATAAACAAGCTAAAAGAAAGGAGGATGACATCTCTATAGTAACTGCGGCGTTCAATGTTGAGTTTGAAGACAATAGTTATGTGGTTAAAGAAGCGAGGTTATGCTTCGGTGGAATGGGTCCAACAACAAGATGTGCCATTAAATCTTCGGAGTTAATGAAAGGATCAACTTGGAATAAAACAATGTTGAGCGCTATTTGCGACTCTCTTGCACAAGAATTTGAATTAGACATTTCAGTACCTGGAGGTATGGCGGAATATCGAAAGTCCCTGTGTCTAAGCTTCTTTTTTCGATTTTACATCGATGTCATAAGTAAAATTAAAACACTAAACGGAACCTCGGTACCTCCGACGTATTTAAGCGCAGCTACTGAAGAACCTACATTACCATGGAATAGTTCTCAGTATTTCGAAATTAATGATAAGAATAGAAAGGTGTCGGATGCTGTAGGTAGACCAATACCCCATGTGTCTGCTAATAAACAAGCCTGCGGTGAAGCCCTATACTGTGACGATGTCCCATATTTTGAAGACGAGCTTTACCTTACACTAGTTTTTAGCGCAGAACCTCATGCAGAAATTAAATCAATAGATGCCAGTAAAGCTCTGTCAGTCCCTGGGGTAGTGGCATTTCTGTCAGCATCAGATTTAGACGAGAATTGCAATAAGCTAGGCCCCATCTTTGACGATGAAGAAATATTTTCTTCAAAGATCGTGACAAGCAGGTCGTGCGTTGTTGGTGCCATTGTTGCAGAGTCTGAAAGCGCCGCAAGGAAAGGAAAAGATCTAGTCGTTGTCACTTACAATACCCTAACACCTGTAATAATAAGTATTGAAGAGGCTGTGGTTTGTAAATCCTTTTTTTCAAGCAACCCAAGAGTCCTCAAAAAAGGAGACGTAACTGATGTTTTTAAGAACACAAAGTCGAGTCATATTATAGAAGGTAGCATAAGAACTGGAGCACAAGAACATTTTTACATGGAAACACAATGTGCTTTCGCCATCAGAAAAGAGGATGAATTAGAGGTGATCTCTTCTACTCAAAATCCTGCTGAAATAGGGGTAAGTCTACTGAAGCTAAGCTAATTTAAAAGATAAACTAAACTTAAAAGCTTCAAATACATTATATTTTTTTAATTTCAGAGTTTCGCCGCTAGGGCCCTTGGGATACCAAACAATAAAGTCGTGTCAAAAGTTAAAAGGCTTGGAGGTGGTTTCGGAGGAAAAGAAACTCGAGCATCTATACTGGCTATCCCTGTTGCAGTAGCGGCCTACAAACTAAAGAAGCCTGTCAGGGCTGTCTTGGACAGAGATGAAGATATGCAAGTGACAGGCTACCGACACCCTTGTCTAATTAAATATCGCGCCGCATTTGATGATGAAGGGAAAATTACAGCCACAAAATTTGAGGTATATACTAACGCAGGATTTTCAATGGACATATCGTGTTCGGTAAGTTATTTTTTCTTCCGTTTTATACGAATAATTATGGTAAGTAAGCATAAAACATAATTAACTCATGAAAATGATTTGAATTACAGATGATAGAAAGATTAGTTATGCATCTGGATAACTGTTATTATATACCGAACATGGATATCGAAGCATACCTCTGCAAAACTAACATGCCTTCAAATACAGCTTTTAGAGGCTTTGGAGCTCCGAAAGCAATGTTAGCAGCAGAGGCAGTGATAAGGGACGTAGCTACTGCTTTACGAAAGAATTACGAAGAAATCGTCGATATAAATCTTTATAGAGAAGGCCAGTTAACACATTTTAACCAGACCCTCTCATATTGCACGTTGTCTAGATGTTGGAACGAGTGTGTTGAAAGCTGTGAGTATTGGGAAAGGAAGAAAAATGTGGAACATTTTAACAGGTAGGTAATTGCTTAATATTTACTTAATTTTACTGTTATGCCAAACATACGAACAAAGACAAAAATTACAAAAGGCGTCAAGTTACCTTATCGCATTCATAAATAAATTTTAATTAGCAATACATTAGGTAATGATTGATTGCTACTTTGTTATTGTTTTGGTAACAAAATTGTTTAACTATGGCACTAAAAATTTAAACGTTTCGCTTGCAGATGCAATAGATGGAAGAAGAAAGGAATTTCTTTAACGCCTACAAAGTACGGTATATCATTTCAAGGTGACCTTCTCATGCAAGGAGGAGCTTTGGTATTGGTGTATAAAGACGGATCGGTTCTAATATCAATCGGCGGAATTGAAATGGGCCAAGGTTTATTTACAAAAATGATACAAGTTGCGTCTAAAGTATTAGAAGTTGACATTGGCAAAATAAATATAAGCGAAGTGGCAACTAATACTGTACCAAATAGTTCACCAACAGCAGCGAGCATGAGCTCTGATATATACGGGATGGCAGTCGTTGATGCGTGTAATACTCTCAAAAAAAGGTTGGAAAAGTATCAGACCGCGAATCCTACCGGTAAATGGGAAGATTGGGTGTCTGCTGCTTACTTTGATAGAGTTCAATTAACAGCTACAGGGTTTTACGTGACGCCGAAAATAGAATACAACCCCGAGACAAATACTGGAAACTTGTTTGAATATTTTACGTACGGCGTCGCATGTTCAGAAGTGATAGTCGATTGTTTGACCGGCGACCACCAGGTCTTGAGGACTGACATAGTAATGGATTTAGGAGAAAGTTTAAATCCAGCTATAGATATTGGACAGATCGAGGGTGCCTTCACTCAAGGCTATGGTTATTTTACGATTGAAGAAATGGTATTCTCGCCAACCGGCGAAGTATTATCGCGTGGCCCTGGTGCTTATAAAATACCGGGTTTTTCCGATATACCAAAAACTTTCAATGTTTCGCTGCTAAAGGGTGCGCCAAATCCACGTGCCGTTTATTCTTCTAAGGTATGTATGTATAATGGTTTCTCCATATTTCCCATATCTCCAAACCAAACATTGTGGGATTTTAAAAATGGTTTAAATGTTATTTTTGTGTGTTTGTTGTGATAGGCTGTTGGCGAACCGCCACTGTTCCTTGCGGCATCAGTATACTTCGCGATCAAGGAGGCTATACGCTCAGCTCGCTTGGACGCTGGAGTCAGTCCCGAGTTTACGCTTAAAGTGCCGGCAACTTGCGCCCGCATCAGAATGGCGTGTGAAGATGAAATTACTCAGCAGGTACCTAACTGGTTTAACTATGTTTTATTCCCTAGAGACTAAATGACTGCTTTTAATCCCGCTACGTGAGGCAATAATGTAATGATGTAGGTATTTGTAGAGCATGAGAGGAAAGAGAAGTGAAAAATACAATTGTCTCAATTATTGCCAGTTTTCAAATATAGTCGGTTTTGGACTTCAGAGATTTTTTTCAGAACAATTAACATGTTTTGTCAGCATGAAAATTGAAATACGAGTAAACGTGGAGTTAACATCAAAAGTGTATAAAGTATTTTATACGCGTTTGATGTCTTGATATTTTTTACGGTGTGTCTCTGTTACTGATATTTAAGTACTTAGTTACCGACAGTTAGCTACTTAATTGTTAAATAACGAAGATGGACTAAAAATAACATGACTTTTTTTAAATTTCAGGTGAAACCAACTATCACTAGGAACGGCAGACCATGGAATATTACTGCATAAAGATCCCGTGTGTACCTATATTTACACGAACCATTTCGAACTTTTGACCCTTCAAGCTTGCTCAAAATGTAAAATTTCATAAATGTTGCTCAAACAGATAACGTTCAAAAACCGGCAATATTGTGACTGAATCACTGACTTACCTAGTAGTAAAAATACTTAATTGTTCAAGAAAAGTCGACCTAGAAACTTGATATTTGGCATCAAGATAAACAATCAGGTGTATACACTTATGAAATTCTGAAAACTGAAAATTATAGGAAATATCAAATGAATCAAGAAATTTTTATTTCTTAATTTTTATGTTTACTTTTACGGTTTTACCGTTAGAAATTTAATTTCTAAACGACACTGAAAATTAGAACACATAGAAAAATCCGAAAAGTAAAGCTATGGCCGGGAATCGAACCCGGGTCCTCGTCATTCCGTGACGCGTGCTATACCCCTACACCACCCATAGCAGGTGAGTAAGCGTTCGAATTTTTCTATCTATTACTAACTGTCACGTGACCTTGTTACTATGCGATTATTTGTCGCGAAGCGTCATCTATTTGAATGATGTGTCTGTACGATACAATTACAAACTCCCGTGGAACATCTGCTGCTCACCAGGGACGAGAGATGGCGCTGTTTTTCAAATGATAGGAAATATCAAATGAATCAAGAAATTTTTATTTCTTAATTTTTATGTTTACTTTTACGGTTTTACCGTTAGAAATTTAATTTCTAAACGACACTGAAAATTAGAACACATAGAAAAATCCGAAAAGTAAAGCTATGGCCGGGAATCGAACCCGGGTCCTCGTCATTCCGTGACGCGTGCTATACCCCTACACCACCCATAGCAGGTGAGTAAGCGTTCGAATTTTTCTATCTATTACTAACTTAAAATCCGAAAAGTAAAGCTATGGCCGGGAATCGAACCCATAGCCCATAACCCCAACCCATAGCTTTACTTTTCGGATTTTTCTATGTGTTCTAATTTTCAGTGTCGTTTAGAAATTAACTGAAAATTATTTATGTTTGAAGGGTTTGTCAAGATTCCTAGTTAGTTAATTAGTAAGTTATTTTCGAAGGAATCTTGACAAACCCTTCAAACGAAACAAACCAGTTAGGTGTAGTATTTTTTTTTAATTTAATTTACCTAGCTGTTTCGTGTTCTAAATATACAGGGTGACACATTGAACGTAATACAAAGTAAGCATTTCCCTCTAAGCCAAGTCAAATCTTGAAATTGAATTACATCCCAAGTGAAATAAATGCAGGATTTTCTACTCAGAACTTGTACCAATTATTTTGTCGCTAAGTCAATAACGATGCATATTTTTAATATTGAACTTGGCTATCATTTCAAGCTGCTAAGCTTCTATTGGGTAGGTAATATTAATTATTACTCAATAGAAGCTTAGCAGCTTTAGCAGCATGAATTATTCATGAGCAAGACACAAACTGGACATAAGTAACAGGTTTGTGATTTTTTATGGATAGGTACCGGGGTTAGATTCTGTGCACAAGGCAAGATGAACGGCAAGTGCGTGATAAATTAACTATTTAAATAGGTAGCATTCTATAATCAAGTATATGTAAATAAAACAAAAAAGATAAGACGAAATGTCCTGATACCATCTGCTTACATTGTATCGGAGCGCGGGGAAGGAAGATAATTATTATGTATTGCTGTATTGGAAACGTGCGAAGTGCATGGTGGGGGTTTAGAAAACGATCGCAACGCCTGCCGTGACAGAAATGTGCAACTATTAGGCTATAGGGGAAACTTGTCGATGTTGCTTTGAGAATGGGTCATTATTAAACTTGTTTTAAAGGATGTAAAGATCACCGATGTTTGGTAAATTATGTTGGCTTATATTAAATAACTATTGCCATATGTTTGTAACAAATGCCTCTAAAAATACTATTTATTGCCATTCTACATATATATGTATATTATTTATTGGATTAATTTTATATGAAGTAATAAGGACTTAATTACAACAAACCGGATAAAAGCCGAAGGCATGCTCCGACATTGTTTCGGACTATTCCGTAGTCCTTCATCAGAGAGCGCTCGCCCCGGCGGCAGCGAAACGAACACCGAGTTACGTGAGTTAACTGGTTTGTTTTAATTATGTTTGAGTCTCACGGTAGTTTCATGTTGAAAGTAATAAGGACTTAATATTCACTATTTGTCAAAATCCCCTAAAGTTGCGTTTGCGAGATGGCGCTACTGTGAACGATGCCAATATTATTTTAATTTAAGTATTTGTTGGGAAAAGTAAAACACGTCCAGCGAACTAAAGTGTCGATTGTCCAGTGACTGTTTATTTTTAATTCAAATGTTTATATAAGTAGGTAACATTACTTCTGTTGTTTACCGATATAATCCGCATCAACTTCTGAATATTCTGTTTTTTTATCTGTACCTAGATTTCTAGAATTATCTATACCTACCTATACATAAAAATCATTTGCTGTTCGTTTGTCTCGCTAAAACTAGAGAACGGCTGGGCCGATTTAGCTGATATTAGTTTTAAAATTATGTTTGTCGTAGTCCAGGGAAGGTATAAAAGAACAGGGACACCTGCAAGACGTGGGGAATCACAGATGCGTTGCCGGCATTTTCAAGAACAGGAAGGCTCACTTTTTAAAGATCCCCAAGTTGTACTGCTCGGGAAATGTTGTAGCAGGAAGTTGGTTCCAGATCTTTGTCGTACGAGTAAAAAATAAGATAAAATCGAAATAATAAGAAGACGAAGAAATCTTCTATCTATCATCAAACAAATCAGCGTAGCAAATCTTCTTCTCGCTTAGGTATTCTTCTTCTTCTACTTTTTTCTTATATTATAAGTATAGAAAATAATTGCTGTTCGTTTGTATCGCTAAAACTCGAGAATGGCTGGACCGATTCGACTAATTTTGGTTTTGAAATGTTTGTGCAGGTTCAGGGAGGGTAAACGGTGAGAAAACATTTAAAAAAAGGAACGGGGGCGGAGCCGCGGGCAACAACTAGTCAGAAATAAATAAGTCGATCAGTAGATTATCCCCAAATCAGGTAGGTCTAGGTAGGTGCTGCTTGCTAAATCAGTAGATCTGGCATCACTGGCTGCGTTAGACGTATCGTACCTACTAACCGATCATTTGTTTTTTTGAAGCAAAGGTTCATAGAATACGAGTACTTAATGGGTTTAATGAACGGGGATGAAGAGGCGACTGATGTTGGCACGGTGCTTGTTTTTTATGTCAATGGAAAGAAGGTGAGTTTTAAACAAGTACCTAATTAATCTTTAATAAGTACCTGATCTCTATCACTACCTACATAGTATAAAACAAAGTCGCTTTCCGCTGTCTGTCTGTCTGTCCCTATATGTATGCTTACATCTTTAAAACTACGCAACGGATTTTGATTTGGTTTTTTTAATACTTAGATAGAGTTACTTAGTCAGTAGTTACTTTAATAGATAGAGTTCTTCTAGGTATACATCTATCTATACCAAGGGTAGTACTCAACCAGTGGAAGCGCCCTACTTGGGGCGTCGGGTGATCCAGGGGGGCGCGACGAGCGGCTTACGTATCTATTTATTAGATAGATAGATAAAATGTTTAGGTATTTGGTAGGTACTGCCAACACAAACAATCAAGATTATTGGAGAAACAGAAGGAACTCTTCAAATCTTATAGTTACACCGATAGCGATGTGGGTAAGTAGGTATATTTTAATGTAACTTATGCCTTCGGAAAGCCATGTTTGATGAATTGGAACTGATTATGAAAACCACAAATGGTCATCAGATTCAGTAAGTAATTAAGGGATAACGATTCGATTACTGCAATGTAATGTGCTTGCTAAGTAGGTACCTACGTCAATGTTTTCTATATATAATTATTAGTGAAGAAGTATTAGACATAATAGACACAGAAGATTGAAGTACCTATACATTTGCGCACAGTAGGTATAGTAGGTACAGTGTAATAGTTGTTTGTGTAGTTTAGTTTTAGCTATCTACAACAAGTTTTATGATATTTTTGCTTCAATAAAGTTATTATTATTTATTACTAGCTTCTGCCCGCGACTTCGTCTGCATAGAATTATACATTATAAACCTTCCTCTTGAATCGCTCTATCTATTAAAGAAACCGCATCAAAATCCGTTGCGTAGTTTTAAAGATCTAAGCATACAGATAGATAGACAGACAGCGGTAAGCATCTTTGTTTTAAATACTATGTACCTTAGTGATTAGTTTGTACTGTCAACATTCAGTATGTATATGCTGTTTTTGTAGGTGATTAAGTAATATAATGCAATACCTATTAAATTATGCATTGCATAAGTATACGTAACCTAAACTGTCCTTACGAAAATGCAAATATTTATCAATTGTTATCTCTTTTCATCGCAATGAATCGTTTTCCTCGTGTTTATTATGTGCTATATATAGCGTCAGGCCAAAGAGCGATAACTATAATAGATCCTAAGTTTCTGTCAAAAATTTCATTTTTTAATACAAGCTTTTTTTGCTGAATGTACTTTCGTTGTCATCCGTCCTACATATGTGTACCAAATTTCAAGTCAATCGGACCAACCTTTTAAGACAAGGGTTTTCAACCTTTTTGAAGTCAAGGGCCTGGTATACTCTGATATTGGTTCGGTGTGCCGCAACATACCTTATAAAAACATTCCATTCTAAACTAAAAGTAGGTAAAGAAGGTAAAGTAGGTGATAAGAATTTAATTTTGTCAATACAATGTCGGGCCGCCATGGACGCAACCGCCGGTTGAAGACCCTTGAGATATATACATACATAAAAATATACGTTGCAAGTTAATAAATATAAAGCTAAGCTTGTAAAAAATATCGGACACCATGCAAGAAACGTGTTTATTTTGTTGAGGTAGGTAGTACGAAATCCGTCGTGCTAAAGTACGACTCGCATTTGGTTACTTTTCGTACATTTTCGATAGAGAGGAAGAAGTTTTAGCGGCAAACATTCTGCGCAGACGAAGCCGCGGGCAAAAGCTAGTTAGTAATATTCTAATAGAGGGCCTGCCCAAGCGAAGTAAGGAAAAGCTTTTGGAGACATTTCTAGTGCCAGTAACTGCAAGTTGCTGAATATCCCTAAGCTAAATGTAGAGCTTCTGGGAGTTTTGAGCAACCCGTCCAAGACTAGAGGCAAATTACTGCAGGAATCGCAAGTCTCTGCCAAGTGATAAATAATTTATCCAAGAAACACTTTGATAAATTGAATGTAATTAAGAAACATCACGAGGTGTTGAGAAATCTGCATTTCCAATATACGGAAATTAGATGAAAACTCATAAACTGCTTTTTAGACAAGAATTTAGCAGAGAGTCTAAAATAAAATAAGAGAGAGGAATATTTATATTCTAAACTTGATGATCGGTCAAATCGTTTTCGGCTATGAAAAGAGGTTCTAATGTCATCAAACCCAAACCAGCTACACTAGCCAAGCCTTCGCAGCCAAAAACTATCAAGCCTCCCGCGCCGTCGGAACTCGAGCCAGCACCCTCCAACAAGAGGATCACTGCGGGAAGGAACCTTGCACTATCATCAACCCTGCCACCCCTACAAGCCGCAAGACAACAGATTTGCGGGACCGTCGCTGAGGGGCCATGCCAAGTATCCCTAGACGCAGAAGTATTTTTTCCAGTCAGATTATAATATATTAGCATTTGTTGAAGGAGGTATCATTTTTAATCTATACATGTAATAAAAGCTGAAGAGGGTCGAAAGTCTGTACATGGAAGATATTAAAAAAAAAAAAATAGGCTGTAGATACTTAGAATCGATAGCAGAACACGTTTCGACAGTTTTTAGAATTTTTGTCTGTTTATCTGTTTATCTGTTTGTCTGTATATTTGTGGCAAAACGGCTGAACGGATTTTGTTGGAAACTTTGCTAATCTATTGAGACAATCACCGGCCAGGTTATAGGCTACTTTTTATCCCGGAAAATTGCACAGTTCCCGCGGGATAGCGATGAACATGTCGAAAATCGCAGCTGCCTAGAATCGCAACGTATATGAATATAGCTTCAGTGTCATAGAGGTGCACTAAGGAGGGATTTTCAAAATAAAAAAATACCAATTAAATGTCAGAATAGGGGTGTTAAGTGCCTGTTCAAATATGCATAGCAATATGTGACTTTTGTCAATAAAATGAAGTCTACGCGGACGAAGTCGCGGGCAAAAGCTAGTTCCATATAAGTCTAAATTAGAAAGGTGCCACTGCACTGGAAGGTGTGAAGCTTAAAGTTGTTTACGAAAATTGGTTGTAATGACGCTTAATGGTTCTACAATGTTATCATGATCAAGGTTAACAAGAAATTTATCTGTAAATTTGACAAGAAATATTAAATATCTAAATACTTAAATAATTATTATCTGCAAGGTTGACATGAAAATTATCTGCTAGGCTACAAGAAATAGTATGTATCTGTCTGAAGTGGAAAATATCGAGTGGTCGACTAATGTTCACTGATGGTGAACAAATATGGCTTTGAATCCGACAAACAGTCAGAAAACAGGATGAAAAAGGAACTAAAAAAAAAACAAAACATACAAAATTTTATTATAACCACCTCGAGCACATAACGTCATAAGCACGCCGATAAGCCGTCAAGTCAACACAGGCATGCAGAGTTATGATTTATTTTTGTGAAGTTATTGAAGAAGTTATTGTTATACAATCGGTAGAGTCCCGGCGGCACACACTTTCGGACGGACTGCGACCGTTTTTGTTAGGTAGTAAAACTTTTATAAATATTTCTGGACTGTAGGTAATAGTTAGTATTACTTAGGTATTCTGTGCCAGCGAATTAGCCCAGGATAGGTACGCTAGATATCTTATCTTTAGTACGATTAGTTGCCTCGTCTAGACGGCCACGTAAGTACTAATTAAGTTATCTGTATAGTTGTTTTTATTACATTATGTCTATACTTACTTCATTACAATAAACAGGCAAACTTTATTTGTTTGTTTGTTTCTCGATTGTAAACTTATGCGATTGCGACAAGTTAATATAACATGAATCACGTCTTTATTCCTTACGGGGTATAGACAGAGCCTAAGGTAACAAGACCTAAAGGGTACGTTTAGCATAATTGTGGGCGAATAGGTGGAAAGGGGAATATAATAAAAAAGTGATTAATATGTAGAGTAACTGATAAATACTATATCAGTTAAGTAAGTTAATAGCGCAGACGACAAGTTAAGACGATTTTTGTTATCGCTCTCTGGCCTGACGCAATATAACACATAATAGACACGAGGGGTACGAGTTGTGTGAGATATATACAGGGTGTATCAGGGTGTACCTAACAATAATCAACTGGGGTATATAACCATAGCTTTAGAAGCTAAAAATAAATAAATTGGAGTAATTTTTTTTTATGTTTTCTATAGGAATGGTTACAGTTAATACTATATATACCATTCCTATAGAAAATATAAAAAAAAAATACTCCAATTTTTTTTTTTATATATTTTTTTTAGCTTTTGTAGCTATGGTTATATACCCCAGTAGATTATTGTTAGGGGGTATCTGATACACCCTGTATGATTCATAGCGACGAAAAGATATTGATAAAGACACTTTGGGTTACATGTACCTAATAATAATTTGATATTGCATTATTATATCAGTTCAGTTTGGTTGATAAATAATGCTAAGTTTTACGTAGTAGGTAGGTAGGTATCGAGTTACTTAACCACGTACAGTCGCCATCAGAGGTAGGTATATCGACTATATCGTAGCGGGTGAGGTTCTCAAATATTTCGGAGCACCTAACATTTCAGTAAATTCGTTACATTAGATAAGGTTAATAACATCCAAAACATGCAATTTGTCATAAGAATAAGAATAAGAATAAGAATAAATTTATTTCGTAAAAAATACATCAGCAGTATACAAAAACGATTGTCTGGCAGACCCCAAACTAGGCAGAGCCTGTATCTTGGGACCTTGGAGTGCACTATACAAGACAAATTAACTTACAGTGGTTAGTAGACGTCAGTAAGAAGTCATAAATATATGAACAGTGACTTTTCAATAAATTCGGAATGTTCAAATGAGGTAAAAATACCAGGAAGCTCAGGTCGTCAAAGGTATCGACGTAGTCAGGCTGATCATAAAGATGGCACGACACTAAGTTCTAATTTTGGATTTCCGAGTAGGCCTGCAGAAGTGTTTTTATCGATAATACTTATTCTGGTTTTTTGTTTATCTTTACCTAAAATGAACACAAAATATTTACCTTGCTACTCCGCAATGATAGTGATGTCAAGTAGTGGAAAACAGGCACATTTATTACATTTTCTCAAGCATGCTCGGAAATGTACGCGTTAATGTCGCGAAATGAAGCCAAGAAGTTTCACATTTACGGCCTAGGCCAAGAAGTAATATGGTGCGGTCGAAATGAAGCCAAGAAGTTCACATTTACGGCCTAGGCCAAGAAGTAATGTGGCGCGGTCGTCGGGTGCGCTCGGCGCGGCGCGGCGGCGCGGGGCGGGTGTGCGGTTAAACATGGCGCGAGCAATAGTTTGTTCAAATGGCATGTTTCAAAAATTAAAAATGCGGCTAGTTAAACAATTTTTACTTGATTTCCTCGCATTGCTTGAGAAAAGCACTATACAATCCTCGGCCGGAAACAGGGATTGCAGGACTCGCTTTATCCGGCCTCGTCTACGACTCGGCCGTGTACCCCAATCTCGTCCTGCAATCCCTTACTTCACGGCCTCTGCAGTAATGTACTATTGTTCGAAAAATTCACTTTCAAAGGATGTATAAATGGCTCGTAAGTTAATTTTACCGCACTAATGCGATTTTTTTTACAGTTTTTTTTTAATTTTCCATTTTAAAAGTTTACAAGCAAAGAGTATTAAATGACAAAAATAAAAAATATCGACTTATACGCAGAAAAATCTATAAATATACAAAACTAATTAATAACGAATTTGCAAAATTTATTGTCATTAGTATAAACTGTAATTTAATTACCTACCTCAGATTTTAATGATTTCCACCTTTTATTTATTCGAAAAAATCGCAGTGGCTGAATGCGTCGAATCTTTGCCTGATAATTTTAGTAATTAAAAACGAAACTTACGCATGCGTATTACGGTACACGGACGCGCCATTTTTGTAAAACTTTGCGTTGTTTTGTGTTGTTGATTATAGTGTACAAAAACCAAACAAAATGAGTTCTTTAAGTGATGAAGTCGACAATAACATGGAATTAACTCCGCCCGATATTTTAAGTAAGGCGCGAATCGCGCAAAATAGTCTTTTGCCACCAAATCTCGGGAAAGGTATTTATTCTTCAATTTTGTGTTATTAAGTTCCTATTTTCTGACAAATGTATTGAAAAACGTCGTATGATACACGGCTGGCAAGGTTTTACAAATTCGTGACGATGAAAACCAGTGTTGCCACAACTGAGTTCCCAAAAGGTACATATACAGCGATGAAAAGGTACATTTTGGGATAAAAAGGTACATAAGCATTTTTTTTACTCAACTCTTAAGACAGCTTCTATCGCTCTCAGTTTTGCCACAACTGTTTGGCTGCGGTTTATAAAATGTTACACGTAGTTTTGAATGAAAACAAAAGGTACGTAAACTGGACCCCATTACACATAACACATTGGAGGCTAAAAAGGTACGTCAAATGTGTAAAATGTACGCTAACGGCAACACTGATGAAAACCCTCGCCTTACGGATCGGGTTTATCAACTAGTCAGCTCATTTGTAAAACCTTACTTACCAACCTTGTATCACAAATAACTATTACCTACTCAAAATTCTACAGAAATCCAAATCAGGTAGATTTCTATAATTATCAGAAATAAATAATTAGGTTATCTCCAAATCAGGTAGATCTACTACTGCTAAATCAGTAGATCGGCATTACTGATATACTTAAAAGAAAACTTTTGCCTACATATGTAAGTTTTATATGATAAGATAAACAAAAATAGAAATATTTCATGATTTGCGTAAGATAACGAATGATTCACCTTTATTCAAAAAGATTACCAGACAAAAATAGCAATAATTATATTAAAGTTGCTTGCAAATGGCACACAGTTGTTCTGCGAATCCCTAAAGTTTACAAACTAAATTAACTTCATAATATGTAGGTACTTGGATTGATCGTCGAGCAGGTAACAGGTCATTTTGGTACAAATAGGTACAAATCTATATATTATTATATAAAAGAAGAAACTGACTGACTGACTGACTGACTGATTGACTGACTGACTGACTGACTGACTGACTGACTGACTGACTGACTGACTGACATATCAACGCACAGCCCAAACCGCTGGTTCTAGAGATTCCAAATTTGGCACGTAGGTTCCTTATAAGGTCTAGGGGTGCACTAAGAAAGGATTTTTCAAAATTCGACCTCTAAAGGGGTTAAATGGGGGTCCAAAGTTTGTATGGGGAAACAAGATTAGTTAAACTATTTTATTCGAAACTTCACAGGAGTATTCCTAACGATAAATGAGTAAACACCTGTTTCAGGTTTTTTGAAAATTCAACCCCTAAAAGGGGATAGGGGATGACAAAGTCTGAAAATCAACGTGGGTATTATTATTATTATATTATAGTGGGTAGTATTGTTTGTACGGTTTATCGGGTCGCAGATTAAGAAAACAACAACACACATACCTACCTGACACACACACACACATACACTAATTTCCAGGGGAACGGGAAAAAACGGGATTTATATTATTCGATTCCGCGTGACCCTATCTCAGTAGGTAACTATACTTAATAAATATAGACTCTTCAAATTTCGTACACAAATAGATGATTATAAAACTAAGAAAATAATTTCAGGATTTTTGGAAATTCTCACGGGATAAGGAAAAAACGGGATTTATATATTCAGTACAACGAAATCCTATGAATTATAATTACTAGACTTCAAATTTGGCATAGAAGTAAGTGAGTGTAATAGTAAAAAACAGTTTTAAGGTTAAGGATTTTCGAAAATTCCAACGGGATAAGGAAAAAACGGGATGTATTATTCAGTTCTACGGGATCGATTTTTCGTTTTAATGATCGTAGAAAACTGAAATTTGGCCTTCAGGTTCCTTGGGGAGTATAGGGGAGCACTACAAAAGGATTTCCCAAAATTTTGACGGAAATGAACGGGAAAAAACGGGATTTTTTGTTATATACTGCAGGTCGTAGAAAGTTGAAATTTGGCATGTAGGTTGCCTGGCGAATGTAAGGAAGCATTAAGAGACAATTTTCCGAAATTCCCACGGGAACGGGAAAAACGGGACTTTTCGTTTTACTGGTTGTAGAAAGCTGAAATTTGGCATGTAGGTTGCTTGGCGAATGTAAGGAAGCATTAAGAGACAATTTTCCAAAATTCCCACGGGAACGGGAAATAACGGGATTTGTTTTACTGGTCGTAGAAAGCTGAAATTTGGCATGTAGGTTGCTTGATGAGTGCAAAGAAGCTATAAAAGATAATTTTCCAAAATTCCCACGGGAACGGGAAAACGCGACTTTTCGTTTTACTGGTTGTACAACGCTTAAATTCGGCAGTTAGGTTGTTTGGAGAGTGTAGAGGAGCATTAAGAGAGGAATCTCCAAAATTCCCACGGGAACGGGAAAAACGGGTTTTTTTCATTTTACTGGTCGTAGAAAACTGAAATTTGTCAAGTGGGTTCCTTGGGGAGTGTAGGGAGCATTAAAAGATCATTTCCCGAAATTCTTAAGGGAACGGGAAAAAACGGGATTTAAATACTCCTGGTACACGCGGGCAAAAGCTATTTGTCAATAAATGAAGTCTACGCGGACGAAGTCGCGGGAAAAAGCTAGTCTATACATATAATAAAGCTGAAGAGGGACGAGTCTGTACATGGAAGATATTTAAATAAAAATAGGCTGGGGATACTTAGAATCGATAACAGAACACGTTTCGACAGTTTTTAGAATTTTTGTCTGTTTATCTGTTTGTCTGTATATTTGTGCGCGCATTACGTGAAAACGGCTGAACGGATTTTGTTGGAAACTTTACTAATCTATTGAGACAATCACCGGCCAGGTTATAGGCTACTTTTTATCCCGGAAAATTGCACAGTTCCCGCGGGATAGTGATGAACATGTCGAAAATCGCAGCTGCCTAGAATCGCAACGTATATGAATATAGCTTCAGGGGTCTTATTCCTCCGAGCTTCAGGGTCATAGAGGTGCACTAAGGAGGGATTTTCAAAATTCCCACGGCATTTAATATCGCTTATTATAAAAAAATAAAAAAATACCAATTAAATGTCAGAATAGGGGTGTTAAGTGCCTGTTCAAATATGCAGCAATATGTGACTTTTGTCAATAAAATAAAGTCTACGCGTACGAAGTCGCGGGCAAAAGCTAGTGTCTAAATATAGGTACTTAGAATGGTTCAAAATGCCAATATCAGAATGAACGACGAAAATAGTGTCAGCTTTATCATTTCTATATCTGAGGTTACGAATCTCTGCGGTTTTATTGTAAAATACAACTTTTTTCATAGCCTATTGCCTAAGGACGAGTATTTGTATACCAGCCGCTACTGGACAAATGCTACGCGTTTCCGTACAAAACTTTAACAAGACGTTAATTACATGTTAATTAATGTGCTATCTCAATTTGAGCTTACTTCACCGTCGGATTCATTCATGTGGCAACCAACCAAGTAGCTGAGTGCGCCTACCTTCGACGGTGTATTTCGCAAACATGACCAGAAATACATAATTAGGAGTCCAGGAAGTCACAGGTCCTTTCATTTTTTACAAAGTAGTGAACGTACGAGTACATAATTTAAAGCAACTCCGATTTATCACAGTCAAACATACCCTAACCGTAAGTTTAGTAATCGAATAATCTCAAGTCATGTTATCCTACTAATATTATAAATGCGAAAGTTTGTGAGGATGGATGGATGGATGGATGGATGTGACGATGTGAGTGTGTATGTTTGTTCCTTCTTCACGCTGAAACGACTGAACGGATTTGGATAAAATTTGGAACAGAGATAGCTGGTACCCTAGATTGAAACATATGCTACTTTTTATCCCGGAAAATTGCATAGTTCCCGCGGGATAGCGATACACATGTCAATTGCTAATTTTACGCGGATGAAGTCGCGGGGAGAAGCTAGTCAGATATAATCTTAAACCAAGATGAGAGACAATGCTACAATAAAACTAAAATTGCGATTCTATAGATTTTTAACAAAATTCGGATGTAGAGGTTTTCGAACCACTGTTCAGTAAATAAACAAACGATCATCTGCACTGCAAAGGACTTGAAAAATAATAAAGCTTGGCATGCATTTCACAACCCCTGCACTATTTGTTTTCAGGTGGTAGAACCGAACCCGGACCCAGAATGGACGTTGCTGTGGTACCTGCGCAGGCGACTGCGGCTCACGGGTACCAAGCTGGGCTGCGCAGAGGGCGGCTGCGGCGCATGCACTGTAATGGTGTCGAAGTATAACCGCGCTGAGAAGAGAGTTGTGTATCCTTTGCTTTTAACTTACTATTTTGAGCCACGCCAATACGATGGTTATAGATTAGAATTGGTAGAGGTAGGTAGGTCAACCGGTGGGATATATATAGGTAATTATAATACTTTTTTTTATCTAGTGACACGGTAATTTTGCTCGTTGGTATAGATTTACATCAGGACCATAATATATACATATGCCTACTCGCCGATCGAAAAGAACTTTTAAAGTTACTGCAAGTGTAACGTATATTGAGGCAAATATATTAGGCACATTATAAGATGATAAGATATGATAGATAACGAAACTGCTCTCAAACTACTATTTACCTATTCCTGACCTAGGTACCTACGCAAAGCCTGCAGAGTCAAAAAGTTCTAAGCAAGATAGGACGAGTTTCTTGTAATGTAAGTAGGTACTAATACTTGTAAATTGTCCTCGTATTAATTTTGTTGGTGTGTGCAGTGAATCTTAAGATAAATATATCTACACCGATATTACACAATACTTACACAATGTCTGATCCGATAAATCTTAACATGTCTTACACATAATATATGTAATAGGAGAGAAGAGAGAATTTGGTATTCTTTGTTACTATCGAGTCGTAAAGCAAGAATAATGATGTGTAGGTATGAAAAATAGATAATTATCCTTAATTTAGAGCCAGTCATTTAGCTGTTAATGCCTGCCTGGCGCCTCTATGCGCGATGCATGGCCTGGCTGTGACAACGGTTGAGGGCATCGGCAATACTAAAACCAAATTGCACCCCGTACAAGAAAGAATTGCTAAAGCTCATGGCTCCCAATGCGGATTTTGCACGCCAGGCATTGTCATGTCCATGTACTCTTTGTTAAGGAGTTGCACAAAAATCAAATACTCAGACATGGAAGTCGCATTTCAAGGTAATCTCTGCAGATGTACGGGATATAGAGCTATCATAGAGGGATACAAAACATTCTTAGAAGATTGGGAAACGCATCGCGTTGCTAACGGCACGACCAATGGAATATCAAATGGTACCACCAATGGCACAAACGGTGCATGTGCCATGGGAAAAGATTGCTGCAAAAATAAAGCAAATGGAGAAGACAAGGGAGAAACTGACCAAATATTTGATAGGTCAAGTTTCTTACCATACGACAGCAGCCAAGAACCCATCTTTCCACCTGAGCTAAAGTTATCCTCCGTTTTTGACGATCAATATCTAATATTCAGAGGCGAAAGGGTCAAATGGTACCGCCCAACAACATTAGGTTCAATTTTGAAATTGAAGGAACAGTTCCCAGATGCTAAAATAGTTGTTGGAAACACAGAAGTAGGAGTTGAAGTGAAGTTTAAGCATTTTGTGTATCCAGTTATAATAATGCCCAAATGTGTCCCAGAAATGACTAAAATAATTGAAACAGATGATGGATTTACAGTAGGAGCCGCTGTCACTTTAATGGACATGGAAAACACTTTCAGAAACTCAATTGATCTTTTACCCCAGTACAAGACAAGGACATTGAAAGCCATTGTAAGTATGCTGAATTGGTTTGCAGGCAAACAAATACGAAACGTGGCAGCTATCGGTGGTAATATTATGACTGGAAGTCCTATATCAGATCTCAATCCTATATTGATGTCACTGAAAGTAAAGCTTAATCTTCTGAGTAAAGAAGGAGGTCATCGTTCAGTGCTAATGGACGAGACATTCTTTACTGGCTATAGGAGAAACGTTGTAAAGCCCAATGAGATCTTGTTGTCCATCGAAATTCCATATTCCAACAGGTACCAGTACGTTAAAGCTTACAAGCAGGCCAAAAGACGAGAGGATGATATATCTATAGTGACAGCTGCTATAAATGTTGAATTCGAAGAAACCACAAACATTATTAAGAATATGAACATAGCATTCGGAGGCATGGCTCCCGTTACTAAGATCGCTACAAAGACTAGCCAAGCACTGAATGGTCAGAAATGGAACGAGGAAATGCTCGAAAAAGCTTACTCGCACATGATCGAGGAGCTTCCACTACAGCCTTCTGCACCCGGTGGCAATATTCAATATAGGCGAGCCTTAACAATGAGTTTATTCTTTAAAGCATACTTGTCAATAGGTAAAGAAATCACTAAGGATTACTTACACGAGGAACTTATCATACCATACCACAGTAGTGGTGGCGAACAGTTTCATGGTGTTGTACCGAAAAGTGCTCAGTATTTCGAACTCGTAGGCGACAAGCAAATTAAAAGTGATGCAGTGGGTCGACCTATAACGCATGTGTCAGCTTATAAGCAAGCGGCAGGAGAAGCAATTTACTGTGACGATATGCCTTTCGCTGAAGGCGAACTTTATTTGGCATTTGTGCTCAGTTCGAAAGCACATGCTAAGTTACTGTCGGTAGATCCTACCGATGCACTAAAGGAACCTGGTGTAGTAGCTTTCTATTCAGCTAAAGATTTAACTCCAGAACAGAACGTGGTAGGGCCAATATTCCATGATGAGGAATTGTTTGCAAGTGAAAAGGTTATTAGCCAAGGTCAAACTATTGGCGTGATTGTGGCCGAGGATCAAGTAATCGCTCAAGCTGCTGCGAGGAAAGTCAAAGTAGAATACGAAGAGATACATCCAATAATAGTCACTATGGAGGATGCTATAGAACATAATTCATTCTATCCACAGTTTCCAAAAACGATTCGCAGAGGCGACGTGAAAAGTGTGTTTGAAGACAAAAACCACATAATCATCGAAGGCCAGTGCCGTATGGGTGGGCAGGAGCACTTCTATTTAGAGACACATGGCGCTTTCGCAGTGCCTAAAAAGGAAGACGATGAACTGGAAATATTTTGCTCGACCCAACATCCTTCTGAAATAGCAGTACGTATATTTGTTAATTTAACTATTAGAGTCTTAAACAATTCAGTAAACGCTCTATATAGATTTTTTACTATCGAATCCCCATATTTCAGAAACTCGTGAGTCACGTTTTACACGTTCCTATTAATAGGATCGCGTGTCGCGTGAAGCGGATTGGCGGCGGTTTCGGAGGCAAAGAGTCACGAGGTTTGCTGGTAGGGTTACCCGTGGCGCTTGCAGCCCACAGGCTACAAAGGCCGGTGCGCTGTATGCTCGACCGAGATGAAGACATGATGATGTCCGGTACAAGACATCCCTTTTTGATCAAGTACAAAGTAGCGGCAACGAAAGATGGTCGTCTTATGGGGGCTATCGTAAATATATACAACAATGGTGGATACTCAATCGATCTTTCAGGACTTGTAAGTAGTTACTTCACCCTACTGTGAACTAGTAGGTACTTACTGAATCGAATTCTCGATACTGATTTTACTTAAATTTTATAGATTGTTGAAAGAGCCCTGTTCCACTACGAGAACTCGTACTATATTCCCAATGTTGAAGTAACTGCAAATATATGCCGAACCAACCTCCCCTCAAACACAGCTTTCCGGGGCTTTGGTGGTCCACAAGGCATGTTTGGAGCTGAAAACATGATCCGAGACGTTGCTGCCAAAGTAGGGAAAAGCGTGGAGGAAATAAGTAGACTAAACCTATATCAAGAGAACCAGGTTACACATTTTAACCAAACTTTGACGCATTGCACGTTACAAAGATGTTGGGATGAGTGCGTTGAGAAAAGTAATTTCGCACAAAGAAAATTAAACATTCAAGAGTTTAATAAGTAAGTATAAACATACTCATTACACTACTCTATTTCATTACGATACTTTTTGCTATCTATCGTGTCACACATAATTTATTATTAAAATTTGCAGACAGCATCGCTGGAGGAAGCGCGGTATGGCAATAATTCCGACAAAATTCGGAATTGGCTTTACAGTAAGGTTTGTAAATCAAGCTGGCGCCCTGCTTATAGTGTATGTGGATGGATCAGTGCTCCTCTCCCACGGAGGCACGGAGATGGGCCAGGGACTGCACACCAAAATGATCCAAGTAGCATCGCGGGCTCTTGGTATTGACATATCCAAAATACATATCAGCAATACAGCCACAGACAAGGTACCTAACACATCAGCTACGGCTGCCAGTTCTGGCTCAGATCTTAACGGGATGGCAGTGCTGGTGGCATGCGAAAAACTAATGAAACGCCTCCAACCTTACAAAGAGAAGAATCCTGATGGAAAATGGGAGAACTGGGTTTTGGCTGCTTATTCAGACCAAGTCAGTTTGTCAGCCACTGGCTTTTACGGTACTCCGGGATTAGGATACGATTTCGAAAAGAACGAAGGAGCTCCTTTCAACTATTTTACATATGGAGTAGCTGTTTCGGAAGTCGAAATTGACTGCCTCAGTGGGGACCATCAAGTGATACGTACAGACATCGTGATGGATTTGGGCGAGAGTATAAATCCTGCCATAGACATCGGACAGATTGAAGGCGGCTTCGTGCAAGGCCAGGGGCTCTTTACAATCGAAGAATTGATTTACTCTCCAAATGGCACATTGTTCTCTCGGGGTCCTGGGGCGTACAAAATACCTGGATTTGGTGATATTCCGCAGGAATTCAATGTGTCGTTGCTCAAAGGGGCACCGAATCCAAGGGCGGTATACTCTTCTAAGGTGAGTACATACCTTGATTTTACAGCTATAGTCGCAGCCATTTTAATTTTAGTGTCTTTTCAACTAATTTGTTGGTAATGTTGTAGGGTGTGGGTGAGCCCCCGTTGTTCCTGGCTTCATCGGTGTTTTTCGCCATCAAAGAGGCGATCAGTGCAGCGCGCGTGGATGCCGGAGTTCCGGCAGAATTTCACATGGATGCCCCTGCCACATCGGCTCGTATACGCATGGCTTGCGAAGACCATATCACTAAAAAGGTAAGGTCCTCCCCTTAAAATAGTACCCAAATGAAAAAAATTACTTTGCTCCGTCGCGAAATAGTGAGGTCAAGTCAATACTGATTAGGCCTGAAAAGTATAAAAGTAAGAGTAGCCAATTAAAAGTCATGCGAAGTAGGGTTTTTATCATTGGAGGCTCATGTTATAATACATAGATGAAAATACCAAAGTAAAGCCAGAATCCTCCCATACCTTTTGGGGTTTTAGTTATGTACCCAGGACAAGCAGTTCGCGCGTTCAGCGTTCTTGTTATACCAACACTGATAAATACTAATTACTGTATTGTATTGTCACTCACATTAGGGAAGTACAATGTTAATAATATCTATCTCGGTAAAATAATAATAAAGCATGCGCGGGAGGCAGTTCAATGACGGGAGAAAATGCTCATATACAAACAATCGTACGCGGGTTCACAGAGTCGGAATGTCAGAGGTCACACATTAGACAAGTTTAGGGATTAAGAGGGTGCATCCGTATTGAGCTCGCAACGTCGCATTTTTGGTGATTTTTTGCGATTATTTCACCGAAATTGAATGAAAGTATCAAATATCCGTCTGTAGTGCACTTCGTTTTTAGTGTATTAATGTGTCCAATGTTATGATTAATCGTGATGGACTTTTATTTTCGTATTAAAGCGATAAAATACTATATCTCGGTTAATAAGAAAATACAAGTCCATCACGATGAATTATTGCATTAGACACATTTATACACTAAAAACGAAGTGCACTACAGACGGATATTTGATACTTTCATTCAATTTCTGTGAAATAATCGCAAAAAATCACCAAAAATGCGACGTTGCGAGCTCAGCACGGATGCACCCTCTTAATGTAGATTTAATAATCCCCTGTGCAATAGTGCCGCCACAACCTCACCTCAATATCATTCTTATTAAATTCTGGCTGAAAGTTTATTTCATTGCTTTACATTTGATAAACGACAACAAAGATTATCCTATAAAATCTATACAAGTTGAGTGCATTATTTCGAAAATAGAAGGCTGGCAAACGAAAGCGTGACCTGGATTTTTTTAAAAGTTCCTCAATTATTTTTCATTTATAATTGCCATAATAGGTATATGGGTAAAACAATAAACAGTAATGTGCGAAAGCTGCTACATACCATGATCAGTAGGCTTGTTGTCTAACTCGCTCGCAATCGCCATAGTGTTCATTTTGACAGTTCGTGTATGAATGTGACAGTTAGCCGATTCCGATACCAATTGACAGCCCATACATGAACTGTCAAAATGAAGGCGATGGTGATTGCGAGCGAGTTACGTAATAAGCCTGCAGTAAGTTCAAGCAAAAACAAGAGGAGAAAGAAGTTGTTTTCCAAGAGAAACAACAATGTTTAGATGCGGTGTCGGATTTTTTAGGTTAGTACCTATGGCTATGTAATCTTAATCCTTGTTGGCTGATTATTTGATCTATTGACCATAATTATGATGATGATGATAGCGTTGCTTATGTTAAAGATATTCAAGGAATCTGCGAAATGAAAAACAGTTAGTATACCACATGTCATGTAATTATTTGAATTTGCCGCGTTTCTCAGGTCACGCTTACGTTTGCTAGACTCTACCTATATTTTATTTGTATAGAACACAGTGGCGTGATGTCAAATAATATCAGAAGGCAAGCCGAAGGGAACTTAACTAGCCTTTTCCTCTAATTCTACACATTAAATTGCCCAACTGCCTTAAAATAGGCAAGCCAGTGGAAATCGAGTTCTATTGACGCCACGCCACTGATAGAACACCTTCAATATCCGGCCGGAAATTTATTATTATCAAATACACAATTAAAATGTTTTTTTTTTTTCAGCTCGACGAGCCCCAAAAGGGTAGCTTCGTGCCATGGAACGTGGTGCCATGAAGAAAGAATCAAATTTACCTTCAACATTAAAATCGTTATTTTCCTGAAAGCACCTGAGATTGATTACTCCAATACGAGATTAATTAATGTCGCCATAGATATGGCCAGATATATCGCTAGCGGATTGTAGTAATCCGCCACGTTACAATGGTAACACACTAAATTTCTTGTAAATAATAGTTTTCTAAAAAAACCGTTGTAGTTAAAATGATCATCATTATTATATTAATAAACTTTGTTGGTGCTTACTTGGTGTTTTTGTTTTTGAAATACCTATGTGAAATACGAAGATTGGAACTATTGGAAGCGACTAGTGTCGATAAATAAATCTATATATATAAAATTCTAAACTGACTGACTGACTGACTGACTGACTGACTGACTGACTGTTGATATATCAACGCACAGCCCAAACCACTGGACCTAGAGACTTGAAATTTTGCACACAGATACCTTATACAATGTAGGCATCCACTAAGGAAGTATTTTTGGAAATTCGACCCCTAAAGGGGTTAAATGGGGGTCCAAAGTTTGTATGGGGAAACAAGATTAGTTAGACTATTTTATTCGAAACTTCACAGGAGTATTCCTAACGATAAATGAGTAAACACCTGTTTCAGGTTTTTTGAAAATTCAACCCCTAAAAGGGGGATATGTGGTGACAAAGTCTGAAAATCAATGTGGGTATTATTATATTATTATTATTAGTGGGTAGTATTGTTTGTACGGTTTATCGGGTCGCTGATTGCGCAAACAACAACACACATACCTACCTAACACACACACACACACACACACACACACACACACAAATTTCTACGGGAACGGGAAAAAACGGGATTTATGTACTTATTCGATTCCGAGTGACCCTATCTCAGTAACTATAATAACTAGACTCTTCACGTACATAAGTAGATGATTACAACATTAAGAAAGTAATTTCAGGATTTTTGGAAATTTCTACGGGATAAGGAACAAACGGAATTTATATATTCAGTTCAACGAAATCCTATGAACTATAATTATAAAAACGGTTTTAAGGATTTTAGGAAATTCCCACGGGATAAGGAAAAAGGGAATTTATATTCAGTTCTACGAGATCGATTTTTCGTTTTACTGGTCGTAGAAAACTGAAATTTGGCCTTCAGGTTCCTTAGGGAGTAAAGGGGAGCATCACAAAAGGATTTCCCGAATTTCTGACGGAAACAAACGAGAAAAACGAAAAACGGGATTTTTTGTTATACATTGGTCGTAGAAAGTTGAAATTTGGCATGAAGGTTGCTTGATAAGTGTAAGAAAACATTAAGAGACAATTTTTAATATGAGTTTGCAATGATTCACGATTAAGTTCATTCGAAATATTTTAAACAAAATAACAAAAAAAAAATAACGCGGGGAAATATCGGGTGCTCAATAAAGGTAATCGCGGTTCACATCCCGTTTAAATATTTCGAATTTCTCAATATTCCCACGGGAACGGGAAAATCGATACTTCGTTTTACTGGTTGTAGAAAGCTGAAATTCGGCATGTAGGCTGCTTGATGAGTGAAGAGAAGCATTAAGAGACGACTTTCCAAAATTCCCATGGGAATATGGAAAAAGACGGGATTTTTCGTTTTACTGGTCGTAGAAAGTTGAACTTCGGCATGTAAGTTTAAGTTGCTTGATGAGTGTAGGGAAGAATTAAGAGACAATTTCCCGAAATTCCCACGGGAACGGGAAAAACGAGACTTCGTTTGACTGGTTGTAGAAAGCTGAAATTCGACATGTAGGTTGCTTGGGGAGTGTAAAGAAACATTACGAGAGGACTTTCCAAAATTCTTACGGGAACGGGAAAAAGCGGGATTTTTCGTTTTACTGGTCGTAGAAAGCTGAAATTTTTCATGGTTGCTTGAAGAGTGTAGGGAAGCTATAAGAGATAATTTCCCAAAATTCCCACGGGAACGGGAAAAAAGGGCTTTTCGTTTTACTGGTTGTAGAAAGCTGAAATTCGGCATGTAGGTTGCTTGAAGAGTGTAGAGGAACATTAAGGGAGGACTTTCCAAAATTCCCACGGGAACGGGAAAAACGAGACTTCGTTTGACTGGTTGTAGAAAGCTGAAATTCGACATGTAGGTTGCTTGGGGAGTGTATAGAAGCATTACGAGAGGACTTTCCAAAATTCTCACGGGAACGGGAAAAAGCGGGATTTTTCGTTTCACTGGTCGTAGAAAGCTGAAATTTGGCATGTAGGTTGCTTGAAGAGTGTAGGAAAGCTATAAGAGATAATTTCCCAAAATTCCCACGGGAACGGGAAAAAGGGGCTTTTCGTTTTACTGGTTGTAGAAAGCTGAAATTCGGCATGTAGGTTGCTTGAAGAGTGTAGAGAAAAATTAAGGGAGGAAAACGGTTTTAAGGATTTTAGGAATTTCCCACGGGATAAGGAAGAAAGGGAATTTATGTTCAGTTTTTTCGTCGATTTTTCGTTTTAATGGTCGTAGAAAACTGAAATTTGGCCTTCAGGTTCTTTGGGGAGTATAGGGGAGCACTACAAAAGGATTTCCCGAATTTATGACGGAAACGAACGGGAAAAACGTAATTTTTTGTTATACACTGGTTGTAGAAAGTTGAAATTTGGCAAGTAGGTTGCTTGATAAGTGTAAAGAAGCATTAAAAGGCAACTTTCCAAAATTCGCACGGGAACGGGAAAAACGAGACTTTTCGTTTTACTGGTTGTAAAAAGCTGAAATTCGGCATGTAGGCTGCTTGATGAGTGTAGAGAAGCATTAAGAGAGGACTTTCCAAAATTCCCGCGGGAACGGAAAAAAACGGGATTTTTCGTTTTACTGGTCGTAGAAAGCTGGAATTTGGCAAGTAGGTTCCTTGGAGAGTATATAGGGAAGCTATAAGAGATAATTTCCCAAAATTCCCACGGGAACGGGAATAAGGGGCTTTTCGTTTTACTGGTTGTAGAAAGCTGAAATTCGGCATGTAGGTTTCTTGAAGAGTGTACAGAGGAACATTAAGAGAGCATTTCCCGAAATTCTTACGGGAACGGGGTAAAACGGGATTGATATACTCCTGGTACACGCGAGCAAAGCCACGGGCAAAAGCTATTTGTCAATAAATGAGTCTACGCGGACGAAGTCGCGGGCAAAAGCTAGTTAATTATATGGCATTAAAAGTGTACCATGTCTAAGAAAGGTTAGAGAGAAAATGAAGAATAAGACATCGCAATTATTTAGTGACTCAGAAAAAGAAACTTGCGCGTTGTTTTATATAAATTTAACAGAACCAAATGAATAATTGTTTTAAATGATTCACGGTTTATTACTTTAGTTTAGACATATTATCTTCTACAAAATAAACAGCGCATTTACCTTTATACATATAAAAGGTAGAAAATATGTCTAAGTAAACTAATATTTGTAAGTCCATTATTTTCACTTTTAATGCCGCAAAAATTACAAGTACAACAATTTTTTTTCATGAGGGTATTAAAAATATTCAACAGGGCGCCGTGCGTTCATTCAATTAGGTATTTTTGATTAATTTCTAGCTCTCACTAATGTAAGGTGACCTACACTTGCGTTGACACAATGTCAGGCAGGATTGTGCCAAAAACTATCTTCACTACATACATAGTATAAAACAAAGTCGCTTTCCGCTGTCTGTCTGTCTGTCTGTCCCTATGTATGCTTAGATCTTTAAAACTACGTTATAATCTAAACTAAGGTCGTAACAGCGACATCTAGCCACCGTTGGCCTAAACTAGCTCGTACGTCTCTGATACAAACGCTGCGCGCTCAGTCACACGCGTTTGCGCCGCCATAGATCTTACGGACAGATTAATAGTTACGGCTTAGGACGCTAGATGTCACTGCTAAAAACTGCTCTTCCAAAGCTTTAAATACAAAAAAATATAGCCAGGAATAATTAAATCTTCCAGGATATAAGCGCAGGATGGGCCTCCCTAATAACTTTTTAAGAATAGCTACACGACTTGGCGTAATGCCTAATAACCCGATATCCACATCACTACTGGTTAGATGTAATTTATCCTCAATTTCAGCTTCAAGGTGTGTGGAAAGTTTTTGAGGAACAATCCCCTCTCCAAATTCGTAAAAACACTAGCAAATTAGACAGAGCCCTCTTAAAACTTCCGAAGAAAACCAAAGTAGACACCAAGCAAAAGTGCTGCTCATTTCCTGATTTATTAATCCTTTTCATTTTATTTAAAGTTCTACGTCTAGAGCCTCTTGAATCTGGTTTACTTGGAATTTCGCCTGCATGTCTTGCTTATAATTTTTGACAAGAATCCACTCTGTTTCTAGAAGTTTTTAATGGAAATATTTACCCTAAATTCTACGTTCCTTTCCTTGTTACAATTAATAATTTATTTATTTTAGCAACTCTATTTTGCTGCCTGCTCTTAAAGCTCAATTTTAATTGTTAATTATCTCTTAGCAATTGCTCCAGTAATTTATTAGTTTGATACTAAATCTCTAAGCCTTTTCTTGTATTTTTGTAACCAACCGCTTCCGAGTTCTGTTACTCTTCGTCGGATTGGGGGTACCACGAGTAGCTTGGAACCCCCTAATCCGTCGGTAGAAGTACTAGCTCGGAGGCAAATCCTTTCATTTGCTCTCCATCACCTAAGCTACCACGCTCGGGATGAAAAACCGACGTATCTACGTCCCCTTCGGACCAAAGTAGCGCCAGTTTACGGCGACCTTTACCGCCACAGTCGCCAGCGACGCCAGCAGCCAAGACCCAGCCACCTCAGATCCTGCAACACCGTGCCGGAAGTCTCTACCGCACGGAGATCAAGAGGAGTCCTTCTGGCTACTCGGGATTTTTGTCAATTTTAAATCTCCAAGCTCACAAGTACAGTCACCATCAAATACACCATTTCAGATTTTTAGGCATTAAAGCTTAGAAAGTAAGCTTTTATGCACATAAAATTCAAAGACCATGGGTGCCCGTTTTTTTGAAGGGGGTAGATATATATCGTGGCGGGCGAGGTCTTCAAATATTTCGGTACAGCCTTAAATTTCAATAAATTCGCTACACTGGGTAAGGTTAAACATCAGAACACGCAATTAGTCATAAATATAAGAGAAGCGACTTTTCAATGGGTTTCTCGCATTCATAATCACACCACACCACCCCTCAAAAACAACATTTTATTTGAGGGTATGTCAACAAAACAATAGTTATTTGTTATGCAAGGCTGCAAAGTGTTTGTTTGGCGCGAGTGCCTGAATTGAAACCGGAGCAAGCGAAGGATTCTATGATTGAACCGCGAGCGAAGCGAGAGGTTCAAAAGAAGAATCCTGAGCGTCGCGACGGTTTCAAGGCACGAGACTCTAAACAACTTTGCTGCCGAGCGAAACACACAATTTTTCACCTCAATACAGCGAGAAAAATGGTGGATGGAAGAAAAAGAAAAAGAAATAAAATAGTAATTAGTTAGGTATTTCACTTTTATACATACATAAATATTTACCTTACAATACATACTATACATACAAAACTGAGTATTATACAGAATTTTAGTTTATAAAAGAACTTTAGTTTACCTTTGCTACCACCCTACATTGTTCAACTGGAACTGCTTCAGAACTTTACTTTGTTACCTATTTGGTAATTAACACCTTTGATTTACTGACATAACTGTCCGAGCATATTTTATAGTATTTCCGTCGACGAACACTACATTTAGTTTTTCTTTATTACTTGAACCCGTAATTTTTAAAGTTTTAACAAAGTCTTTGAATCAACAAAACATCTGTGAAAGATGGCAATTTGTCCGCGCCAATCCGCGCGCAGCACTCGCGCGTGCGCGCTAGGTATTTACTTTATACGCGCGCTACGAAAGCACTAGCAATACACTGCTAAACAGCCTAATACATATTTAAATTATAATAAACTAATTAATCAATGTCTTAACAATGCAAATTATAGTCACTTTGTAGATAAAAATTAATAATTCGTCGAAATTAAATTTTTATTTATTATCTTTGACCTAAAATAGTTTAATGTTCACGAAACAAACAATAGATAACGGATCGCGTTTCTGAATGTGATTATGTTTTTTAAATCAAATGAAACATTTAGGGGGTCTTATTAAAAAGATCTACATTTGAATTTCGTATTATTCCGTCCCTCTCATTCACCAATTAAGTACTAATCGTGTAAGCGGGCCGACAACATACGAAGTTCAAAGTCCTAATTTCTAAGTATATGAGTAGGTGGACAATGGTGGTCAGCGCCACGTTCGAATTTCAAAAACCTTTTCCACGCTAGAGGGGAAAAAGCGTTTTTCCACGCAGATTTTGAAGGCGAAAGACAGCGCTTTCGAGCAAGTGAGGTGAAAATAATATTAATGAGGGGGCAGAAGGGCCTGTCCTTCACTTTCTGATGAAACCATTCTATCATCAACTATATACATATATAAAATATAAATAAAGCAAAAGAGATAAGACGAAATGTCCTGATAACATCTGCTTACAAGAGCAGCAAGTAGGTACCTAGATACAATATTGTTGTTTGATCGCATGTCAGTCTCTTGCGCATCTCAACTCGGGCACATTGACAGCCAGTAATTTATTATTTTATCCTGCCTCGTGTGTAGGTATACGTTCTTCGCCAGTCGATTATCAACGCTCCGCTGCGTAAGACGTATCGTACTAATACTAACCGAGCATTTGTTTTTTTACGCAACGAAGCAAATGATCATAGAATCATGGGTTTACTGAACGCAGATGAAGAGGCGACTGATGTTGGCACGGTGCTTGTTTTTTATGTCAATGGAAAGAAGGTGAGTGTTGAACTAGTACCTAATTAATCTTAAAGCGAATTCTTTAACTCGTTGACCCCAGTGGGCCCAGTAGATTCTGATATAATGCATTGCGTTGTGTTGTTTCTATGGCCCACAAGAATACGTACTTTTGAATCTATTAGCCGCGTTACAATCAATTTTCTACTTCAAGTTCAGGTATTTCGAGGTGCGCTTTTTCCTGCATCGTTTATTGCAATGATAAAATGCTAGATCTAAGTGATACATTAGGTACGTACCTATCATTATTTACGTTACCGATTTCCTTGAATTAAAACTAATTGCTTTTCCGCAACACACGTGCAAGACAGCTACGTCTGTGTGACAATGATCAATGATGTCGTACAGATTCAACGGTAACCAACATCACAAAAGACTCTAAATGAGATCAGTCTCAATCTCAAAGCTGCAACAAGGAAGACCTTTGATCTGTATAATTGTGTTACGTCCATCTTCTTTAAATGCATCATCGATCAGCAAAAACATTGCTCAAAACCATAACTTCCTAGGTACTTATTAGGTACCTACCTAAGTATGAAAACTATGAGTTAGCCAAGATTTATAGAAAATTATCTTAACTAAAAACCACTAGGTACCTACTGCTAAATATCAGATGCTAAATGAATGCCATATATATTTACATGAAGAGGCCTTTACCTAGCAGTGGGTGGATGTGGGATGATTAGATACATTACATAATGTATAAAATTCTATAAAATTGCATGTCATGCGCCTTTCTAACAAGTGTAATAAACGTGGTAGCATGTAATACACCCAGGGACATATTTAGCGGAACACAAAAAAAGTGTAGCGAACTATTTTTATTTATTTCATTTTTTCTGGTCAAGCATTAAGTATGCGTTTTGCTAACTTTTTTTGTGTTCCGCTAAATATGTCCCTGAATGTATGTTGGTAAACTGCAGAGCTATGGCAACGCATAGTCGCTTTTAGATCAAATATAGTTGTGAAACAAAAGCTATGTCTCTAGGCTAGACCCTAGTCTTGAGGTTTCCAGATGAAAAATTGAAAAAGATCACTTCACGGTACTACCTTTTATGAGGTTCGCTTAGACTACACTTTAGGGTTTCGCACAACAACTCTGTGTAGTGTGCAAGCAACCTAATTATAATTATTGCTATTTTCGTCTAGTCATCTCATTGAATAAAGGTGAAACATTCGTTATCATACGCAAACAAAGGAACGTTTGTTATTTTTATTTATCATACAAAACTTACATATGTCGGCAAAAGTTTTTCTATTATATATTATCGTTGTCTCCAGCTCATTTATGTTCCACTTCCACTGCTGGGTACAGGGTCTCTTAGAATTATATAAGGCTGGCTCTCGCTGTTGTTCTATAGCCCAGCCCAGGCCTTATACTTCGAAATCCGATTTTCGAAGTTCGTTTCGTGCCGTTCCGCTCTCACTAATAGTTATTAATTTGAGTGTTAGAGGGACGGTGTGATACGAACTTCGAAAATCGAATTTTGGAGTTGCCCCCCAGTGTGAGCAGACGTAGACCGATTTCTCTTCATTGCTTTTTCACAATTTATTTTTCTATACAGTAAGCCATTAACCCAAGTAATGAATTCGAAAATTGCTTTAAAACTTTAAATCAATATACCTATGTTTTCTTCCCGATGTCCAATAAAATTTTGAAGAAACAAGGCTTATTCTTATTATGTTGCTCTAGCTTATGGTTACCTTAGGTAGTTAGGTAGCAATCTGTGAAAATCTATTCAACAGTTTCAAACAAATATATTTTTTAACTAGCCGTTGCCCACGGGCTGCTGTTTCATGAAGCGTGCATGAAGCTCTTTTTAGTGAGGAGGAGCACTTCTTAGCCTATAGAATAGAGCACGGGTTGTACCCATCTAGGGAGTAGAGCTTCTTGATTTAAGAAACACGTTTTATGATGTTGTTGCTTCAACATAATTATTATTATTATTAGTTTCTACTGTCAACATTTAGTCAGTCTATGCTATTTTTATAGGTGGTTAAGTAACTCGATACAACGTAAAACTTAGCATTATTTATCAAGCAAACCGAACTCATATAATGCATATGAACTCATATATCAAATTATGCTTACACGTGTTTGTTGGTAACCCCCAGTGTCTTTACGCAAATATTTATTAATCGTTATCTCTTTTGGTCGCTATGAATCGTATCTCACAAAGCTTATTGTATCCCTCGTGTCTATTATGTGCTATATTGCGTCAGGCCAGAGAGCGATAGCAAAAGTCGTCTTAACTTGATGTCTGCGAATGAATAGTGAGTCCAGTCACCAGTGATATTACACTTCGCTATGTGCATACGGTCGCACGCACACAAACCAAACTGCCCAACTAAATGGTTGTGATCGCATGAAGCGAGGCGTAATTTGCCCGGCCTCACTTAAATTGTTCGCAAAATGTTGTCATTTAACTACTTACTTTTCAATTGGTCTGAGGTCTGATTTTAGAGGTAAATCATACAAAATTTTGTCCCACTTCCAGCGGTCGGAAGTAGACCTATGTAAAGGTGCGACCAAACCGCCGCGTTGGTATACGCAGTGACGTGTCGTATGCATCACGTTTTCTCACCGTTTCTTCATACATGTTGTCGCGATTCCGTAACGTCACCGTTTTTTAAGCGGCGGTGTGGTCGCACCCTAAAGATCCGATTACACGCAACAATCAAGTGTCATCCGCAATAACAGCTTGTTTTATTTGCAAATTATTTATTAAACTTTATTAAATTATTTATATTATGGATAGCTATTTAGTGACTTAACGTATGTGCTCGAGTGTAAATAGTAAAATTTTGAGTTATTAATGCGTTTTTTCGTCGTATCCAGGGGCTTTACCATGACGTCCTAATTCCGACTCAGTTCAAGTTTTAGCTGTCACTTTTAGTATGAATCTGACAGCGAGCGAACCTAAACTGAATCGCATTAAGACGTCATGGTAAGGCCCCTGGTCGTATCGTATCCCTCAGAGTTATTTAATTTTTACAGGTAAGGTATACAAATCACGTTCTGTATAACTCGACTGCAAAAAAAGTAAATTCGTATGGAGACTGGGCCAAATTTTGCGCCGCTGATTAATATTTATTTGATGAGTAGTTTTAAGAGGAATGTTCCCTTGCCGACTGACCCTGATACTAACTCGCTGCTCTCCGACAGACGAAGTGACCAAAACAAGTATGACGACTTGTAGGTGATTTAGTAGATGTGTCAGCGCGGGAGAGGATCAGGGGGTGAATATAATTATACCTAGTTAAAGTAGCTAAGTATCTACGTCGGCTTCGAAATGTCATTAATGGAAATGTCATAAATATCAAATAAAGCGGCAAAGAAAGTTCTTATGCAAGCGTTACAGATAATGATGGTCAAATGTTCGCCGTGTCATCGTGTAAGTGGGTATCTTTTTTAATTCCATACAAGTTTAAAATTAGAAAGGTGCTCACTGCATTGGAAGGTGTGAAGTTTAAAGTTGTATACGAAAATTGGTTGTAATACGCTTAATGGTTCTACAGTGTTATCTAGATCAAGGTTGACAAGAAATATTATCTGAAGTGGAAAATATCGAGTGGTTGACTATAATGTTCACTGATGATGAACATGACTTTGAATCCGGTTAACAGTAGTAAACGGAACAAAACGGAACTAAAAAAAAAGATTACCTACAAGATTTTATTATTTACACAGATTTACACTCAAGCACATACGTCACACACTTTTGACAGTTGCGAAAGTGGGGCCATCGTGTTCTGTATTTCATTGTCGAGGTCTGCATACATAGATACTTAGATTTATATAAAGAACACGAAGAAAGTTATCTAATTCTAACGTGGTTGTGAAAAAATAAATATTTTTATTGGGGCATGCGCTGAATCCAATGTTATAAGAGGTCAAACACTCGCGGGCTTTATCAAATTTTCGTTAGTTAATCGTCAAATATCATTAGAAATCGAATAGTAGGAAATGGGGTCATAATGCAAGTTGAAAACAACTCTTGAAATAATAGGCATGTAGGTGATCGGAAACTGAAACTTAAGTGTATATAGTTAGGTGCCAACCAATCGCTTTAGGTACTTACAACCATTTCTGCCACGTTAAGGACTAAATAATGTATGAGAAAAAAAATAACTTGTAATTTTTTTTTTTTTCTTGTGTTAAGAAGTTATTGATACACAGTCGGTAGAGTCACAGAATAAGTGTAGAGTTCCGGCGGCGCACAGTTTCGGACAGAACAAACCGTTTTTTTTTATATGAATAGGAAGGCAAAACAGCAAGTGGGTCACCTGATGGTAAGCGATCACCACTGCCCATAGACACCCGTAACCCCGGAGGGGTTGCAGATGCGTTGCCAACCTAGAGGACTTAGATGAAATGCCTCTTGTGCCCGTAATTTCCACGGCTGTCTTACTCTCCACACCGGAACACAGCAGCGCATGCACTGCTGCTTAGCGGCAGGATTAGCGAGTAAGATGGTGGTAGTAATCCGGACGGACCTTGCACAAGGCCCTACCACCCGCAGAAACCCGCAGTTTTTATTAGCGAGTGAAACTTTTATAAATATTTCTGCACTGTATTAGGTAGGTACTATAAGTATTACCTACTTATTCTGTGCCAGCGAATTAACCTTCCGGGATACGCTTGATATCTTGTCTTTAGTACGATTAAGTTATCTGTTTATAGTTGTTATTAGGTACAGTACGTAGTATAGACTTTCATTACAATAAACAGGCCAACTTTATTGCATGCTCGATTCTAAACTTATTGCGATTGCGACAAGTTAATATAACATGAATCACGTCCTTATCTCTTACGGGGTAGACAGAACCTAAGGACAGAAAGTACCTATAGGTGTTAATAGAGTAACTGATAAATACTATATCAGTTAAGTAAGTTACCAAGGCCTATGTACTACGTTTAATTTGTACCTGCGACTCGCATCGCATGGCTGGCCGTACTTAAGATCATTCATCCATGCAAATCAGTAGAGCAGGAAAAAACTGATCATAATATCTTACCAATTGTGCAGTTTTAAAATTATTGACCTGTAAACTTTCCACGAAAATAGTGTCAACTCTATCATTTTGATTTCTGACGTTACGGCGGTTTTTTATGCTATAGTACATTACTTCAGAGGTCGGGAAAGAAAGGCTTGCAGGCTGAGTAATGTATATAGACGGCCGACCTTTGCGCTGCTGGAGGCCATGCACATGGAGGATATGCACCTGCTGCTGCTCGTCAGCTGCCTAATGCACGCGCTAGCGGCAACATTCTAAGGGTTTCGTTGCGCGGGCGCGGGGCGCGCTGCTGGAGGACATGCACATGGAGGATATGCACCTGCTGTTGCTCGTTCGCTGCCTAATGCACGCGCTAGCAGCAACATTCTAAGGGTTTTGTTGCGCGGGCGCGGGGCGCGCTACTGGAGGACATGCACATGGAGGATATGCACCTGCTGCTGCTCGTCCGCTGCCTAATGCACGCGCTAGCAGCAACATTCTAAGGGTTTTGTTGCGCGGGCGCGGGGCGCGCTACTGGAGGACATGCACATGGAGGATATGCACCTGCTGCTGCTCGTCCGCTGCCTAATGCACGCGCTAGCGGCAACATTCTAAGGGTTTTTTTGGATTTTTTTTTATTTATTTCATTGCATGTTTGAGAAAAGCACTATACAAGCCTCGGCGTGAAAGAACTTGCAGGCTTCGTACTCCTATCCGGCCTCGCAAAGCTCGGCCGTCTATATACGTTACTCAGCCTGCACGCCTTTCTTTCCTGGCTTCTGCAGTAATGTACTATTTCTTCATAGCCTATAACCTAAGTATTTGTATACAGTTTGTAAAACTTAAACTGTGATTTTATAAATGTTTAACAAATTCGGAGCGAACCACCTGTTCGGCAAAAAACATACGATCATGATGTATGATTCTCAAGCCCTGCACTATTTGTTTTCAGGTGGTAGAACCGAACCCGGACCCAGAATGGACGTTGCTGTGGTACCTGCGCAGGCGACTGCGGCTCACGGGTACCAAGCTGGGCTGCGCAGAGGGCGGCTGCGGCGCATGCACTGTAATGGTGTCGAAGTATAACCGCGCTGAGAAGAGAGTTGTGTATCCTTTGCATTCACTTACCATTCTGAGCCACGCTAATACGATGGTTATATGTAGATTACAATAGGTAGGGGTACCTAGGTAGGTATGTCAACCGGTGGCATATATAATACAAAGTTGTATCAAATGTGAATATGACCAGGTAATTTTGCTTGCCTATTATTAAATGTTCGCGGATCGAAAAGAAGTTTTAAAGACCTAAGTCCTATACCTAAGTGTAAATCATATTGAGTCTAATATATTACATTATTAAGATGATACGGATACGTCATAATAGATAACGAAACTGTTCCCAAACCACTAATTCCTGACCTACACAAGGCCTGCAGAGCCAAAAAGTCCTAGGCTAGATAGAACGGGTTTCTTGTAATCGGATGGAAAATTTGTAACTTGTCCTCGTATTAATTTTGTTTCTGTGTGCAGTATACGTAAATCTTAAGATAAATAAGTTATCTACAGCGATGTTACACAATATCTGATAAATCTTAACATGTCTTTACGCATATCTACTTTGTTACTATCGGGTCGTAAAGCAAGAATAATGATGTGTAGGTATGAAAAATAGATCATTATCCTTAATTAAGAGCCAGTCATTTAGCTGTTAATGCCTGCCTGGCGCCTCTATGCGCGATGCATGGCCTGGCTGTGACAACGGTTGAGGGCATCGGCAATACTAAAACCAAATTGCACCCCGTACAAGAAAGAATTGCTAAAGCTCATGGCTCCCAATGCGGATTTTGCACGCCAGGCATTGTCATGTCCATGTACTCTTTGTTAAGGAGTTGCACAAAAATCAAATACTCAGACATGGAAGTCGCATTTCAAGGTAATCTCTGCAGATGTACGGGATATAGAGCTATCATAGAGGGATACAAAACATTCTTAGAAGATTGGGAAACGCATCGCGTTGCTAACGGCACGACCAATGGAATATCAAATGGTACCTCTAATGGCGCAAACGGTGCATGTGCCATGGGAAAAGATTGCTGCAAAAATAAAGCAAATGGAGAAGACAAGGGAGAAACTGATCAAATATTTGATAGGTCAAGTTTCTTACCCTACGACAGCAGCCAAGAACCCATCTTTCCACCAGAGCTAAAGTTATCCTCCGTTTATGACGATCAATATCTAATATTCAGAGGCGAAAGGGCCAAATGGTACCGCCCAACAACATTAGGTTCAATTTTGAAATTGAAAGAACAGTTCCCAGATGCTAAAATAGTTGTTGGAAACACAGAAGTAGGAGTTGAAGTGAAGTTTAAGCATTTTGTGTATCCAGTTATAATAATGCCCAATTGTGTCCCAGAAATGACTAAAATAATTGAAACAGATGATGGATTTACAGTAGGAGCCGCTGTCACTTTAATGGACATGGAAAACACTTTTAGAAACTCAATCGATCTTTTACCCCGGTACAAGACACGGACATTGAAAGCCATTGTAAGTATGCTGAATTGGTTTGCGGGCAAACAAATACGAAACGTAGCAGCTATCGGTGGTAATATTATGACTGGAAGTCCTATATCAGATCTCAATCCTATATTGATGTCACTGAAAGTAAAGCTTAATCTTCTGAGTAAAGAAGGAGGTCATCGTTCAGTGTTAATGGACGAGACATTCTTTACTGGCTATCGGAGAAACGTTGTAAAGCCCAATGAGATCTTGTTGTCCATCGAAATTCCATATTCCACCAGGTACCAGTACGTGAAAGCGTACAAGCAGGCCAAAAGACGAGAGGATGATATATCTATAGTGACAGCTTCTATAAATGTTGAATTTGAAGAAACCACAAACATTATTAAGAATATGAACATAGCATTCGGAGGCATGGCTCCCGTTACTAAGATTGCTACAAAGACTAGCCAAGCACTGAATGGTCAGAAATGGAACGAGGAAATGCTTGAAAAAGCTTACTCGCACATGATCGAGGAGCTTCCACTACAGCCTTCTGCACCTGGTGGCAATATTCAATATAGGCGAGCCTTAACAATGAGTTTATTCTTTAAAGCATACTTGTCAATAGGTAAAGAAATCACTAAGGATTACTTACACGAGGAATTTATCATACCATACCACAGTAGTGGTGGCGAACAGTTTCATGGTGTTGTACCGAAAAGTGCTCAGTATTTCGAACTCATTGGAGACAAGCAAATTAAAAGTGATGCAGTGGGTCGACCTATAACGCATGTGTCAGCTTATAAGCAAGCGGCAGGAGAAGCAATTTACTGTGACGATATGCCTTTCGCTGAAGGCGAACTTTATTTGGCATTTGTACTCAGTTCGAAAGCACATGCTAAGTTACTGTCGGTAGATCCTACCGATGCACTAAAGGAACCTGGTGTAGTAGCTTTCTATTCAGCTAAAGATTTAACTCCAGAACAGAACGCGATAGGGCCAATATTCCACGATGAGGAACTGTTTGCAAGTGAAAAGGTTATTAGCCAAGGTCAAACTATTGGCGTGATTGTGGCCGAGGATCAAGTAATCGCTCAAGCTGCTGCAAGGAAAGTTAAAGTAGAATATGAAGAGATACATCCAATAATAGTCACTATGGAGGATGCTATAGAACAGAATTCATTCTATCCACAGTTTCCAAAAACAATTCGCAGAGGCGACGTGAAAAGTGTGTTTGAAGACAAAAACCACATAATCATCGAAGGCCAGTGCCGTATGGGTGGGCAGGAGCACTTCTATTTAGAGACACATGCCGCTTTCGCAGTGCCTAAAAAAGAAGACGACGAATTGGAAATATTCTGCTCGAGCCAACATCCTTCTGAAATAGCTGTACGTATTAATTTAATTATTAGAGTCTAAAACACTCCAGTAAACACTGTATAGATTTCTAAATATCGAATCCCCATATTTCAGAAACTCGTGAGCCATGTCTTACACGTTCCTATGAATAGGATCGCGTGTCGCGTGAAGCGGATGGGCGGTGGTTTCGGAGGCAAGGAGTCACGAGGTATGCTGGTAGGGTTACCCGTGGCGCTTGCAGCCCACAAGCTGCAAAGGCCGGTGCGCTGTATGCTCGACCGAGATGAAGACATGTTGATGTCCGGTACAAGACATCCCTTTTTGATCAAGTACAAAGTAGCGGCAACGAAAGAAGGTCGTGTCATGGGGGCCATCGTAAATATATACAACAATGGTGGATACTCAATCGATCTTTCAGGACCTGTAAGTACCTACTCACTTCACTCATCTATTGTGATCTAGTACTTACTTCAATTCTCAATAGTAATTTTACTTTCATTTTATAGGTTGTTGAAAGAGCCATGTTCCATTACGAAAACGCGTACTACATTCCCAATGTTGAAGTAACTGCAAATATATGCCGAACTAACCTCCCCTCAAACACAGCTTTCCGGGGCTTTGGTGGTCCACAAGGCATGTTTGGTGCTGAAAACATGATCCGAGACGTTGCTACCAAAGTAGGGAAAAGCGTGGAGGAAATAAGTAGACTAAATCTATATCAAGAGAACCAGGTTACACATTATGGCCAAACTTTGACGCATTGCACGTTACAAAGATGTTGGGATGAGTGCGTTGAGAAAAGTAATTTCGCACAAAGAAAATTAAACATTCAAGAGTTTAACAAGTAAGTAAACATACTCATTACATCATTCTGTTTCATTACGATACTTTTTGCTATCTATCGTGTCACACATATTTATTATTAAAATTTGCAGACAGCATCGCTGGAGGAAGCGCGGTATGGCAATAATTCCGACGAAATTCGGCATTGCCTTTACAGAAAAGTTACTGAATCAAGCTGGCGCCCTGCTTATAGTGTATGTGGATGGATCAGTGCTCCTCTCCCACGGAGGCACGGAGATGGGCCAGGGACTGCACACCAAAATGATCCAAGTAGCATCGCGGGCTCTCGGTATTGACATATCCAAAATACATATCAGCGATACAGCCACAGACAAGGTACCTAACACATCAGCTACCGCTGCCAGTGCGGGCTCAGATCTTAACGGGATGGCAGTGCTGGAGGCATGCGAAAAACTAATGAAACGCCTCCAACCTTACAAAGAGAAGAATCCTGAAGGAAAATGGGAAAACTGGATTTTGTCTGCTTATTTAGACCGAGTCAGTTTGTCCGCCACTGGCTTTCACGCTACTCCGGGTGTAGGATACGATATCAAAAAGAACGAAGGAATTCCATTCAACTATTTTACATATGGTGTCGCTGTTTCGGAAGTCGAAATTGACTGCCTCAGTGGGGATCATCAAGTGATACGTACAGACATCGTGATGGATTTGGGCGAGAGTATAAATCCTGCCATAGACATCGGACAGATCGAAGGCGGCTTCGTGCAAGGCCAGGGGCTCTTTACAATCGAAGAATTGATTTACTCTCCAAATGGCACAATGTTTTCTCGGGGTCCTGGGGCGTACAAAATACCTGGATTTGGTGATATTCCGCAGGAATTCAATGTGTCGTTGCTCAAAGGGGCACCGAATCCAAGGGCGGTATACTCTTCTAAGGTGGGTACATACCTTGATTATACAGCTATACATACATACCATCACGCCTCTTTCCCACAGGGGTAGGCAGAGACTACCTTGTTCCACTTGCTACGATCCTGACATACGATCTCTTCATACATGCTCGTTGGGTACTCTTGACCTGACCTTTTTCCAAAACGTCCCCAATTTGATCACGGAACGTCCGTCTAGGCCTTCCTCTCCCAACGCACCCATTCACACTCCCCATAAAAATCTGTTTAGTTCTTCTGTTTAGTTAGTTGTTTGGTTTTACAGCTATAGTCGTAGCAATTAGTCTTTTCAAGTTATTTATTGGTGATTTTGTAGGCTGTGGGCGAGCCTCCGTTGTTCCTGGCTTCGTCAGTGTTTTTCGCCATCAAAGAGGCGATCAGTGCAGCGCGCGTGGATGCCGGAGTTCCTGCAGAATTTCACATGGATGCCCCTGCCACATCGGCTCGTATACGCATGGCTTGCGAAGACCATATCACTAAAAAGGTACCAGCCCTTAATATAGTAAATGAAAACACTTCCTTTGCTCCGTCGCGTAATAGTGAGGTCAAGATATGATGAATAGGCCTAGTAAAAGTAGCCAATTAAAAGTTATGCGAAGTAGGTTTTTATTATGGGAGGCTCATGTTAGAATAGATGAAAATGCCTAAAGCATCCCCCACCTCAATATCATTCCTATTAAATTCTGGCTGGAAGTTTATTTCATTGCCTGAAATCTAAATTTTGTACCTACGGCATTTGATATGCGACAGCAAAGAGTACCCTCTAAAATCGCTAAATAAAAGTTTAATGCATTATTTCGAAAATATCTATATTTTATTTGTATGTTCACCTTCAATATCCGGCCGGAAATTTGCTATTATTATCAAATACACAATCAAAATGTTTGTTCTTTCAGCTCGACGAGCCCCAAAAGGGTAGCTTCGTGCCATGGAACGTGGTGCCATGAAGAAAGAATCAAATTTACTTTCAACATAAAAATTGTTATTTTCCTAAAAGCACCTGAGATTGATTACTCAAATACGAGACTAATGTCGCCATAGATACATTGAAGTTGTTTAATTCCTTAAAAATGTCATAACACGACTGCATCTAAATGGCGACTGTACATTGCGCTAGTCAGAATGTACTCGAAATATTATTTTAAATTTGAAAAAAAAAAACGAAATAACCGAGTCGCCTGTGGCTCTGGGCCCCGATTTTTGAAAGCACATCACTCGAAAGTGGTATAAATCTGTTTATATCTTCAGAACTACTGCTCTAATCAAATTTTTGACTAGTGCACATAATTAATGAGAGCCTTACGGTTCCTTCTAGCTACTCGTATTTCATCACTAGTCGCTAATCACTAAAACAGATTATTATTAGTCAGACCAGTTTATTAATGAATCGATGGACTTATTGGGCGCTAGTGATTGTCGAGATGGAGGATGACCGAAATTTTGGTAACAATTCGGTAATCAAACATGGTTGAGAACTCCGCGCACAACTTCAATCAAACTGCATGGTCTAAAAATAACGTTATTAAACTGAATAACGTTTTAACTTGTGTTATCACTAGGGAATAGGGTTGTGTTGCCAAATAATACTCATTCCGATAATAGATAAAAATTATTTACTATAATACATTTTAATAACTAACAAATCAATAAATTAAAATTCAGACGAGGCTGATTTACCAGGATGTTATTATTGCTTTATGTATAAAACTTATTAGGCAATAGGGAATTCACAGAAATAGCTATACGTAACGTTTGATGGCAACCGCCTGAGCAAACCAACTTTCTTGTAAATAATAGTTTTCTAAAAAAAACCGTTGTAAATCAACATTATTAATAAACTTTGTTGGTGCTTACTTGGTGTTTTTGATTTTAAAATATGTGAAATACCTATACGAAGATTTAAATTGATTGGAAGCGACTAGTGTCGATAAATAAATTAATATGGCATTAAAAGTGTAGCCTGTCTAAGAAAGATTCGAGAGAAAATGAAGATTAAGACGTCATAATAGTGACTCAAAAAAGCATTGCGCGTTGTTTTATTAAAATTTTACAGAACTAAATCAACAATTGTTTTAAATGATTCACGGTTTATTACTTTAGACATATCTTCTACAAAATAAACAGCGCAATTAAGTTTAGATCAAAGGTAAGAAAATAATGTCTAAGTAAACTTATATTTGTAAGTCCATTTCACTTTTAAATGCCGCAAAAATTACAACCAACATATTTATTTTCACGAGTGTATTAAAAATATTCAACATGGCGCCGTGCGTTCATTTAATTAGGTATTTTTGATTAATATCTAGCTCTTACATAACGGAGGTAAGGTGATAAATAATAATCGACAACCTTGCTACACTTGCGTATATAATTTTAAAATTTCATTCTATTCGCGTAAGTCATAAAGTTCAATGGCAGTTGTTATAGTTAAAGTAAGACCGCTAAATCACTAGGAACGTTATATTTATCTGCCTGTCATAGTCAACGTTAGATAAGTTCAATTACTTTTGCGCATATGCGAGTATCGTGTTGACTTGATAAGCTTGGTCACTTGTAATTCGTTCGCTACCTTTGTCATATTCATTGTAATATTCATCTCAAATAAATTGAATCTGGCGCTACTTCGCGCAGGGCCATAAATTAATGAACAAAAAAATTGCGGAGCAGCAAGGTACATGCTTTTTGTTCATATTCATCTTATTCCATGTATTTAAGCGTCTTGTGTGGCCTGATATGACTACGACACGAGTAATATAAATTTTATTTGTTCATATAACTAATAAAATGGTAGCGATATGCCGCCGGATCAACGACACGAATATCGCAAAAGTAAATTAAACTTTCACCGCTTAATTATATAAACAATTCTTACTATATCTGACCCTTCAAGCCTCTTCTCCCTTATGTATTTAATTTATTCTTTGCATTAATAAGCTCACATAACACCAAATTAACAATAACCAGAAATTAACTAAGATCTTTAGTGACTGATAAAGGATAGTACTAAAATCAGGTCATAACAAAATTTTAAAACCGTTCAAGTGCGAGTTGAACTCGCAAAGAGTTCCGTATCACCGTAAGATCGAGACGAGCACGTGTCTCGATCAGGGACCATCATTATTTACCATTACTTTTGACTTTACAATAGGACCCCGTTGGCATCCTTATGGTACAGAATCTTAGCAGGTCGTCCACATAAAACAGTCCCGAATTATGTGAGCAATTCTTACCTACAATTAAAAATACAGTTTGGCATTTCATAAACTAAGCAAAGTAAGATCAAGGTCTGCTTTATGATGTAATGTATTAGATACCGTTATTTCACTTGTCTGATTCCGATGAACAGCCCGAACCAGAGCTTGGACCTGCAAAGAAATTGAATTATGCCTTTAAAAGTAAAGCTGGAGTTCTGCGAAGGGTTAAGCGAGGCCGGATTAAACTGCGACTTGCCACGAGAGCATTAGGGTAGTCGAACTAGTTTGCTTGTCGAAGTTCGTCTCTAAAACAGTGTAACGAGCGAGCATTTTAGAATGATCGTGTCTTATTCTATCATGACCGAAGATAGCAATGCGTATATTGACATAATTTAACATGAGATAACTCGTATCGTTAGATAAGTCGTAAGGTCAAGTGCCTTGTCACAAGGTACTACGCAGATGGCGGATCATAAATTGTTCTAGAGTAGGACAAGAGTCTAATTGCAAATACGAAATTGTTGCTATGTTAATGTTTTCATATCAAATATGTGATAGAAGGTGGCACCCATATTTTATTATCATTATCATCAGCCAACGGGGCACAGGCCTCCTCTCAGAATGAGATGACTTGGGGTACTCGTTCCTACATCATTTAATTAATGTATACAGTTAGTTGATCGTACTTAATCTTCGTTTTTTTTACCCCAAATTAAGTCTCAACGTTAAATGATGCATTTGGCATATCTAATTTGTTTAATTTAGTAGTTACACAGTGCCAACAATAATTATAAGTTGTTTCTGTAAACTTTACGTAGGTATCTTCCGGCTGCGTTTGCATTTACACTTCATCAAATCATCATATTTATATTTATGAGCCTAGCTCTTGCCGGTGGAGTGATCACCATTTTTTTTCCGCCATTGTTTTAAGCTTCTGGTAAATTACACAAACCTTCTTTGCTCGATATAAGAACGCATGTCTCGGCCTTCCTCTGCTTCTTCTACTTCTATGTTCCCTTCTAATTACTCTTTCTCTTAACTCATAATTATTTTAACTTTTCTATTTACAAGATTATTCAGATTTACATTTCCGCAAGATAATCACGAAAAATTGACAATATTTCAATTTTACAAGTGCTACTTTTTATTGTCTGGCTGGAAAGAGCGCACAATTTTAAGACACCCATGTTTTTTATATTTGTGAAAATCTTGTATTTTCGTGGAAAAATCCATTTAAATCGTTGCTCAAGCAGAAAGGACGTAAGTAACAAACGTCAAGTATTAGCGAAATGACGTCACTGCTTTGTTTCGTAGACTTAAAAAAACGTTGAAATAATTACATTAATTGACCGACAAAACCTGTGCTTAAATAGTTTGACAGTGAGTCAATGTCGATGAACGTCAAAACGAGCTGACAAACTCAAACAGAATACTTCACAAAAAATATGATTTTAAATGAAAACTTGCAAAAACATTATCATTATTGCCCGGCAAACAGTTATCTAGTGTTCCGGATGGCAACAAAGCCGAGTGCGAATAAATTAACCGTCAGCTCGGCTGTCAGTAGTGTTGTGTTGTGATAGTTGTAAATGTCAAAGGAAAACCCGGAAGACAAGGGTTTTTATGATGGCAGTATTGGACCGGCCGCTAGACGTCATTTCCCGTTTTACATATTTTGCTCATTTTTCCAAAAAATACTGTACAAAAAATTCCAAAAATATTTTTTTTGTGTTCTACAAGTGTTTCTCTCGAAATGGTTTTTGATTTATGAATATAAAGAAATTTGAAATATTGTCAATTACGTGATTAAAGATTACGGGTGAGAGGGCGAAGGAAAACCTCATTACAGAAGATTTCGTGACTGGTTAAGCGTTATTGTTACCTGAGTGTGAATATCTACGACGCCGCCGCGGCTGCCTCGAGGGGCTGTCCGAATTGTATTCGGTCTCCGTGTCCGCCGGCCCGTTGCGAGCTCGCGACCCACGCCCTTCCTCGTATCTGCAGGATACATTAAATAAATAAATATCATGGGACAAATTACACCAATTGACCCAGTCCCATCCCAAACTAAGCAAAGCTTATTCGAAATATTATAAATGGGATGCGAACCGCGATTACCTTTATTGAGCACCCGATATTTCATTTATTCATTTATTCATACACATTTCGACGCAGTTGCATACATCATGATCACGCAAAGCAAAACAAACAAAAAAGCAAAGCAAAGCAAAACAAAGTAAAGCAAAGCTTGTACTATGGGTACCAGGCAACTACTTATATAATGTAGATAAATACACACTTAAATACATACAACATCCATGACTCGGGCACAAACATTCATATTCATCATACAAAATGTCTGCCCCTACCGGGATTCGAACTCGGGACCTCTAGCTACATAGTCAGGGTCACTAACAACTAGGCTATCCTAACACTATATTATTAGTTCCGTTAACGTCCGAGGTCCGTTCTTGAGAGACATCGCTGCGTTCAGCCCCAGGCCGCTAGATGTCGCTAGTAGTTCCGTGCTGCAGGTTCCCGCGCAGTTTACATTTCCCGCCAATTTGCTTCTCACCCACCTGTCAACTTTAAACTTACGACTAACGAGCCGCCATGTTGTTCCTCATTTTTTATCCGTTTTAAGTTTTACTCCTTTTTAAAAAATGTTTCATAATAAATCGATCGTTTCGAGTAAAATTTTTAAAATCCCGTACGAAGGTAGTAACGGGCGTTAAATTTTAAACGATCGTAGTGACACGTGTTCGGAGTTAAAATTTTCAGTCGATCGCTTTGAAGCTACTTTAAAGCGCGGAGACTTCGAGAAGAAAGTAGAAGTCTCCAGTTTTAAACGGATTTTCTTTCTTAAAGAACTGAAGTCGTGTTTTTCTTTTACAAGTTCCGTGCGTTGCATAAAATGAGCAACCCGAGTCCCGCGTCGGGAGAACGTGCGTCGAGAGCGTCGCTGCGGAGCCGGCGCGACTACAGCAGCTCGTCGGAAGAGGACCAGCGCTCCCGAAGTAAATGCTGGCGCCGCCGCAGTCAGAGCCGCAGCCGCAGTCAGCGCCGCAGCCGCTCGGGGGCGCGGCCCGAGCGCGGCGCCCGCGGGGAGCCCGGCGGCCGGCGCGGCGGCGGCCAGGCGGGCCCGAGCCGCAGCCGCGAGACGCCGGCCCGGCCCGAGCGCGCGCCGTCCAGAGCATCGAGGGCGTCCTACGCTTCGTCCGTCGCCGGATTAGAGCGCAGGTTCGAATATCTTTCGAACCAACTAGTGAATCGACTCAATGACATCCTAGACCAGAAGCTGCAATCGCGAGTAGTTTATTCTACCGCGCTCGACGTACCGGAAAGCGCATTCTCGGCGGAGCCGGCCCCGGAGCTGGAGCAGGAGCACGCGCCTCCCGCCGCGCCCCCGCCGCCCGCGCCCCGCGCGCTGCCCGCGCTTCCGGTCCACGTGGTTCCGGTCGACCGCGCGGCGAGCGTTACAGTATCGGCACAAGTTCTACAAAACCGCAGCTGCATCACCGACCTGACCGTGTCCGTTAAAGAGCCCGTCGTGCCCGAAGCGAAGCCGGACCGCGTCGCAAAAATAGATGCACTGTCGCGTTTCGATCGGCCCGAATGGAAGGCGGTCCGTTACGTCGAGGCGCAGAAAAAATACTTAGCCTCGCCCGCGTTCTCGGAGGTGCGCACCGACGCGGAGCTGCGCCGCCTGGAGAGCGCGGCCGACGCCCGCTCGTCGCGCGCCGCCCTGCAGGAGCGAAGCTTCGCAGCGCTGTCCAACGCCGTAATCGCACAAAACGAAGCAGTTAATACCGCCTTAGAAGACCTCATGAATTGGTGCGCCCTACCCGATTCTGACAAAACGCCCGATGCTCTCTATGACAAGCTCAAAGAGCGGTTCGATAACGATTCGGACTACAAGGTAATATCGCACGATATCCTGCAGATCATCTCAGGAAAGCGCGCCGAGGCTTTAGCCGATAGACGATTTTACCTCCTAAAATCCCTGAAAGACAAGTATATAAGGGAAGACTTGGAAAAGATTCCCCCTACGTCAGAATATATGTTCAATCCGGAGGCGTTGGCGGCATACCTGCAAAAAATAGGTGGTTTGGACAAAATCCAAAAACACGTCCCACAGGCCCAGCCTCGACGGCGCTCGCCCGGCCCGTCTACCTCTTACCGCGAGCCCTTTTCCTTTCGTCCGCGATCAAATAAACCAAAGCCCAATAAAAAAGGCGTCGACTCGAAGGAAGATCGCGATACCTCTTCAAAGAAAAAAGGAATTAGCGGCAAGAATAACCGGAAGAGAGAACCACGTTACAGAAAATGACTCCGTACAGTTTTCCGGGGGCGGTCTTCGACATTATTATCAGAATCGGGTAGACCGGGATACCCCCAAAATAACTTTGAAATCGATTACATCGACTCGAATCCTGTCCTATCGAAAACCACCATTGATTTTTCCAAATTCCGTTACACGGCAAAGGTTTCAGACTCCCGTGTCCCCGGAAGTGAGCGCAGAAGCCCAAATTCCTGGGCATCACTCGGAACGCGCAGCACAACACCCGCCCCTCGCTGCCGCAGAAGATGACTCAGATGACCGCCATCAGAAGCACTCCGCAGAACCGCCTCGCGACAGGTGTCTGCACTCTCAAACGAGCGCAACGCCTCCTCGGTCTTCTGAACTTCGCTGCCTTCATCACCCACCGGGGCAGGCTGCACTGCCGCCCGCTGCGCACACACCCGAGCGCCGGCCCGCCCCTGCCGAGAGAAGTTCGCGAGGACCTCGCGCGGTGGGCCGAGAACGTCGTCTGGAAGTCTGCCACACATCGGGAGGCGAGGCGGACGAATTACATCGTTACGGACGCGTCGGATCATCAGCGGGAAGCGCTCGTCAACGACATACGACTCCACGGCCCGCGGAGTCACCGCCAGAAGTCGTAGCACCGCAACCGCAAGGAAACGTTTGCGGTCATAGCGGCGACCTCCGCCCGAGCCGACACCCTAGCAGACTCCAGGGTACCGCTCCGGAGCGACAGCGAGACCGTCATCGCCTACTTCGAGAACGAGGGCGGAACGAGATCCCGCGCCCCGCTGCAGCTGACGCGCCAGCCACTGGCGCCGACGGACGAGCTGCGCGCGGCGCGGCGGCCGCAGTCCCCGCCGGGCCGCGACAACAGCTCGGCCGGCCGGCTGCCCCGCACAGGCCCGGAGCCCGAGCCCCACCACAGCCCGCCCGCCACGGACGCCATCTCGGCCCGCCGGGGCGTCCCGTCGATCGACCTCTTCGCCTCGGGGATCGCGCACGTCGGGCCGACCTATGTCTCGAGAGACTCTTCAGACTCGAGCGCTCACTATCACGACGCGTTCGGCAGCTGCTGGCGATACGACCGGGCACGGGTGTTCCCACCGCCCGCCCTGCTGCCGCAGGTGCTGCATCGTCTCGTCTCTGCCTCGGGCCGACCCGAAGAGCCTCACCGCGCGCAGTCCCCCGCTGCCGGCGGCGCGGGCGGACGCGAGCAGGGGGCGCGCACCGCCGCAGGCTCGCCGCCCGGAGCCGGAAGCCTGGCTCGTTTCGGCTGGGACGCGATAACGCCGGACTGGTCGGAGCGGGAGCGGCGTCTTCTAGCGTCGCACTGGCGCGCCTCCACGGTGAGAACTTAACCCCGATTTTCAAAAAATGGTCCGCCTGGTGCGCCCGGAACGGGTTCGATTGTCACGCGCCGACCCCGGCGCGAGTCGCGAGATACCTAGCTCAGTTATTCCTGGTGGAAAGATTGGCCTACCGCACCATCCTCGTCCATAAGTCTGTGATAGCTTCGATCTGCGAACCGTTGTCGAACGTCAAGATCTCGTCTGACCCGATGGTGAAACACATTCTAAAAGCTATATCTTCATCGAGACCCGTATCTTCACAGCCACCGATATGGGATGCGAGAGACCTTATAAAATACTTAAAGGAGACTGATCCAGACCCGGCTAGCCTTTACGACGTCTCCAGACGAGCCGCCGCCCTGTTACTGTTGGCATCGGGTCGCAGAGTGCACGACCTGACTCTGCTACAGAAAGACCCTTTAAACTATGAAGATAATCTTAACTCTATCACGTTGCGTCCTAAATTTGGATCTAAAACAGATTCTACACATCATCAACAATCTAGTTGGACACTACTAGAAGCGCCAGATCGTAACATTAACCCAGTCTACTGGCTTCGTCAACTAGTCTCGATCTCTGCTGACCGCAGGGGCGACTGTACGTCTTTATTTGTATCGACCAGATGTCCCTCTCAACCCGCCAGCGCCACGGCTATCGGCGGCTGGCTCAAACGCCTTCTGGCCGATGCCGGCATCACCGCCACGCCAGGAAGCTTTCGATCAGCCGTTTCTTCGCTCAATTGGCTAGAAAACTATCCAATCAATGACATCTTGGCTAAAGCTAATTGGCAGCACGAGTCTACGTTCAGGAAATTCTACCGACGAGACGTTCATATTTCCCGAGTAGACCCTGCCGAAAATTCCTTATCTCACTTATTTTTAACTGATAACGGTCATGCTTAAAATAAATTATCATTATTTTCGTTTCCTGATTACAAATAATATTATAATGACCCAACTCATGAGCTAATTATTGTAATCTTGTTTTTGTTCCAATGCGCAATTTTTAGTACAGTTGCTATAGATGAATGATTGAACAAATGTTTTATTTTAACTACCATCTAACTATATTTAATAATATCACATTAATGCGTCTCACTCCAAACTTGCCACCAGGTGATAACAAACATATCTCTAGAACGGACCTCGGACGTTAACGGAACTAATAATATAAAATTTTACCTTACAATAAAATTGTTATTATTATTCCCAAACGTCCGAGGTCCGAGTAATGGCTACCTGGTGGTCTCACCTAATCCCATTACTTCTAGTACTTATAATGAGGAACAACATGGCGGCTCGTTAGTCGTAAGTTTAAAGTTGACAGGTGGGTGAGAAGCAAATTGGCGGGAAATGTAAACTGCGCGGGAACCTGCAGCACGGAACTACTAGCGACATCTAGCGGCCTGGGGCTGAACGCAGCGATGTCTCTCAAGAACGGACCTCGGACGTTTGGGAATAATAATAACAATTTTATTGTAAGGTAAAATTTTATATTATGCTATATTAACACTATGTGACTTTTATTAAAAACAAAAGCATACGAAAACAAAAAATTGACTATGGGATCAATGTTGAGACGCTATCGAATAACAAAAGGGTCATAATCGATTTATTGGCGGCGAATATATCGATGGACATACAGACACGAAGCTTTACCTAATTTAGGTTTGGTTTGGATCCAGTAAGCAACAAAAAAAAACAATGAATTGTCATTCAAGATGACAGTCATTGAACTTTAAGTGGGTCCTAAATTGAAAAACGATACTAAGATAGAAAAATATACTGTCGAATTGAGAACTTCTTTTAACTAACTCGCCATGATCAGACCAAACGATGATGATGTAGAGCAGTGTTTTTCAAACTTTTTGGCGTCACGGCCTTTAATGACCATCAAAATTCCTTCGCGACCCCCCAAAACCCTATTTGTACGATTAACCTTAGAACCCAACTCTTATTTTAACAGATTTGGAACGCACCCTTCTAATATTCAATCATTCATGCGTTTTGGAACGCAACCTACATTTATCACAAGTATTCAGAAGGTTATTCAGGGGGTTATTGTTTCGCAACCTACCTAGTACCTACCCCTTTTTAAATATTAAAAGGCAGCTGTTATTTTGGAGATTATGTTGCGACGAAATGGAAAAGTATCTAAAAATATAATCGATGCTTATACAACGTCTGGATTAACATCAACATCTGGAAGTGAGCCTAAAAAGAAGAAGAATAGAAAATATGACAGACTATTTAAAATCCGGTTTTTCTGTTACGGACGACAAACCACAATGTGTTATTTTTCTAAGATTGATTGATTAAAATGTACATCCTTGAAAACAAAATCATTCCATCTAGTCACAATACTTTCAGCTGAGCCTCGCGACCCCCCTGGATAGGGCTCGCGACCCCCCGGGGGGTCGCGACCCACACTTTGAAAAACACTGATGTAGAGAAATCTAAGGACGGATTTTGTGAATAATTATTAGTAATGGGGCAAACTCCGAAAGCATGCCTACTTACGAAGTGCCAATGAACTAACGTATTAAATAATTGACGTGTCTTTGATTAATAAAATAAAGTTTATGATAATGGACACAAATCCGTCGATCATTAAGAAACTTGGTTGACACTTTGTGAGTTACTTTAGTCTACTACTGAAGTCATGTTTTCCGAATTTACCAGACGGCAAAAAAACGTTTGTACTACCTACTAATATTATAAATGCGAAAGTATGTGAGAATGTATGGATGTTTGTTACTCTTTTACGCCAGAACGGCTTAACGGATTTGGATAAAATTTGGAACAAAGATAGATTATGGGCTGCAATAACATATAGGCTACTTTTTATCCCGGAAAATTGCGTAGTTCCCGTGGGGTAGCGATAAACGAATTCTTTGCTGACGAAGTCGCGGACTACAGCTAGTTTACTATATAAAAAGGAGCCTCACCTTTCTCTGGACCGTCGCCTCGATCGCGGCGAGTAGACTTTGCGCCGATCGTTCGGCGAGTATTTCCTATCGGACGGCCGGCGCTCCGGAGAGTACTTGCGGTCGGACGGCCGCCGTTCCGGCGAGTATTTCCTGTCGGACGGCCGCCGCGCCGGCGAGTAACGGCTCTCCGGCGAGTACCGACTCTCGGGCGAGTACCGGCTTTCTGGGGAATAGCGGCTCTCGGGCGAATAACGCCGGTCGTATCTGGAGTAATGGAAAAGGTTTAAAGAAAATAAATATATCACAAAACTTACAAGCCCATCGAGGGAATGGGTGAAAATATACTCAGCGGCATATTTAGCGGAACAAAGAAAAAACTAAGCATAACGCATACACAATGCTTGACCAGAAAAAAAAATAAAAATAGTTACCTACAATTTTTTTTGTGTTCCGCTAAATATGCCGCGGAGTGTATTAGGAATGATAGGCGATGTAGCTAGCAACTCATTACTATTTTGATTCCCCTTTCCATCCACACCCACAGTAATGTTAAACGTGGTCTTTAGGTCTTGTTACCTTAGGCTCTATCTACCCCGTAACGGATAAAGACGTGATTTATGTATGTATGTACAGGACAGACAACAATTGACTTGGTTTCAAACTAAGCAGCTTGTGCTAAGGGTTTTAGGCAATAGATAAAAATGCATATGTAAGATAAACATTTGTATTTTTCGTATATCAACCAGTGTTGTTATGGATATAGTAAATATGACATGTCGTGACAAGTTTTTGTTTTTGCCCGGCCGGCAACTTTAGAGCAGTGTTATTATGGATATCCATATCCGTAAACGCAACTATCGGATAATCCGAAATAATTTAATATCCATAACCGTAACCGAAACCGATATAATATTTTACCAATATCCATATCCATATCCGGATCCGAAATTATATATCCATATTCCATAACATCCCTGATATCAACACGAGCCCAGAAGTAGTATTAACAATGCAAGACAGTCAGCGAAATACCGACCATATACCGGAAGGCGCAGCGTAGGAAGGCCCATCTCAAGATGAACTGCTGTTTTATTAATTAACTAACTTAATTCATACTAAGTTCGAAAACTACACGTGATCTTGAATGGGGGGGAGGTAGCGTTATACTCACCTAAAATCACCAATGGGGATTTTTTCTTTTACATAAAATAGGCTTACGTTTGACCTCAATCTCGCTTGATGAAAGGCGAAGATGAGGCCTAAGATGGTACACGTTTGCCTAGAAGGTGTCTGTTCACTTTGGCCTTAAAGATGTCCAGATTATAGCGTTCCGGAAAAACTGACTTCGGCGTTCGGCAGAGAGTTCCACTCCTTAGCTGTCCGCATAATGAAAGAGGAGGCAGGAGGAGTGGTGGTCAAAAGCAGGCCAAATATGATCACACGATTTCTGGCCGAGCCCTTTTGGCTGTTGTCGTTGATGATGATTTATTTATCCGGGACACCAAACAGAGCACATACATACATAACATTATTACATTCCAATAATTATTACAGATATTGGTTTCGTATGCACCCCAATTATAGGTGAACACATCGTTTGCAACAGTTCGTCATTCATAATAAGATGATGTTGTTGTTGATGATGATGATGATGATGTGTCACCTGGGCTGGTGCGGCGAGGGCAGGCGGCCGAGCGGCGGCGGGCGCGGCAGCGGCGGCAGCAGCGGCGGCGGCAGGAACGCCAGCGGCAGCGGCGGCGGGACCGCCTCGCCCGGACCCTCCAGCGGGGACGACAGCTCTGGAACAACACGCTCACATTACACCAACACCGAACATACAATACAAAAACACCGGGTAGCACTCCGGGAGTGCCGGCAGAAGTGAAAATTACACACACGCACATTCGCGCAAAAAAAAGCAAAAGAAAAATAGTACATTGTGCACCGAGGGCGGTAAGTAGGGGATTGCTAACGAGTTTGTGATCCCCTTACTGCCCGTGATACACACAATGTTTTTCATCACATTTGCGAGGAAATAAAAAAAATTGACAAAAAACAAGCTCAGGACCCCAAAATTACCCGAAAACTGCACCCATCAACATTTTTGTGCCAATAGTGTGAAAATATCATCAGCCATCTTGAATCAAAAAAAAAAATCGGTCTCAGAATCACCAAATTACCCGAAAACGACACCCATCAACATTTTAGTGCCAATAGTGTCAAAATGACATCCGGCATTTTGGATCTGGAAAATTATGCCAAAATCGGGCGCAGAGTCACCAAATAACTCAAAAAAGACACCCATCATATTATTATAAAATTTACCATGAGCATTTCAGTGAAGGATGCGTTGCCAACCTAGAGGACTTAGATGAAATGCCTCTTGTGCCCGTAATTTCCCCGGCTGTCTGCACCTGCACACAACTGCGAAGCAATTCAATGGTGTGTGTGAAATTCCCAATGTGATATGATAGCCATCAACATTTTTAGTGTCAAAATCCTCTCAAAATCTCATTTGAAAGAAAATAAAAGTTTTTAAAAATTGGTTCGTAGCCATTTTTTGGAGATACATATTGAATAAATCTGGCTGATTCCTCCTCGCGCCGCGCAGACTCCTGCTATAATGTTACTGACGTGCGTGCGGCGAGGCGGCGCCCTCGCGCGCGGCGGCGGCCAGGCGGCGGCGCAGCGCGGCGGCGTCGTCCTTGGCCGCGTCGGCGTCGCGCCGCGCAGACTCCTGCTATAATGTTACTGACGTGCGTGCGGCGAGGCGGCGCCCTCGCGCGCGGCGGCGGCCAGGCGGCGGCGCAGCGCGGCGGCGTCGTCCTTGGCCGCGTCGGCGTCGCGCCGCGCAGACTCCTGCTATAATGTTACTGACGTGCGTGCGGCGAGGCGGCGCCCTCGCGCGCGGCGGCGGCCAGGCGGCGGCGCAGCGCGGCGGCGTCGTCCTTGGCCGCGTCGGCGTCGCGCCGCGCAGACTCCTGCTATAATGTTACTGACGTGCGTGCGGCGAGGCGGCGCCCTCGCGCGCGGCGGCGGCCAGGCGGCGGCGCAGCGCGGCGGCGTCGTCCTTGGCCGCGTCGGCGTCGCGCCGCGCAGACTCCTGCTATAATGTTACTGACGTGCGTGCGGCGAGGCGGCGCCCTCGCGCGCGGCGGCGGCCAGGCGGCGGCGCAGCGCGGCGGCGTCGTCCTTGGCCGCGTCGGCGTCGCGCCGCGCAGACTCCTGCTATAATGTTACTGACGTGCGTGCGGCGAGGCGGCGCCCTCGCGCGCGGCGGCGGCCAGGCGGCGGCGCAGCGCGGCGGCGTCGTCCTTGGCCGCGTCGGCGTCGCGCCGCGCAGACTCCTGCTATAATGTTACTGACGTGCGTGCGGCGAGGCGGCGCCCTCGCGCGCGGCGGCGGCCAGGCGGCGGCGCAGCGCGGCGGCGTCGTCCTTGGCCGCGTCGGCGTCGCGCCGCGCAGACTCCTGCTATAATGTTACTGACGTGCGTGCGGCGAGGCGGCGCCCTCGCGCGCGGCGGCGGCCAGGCGGCGGCGCAGCGCGGCGGCGTCGTCCTTGGCCGCGTCGGCGTCGCGCCGCGCAGACTCCTGCTATAATGTTACTGACGTGCGTGCGGCGAGGCGGCGCCCTCGCGCGCGGCGGCGGCCAGGCGGCGGCGCAGCGCGGCGGCGTCGTCCTTGGCCGCGTCGGCGTCGCGCCGCGCAGACTCCTGCTATAATGTTACTGACGTGCGTGCGGCGAGGCGGCGCCCTCGCGCGCGGCGGCGGCCAGGCGGCGGCGCAGCGCGGCGGCGTCGTCCTTGGCCGCGTCGGCGTCGCGCCGCGCAGACTCCTGCTATAATGTTACTGACGTGCGTGCGGCGAGGCGGCGCCCTCGCGCGCGGCGGCGGCCAGGCGGCGGCGCAGCGCGGCGGCGTCGTCCTTGGCCGCGTCGGCGTCGCGCCGCGCAGACTCCTGCTATAATGTTACTGACGTGCGTGCGGCGAGGCGGCGCCCTCGCGCGCGGCGGCGGCCAGGCGGCGGCGCAGCGCGGCGGCGTCGTCCTTGGCCGCGTCGGCGTCGCGCCGCGCAGACTCCTGCTATAATGTTACTGACGTGCGTGCGGCGAGGCGGCGCCCTCGCGCGCGGCGGCGGCCAGGCGGCGGCGCAGCGCGGCGGCGTCGTCCTTGGCCGCGTCGGCGTCGCGCCGCGCAGACTCCTGCTATAATGTTACTGACGTGCGTGCGGCGAGGCGGCGCCCTCGCGCGCGGCGGCGGCCAGGCGGCGGCGCAGCGCGGCGGCGTCGTCCTTGGCCGCGTCGGCGTCGCGCCGCGCCGCGCGCGCCTCCAGCCACGCCGCGTGCGCGCGCGCCTCCAGCTCGCCCACGGCCGCGCGCCGCGCAGACTCCTGCTCTGCCAGCTCCAACGTCAGCGCGTCGCACTTCTCCCTGTTACATTCAAACTTTTCTCAAACATGCGATGAAATATTGATGTATGTTCCTTATATTTGTTATGTGACTTCCATGCTAGTCTGGGAGCAAAGAAAAAGTAGAATGTATGTGTCTTCCCGCGCAGATGGCAGAAGGCCATCAAGAGAATGAGCGAAAATCTAAAGGGTCTGGCCGGAAGGTAATAGTAAAATCGCCCCTGGCTGAATTTAAAATATTGGTATGCACATTTGTTTGTTTTTTTTATTTTTATTTATAAGCCTTTTTTATTCCGAATTCGCTTCAATTTCAGTAAATACATGTTGTTGTTGTTATTGTCGTTTATTTTTGTATTTATTTATTAAATTGTCGCGAAATTCGGCGTGCCTCATGGCATAGGCCTCCTCCGTGTATTGGAGGGTTTGGGCTATAGTTCCCACGCGCGCCCAGTGCGGATTGGGAACTTAACACACACCATTGAATTTCTTCGTAGATGTGTGCAGGTTTCCTCACGATGTTTTCCTTCACCGAAAAGCTCATGGCAAATTACAAATGTAATTTTCGCACATAAATTCCGAAAAACTCAGAGGTGCGAGCCCGGGATTTGAACCCACGACACTCTGCTTGAGAGGCCACAGGTCAAACCACTAGGCTACCACGGCTTTTTTTTAGTATAAGATATAATTTTACTGAATATGAAGACTTAAATGCTTACGGTTAGCGAAAAAATAAAAAAAATAAAAATTCAGTTTTTATTTTTTTTAGCCAAACTACGTTACCGATTAATTTGCCCTTCGGATATTTTGTACATATATTTAAGATACATTTATAGAAAAAAAATAAAAGTTCTAGCGTTTTTTAAAGAACACAATTTTGGCTGTTTTAGTTTTTCTTTTTTTTCTTTTACTTGCAAGTTAGCGACACCTACCATATTTTGATATAATATACGCAATTTTATATTCTATTACATATATTTTTTTCAAAATTATTCATTTGGATCAACAATGTGAAAAAAAAAAATTGTTTAAAAGGGTGGAAAATTTTTCTTCCATATTGTTCAATCGTTCTAACATTCGTTCAAGTTCTTTCAGCGTTCGGTCTATTCCTCGACGGGAAAAGAGGTTTGTCAGCCTCGCTCACGCTCAGTCGTCTCTATATGTTTTCGGTACTTACTACCCAACCTCTGTAGTAATGTACTCGTACTATGTATTACTTGCCAAAAATGTATTTACTCGAGTTTATTAAGAGACGAAATATCGTCCGAGATAATAATCTCGGGAGATCCATTGGAACGGATATCAGTGGGAATTAGGTTACATTTGGCAGACAGCCCAGTCCATCGAAAACGAGACTGTAGAATGAACGTCTCTACATTAAAATTTCAAACCTACTACTTGAATCTTTGCAATTTTCATCTTTTAAACCGTGGACGAGATTGCCCTTTTTTAATGATAAGTTCACCTTTGTATTTTTATTATTTGTACTACTATTATCTGTGTTTACTTTTGTATTTTTTTTGCAATAAGAAGTTCACATATAAATTCATTAAATAATTGGCTTAGGTATGTGATGTGACCTTTTCGTCATTATCATAACAGGTTTATTACAAACTATAGGAAACGTTATACTCACTTAAATCGTTGAACTTCTTGCTGCATTAGCTCAATTTTCTCTACGGTACTTGCTGACTCGCCTTGCTTGCTGAGCCAAAGTGATTCTTTGGCGCTAAGCTCTCTGGAATTAATCACGTTAAGCTTGAAAATACGACGAGTTAAATATAATCAACCTGGGCCCTATTTTATAAAGCCACAAGTTATAATTTACAAGCGGCCTCTTTCTGACCCTGTGTTAGATAGAGACTTCCACTTTTAAATTGTAGCTTTATAAAATAGGGCCCTGCAAACGAGCGCTTGTGGAATAAAGACGTCCACTTCCCGAACACACGTAACACATAAACCATCTTCATGGCATCTTCGCTTCTTGGTTCTTAAAGAAGCGATTTCAAAGCAAGCAACTTTACGCCTGACATGAACTAGCTCTGCCAGCTATTGCAAGTGCGGTGCGGGCGAGGCCGTGTCATGAGCGAGATAGATTACCTGTCTTTTATTTACTGTTCGCTTTAGAACAAGACGGGGACAGCCAGAGACGAGTCCCACGCGCTCTTGTGCTAGCCGTGCAGGTTCTAGATTAACACCCTTATTCATAAATGCTCTGTAGGCTTCTGCTAACTTAGCAACCGTTTGTCCTTATCTGTCACTTTGACATTTACCTTTCACAGATAAGTACAAACGATTATAAGTTAGCAGGAGCCTATAGAGAGTTTATTAATAAGGGGGCTAGATATTAACTTATTTTTTGGTGTACAGTACTCACTTCAGAAGTTCCCCCTCCCTTTCCTGGAAGTATTTGCCCAGTACTTCCAGTCTAGTGAGGGCTTCAGTGGCTTGTTGGGCAGATGTACGCATCGACTCTTGTGCATTCTTCAGCTCATCGGAAAGTCGCGCGCGCTCTTTATGTTCGATCTGAGTTGAAGACGGATAGCGTTTTACAAAATAGTCGATTAAGTTGATTATGGCAATTTTTTAACGTCCCTTCTGGGGGCTTAGCACGCTGGTGTTAGCAGCGGACATAAAGTATGGCATTCCTAATTAAATAGTAAGTGAATAAATGCTTTATTGTACAAATATAAAGAAACAGACACTAAATCACAAAAAATATACATTAAATATATGCACAAAGACGAACTTATCCCTAAAAGGGACTCTACCAGTTAACCTTTGAATAGATGAGAGGAGCATTAAGCGAGAGACTTATAAAGAGTGAGTTTAAAATATCCATATAGTGAAAGCCACAATAGAGCGTAAGTACATCTATTTTATTTATTATGTATTTAGTATGTATATGTATTAGTTTATCGTATTTATCTGTTATGTATTATATCTTACATTAAGTATTTAAAATTTAGGCATTTAGGATTATTTTAGGTTTTGATCAGTTCTTTTACTTTTTCTGTGTGTCTACTCTTGCTTAATACCTATGTCCTGTCAATCGTTCAAAGGTTAACTGGAAGAGATCCCTTTTAGGGATAAGTTCGCCTTTGTGCATTTGTGTTTTCCTGTATTCATCTTTTTCATGTGTTTTACGTACAATAAAGAGTTTTACATACATACATACATCTCAAAAAATAGTGTGAGTAAGGGACGGATGTTTCATGTTCGCTGTAGATGCTTGTTTGCTACCTCTGGCGCTGGTGTAGTGGGAGAAAATAACAATTTATAACTAGCACTATGTCTACTTTTAGTAGTTAAGTTCAGTCGTAATAACGCATTGGCCTGAACAACTCGTGTTATCATTCGTCCTCTACCGCAACTCCCCGCTTCTTATTGGAATGCAAGAACGTTAAGAGGGTGCATCCGTGCTGAGCTCGCAACGTCGCATTTTTAGTGATTTTTTGCGATTATTTCACAGAAATTGAATGAAAGTATCAAATATCCGTCTGTAGTGCAATTCGTTTTTGGTGTATTAATGTGTCCAATGCAATAATTCATTGTGATGGACTTTTATTTTCTTATTAAACGAGATATAGTATTTTATCCCTTTAATACAAAAATAAAAGTCCATCACCATTAATCATTGCATTGGACACATTAATACACTAAAAACGAAGTGCACTACAGACGGATATTTGAAACTTTCATTCAATTTCTGTGAAATAAACGAAAAAATTACCAAAAATGCGACGTTGCGAGCTCAGCACGGATGCACCCTCTTAAGTTAGATAGTTTTAACCACTCGAACCTAACTAGATTATTACGTGTGTAGTTAAAGGAGAATGGTTGATATGAATACGGCAAACTTTTTTGTTTTATTATTTGATACAGGGCATGTCCAGGGCATAAAAAGAAAATCTATAACACAGTTCCAACAAAAACTATTAGAAGAAAATAATAGCTATAAATTTAGTATATTCTACACTGACTTATACCATTCCATCTATTATAATAGAAGATATAATTTTGACAAATCATGAGTATATTGTTTTTAGTTTGCACAGGTGGTACATTTATCATCGTTTAACAATTAACGTTACGGTCAGAACGCACATTATATTAAACAACATATACATTACAATAAAGAGTTATAGATACATACATACATTATTCCTAACGGAAAAAACAAACATACAGCGCGGATAAATGACAAATGTACGGATTTAACGTCGAATCCGGACCGGGCTAAATAATTTTTTTAGGTATACAAATATCAATATAAATTATACACTCAGTGACACATTTAGCGAAACACAAAAAAAAGTGTTGGTAACAATTTTTTTTTTCTGGTCTAACTTTTTTTGTGTTCCGCCAAATATGTCCCTGAGTAAGTATATAAAAGTATTTTATAATAATCCAGGAACCTTACCTCAAACTTGCTCTCAAATGTATGCTTCTCTTCTAATGCCTTGGCCAGTTTGGCTTTTATTTCAGTGTGATCTATTAAGGAAGAAGCATCAATATTTGATTTGGATCCACTCTTCAACTCTCTGATAACATCCTGAAATAGTAAAACAATAGTCAATTAAATTCATGGCTTTAATAAAAGCAAAATGCAATAGGCAGGAAGGGAAGGCTGCATAGCACTAGGACTTGCCTAATCTGTAGCCTGAAAAAAAAAACTCACCTTTAAGGCTGTTACTTCATGGCTCTGCATTTGAATAGTATTGTTGGCCTCTTCCAACAATCTGTTGATTTCTTCTATTTTTTTCTTTTGTTTCCTAGATTCATCTGATGCTGCCTCAGCCGAGACAAACTTTAATTGGAAATTGTCCCTTTCTCTACTGACTGACATTAACTCCTCTTCGAAAGCTTGAATTTTACCTGTAGTCAAGAAAATTGATAATGTAACTCAAACATTTGCATAAAACTACATTATAATTTCTTGATTTCTCAAGAGAATCAGGACAACAGATTAAGGGTCTTCAAACAACTTGCTTTCAACAAATGTTAGCTTACAACATGATTGATTTACATTTCTAGACATAATTTTGTTTTCAACAATTCCAGCAACAACTGTAAGATGTGGATTTTCCAAAATGGTAACACACAAGCTGTATAGTAGCAGCCTTCCAAATTATCAAATTTTAATTTTTTTATATTAACTGTACTGTTTTTTTATTATAATTAATTACACACAACAACACTTACTATTTAACTCCGCTATATGCTCTTCAGAATGAGCTCTCTCTCCTAAGAGCTCACTAAGAGTATTCTCTACCTCACTGAGAGTGTTCTGCAGCTCTCCCGCAGTATTCTCTGAAACTCTCAACAACTTCTCATTATCATCTAATGACTTCCTTAGCCTCTCATTCTGAGCCTTCAACTCCTCAATTTCTTCCTTCAGTGATTGCACCATATCATCCATGCCGAAGGAATTATCTTCAATGCCAGCGAGCTTTGTCTTAGTTGTGGCCAGTTCTTCTTTGAGGATTTCACATTCCTATTGAAAAAAAATATATATTCACTGTTGTCTGCATCTATGTTTGTGTGCCAACATGTTTTAAGCCAGTTATATCATAAAACATTATGTTTTTTACCTACCTTAGTAGAGAAAAGTAGATCCCTTTGTAGTGAATTGATTGTACCAATGAGTTTGCCATCCCGTCTTCTACTATCAATGTAGTAGTATCCCAATGTAAACAGAAGGACCGAGCTGGCAGTTGTCAATATAAAGGTGAGAAAGCGATTGTTCTGCTCCTTAGAACTGCCATCACAGTACTCGTCTGTGAAACATGTCTCTCCTGCAATACGAAATTAATTTAGGATGTTAATGGATACTTGGATGTGTTTGCAGTTAATTGAATATTGAAATTAAAATTGAACATGAGTCATGAATTCTAAAAATCTGTGTCATGTAACAAAGATAGTAAAAATGATAATGATAAATCACAGTAAAATGAACAATATAAGATAAGAAAAGGCAGGTCGACAATAAGGAGCTGAAAATTGTTGCAAGAAGAACAAATAAACACTTTATAAACAAAATTGTTGCTTTGTTCAATTGTTTTAAGTCATAAATGTGGGAATTACAAGTGACATCCATATAATTTATTGTCATACTCTATGAACTTTACTTACCAGGAGACGCAAATAGGGCACTCGAGTCAGATTTGGTTCCCATAACAGAGTAATAAGTTGATAAAAAGTAATTGAAATATGAGAAACTGTGTGCTTGTTTTTGGTTTTCAGCATGGTCAGAACTATAAATACTTTCAATTGCTGGTTTTTCAGCATTTATTGGCCACAAACCAATTAGACTTGTGTATAAGTTTGACAGAAAACCAGGACCATCCGCATCTGGTGCTGGCACAGTATCAGGCACTGTTGTTGACTTCAAATAATCATCCAAGTCCATCATAACTGGTGCCTCCGTAGCCAATGTTGAACTTTCTTCGTTTAGGGAATGTGGTGTTTCTGTAGTAGGTGGTACTGTGATGGATTCTGAAGTGGATTCCGCACTAGCATAGTTGTATTGTTCAGTTGTAGTTTCTTGAGGTGGTGAAGCAGTTGTTGAACTTGCATAACTGTATGATCCTGTTGAAGTTTCCTGACTTGGTGTGCTTATGGTTTCTGCACTAGCATAATTGGATTGTTCTGTAGTTTCCTGACTAGTAGGAGGATTTGTTGTTTCAGAACTACCATAATTGTAATGCTCTGTTGTTGACTCTTGACTAATTGGTACCTTGTTGGTTTCTGTGCTAGCATAATTATTGTATTGTCCTGTTGTAGAATCCTGATTCAAAGGAGTATTTGTGGTTTCAGAACTGGCATAATTGGGATATTTGGTTGTAGTATCTTGATTAGGAGCATTTGTTGTTTCAGAACTACCATAATTGTAATGCTCTGTTGTTGAGTCTTGACTAATTGGTGCCTTGTTGGTATCTGTGCTAGCATAATTATTGTATTGTCCCGTTGTAGAATCCTGATTCAAAGGAGTATTTGTGGTTTCAGAACTGGCATAATTGGGATATGCTGTTGTAGAACCTTGATTAGGATTATTTGTGGTTTCAGAACTAGCATACATATTGTATTCAGTTGGAGATGCTGGACTTGGTTGGGCATAAATATTCTGTGCTGAATTAGGGTAGCTGTATGTGTTGCCTGTACTTGCCTCAGTTGGTTGATAAGTAGTTTCAGATGAACTCTGATAATATGTACTGCCTGTTGTTTCCGTCTGTTGATATTGGGGAGGATTAGTTTGTTCAGTGGAGTAGCTGTATGCATATCCTGTGGTAGATGCATAGGCAGGAGCTTCTGTTGTGGCACCAGTATAGGCCACTCCTTCATTTGGAACTGCTCCTGGTGTAGAACCTTCTTGGTAACCAGTGGTACTTGTGTGGTATTGTTGTGCTGCATTGCCTTGGTAGTATAATTGATTGGCATTGTAATCCAAATTCTGGTTAATAGACCCAAATGCCCCATTGTCATAGTGAGATGGCACAGGGACATTTGGTTGAGCATACTGAGGGTTTTGCGTGTTTGCACTATAATCATGTACTTGATAATTAACAGTAGATGGCATTGGCGGGAGTTGAGTAGTAGAATCAGTATTAACACTAGCACTTGTTAAGACACTTTGTTCTGTACCAATTTTATCAGTACTAGTTTCATAAGACTGAGGTGTGGTGCTATCCACATTGGTGTTAGACAAGGTTGAAATATTTTGTTCGGCATTTTCAGCAGATTTAGGTTGATCCAGACTTTGCTGCACATAATCAACTTTCTCAAGTGATTCAGGATTCACAGCACCAGTTGCACTAGCGGTGAGTGCTTCTGGTTGAGGAAGAGATTCGGGAACTACATTTGTTGGAAGCTCTGAGTTTGTATTTACAAATAGTGTACTATCTAAAGAATTTCCTGCAAGTCCAGCAGATTGGTCATTATTTCCAATGGATGTGGCAACAGCAGGTGTTTCACTTTGTAAAGACTCAGCTTTAACATTCTGTTCTGACAAATACTCTGTGCTACTTTGACTTGGAGCACTTTCAACTTGTTTTTCGCTATTTGGATCAGAAATATTATCATTCAAGCTTGGCGAGGAATCCTGCTGAGGTGAATTTTGTGGTCCTGCATTGACATCTTGATGAGAACTGCTAGTTGTAGACTCGGCAGTATAAATAGTGGTACCGTCAACGACCTCGTGAGCCTGTTGCACTTTATTCGGTTGAACTTTAGCATACTGCGGCGTCGGCACAATTTCTATAGGTTTTGAAATTATTTTATACTCTCTTAAAAACTTTGCATTAACAAAACCTTTCTTTCCATTGATAACAGCGTACCATAAGTCTTCGTTAGTACCAGCTGATTTCATGTAAATTAATGCATCAGAGTTTTTTTGAAACCCAATAAGATTTACATCAGGACTGTTGTAACTCAAGAGAGTCTTCGCTTTGGATATCGGTTCTGAAATGGAAATAACCGTATTAAGAAAGTAACATATTTGTGCCAGAAAAAGTCACTTTCGAGACACTCACCGCTACATTCCTTGTTAACGCAATACACTTTATCTGGACGTTTGCAATAATATAATGAGACTAGTAACATAAATAATACAACTCTTAATAAAATCATTTTGGCATCGTTACATGCAAATCTCTAATTTAATTATTTTATTTTATTTCATATAAAATTGACAAGATGTTTAGCCACATCATCTGTCAAGTCGTTCGATCGTTTCGTTATTGCATTTCTGACAAGTGGTCTAAGTCACGAATTTTTCAAGGAATTTTATCGCCAATTACAGAAATGTTATAAAATTTTTACAGGTAAAATGAATTGTAGATAAACAATAAAAAAATCAAAGTTAATTTCAATCGAAATATGCAAAGTTTTATTACCATTAAAATTGAAATGTGGCGATCGTTCAACTAGTAACAAAACGCAACTGTCTTCCACTGCGTTCATGTAATTCATTTGTATGATTATTTTTTCTAATAATGCCAGATTAAATATTATGATAAATACCCTCATAAAAAGGCAATAAACGAATGAAGGAAGGGAGGAGGTTTTTATGTGCAATAAAGAGTTTACATACATACATACATACATACAACACAAAATAATTATCGTTGTTCTTTTACATTTATTTTTAAACAAAATTGTTGCCATATATCAAGCATTTTACGAGAGCGCTAGTTATGCAGAAAGTGGCGCCCGTTTTTAATTTCCACTGAGGAAAATCGTAATTTTTTTCAAGTTATTTTTTGGCAAACACGAGTAAGTACGTTATGGTAACAGTGCTTTAAAATAAAACATAAAATTATTTTATTTTATTATTAGAAAAAGGTAAATGTAGGATTCGGCAGAGACACTTCAACGCTTTGTCAAAGTTGTCAATAAGAAATCAAACAAAAAAATAAATAAAAAACCATGTCTGTTGGCTCTCACGTTTCCTTATTAGATTTATCGAAGCAATTTCCATTTCAAATAGGTAAGAATGTAATACTTTATTTATGCTCTAATTTGTAGGTACTTAGTAGGTAATAGGCACTTGTTTATTAAGTACTTAACTAATCATTGAATTTCTGAATTTTTGAGGGCAATCAACACAATCGTAACCTACGAAAAAAAATGTAGTTAATATCACGGCCACGTAGTTTTCTGGTGTAAGTGCCGGCACGTAAGTCTAGCGATGACCTTGTATGCGCAGAAGTAAAATACGGTATTCGTGGGTGCGCAGATCCCCTCCACGTGACTCGTCATCGCTAGACTTACGTGCCGGCACATGTATACCCGGATATTTTGGCCAAGAATAATTATCGTAAAACACATTTTTCCAAAATGCACAAGCTTCTTAAAATAGAGCGCTTTTCTGAAAAAGTCCTATAACTTACTCCTGTTAAGTACAGTTTTAGTTTAGTTTAGTTAGTATAGATAGTGAGTGCTGTTTTAAAAAAATAAACACACTCAATCGTAAATTGCACATTTTCCCAAAATGTTTTTCAAAACAACACGAACGTCTGAAACAATTTTTTTTCGGCTGACTGTCGAAATATCAACATTATTGTACCTAAGTACCTACTGGTTTCCAAGATTTAGTCTTGGTCTTGGCTTAGTTTTACACCGTTAGTACAGACCATGAGCTCCTAGAATACCATTCGGGTTTGTTTTGCTGTCTCACTTACTTTTATGGGTTTGATATTTGAATCGACCGATGGTACCCGGAACCTGTAGGCTTATTGTCTAACTCGCTCGCAATCGCCATCGCGTTCATTTTGACAGTTCTTGTATGAATGTGACAGCTAGCTGATTCCGATGCCAATTGTCAGCCCATACATGAACTGTCAAAATGAAGACTATGGCGATTGCGAGCGAGTTAGACAATAAGCCTACTGAATGTACATACTTGGGTCGATCAACCTTTTGTTGTCACTCGTGGCCTTGGGTACGATCTCCTGGGTCACTCTTTAAACTATGGTTTTATTATAGGATTTCATCTCATCTCATCTCCAGCCTATATACGTCCCACTGCTGGGCACAGGCCTCCTCTCAGAATGAGAGGGCTTGGGCTATAGTTCCCACGCGGGCCCAGTGCGGATTGGGAACTTCACACACACCATTGAATTGCTTCGCAGTTGTGTGCAGGTTTCCTCACGATGTTTTCCTTCACCGAAAAGCTCATGGTAAATTTCAAATGAGATATCGCACATAAATTCCGAAAAACTCAGAGGTGCGAGCCCGGGATTCGAACCCACGACCCTCTGCTTGAGAGGCCACAGATCAAACCACTAGGCTACCACGGCTTATAGGATTTAAATTGGCCAAATATGCATTTCGTCGCTACTTTGAAAAAATCTCGTATCACAAAATCGCTCTTACAAAGTGAACTTTATGTACCTACTGTATTTCAAGGTTCAGTTTTGTTTGAATATACATTAAATTGAAGATACGAGATTTTTTTCAAAGTAACTAGTGACGATTTTTAATTATGATAGCCCCTTCCATAATTGGTCATCTAGAAGCACGTTGTAAGTATAATGTAATGTGACACAACATTTATTTTCTTCTAATAAACTGTAGGTACCAAGTACCTATTCTTGTCCCCTCGCTTACGGGACAGAATAACAACAAGAAAGAGGAAAATTGTTATATTTGTTAATAGATGAAACTGTCAAAGCGGCTATATGCTTCGGTGAAACGTTAATAGTTAGCTGTGGGCACTATGAAGGGGAGGCTGACGGATCATCCGAATCTGAATGGTCCTGCTTCTCATCGACGGAGAGCCAAGAATCGATCCCACAAGTCAAAGAAACTCAGTCTAAGAACTTAGAAGTAAAGGAAAAAGTAGAAGAAGAAGAGCCCCAAGAAGACAACCCAGATGACGAAAACGACTTCCACTTTTACTTTTTTCCGGATTGCTCTAAACCCCCACCACCTACAAATAGCAAAGCCAGCCTTTTGATTGGACCCGATGGTTTTCCAGTTGTAAACCCTGTTGTTAAAGGCATTCAGTTCTGTACTTGTTATAATGACAAAGCAGGGAAGTGTGACTGTTTTGCTAAACTACCTTGCTATTGCGGTGCGAAAGCTACTACGGAATGCAAATGTGGCCAATTAGAAACAATATGCATCTGCAATGAATTCAAACCAACTCCTGTGTGTGAATGTGAATTAAAAGGTGAAGTTTGCGTGTGCCACCCCGAAAACAAACCTTACTCTACGTGCACATGTGATCAAGTTGATAAACCCTGTTCTTGTCACCCGGGAAAGTTTTCAACTCCTATATGCGCTTGCAAACGTGAACGTAAAAAACCTGTTTTGGACGATATACTGTCCGAAGGAGAAGAAAACGAATCTGAAATTACAGTTACCGAAGTGGAACAGGAACCTTGTGACTGTCAAAAGCCAGAGCCAAAGGACCCTTGTCTTTGTCTTAAAGGTAAAAACTGTATTTGCAAGGCCGATATGTGTATCTGTGGCGTGCAAAAAAACTGCCTTTGCGATCCTGACGAAGGCAAGGTTCAATGTAAAGATCAGATTGATAAATTGATTTGTAGCTGCGATGTCTCAAAAGAATGTTTATGCGACAAAAATTCACCAGAAGGTTGCAAATGCTACCCAAAAGCCCCGTGCTGTACCTGTGGGAATGCGGGGAATGCTGAAGATTGTGCTTGCTTTACTGTCTGTGAGTGCCCTCAGCCTTGCCTTTGTGACACACAACCTGAAAAAAAAGAGTGTGTCTGTTTAGAAACACCAACACGTGATCCAGAGTGCACTTGCACTGTTAAACTAGACCATGGATTGAAGTTGAAAAGAAAGAGACTAGGCAAACATGGTTACCGATGGTGTCATGATGTGGATCCTCGGCATACATACTTTGATTATGCATACGACAGACATGATAAGATATCCTACAAAGTGCAAGAACAGGAGAAACTAAAAATTTTGGGATTATATGAAGAAAAAGAAGCAACTGAAACATGTGGAGTTCACGAAGTGAAGGCTCCACCTTATAAGAAGAAAGTTATAAAAGAATCTTTAGATTGCTGTAGCACAGTTGGAGGCAAGTGCATTATTTACCTAATAGGTATACTCTTAACCGTTTGACTGTCGCTTTCACAGGGCGTGAGTACCTCTGAACTAATGTATAAAATAACTATAGCTGATCCTATTTTCAAATTTGTGTAAGAAAAGTCGCCAAGCATTAATAACAAAAATTCTTCATATGACAGTGCCTGCTTTTATTATAGCCGCATGATATTTGATAACTTTTTAAACTTGCTTCACATTGTTAGGTATGAGCATTAGCGTGGAATGTCTGGGTGAAGACAAGGACAAATTTCTCGTTCAAGTTGTTTCACATTCGTCCAAAGAAGGAGCCAAGGCAGGAACGAAGCTAGTCAGTATTTTGGACTTGAATCTCCATACGATGGAAGAAAATCGAACAGAGTAAGACTTTTCCTTACTTTCCTCATGCCTCCTTATCGACTTTTTTCCGATATTTACTTTTTATAAGTTTTTACTTCGTTAGTTCGACAAACCTAAGTTCCTGAACAGCTAACTCAGTAGGCAATTAATGTTATGACATAGCTTCTTCCGGTCGATTGAGTGTATTTTAGTTATTGCGGAATAATATCTGATTACGTTGTTACAGACACATAACACAAAAGAATTTGACTAAAGAGCGCCGGAGTTATATGGCGATATGTGAAAACGGTTACTATAATAAGGTGACCCGTATTTGTGGCGAGCAAGACGTCGTCAAACGCTTCTACCATAATTTTGAGGATGCCCGTCTGTTTTTGCTCGAGGGTGCTAACGTTGTTTTGCTGAGATATTTTGGACTCTGCCGCTACAGAGGCAATATAAGAACAGAGACTGTTATGATGAACGGCACTATTTGCGAAAGCATATACGTAAGATATTTGTTTTTCTTTGACTTTCGAGCCAACCGTAACAATGTATGATTCTTACTGATTTTACGCAGGTCTGTCACGGTGTGAGCCAAGCAATCGTCAACGGTAAATCTCTGTTCGTATGTAAGGTTGAACGTCACATTATTGAACCAAATGGAATCCTTCATCAAACATTATCAGTGCTGACTCTAAGAGGTACCAATGCATAAGTCTATGATTTGGAACTTTACCAATTGCTTTACCGGCCTGCTTGCTTATTATGTATGATTCAAAAATTACAGGCTACCTCGTGAGCCACGAATGGGCCGCAAACAGCTACATCATTCACATCAACCCACTTCTTAACATTGTCCCTGAAAAAGATTTAATAGAGCCTCATGTACCTCTACGGGAAAATTGGCGAGAAGATTTACAGCTTTTGTCAGATTACTTAGACTTCAAGGTACGAAACGTGCTTAAATTGCTTGGATATTAGCAGTCTTTATCTGTCTCTAGTTTTATAGGTAGCGGGAAAAGTTAAATTATGCATGCAAGCAGTGTTCTGGTGCAGTTCGCTTCAGAATTCTTAAATTTGCATAATTTATTACTATTTCTACGTCATGTTCTAACATTTTTTCGTACACCGCTGTACGTACTTAGATAATGTTTACCTGAACACGGGTTTCATAAGATATTAAAAATATTTTCGATCTTTGTCACTGACGCCGGTGGCAGATCAACGTAAGAGGCACAGAACCAGACTAACATGGCTCTAGTAAAAGTAGCACGGTTTTCCAGTTACAGTCAAATTAAAGTTCACTTTTAGTGGGGTTATATTAGGATGGTTCGCTGCCTTTCATGCTGGTCTAGGTCCGGTGTCAGCCTGAAACATGGGATAAAATAACTAAGTGTTTAATTTCTAAACGACACTGAAAATCAGAACACATAGAAAAATCCGACAAGTAAAGCTATGGCCGGTAATCGAACCCGGGTCCTCGTCATTCCGTGACGCGTGCTATACCCCTACACCACCGATAGTAGGTAACTAAGTGTTATTGCAAATTTTTTCAAACATTTTTGTGTGTACGTCGTACAGAGCACCAGGACCTCTGAAGGCGGCCGCTACGTGTCCGAGAGTGGAGCCCTGACCAATACAGTACGAGATTACCTGCAAGCGTTGCTCTTACTGCGTCCTCAAGACGCTCTCCACTTCACGCGACATTACTTCGGCAGCGCCCTCTCTGCTCTCGATCTACCACACGACGAATACTTTGATTCCTGCAGCAAACATGTCCGATACTACTTTTTTGAAGATTAGAGTTCTTTGGTAAATACTTTGTGAAATACTTTTTGATTAAATTTTCGTTTTAATAATTGGGGCTTTAATCTACGTTGGTTCCTAGACTCCTAGTCCAATGCTTCTCTCACCTACAAAGCTTACTTGTTATAACAAGCATAGTACCTACTACTACTATACTACATACTACTGTACTATAGTTCCTTTATCTTTAAAGGGATAGATTCGTATTTGTACATTTTATTTCTTGTTACTTATTTGTTTGTTTCTCATCTACTTAACTAAATGAACTTATCTTCTTTTCTGTATGATTAAGTATTCCAAGTTTTCTATTCCCTATTCAAATTTGAATTAGTTATTTAATAATTTATGTTATGTACATTAAGCCGACTTTATGAACATTACGAAGCGTGTACCTTGCAATATTTAACTAGGTCACTGAAAGTGACTTCATGAAAATGGAGGAAATATAGAAACTAGTGCGGTTCACTGGGCTGGAATTAAAGTTTTAAAGAAACAGCCGCGAGGTAGGAAGAATAAGTAAGTAAAGAGTAATCTCGGGTCCGTGTGGGTTGTTTGCCTGCCTCAAAACTCAAAAGAATAGTTAATGAACCCTAGAGGAGCACATATTGCTTACTTGTAAAGTTTTATTACTGCGTTCGCAACTTAGCATTGTTAAATATTTTTGGGTACGGTTTCAATTTACTTACATCAATTGATCAGTGCAGTGATGAATTGGCGATCATTTTATCTGGCTGTTATGGAATTGTTGTGGAATTATCTATGTCATGGATGGGATGAATGTCATTTGTATTCAAATTTGAAAATACTGTAAAATATTTATGTAGAATAAGACTCATCATAAAATTTTACAATAACTCTACTTAATATAATAATTTGTATAATAATATAATAATACATTATAACTTCTTTTTTTTTTGTGCGACTAGGAAGGCAAACGAGCTTGTGGCTCACCTGATGGTAAGCGAGCACCACCACCATGGACACCCGCAACACTAGAGGATTGCAGATGCGTTGCCAGCCTAGGGGGCTAGGATAGAATACCTCTTGTGCCAGTAATTTCCTTCGGCTATCTTACTCTCAACGCTGGAACAAAGCAGTGGCAGGGTTACTGAGTAAGACGGTGGTAATGAGAAGAAAGTGTCGCTCTAGCTAAGTAAATATTTAGAACCAAAATTGAAAAAAGCCAGCCAAGTGTAGGTCAGGCTCGTGCACTGAAGATTCCATTCTCAGCGTACCTTCTGCATTATTTTCTCGAACTTGAATTTAATTAAGTATACGGACTTCACTAGCGACCAGTGCAATCTGTACGTACAAACCTTCCTCTTGAATCACTCTATATCCATTAAAAAAACCGCATTAAAATCCGTTCCGTAGTTTTGAAGATCAGCATACATAAGGACAGACAGACAGCGGAAGGCAACTTTGTTTTATACTATGTAGTGATTTGCCGCATGGGCAAGGAACCCTACGCTGCGTGTGACCCGACACTCACTTGGACAGTTTTGTCTTATCTAAGCAGTAGTTGGTCGTGTACCTACTTATACCTAATCTAGAATAGTAAATAACAGTAGAAGAATAGAATACCACTACCACAAATAGGATAATACATACATTAATAGAAGTAGCATACCTACCATTGGCGTGGCGTCCATAGAACTCGATTCCCAATGGCTTTTTTTTTTATGTGAATAGGAAGGTAAACGAGTAAGCGGGTCACCTGATCCTGACCTGACCTGGGCTTGCCTATTTTAAGGCAGTTGGACAATTTATTGTGCAGAATTAGAGGAAAAGGCTAGTTAAGTTCCCTTCGGCTTGCCTTCTGATATACTTGACGCCACGCCACTGATACCTACTATCCTTCTTAATCCGAGATATACCTACTCAAGAGCAAATATAATTGGTCACTTATCATACAACTTTCTACGGGAAGCGACCCGTCATTTTTGCTCCTCAGTGTATCTAAATTAAACTTAAAAGTGGAAATTGATTGGGCTCAGTAGGTACTTGTTAGTCACAATAAGTCGCAATGTTAGAACAAATAAACAGTTAATATTGGTTTTCTCTACTTTAATATCATAACTCCTTGTTTTACCTTCGCCGTAGTCAGGTAAAAATCAAATTTTAAAGTTACTCAACCGCTGGGAATAATAACGATTACGTTCGCGTCTTACCCAGAATTAATTACTTACCGTTTGACAGATGTGGGTAAGGTACCTATAACTTCATAACGACAAGTCGTAACTCTGATAATATTCATTATTATGTAGGTAAAGCACAAGTTTGACAAGTGAGATGGGCAAACGTGCGTAATGTTAATCAAGTATTTTGTATACCCATCCGAGGGATTGCGTATGTCACGCGAGATCCCTCCGAACAAAATGACAAAACTGCGCTAAGGGAAACCCCGGGACACGAGAGGAATTTTAATTTTTTGTTCCTTTTCCACAAAGGAATTTATTATTAAGTTTCACATCACAAGCATACGATATGAAATGAAAGCCAACCCCAATTCTATATACCTTCCCCTCGAAGAATTTTGATACCACCCAGTGCCGTGGCCTGTTATAATAGGAATGCGACGAGAATGACGTTTCGGACTGCCCAGCCCGCGGGCAGTAATCAGGCTCAAGGCTGCTGAAGGTTGAAAGACTTTAATATTTTAGGTAACATTTTTGTATAAGTAAATACTTGGTGCAATTCGTAGTTCGGCAATTATTCTTACTTAATTGAAAGATTTATCTCTTACAGACATATACGCTTTACATACTAGTGTGAGTTGCACCAACTTAATTCAACAATAATATTACTTCAACGATTTTTACATATACACTACCTACATAGCATAAAACAAAGTCGCTTCCCGCTGTCTGTACCGTGCGAAGCCGGGGCGGGTAGGCTATATAAATAAAATTTAATCTCGAAAATGTATGTACGCGCATAACTTACGAAAAACTGGATCAAATTGAATATTTATTTTTATGATGTGGTCGTTATTGAGTCGTATTAAAAAAAATGTAGATACATAGTTAAGGGCTTAATTATAACAAAAAATTAATTAATTATTTTGTGTTACGACCATTTCACCTTTAGTTATTCCATTGCAAAATGTCGTAACACGAAGGAATCGATTAACTTTTGTTTTAATTACCTTAGGCCCTTAACTATGTAACATGTGTTTTGAAAACGACTCTATTGCCTATGTTTTTTGAAAAAAGAAGTGGAACGGAGGCTAAGCCGCGGGCAACAGTTAGTATTTCATAATTTTGCTGTCTATTATACGTCAAAATCGTCGGTTATGGTTAGTTATTCTTAAAGTATAACTTAATGCAACTCTCACTAAGGACACACGCTACGACTCGGTATTTTATGTAAGAGTTAATGATTATTTAGTAGTAGGATTACTCGACGAACTCGAAACTATGTATTAATAACATTAATTAAATTTAGGTACGGTTTAAGCAAAGCCGTGATGAGACAATCCGGGATTACATTCCCTATTTATAACCGCCTGATTAACAGGGATGCCCATCAAAGTTTAATAGGCGTTGCTAATAACTGTACTGGAAAATTGGTAAACGACTTACCTAACTCGAATGCGTACATGCAGCACACTACCAACGTCTTGTTAAATTTAATGTACACATAAATCACGTCTTTATCCCTTATGGGGTAGACAGCCTAAGGTAACAAGACCTAAAGGCCACGTTTAGCATAACTGTGGCCGTAGAGGGGAATCAATATAGTGATGGGTTGACGCTTAACTTATAAAAAAAAACGGCCAAGTGCGAGTCGGACTCGCGCACCGAGGGTTCCGTATCATTATCTATAAATATCTATAAACCAGTGTAAGCAGAGCCCTGCTCCAAAGCAAAATGTACGCAGTGTGGGGTCACTTTATATTGGTCACTGATATATACAGACATACATACATATTTACGGTTTTCGCAATTATTCCTTGAATTGTGCTATAAGACCTACCAAATTTGAAGATTTGCGTTCACGGGAAGTACCCTGTAGGTTTTGATTCCCCTGAGAGTTGCGGAAATTTGCGGCATAAACGGCTGTATCCTTTGATTGCGTTGGCTTAGAAGTTTGATTTTTTCACAGCTCCAAGGGGCAGTGGACTTGAGTATTTGATATAAATTTCAACTTGATACCTGCACGCGTTCCTGAGCAAAAGGGTCTTGACAGACGGACGGACGGACGGACAACAAAGTGATCCTATAAGGGTTCCGCTTTTTCCTTTTGAGGTACGGAACCCTAAAAATTAGGTAGGATTAGCATATTTTGCGCTTTCAGACGTCTTTTCTACGGGAACTACAGTTGATTATTCTATCCGTTGCCGTTTGTACAATTCAATACAATTGATACCAATTAGTAGAAACCTCCGGGGATGACTTGTCTATTAGAGTGATAGGACATTGAAATCATAGTGTAAATCGTAACACAATACACAATTAAATTGAGTTTGCTTTTTGTTTACAGCTTGATACGGGTTCGCTAGCTAAGTCGGATAGGCTTTTAAAGTTAAATTAACTAGTTCTGGTGGCTTGCGGTGTCACAAAGCCTCTATTTAACACCTATAGGGTTAAATATAATCCATAGTAGAATGTTACGACCCAGACACTGACTGGGAAAGATTTTTTTAAGATTTCGTTTGTCTCATTTTTTTTAAATAGCGTAAACTAGCCTACTAGGGTGTCTTCCCCTATTCGGACCACTACTGTGAATAATGGCAATGAATTTGTATGATAAATGTTTAGTTACTGTTTTAAGCGTAGGCACTTGCTCCAATCCTACTAATATTATAAATGCGAAAGTTTGTGACGACGTGACGATGTGATGATGTGACGATGTGAGTGAGTGAGTGTGTATGTTTGTTCCTTCTTCACGCTAAAACGACTGGACGGATTTGGATAAAATTTGGAACGAAGATAGTTGGTACCCTAGATTAAAACATAGGCTACTTTTTATCCCGGAAAATTACATCGTTCCCGCGGGATAACGATAAACATGTTAAAGGTCTTAGCTGCCTAAAGTTGCAACGTAAATAAAATACGTATTGCAGCATATTACTATCAACATAAGTCAAAGTCTAATTCTACGCGGACGTAGTCGCGGGTAGAAGCTAGTTACGCATAAGACTTGGATAGAAATGAATAGAAACATGCCAGTAGGCGTCTTGTCGGAGTAATCCGATATTTACTTGATACATTAACTTTGTGAAGAATCTCAACGAATGTCACCTTGATTAGGGACAGAATTCAGAATATTTCGGTAACTTTGAATATAACTAACCTTGATTACCTATGTAAGGATACAAAATTTTGCATTGTCCAAAACTCTATGTAATAAATTTCCATTATATGTAATAAATTGGTTATTGGATTGAAAAAAAATCGCTAAACCACTGCTATGACTACTGGCAATGCTCTCTGATGGAGGGTCGGCAGGACAATATAATAGAGTTGAGCGCTTAACTACTTAAATTATGTAGTTAATTTGATAATTACTTTATTTAAATATGTACGTGTTGTTTAGTATGTTTACGGTTTAAGTATAAATAATGAAGCTCTAATGTTTGAAAACTATAGTAAGGGTCACTGGCCATTGAAACTGTGGTAATATTACCTAATCGCGATATGAGTAACAAGGATGAACTAAGTTTTCAGTTTCACAAAATAAAACAATTCCTTGCAAAATGTATTAAATAAAACGCTTTTTTACTGTTATCGGTAAAAAGTTTTTGTACAGTCGCCCAAATATTTGGTCTATTACTTTCATTCAATTTCCCATCAAATGACAACGTGGCTAAGTCGAACTTTCAAGTTGACAGCCTCGTCTATTTTTAACCCGTCGCCACACGGCGGCCACGACGTACAAAATCCGCGTTCTAAAATGAACACAGGCACGACGTCGTCTGTACACGCGTCAATGTGTGCGTAAGATACACAGGGCTGTCTATCGCAAAAACCTAGTACTATAAGTACTACCAGTGACTAAATATAGGTACTTATAATGAAGATATGGCTTACATGTGTGCAAATAAACGTACTTAATCGTTATCTATTTATTTAAACTTACTTAAAATGTTTCTGTCTGTGTATTTAAGCATTATTATTTTCAATTACAATAGATGTACGACAACAAACTTAAGCGAATGATTCTGTAGTTATTTCATGTATTAATCGCGATAATTTCAGAAAAAATTAATTTTCTAATGTTTTATAAAATGAAGTAGTAGGTAGGATAGGTTCCCGAACTTGTGACGTGCGGCCGACATACATCGCGTTGCGAGCCCTACTAGTTGCCAGCAGCTTTCCGGCAGCCTGCGCTTGAGGGGTGGGGTAACTCGAATCGGTGCGGGGCGGAGCGTGGCCATTCTGTACGTTAGTACTATTATATATTCTGTGCCCCGACGCAAAAGAGGGGTGTTATAAGTTTGACGTCGATGTCTCTGTGTGTGTGTGACTGTCTATATATGGCATCATAGCTCTCAAACCGATGGGCCGACTGTGATGCGGGTTTTTCATTCCAAAGGCAGTTTCCATAAGGTGATTCTTAGTCGTGTTTGGTAAAAATCGGTCAAACAGTTTGAAGAATATCAGCTCTTTTCCAAAGTGATGTCATCATCATCATTATTATCATAATCATCATGGCCTTTTGGTGATCCAATCTAAGATGTAGGCTTCTTCCCTCTTCTTCCACTCCAACACACACTCTCTTACTTTCTTACACTCTTCTTCCAAAGTGATGATGTAAGGCATTTTTTATTTTATTTTTTATTTTCGGTTTGATTACTCGATTAATGCGTGGTGAGGTTTTAAATTTTTAAATTTAATGCTATTCTAATATTTTATTTAAAGACTTGCAAAGGATTTTCAACTTTAGGGCGGCAGACCCCATATTTTGGCTGCTGGTACAAAACTTGACTTGAGCTGCTTGGTGGTGTTAACTTTAACGATCACTTACGAGTATGAAGATTATACCTACCTACCTTTGTGTTAAGAATGCCTTCAATTATACTCCATAAACTAGGCTGCGTCACATTATTATCACCTACTGATAATTCGGCAAAGGCCACGGAATTAATTCATCAAGCTAAAGTTAAAATATTCATTACTTAGCTTTATCCTCCAACCGAGTCCCCGGTGGTATTATAATAATTTAATGCATTACTATGAAACCAGCAAAGCAAAGGCATGTTTTAAAAACCAAATTAGATTGAAAATTTGTTAAAAAGTAAAGGAGTCGCTTTAAAAAAAAATTACATAGGTAAGGGCTTAATTACAACAAAAAATAGTTCATTCTTTTGTGTTACGACTGTTTCACCTTTTTTTTAAATAATAATAATAAATCATTTATTTCAAGTTCCAACCTGTTTAGGTGACTCATACAATTGCGTTAGTACCTAAGATCTTACAAGCTAAGTGTTAGTTTTAAAAACAATTAATTAATTTTAAATAATTTATTTACATGCAGCGCACAAGCATGATTAATTTATTCATGATTATTTATTTATTTATTTAATATAATTAAAAAGTATGTATACATGATTATTGTTATTATGCAACTATTGAAAACCCTCTGGGGCTTTATGTAATAGTAGGCGAGTTACAGCGGTTCCGTGCGTCGCTAACTAAACTAAGTAGGTACTTTGTTGTCACTCTCTAGGTAAGTAGTGATTATGAAGTACTTTTAAAAAAAAATTGGGATTGGTGGCAGTGTTTATTACTTCAGTCAGCAATTGGGATTGTTCAATTTTTTTAACCCCCCCTTTTAATATATTTTTTAGAAAATATGGAGCATTTTAAGAAACTAATTTGAATATTTTGTCATTACTGTTGTGACTGTCATCTCAATGTCAAATATACTGTTTACCTTTGGTTTACCTACAAGCTTATTGTATGTTGCGTTAAATCCTGATCATGGTTATAATGAGTTGAAAATTTATGAATGTGGAAGTATCTGGCATTGTGTTTTGGTACCTACTTACATCGAAATGATCCTCGCAACAATATTGTGTACTTATAAACTTTGAAGTATTCAACATTTACTTCGCGACACCACTTTTCTCTTAAATCTTCTCGGATCCGTGCGAACTATTGTTTTGGAGTTGTTTTTAGAGTCATTATTTCAGGTTGGAACGAAGCATTTTCTGTAATTTCCATTATTTCGTTTTAAATCGACCGACAATTTTAAGTTTTCAACAAAACAATATTTACTTTACTGACATTGGGTGACACTGATAACTAGTTGACATATAAATTTAATATACAAACTAGATATTTGACGATTTATTTTTTGGAACTACCAACAGCCGCTCGTCGAATGTCGAATAAAGTTCAAATATTTTTTTTGCAAAATATCCGTAATCCTTGAGTATTTTTGAACGCCAGTAAGATAAAACAGTTCGCAAGCCCCATACTTCGAAATGGTTTTCAAATCAGGGTATGTTGTAAAAAAATTAACAATCCCAATTCCTTTGGGAGGGTATTCCGTGTTGCGGGTATTAGGTACGAGTTAGTTCTCCTTCCATAGGAATTATTTATTTATATATTACATATTCCATTGCAATAAGGGTGAAAATGTCGTAACACAAAGGAATCAATTAACTTTGGTTTTAATTACGGACCTTAATTATGTAGGTTACTTGTGTTGTGAAAACGACTCAAATATCGTAGTATTTTTTGTTGAATGTACAATTACACTATCATCTTTCCTACATAGTGTTGATATAGCAAATTTAAAGACAATTGGACCCACTATTGAAGAGTTCGATTGGGCTCGGACCTCTGAGTTTTCGAAATAGTGCGATATTACATTTGAAATCTTTACCCATATTTAAAACTATGCTAAAGGAGCACTATCTGTCATCCTGTCCATGATTCTTATAGCTGGTTTTCTTTTTATGTATGTGTGTATGTGTCTATATATATCTCCATTTATTATAAATGTGTTTCATGTATAGTGTATTATTTCTTGTATTATGTGTATTAGTATGTATGTATTTTCACTACTTAGGTATATTAATATATTATATTCTAAATTGCACCACCTGCTCAGATCTGTTCTTTTCTCCGGTCCATTATGGTTGCCTGGTAGAGATCGCTCTGTGGCGATAAGGCCACCTATTGTTACCTTATTACTTCTTTACACCTTTTTTCTGTTTTGATTGTTAAATGTGGTGTTCAATAAAGAGTTATTGTATTGTATTGTATTGTATTGAAATTTACCATGAGCTTTTCGGTGAAGGAAAACATCGTGAGGAAACCTACACACACCTACGAAGCAATTCAATGGTGAGTGTGAAGCTCCCAATCCGCATAGGGCCAGCGTGGGGACTATCTATAGCCCAAGCCCTCTCATTGTAAGAGGAAGCCGAGAAGTTCTCGGCCGGATCTACATCACTAATAGAAATTTACAATCAGATTTTATTGCCACGAGTTTTCCTTTTCTTCTTAAGAAGTTCTTTCTTTCCATGAAGTTAAAAATGCTTGGTAGGTACATTATCTCAGTATGCAGGTACTTTTTTTCTTTAATGTTTATCAGGTGGTATTCAATAAAGTGTCATTGTTATGTATTGTTTAAATTCACATCAGCAATACGATTTGTCCCTGTAATTTTTCAAATATAAAAGAATACTTCGATCCATCTTCATATCGTGGTTTAACAGCATTTAAAATAAATAGTAATTTTAAAGGCACTTGATACTTGGCAGCTAAACGACGAAACAATTAAGTACCCCCCCCCCTTTCTCTAATTCCTGTTATAGGTACTCAGATACTTAGATTAGACCACCATTTACTTCTGAAATCACACAGTTCTGCGAAAACTCAAACGGTCCTTGTTTTGTCATAAAACCTTAATTGAAATGTGAATTGTTGTTAGCCTAAGTATCTTGATTTTCTTTAAGAAATGTAGAATCAAAGCAGGGCAAGGCTCAGTAATCAGCTTAAACTGAGTGTGTCTCAGTGTTAGGTAAGCGCCTTTGGAGCCATGACAGCGGTATACTTTGGTGACACTTTAGTTTCTAAACTAGGTACGAGTTACATCTACCGCAGGATGTTGCAGACAGTTCTCACAGACATTTAATCCTACTAATATTATAAATGCGAAAGTTTGTGAGTGACGATGTGACGATGTGAGTCTGTATGTTTGTTCCTTCTTCACGCTGAAACGACTGGACGGATTTGGATAAAATTTGGTACGAAGATAGCTGGTACCCTAGATTAAAACATAGGCTACTTTTTATCCCGGAAAATTGTATAGTTCCCGCGGGATAGCGATAAATATATCAATTGCTAATTCTAGAAATATTATAAATGCGAAAGTTTGTGAGGATGGATGGATGGATGGATGTGACTATGTGAGTGTGTAGGCATGTTTGTTCCTTCTTCACGCTGAAACGCCTGAACGAATTTAGATAAAATTTGGAACAGAGATAGCTGGTACTCTAGATTAACACATAAGCTATTTTTTATCCCAGAATATTGCGTAGTTCATGCGGGATAGCGGTAAATATGTCAAATGTCGTAGCTGCCTAGAGTCGCAACGTAAATAATTAAGTATTGCAGAATATAAAGTCCCTTACAAAAAAAATCGGGCACCTATGGTTTTTAGATTTTAGCCACTAAAGCTTAGAAAGTAAGCTTTTCTAAACATGAAATACGAAAAACGTGGGTGTCCACTTTTTTGCAAGGGGGTGTATATCAACATCAAGTTCTTAAATTTAATTCTACGCGGACGAAGTCGCGGGCAGAAGCTAGTAACTTATATTACCAAGCGTATGAGAAAAGAAAACATCTTTAATTTCAACTTAATACGACAGAAATTATGAGTAAGTTAACCCTAAGAGTAATTTGATAACCATAATCAAACTAATAATAATAATAATAATATTTATTTATTTAGGCATTAATCCCATTACAATATTTAATTATAATCACAATTATCAAAAGTTAAATTAAATTAAATTACTCGAGGCACTTAAGTATTTCATGCAATTACGATCCTTAACATTAATATTTTTTTCACTTCTCATGCTCTTAAAATGTTACTTTAGTCTCTGCATATCGAGACTAAAGCTCCTTTTTAATCTGATTTGATATATAAATTACGGACCAAAAATGTCATCATCATCATCCAGTGAAGAAGAAATTAACGAATTTGGTACATAATTGTAGGTAACTTTGTATTTTGTATGTAACGTCGTTTTTTTCCTTGCATTCAAAGTGAAAAGTAGAGTGTTTAACGCGAGACTAAACAACCATAATGACATTAACTATAGCCACCCTCGCTCGATGGGCTCGGGTGGCTAAACATTTCGTGTCATTATGGCTTGTTTTAGTCCCATATTGTACGCAAACCTACAAGTGAATCACTAATTGGGTAATCACAATTTCGTGCAAATACGAGTACATTGACGTGAACTAGGTTAAGAGAACCCCTATATATCACAGTCTGCGTTCACTATTTACAGTAGAGTGCATAACTAAAGCGCTCTATTTCTGTATATTTTTATTGCTGACATTATTTAGAGCTTACTGTCAAAGCTTCTACACGTGTGGCCTGTGGGCTAGTTTCAGGCTGAAGACCTATAATACCCTGCGTATCCAATATAATAACATTTTCAGAATGCTGTTTGGGCTTCCTCGATTCTGCAGCGCCTCTGGTATGTTCAGTTTGTCGATGCTGGCGTAGAAGACTTTTATGCCATCATACGAAAGAAGACGGCGACATCTGTAGTGGTGCAGATGAGGGGGAGCTCAAATAGTATCCTGAAAATGATAGCAGGAGCAGGAGAGAGGTGGGATTCCGATATAATCCGCCGATACACCGACCTGCATGTCCTACGAAATAATTAATTAATTAATTGTAACACTAGTACTAATCTAACTAATATTATAAATGCGAAAGTATGGATGGATGGATGGATGGATGGATGGATGGATGGATGGATGTTTGTTTGTTTGTTACTCAATCACGCCAGAACGGCCCAACGGATCTGGATGAAATTCGGCACATATATAGAGAAAAGTCTGGAATAGCACATAGGCTACTTTTTATCCCGGAAAATTGTGTAGTTCCCGCGGGATAGCGATAAACGAATTCTATGCAGACGAAGTCGCTGGCAACAGCTAGTATAGTTTATAAGTAATCCTGTAACTAACTAACTAACAATCTATGGATCTGAGATATCCGAACATAAATTATTTTTATTTTTTATTATTTATTGCCATAGGGTAAAAGAAGTAAATGAACACTTAATTCGGGTCTTTCTAAAAATCGGGAACTATATCTCAATGGAATTGCGGCCGCCGTCTATCGGACGGCCGATAAATTAGTGTTTTATTTGGCAGGCTACGCCTACGGGGACACCTGATCGCGACAGCATACGATCCTCAGGAAATAGGGGCTAATTAATAAAGAGCCAAGGTTTTGTACGTCACAATATATTTTTAGCACAATCCCTCTTCGATTTATTTCGACGGTCTTCGTTTTGCTAAGGTCAGATTTCTAGAAGGCTGTGTTAAATGATTTGATGAGAGTCCTCCACAGACCTATAGGCAATTTTAACTTTTTTTTATATCAATCTGCTTCTGGAGATTATCTCTCTCATAGTGCAAGACTGAGAAATACTAAAGAAATGGATTTGAATTCAATGACTTATATGAATGTGGCAACAATGTGTAATTAATTAATGTACGTTGTACGCTTTTCGTCTTTTTAGTGCGTCATAAATTGCATCACACTGCGTGGTAATAAAGGACGAAAAAGTAGAAAACTAAGACCAAACTACGACAAAAACAACACTGAAAAAGTACGAAACAGGTTGACAAAAATGTCATACGAAATATTTCCAGCTTATATTATATATTAATATAATTATTAATATTATTATTATACCTATAGTACTACATAATAATCCCTGTGTAGAGACACAATGTTCAAGCTGGAAAAGCCGTAGCTACACATTACATAGAACGTTACATAGATAATCTACCATAACACAATGTAAAGTCGTGTGTCTACGGCTTTTCCAGCTTGAATATTGTGTCTCTACACAGTGACTATTGTGTACCTACTGTATATGTAGCTAGTATCATATCTTATGACATTATTGTCAACTTGTTTCGTACTTTTTCAGTGTTGTTTTGTTGGCTTTTAGTTCTCTACTTTTTATTATAATTTATTATGTATGTAAAGTTTATTTAAATATTACTAGGTTGATAACTCTCCTGATACCCTTATTCTTCGTTGTATTTAAATCTCATATGCGCTTCGGTTGTCATGCTACCAAATTGGATATCACCTAAAACCTTTATCAGCGTCGCACACGCCTCCGTTTCGCTACTACTTCATTTCCATATAGGTATTTATCGAACGCTTCACTTTATAGGTAATCTGAAATTCAAATCAAACCATGTGAACGTTCTAGACTGAACCAAAGATGTAATTGAACAGCTTCTGTTAAAAAAACTGACTGATTCTATTACCTACTTCGTATTTCGACTTGCTCTCGTTTATGGCACTATTTATAGCTGGAAGTTTTACGAGCTGTTGTCGTCTCAGTTAATGTAATACATTATTAATTTAGACTTTTGTACAATGTTAACTAAAAATTGCTACAGTACCTCAATGTTGGCCAGTTAAATGAAAAAAATAAATAAAAAATAAACAAGTGAGCACAGCTAGAGTACTTAACCTACATGCCCTTTTTGATTCGTTACTTTCCGCCTGAAGAAAATATCGCTTACTAACAGGGTTTGACTGCAACAAAATGCTCGTGTATAGGATGAAAAGAGAACCTACTACAGTTCACAACACGGGGTAGATGAGAAGTATTATGCACTAGCTTCTGCCCGCGACTTCGTCTGCGTAGAATTAAACATAATAGTGTATGTATGCTTAGATATTTAAAACTACGCAACGGATTTTGATCAGTTTTTTTTAATAGATAGAGTAATTCAAAAGGAAGGCTTAAGTATAATTATAAACCTTCCTCTTGAATAGGACCGACAGACAGACAGACAGTGGAAAGCGACTTTGTTTTATACTATGTAGTCATTCACTTCGTCATAGTGAATGCTTATTAAATACACCTTTGCTAACAACAACTTACTAGCATTAAGGCTTTCTGAATTGAGCCCCTGGAAAAACTAAAAGGATACCAATCGATAAGTCACTCAGAGATCTTTAGCGACAAACTCAGACGTTATGTAAACACAGTCATGTAGATTAATTTTATTATACACGGTGCCTAACAGCGCATGACCTACCTCGAAGCTTAATACACTTCACGCTTAACTCTGTAAAGACTGCTTTGTTTCAAGGTTGCCGTTAAATTTCAACAGCTTAATATAATTGTCTAAACTATTTACCTGCTTGCCCGTATTTCCAAACATGGAAGGCATCAAAACTTTGCTAACAATTTCCGCCTAAATTAAATTAACAGGCGTAACCATTAACTAACCATAATACCAAGATAGTCGCAAACACGTATTGTATTAAATTAATCCTGCAAACCACGCACGAAACAAGTAACTTAGTAGAAATAAGCCTAACACAATTTTTTTTATAATTGTGTTTGGTCAGGTCCGCTTATCAGAAAAAGTAAAAGCAAAGACTGGTATGAAAAATGGTGTATACCTTTGCCATATATCAACAAATTGAATCAGGATGGAAGCGAGGCTACTCCCAACCAAGTTTTCCAACTTGTTGAAACAGTGTTTGACGGCAACTACAAAGAAAAATAAAAACCTGAAATTTTCCTACCATTTTCTGTACGAAACGAATAATTGCAAAGGGTGTACTAAAATTGTGAAATTCAAAACAATTTAAATAATCAGTCTTTATGGAAAAGAGTGTTCTTAACAGAAATTTAACACGTGAAACGCAACCTTTCATCTCTTAACCTCAGCGAAACTCCGGAGTAGAAATTGTTCGCGCTCTCAAAAGGAATATTTTCGTAACATTTGAAAACATTATAATGGAAACATGTACTGAAATAGCTTTTACGCTTACAGTGAGTTCGTGGCGTTAATTAGAAGCACTAATGAAAGAATTAATTTCTTCGGTCGAAAACCGCCCTTGAGGCCTGAACTATAATTATATCCTATTGTCGTGGGTCCAAATTGCTAATTTGACCGCAGAGATTTAATTATGCATGCTACCCGCGAGAGGGGGTCATAAAGGAAGGGCTGTCACAGACAGGCTTGTTTATAATGTAGCGAGTAATGCGCAAGCCAACCCTTCCCTGTCTGCTCTGTGCCAAGTATTAACTTTTTATAACACAGAACGAACTTTGTGGTTTACGGTCGCTCTGGGAAAAAGCGTGTCAATTTTTGGCACCTATATTTTTAACTTCAATGTGAATAAATTATTAACTTGTGCCGGACTTTTTCACAGAAACGTTTCAGCGTGGAAAACGTGAAACGATACTGGCATATTTTGTATTTAATTTTATACAGCACTGTTCGAGCTATTTATTGGAAGCTTGACCATTGACCAACATGAATATGTGCGTTTATTAGCTATGTTTAAAAATACATAAGTACACGGAACAGAAACATAATATACCTAACCTATTTGTCTGCTTAAGGGGTACTTACAGTAATTTTGTCAACAGATTGCAAAATTAAAAGTCTAATTACGCTTAACAAGATATTCTTAGATATATGCATCAAAAGTGTTATTTACCTAGTTAGATTAACCATGAAAGTCTTCAAGCCAGTCACTTTCTTTACAAGCATTTCCGGTTAAATCTTTGACATTCCTTCGGTAGGTAATTAAGTAAATATCTGCCTATTCAAACTGTTGCAAAACTCACCAAAAGGGAAACAAATTCGATAATAAAAACAAATTCGCACCAAAATTTCATATTAACAAAGTTTTATTAAAAACAGCAGACAGCCACAGTTATCTGGAACAGTTTCTCATTTCGAGATTTATTTTAATACCAAAAATGTTCGCGATCCTAGAATTCATTTAAACTTTGCATTTAATCTTGTTGGCTAAGAAACTTTTACAAAGTGAGATAAAGTATCACCTAAAACAGCAGAGCTCCCGACGTTATCAAAGATAACATGCCGTACACACAGCCGACCGGGGCTGAGAGCGATGATACCACGTACAAATACACTGTAATATGGAGGTCTATAAACTCTATATTTGAGAATTCATGTAACCGTCAAAAATATTAAGAAAACAGGGTAATTTTTGCGCTTCATTTATATGTGTAATTGCATCACGTAATGCGTCATGTCATGTCACGTTTTTTTCATCAAAAAGTTAGACAGCTTACTTGCTGGCTTCGTGGTTTTACAACGCACTTAAAGAACCTCAATTCAAGACCATTCTGGAAATATAGCGGCGGAGTACTGGCGAAAGTTACAGTTATAGTATTTTAGCTGTGGTAGAATTACTTCACACAGGTATAAACTTTATTTTGACTTCAAACATAGAGCTGTGCTGTGCATTAATTATGACTTTAAAGATAAAGATAATCCACAGAAATAAAAGATATTCCGCAACTAGTAAATGAAATGGGTTTGAGGATTGAGTTGAAATGAGTTGTGCCCTGAGGCTAGGCTTACAAACTATTATATACTTTCGACCCAAAACATGGGGTCACTTTGTATGAAACTTTTTATAAAGTAGCCCTTTATTTGCCTTGTCAGTAGGTATATTTCCTCGAAGTAGTTTCGTGAGTTCTCTCAAATGCCTTTGAAAACAGTTAAGCACGACTTAATGAGAAACATTGGCGATCGTCCTTTAACGGACATGAAACAGTTTGTAATTTATTTTAGTAGGTAGGGTGTCTTTCGGGTATATGTTGTAAAGAAAGAAAGAAGAAAGAAAAAAAATTATTTATGAGAATCACAACATATTAAATAAATAAACACAATAAACATCCAGATAAGTAAATTGACACAAAATGGTCCCAACTCAGCATGTGTGCTGGCGTTGCAGCCAGCGCTGGTCTTCCTTTGGGACCATAGGGTGATACATACATAGATACATTGAATATAATGACATGTACATCGAGTGATCAACTCAGAGTTTTCTTATTAGCACCTACCTAAGGTAAAATATTGGATCTGTACCTTGAAATTGCAATCAGATCGAAATGCCCAGTTCGCCACATATATTTTTAAAGGAAAAAACAAGGTTCTGAATTTTTTTCATATAGTAGAGACTTCCCCCCCCCCCCCTTAAGATTATTATTATTTTGATGGATCTACAATAGGTACTATAATAACTCATATGCATAAATTACACTATTTTGTCTAACATGCATTCGTCACCTCTTATCAGTTATCACTTACCGTTTCGTTTGACAGAAATAAATTGTAAATGTGATTGCGATTACGACAACGTTAGACTATGTTAGATTTTTGAAATGACAGGAATTTCTTCGACCCAGCCTATTTTTATATTAAACAGGACTTAAAATTCTAATCCGACTCTATCAAGTTCAATAATAACGACAGAACAAAAGGCTCATGAATTTTAAACGCCGTATCTTTAGGGGCGAAGTAAATTAACTATTAATCTACATTTGGATTCCTACCTGAGTGTACGTTTGCTGTAGATGAAGATGATTAAACTGCCACCTAAGTTTCGGGGAACTTTAATAAGATAAATTTGAAAAAGAAAAAGTATTTATGTGCTTATTTATCTTTGGGGCATTAAAGCTTAGTACCTGGGGCAACCAAGCTTGGATTATATTAAAACGAGTTATCGGATAACTTTTTACACCAAGTTAAGCTCAGAGCAATGGCTATCCTTAATGTAATTGTTAAATTTAATATTTATAAGCCTAAAATTTTGGGGCTATCGAAAATTTAAAAATGAAAACCTACATAGTTACACATTTACACTAGGTACCTACAATACGTACCTTCTTCAACTTATAAAATTTTCTGTAAAAATCCTCCGCAGAAATAGTACACATTCACGGTCGACACAAAGATAAAATCATCTCCTTCGTTGAAATGACACGGCTGTATCTTTGAGGCGGCCGGTCATGCCAACAATTTGAACTATTTTGTACTTACTACATATTAGATACCTCAACTTTTGACGTACCTCCTACCAGCTTCTATAAAATTTTGATAATAATGTTTAATGGTTAAGTTTGACAGTAATTACTGCTCTACAGATTTCATAAAATATGGTATCAACTTAATGCGGGAAAAACAATAAGTACCTAAGTAAGCTGTCGCAAAAAGTCGTTAGTGAAAAAAATGCAGTTGTTAGAAATAGGTCATGCCGGATAACTAAGTGTTCCAAGTAACCCGTTTCAGCCGAGTTTCATTAAAATTCTTGGTCCCTAGGTATCAAGGAAGCCATAATTCTATATTACACGGTTTGCTCGTTTAAAGTAATAGGTAATAGCATATTAATTACACATAAAATAAGATACTATCCGATTGGAGAAGACCGTCGACCTCGTTATTAAATGAAAGTATTTTTTTATCCTACCAATATTATAAATGCGAAAGTTTGTGAGTGACGATGTGAGTGTGTATGTTTGTTCCTTCTTCACGCTGAAACGACTGAATGGATTTGGATAAAATTTGGAACGGATATAGCTGGTACCCTAGATTGAAACATAGGCTACTTTTTATCCCGGGAAATTGCATAGTTCCCTCGGGATAGCGATAAACATGTCAATTGCTAATTTTCCGCGGACAAAGTCGCGGGCTGAAGCTAGTGTTCACATAAAACATAAATCACGTCTTCATCCCTTACAGGGTAGACAGACTTAAGGACCACGTTTAGCACAATTGCGCGCGTATAGGTGGAAAGAGCATCAAAACAGTGATGGGATTCTAGCCGCATCGCCTAATAAAATGATTTCCGAAATTTTCGCCCATTCCCGCGATGGGATTTTACCGTCTGGTCGCGAAGACAAGCAACTGGTACATTCTATGTTTTTCTTTGCTCCCAGACTAGCATGTAAGATTATTATATTATTAACACGATACATGTATTGTTTTTTGAATAAATACTATCTATCTATCCATCTATCTATAATATTATCCTTTATGTTCTACCCCTGTAAATTTGGACAATAATATTTATCATTTTTATGACATTAAAAAAAAATGTTTTTTTTAATGAATTCGCAGAAACTTCTTGAGATGCTACAGACGTGCTCGTGACAGCGACACCGAGACAAGGTTACGAAAACGCATATATGCGTTCCCGACTGAATTCGAATTCTAAATCAAATTGATTCGAATCCCAATATATGGCTGCCTCATTCGTTTTAAGGACACTCGCACGCAAACACTGCGTATGTAGATAGGTACATATCGAGTCATAAGAAAGCTCACATTCTCATATTATGCCGAAGGAATAATTTCCTGATGTCAATTTCTGTATAATAAATAAGTATATTGCCGGATCTCGGCGCTGGTGCGAGAACACGTCTTCGATATTACTTTCATTTCCTTTTCGATTTTTTCGTAATATATTCCTCACAATGTGCGTATTGAATGTCTTTCGATTACACACACAGGTTTAATAAGCTATAGGTCATAGCGCAAAAATAGATCTTGTTAAGTAGGTATTATAAAAAAAAACAATAATTATAATACCGAAAGGAGAATACCCTAAAGGAGGGTACCCTTACCCTTCACCACTCATTCTCTGTTATTCTCTTTAACTCTCCTAATATCCCATTTGGCTCTATCTATTATGCTATATTATTATAGTCATGGCTACGAAATATATACACAGACAGTACATACCTTATAGTATGCATATATATTGACACTTCAGATATTAAAAATGGTGGAACAAGCTCTAAATGTTAAAAAGGAAACCCATGGACGTGGTCCCCACTCACTGAACGTTAGAATCCAATCCGTCAGATTTTGCTATCGTTCAGACACTGCGGATTCTAGGCAGTTAGGCTTAGCGCCGTGAGAATAAGTAGTGTTCTCACTATAAGAAATTATGGCTTTTTGATTCCATTTCATGTTTTTTTAATGGTTTAGGATATTTGTCCGTAATTAAATAAGTGTACATACTGAATAATATGTAAAAAGGTCTGAAATATTCCGTAAGTTTCATAATTGAAGCTAAAGATCCTTAAATTAATAAAATAAGCTAATATTTTAACTCCCATTACATCCCTACTGCAACGGTTAGACAACAAAGTTCATAACCAAAATTCATTTAGAAGTTTCCGAAGGCAATATTGGTTTTCGCTCGGCAAGGGGTGTGAAGTGCGACATGTCCCTATTTCAAAACAGAGCAAAACCGTCACAGAGAAGAGCCATGTTTTATTTACCGTAGTAAGGAATACACAGTGCGAGAAATGGAAGTTACAAGCCTTTAGTAACACCTCTTACCAGCTTATAGGAAGGGCCTGTTTGCCAAATGGCTTTCAAAGTGTAGGTTAGGTACCCTTTTAAGCCTTTTGGTTACCTACCAGTTTTGAAACCGGAATGAGAACAATAAAATCTAGTGTTAGCCACAGATCAAATAAAATGTCAAGACTGAGGTTTGCGAACGGCAGTGAGGCTGGTTTAAATTATGACTCGTGTAATCTGACTTCGCCAAGCAAACTAGTCGGTAGGTATTATAAACACTGCACTGATTTTTGCTCGTCCATAATTATGTTACTACCAAACCGCAATCAAATGAGATTTACTCAAAATTGTATGCCTCTTCATACAAGCATTCCCATTAGAAAACGTGCTAAGAATTGTACATGAAATGACACATCTTTCAATCCTATTCAGGGGCCATACCATGACGTCTTAATGCGATTCAATTCGGACTCAGTTCAGGTTTTAGCTGTCATTTTAAGTATGGATCTGACAGCGAGCGAACCTTAACTGAATCGGAATTAATAGCATTAAGACGTCATGGCAAGGCCCCTGGTTGTAGTAATAGCAGTAGCGGTTTTGGTTCGCCCCTAGAGCACACTCTGATTTTAATTTGAGAACTGTTGAATGATAGGATTGTCAAAAAAAGATATTACATAATCCGATAGACATTCAAACTGTAAACTCAATGGAAGAAAGTAATAATGTGTATTCGAGTTGCATGAGTTTCAGTTGTTAAACTACTTCCTCTGGCTACATCATCACCGTTTATGACAGTAGCTACTCATTAGAAGTTTATGCATGTTTCTAACACTTCACCCTCGTTCTCATTATCATATTGTGTAAGCATCAAAATTAAAACAGGCCTTGTATTTAGTTCCTCTGTCTTGAGAGATAACCGTCACTAAGATTCACCCTCATGCTTCCACGAAACATTCCCGCTCACTTCCAGTCGTTCTACGTGCTTGCTTGTTTGTATTAGCGACTAATTAGGCAAACTTGGCAGACTCGAGCGCCTCGGACGAGTCCACACTAAGTCTCTGTCATCTCCCGCGGGACCGTATCAAATCGAAACTTTAAATTGCGCGATCCTAATACCTCTTAATCCTTTGCGTTCTATTCTCTGATGTTTAGACGTAAGCGGAGATCGTTTTGTTATGAAATGGGGGCGATTTATAGGGCCTTAGAGTTAACTTTGAATGTAATGGATGGAATAAAGCGACGGGTATTTATGTGTGAGGGTGACATGTACGGTGTTCACGGTGATTGCATTCATACATGTATATACCCGCATAGGTAGGTAACAAAGCTAGTGCAGCAGATGCTGCACTTGTTTAGCTGCTGAAACAGCAAAACTCCTTATTTTCAGCAGAGCACCCTCGATGTATAGGGTTCTAGTTCTTTAGTGCTCTAGAGCTTTTTAAAGAAATCTCAAAAAGACTAGTCAACGTCACAGGGGACCGAAAAGCTCAGCTTCCTCGGACAAAAAGGGAATGCTGCCAGTGTCTTCGGCACCAATCTCAATGGTTTTTACTGTTGATTAATTAGTATGACATGTATTATATTATATTAAGGTTGGTTTATTGTTTATTTACTAATTTATTTTGACCTAGCTATGTATACCTACCATGTATTTATGTATTACAATCACAGCACCACGAACAACTACTTTATTAATTAACGCATATAACAGCAACGGATCACGCTCAAACACTACTTAAAAATAACGTCGCAGTCAATAATGTGTCACGTAAACTTTGCTCGATATATACGAAACACCAACAACGCCGGCTCGTATTTGCAGCGGCAACAAAACTGTATGTTATCAGCGAATCCTCTTAATGTTAACAAGGAGAGGTAAGGCGAAATTAGTAACGTTATCATAATAACAGGGGTTTTCCGCAGTTACCCGCGCTATTGCGACGCACAACAAAAGGGTCCGAACTGATATAAAACGGAGTCTTAGAACGAAAACTTTGTCATTGTTACTGCCGAGCCACGGGTCGCCATTGTTCAAGTTATATTAAAGAGGGAGTTTTAATACTTCAAAGGATTACTTGAGATGTGGTCACGAGGCTTTCAAAGTCCGGTTGGATTGTTTGAATATCAATATACGACTATACATTTAGGTATTATGTGATTACCTGCTTTTATACAATGGATTATGGGATAGTCAAACGGCCATTTTGTATTTTACAAACCTTCGAAGGTGGTGTTTTCTTTTTCATGTTTCTGCTTTGGTTTGCCAAGGTACCCTACTAAGGGATGATTAATTGTTTAATATAGTGTCATGTGCATCACTTTCTACTTGTATGTCAAAATTAGCAGACACGGTTACATATAACGCGATAAAATGTGCTAAATATTGTAGAAAAGTAAAAAAAACCGTCTCGTAACTTTTCATGTTGACTGTGTGTATCTGAAATCTGAATCCACCGCAAGGGTTTAAATAAAGTAATATTCAAAGGACTTCAATATTATTAAATACGAACTTTACGAAAGCTTTCAAGTGATAAACAATCAAATCGATGTAGACTAAGTTATTGCTAAGCTCAAGGTGATCTAGCAACTTTTTTTATAAGTTTTATTTACTTTGCCTAATATTAAGGCGATGTACACCAGCCGTAAAACTAGCGCCACTTCGGAAATGTTCATGTTCCCATCTTCCCAAGGTTAGATACTAGGGAAACACCTATAATATGTATTAATTCAGGTGTATATAATTTGTCGGTCTGTAGTTGTCCCAAAAAACTTGCACAAATCTAAAACGGCCGCGTTTTTTTTTTTTTTTTTTTTTTTTTTTAATGTTAATAGGAAGGCAAACGAGCACGTTCACTTAAAATCCTAACAGAACTGAAAAAATTGCATACTTACCTACCTAATAAAACGTGTTATGACAAGTAGGCTTCTGCATTCAGGTTTTCAGGTAGATTGCTTTTTCATAGGATTCAAATCGTTTCGAGTAGGAACCGCTTCAATACGGGCCTGAAGATTGATCCTCGGTATACTAGCACTTAGTACATAACTAGCGGTAACTGAACATTTTAAAAATTTGCATTTTAAACTGGCTTTTTTCCTCGTTTATTTATTACGTAGACTTTACTTTACTTTTACTTTAATCATACGGTAAATCTCACTAATCTAACTAACATAAATAATCTAACTGTATGGATAGATGGATGGATGTTTGTTTGTAACTCAACAATCACGCCAGAACGGCCTAACGAATCTGGATGAAATTCGGCACATAGATAGAGAAAAGTCTGGAATAGCATATAGGCTACTTTTTATCCCGGAAATTTCCCGCGGGATAGCGATAAACGAATTCTTTGCAGACGAAGTCGCAGGCAACAGCTAGTATATTATAAAGGCGAAAATTTGTTAGTTTGGATATTTGGAACTTTGTTGCGCCTTTAATGTTAAAACGGCTAAACCAATTATATTGAAATTTGGTACAGAGATAGTTGCAGTGCCGGGGAAGGACATAGGATAGATTTTATCCCGGAAAATTGCATAGTTCCCGCGGGATAGCGATAAGCGAATCTATCGCAGACGGAGGTGCGGGCAACAGCTAGTAACTCATACAAATCATTGTGATTCGTCTCAACTTAACTAAAAGTATACTTACTACGTATTTGGAAAGGAAAATGTATTTCAGAAGTACATGATCCTGCATCTCATGACTTTCTAGACTACCTACCTATATAGGTACAATACTTCACGCAGCGTTTAATACTTAGTCAGTTATTAACAACTAGCTTCTGCCCGTGACTTCGTTTGCATAGAATTAGCAATTGACATGCATGTTTATGGCTATCCCTCGGGAACTATGCTATTTTCCGGGATAAAAAGTAGCCTATGTTTTAATCTAGGGTACCAGCTATCTTCGTTACAAATTTTATCCAAATCCGTCCAGTCGTTTTAGCGTGAAGAATGAACAAACATACACACTCACTCGCTTACATCGTCACAAACTTTCGCATTTATAATATTAGTAGGATAAATTAAGCATTAATAGTTTCCGTGGTTTTTATTTATCCTGTAACCAAGCCTTCTCTTGTTGTATTGTTTTCTAACAGCACTTCTGTTTTACTGAGAAAACTGCTAAACATCGCCTATCGTGATCAAATTGGGGACGTTTTGGAAAAAGGTCAGGTCAAGAGTACCCGAAACCGACGAGCATGTGTGAAGAGATTGGTGAATATGGATGAAGCGAAAGAGGTATGTCAGGATCGTAGCAAGTGGAACAAAGTAGTCTCTGCCTACCCCTGTGGGAAAGAGGCGTGACGGTATGTATGTATGTATGTATCGCCTATTAAACTTTGTTTCGTTAAAATACTTCCTAAGTTACTTCGGCACAGACAATTGGGTACAAACTTTTGAGAACTAAAACAATTTTTCATACGATGTTCCGTTGCTTAAAAAATTGCGATTTTGTTATTCAGTATACCAGTTACAAACAAGATGTTGTGCCAAAGTTTTACTTTCAACCATTTGTTATTTACGATTCAAGGGTTTCAATAACAACATTTCCTGTTTCCTGCTCTGCCCAAAATATTCTTGATTTGTGACATGCGGGTAAGTTACATCGGGTCTAATAACAGGTATCCATAACATATTGTGAATATTACTAAGTAAACCTACTCATAAGTCTAATAAGTACAGGATGGAGGTACAGGATTATTATTTTCTGAAATAGTTATTGGTGATTTTATTGATTATTTTAACGACGCAGAGGTAACGCAAAGTTTGAAATCCATTGCTACCTACTTCTGCTTTGTATTAGTCGTACCTACCTAATTAAATATATCCCTGTCTTATGGGACTAAGTTTTTTCAAATCGTTACCAAAGATGGATTGCTGTAATAGCATCGTAACTTTTTAAATAAGAGATTAAAAAAACCGGCTAAGTGCGAGTCGCACTCGCGGACCGAGGATTCCGTACAAATTCGCGAAGTTAATATATAACATCCAGTGTTAGCAGAACTCCTAAGCAAAATGTATGCAGCGTGAGCTCATTTTATATTGGTTCTTTACATAGACAGACATAAAAATATTCTGTTGTTAGTATTTGTTGTTATAGTGGCAACGGAAATCGGAGCCTCTCTTTTGCCCGAATTTCAAATGCCATAATGTAATGTTTGCCATAACCCTTGTTTTCTCTGAAACCGTAATTTTTTCAGGAGCATTGTAATGGCAATCCTGTAGAACTCTATAGGTTAGGTTAGGTTTGTTTCATAACAATCCTGAATAATTAACAAATAAAGAGAAAAAAGAGTTATGGCAAATGATCATTATGGCAAACAATACATTTATGGCATATGAAATTCAGGCAAACGATAGAGACCCACAGACAGACAGACGGACGGACAGCGAAGTCTTAGTAAGGATCCCGTTGTTACCCTTTCGGTACGGAACCCTAAAAAGTAGAGACAATTAAATCTAAATACAGGACTATTGACAGGCTAAACAGTATGCGCTTTCAATACGTTCCCAAAAGGCCCGAGTTGAAATCATTAAATGGGAAATAAGGCCTCTTAAAAAGTCACTCCTCATTTAGCCAAACGGGGGTTTATTCTCACCCCTCTGGTCTTTTGTTTTTGTTGAACTCGGATGAGAATGGGTTTGAGGAATTTGATTAAAGCAACACATGTGGTGAGGATTAGGCCAACTGCTAACCGTCAGCGGAGTTTGGGCGGACACACGCGCTCTGTGTGGTCATCTTACTTTAGTATTTTGTTTTTTAATTGAAATACTTCCTATTGAATTTACTTTATGGGCGTTTAAGTAATATCAACCTCCATAATAATCTATAACCCCCTTATTCATAAACGCACTATAGGCCTCTGCTAAGTTAGTAATCGTTGTCCTTATCTGTGAAAGGTAAATGTCAAAGTGACAGATAAGGACAAACGATTACTAAGTTAACAGAGGCCTATAGTGCGTTTATGAATAAGGGGGTATGCCTCTACATCTATGACTGATGATTTAAACATTGTCAGCGGCATTTCCATTGATGGCTGTCCACAGACAATGCATCGCCAGGGACGATGTTAAGGAGGCGCGGGATTGCCCAAGACCCGTACCACAAAAGAGACCCGTGAGAGGGTGGTAAAGTTCATACGCTTTTAATAATAACAATAATTATTATTAATTAGTTCGGAATAAGGACATCCATATTTGTTAGTATTACATTGTTTGTTTAAGCGCTGTTAGTATAAAATATAATATACTTAATCGCTTTCGTATCGTATCTTTCGCTTTCGCATACGAGTCGAATATCATGATCTTTTAGATAGGTATTTAATGAAGTTTCAGCGATAAGTAAAACATTTAGCAGAAAATAATAATAATAATCATCATCATCAGCCTGTAGAATTCCACTGATGGACATAGGCCCCCCTAACACACGCTATTTTACCCTGTCTTCGATCAACATTCTTCTAAGTATTTAATAGTAGGTAGCACATAGCTGTCATTCTTTGGGGTTTTTTTAATACGACAAGGAAGGCAAACGAGCAAGTGGGTCACCTGATGGTACGCGAGCACAATCACTCATGGATACCCACAACACTAGAGGATTGAGGATTGCCGATGCGATGTCTAGAGGGCTAGGATAGAATACCACTTGTTCCAGTATTTTCACCGGCTGTCTTACTCTTCACGCCGGAACACAGCAGTGCAAGCACTGTTGCTTGGCGGCAAGAGTAGCGAGTAAGACGGTGCTAGCGATCCGGATGGACCTTATACGAGGTCCTACCACCCGCTAAATTAAGTTATAAAGTGTGTGCGATTTTTATCTATACAGATCATTGAACAAGCCGCGAGCACCGCGACAAATGTGCATGATTAAAAAACAGGGCTCTAAATAATCCCCGGCCGCGAGGAAATATATGAAGTTTATTAATCTGACGGTATTTTTCGTACGTTGCTTTTAGTGTGATGAAAGTTGGTGCGCGAAAGTCCCTCGTGCCGTATAAGCCCATTAAGCAAATGGATGAAATAGAAATGAGAGCTCATTTTTAATTTTGTTGTCATATAAATAATTTCATTATGGATCCCTTGTTACCTGACTTTATTAATTACGACTGCGGCGGAATTAAAATGTTTGAGTAATAACTTTATGTAGGTACGTACCTGTTGGTAATACTCATTGTGTGCTTACCTTTTATAACAGAATTTGCCGGTTCTAACGTGGTGGGAAACGGCTGGAAAAGCCGGGCAGTCAGAAAGAGACCGACGATCTCACATTTAAGTTAGATCGTGTTAATCTCGCACGTAGACCCAGCCTCCCTGGATGTCTTTTGTCTTCTTAAATGATGATTTAATTTTGAAAACTGTTTAATAACGTAATCAATATAAATATTACGTACCTACTTATTGTGTAGTTTTTTACAAACAGTGTACATTAAACATCTTCAAAGTATACAAGTGCCGGCATGTAAGTCTAACGATGACCGTTAATGCACAGTAGGCGAAAATAAGGCACCGCGGGGGAGTGCAGGGGACGCGGGCGGGCGTACTCCACGTTAGACTTACGTGCCGCCACCTGTAAGCATAGTACACAATACAGCAAAGCTACACATTCAGCCGGATTATTTATTCTTTTGACAGTTAAAAAACACTGCAAAGACAAGGTGCCTTACCATGACGTCTTATAATGCGATTCAATCTGACTCAGTTCAGGTTTTAGCTGTCATTTTTAGTATGGATCTGACAGCGAGCGAACCTAAACTGTGTCGGTATTGAATCGCATTAAGACATGGTAATCCCAATTAAACGGTCAAATACTAGTAGATAGGCGGGTGAGACCTTAGCTTTTTTTGTTCACATATAATTGATTAAAAGTGTAGTTCTTTTTCTCATGGTGCCTCTCCACACCATAATGGGAGGTTGGCCGTTAGCTTAGCGAAGCTATCCCTGTCCTGTGCCAGGTGAAACAGCTCTACACTGACTATGCTCGCCCACTCGCAGATGTTCCTAAACCAGTAGGCTTATTGTCTAACTCGCTCGCAATCGCCATCGTGTTCAATTTGACAGTTCTTCTATGAATGTGACAGCTTGCTGATTCCGATGCCAATTGTCAGCCCATACATGAACTGTCAAAATGAACGCGATGGCGATTCTGAGCGAGTTGGACAATAGCCTACAGGACTTTTTCCTCCGTCCAGTGCGCCGTTTGGCTTCGATCTTGCCCATCATGATATATCATGATATGGTTGATTTTAGTTGGAGAAGCTTATGAGCTCGTTCGCGACGAAAAAGCTAATAAAATAAAATGTGATGGGTAATCGTTCAAAGTGCATTTTTATTACGCTGTCATCGGGCTATATAACAAAGTAAAAAAATATATATATTTCCAAGCTTTTATTACATTGTTACTCAGTTACAAATGAAAAAAATAAGTGTTAAAAAGGTTTTTCAAAATGGGTGTTGAAATAACCGTCACTCGTTGCGAAAAATTGTCGACGCATATTTCAAACGCTTACAGTACAGGGTTTCGGGTATCGGCCGGCTCGCTTAGCAGCCTTAATGGTAACTTTTAAATTACGTCGCCACTCTTCCAAACTTATTTACGGTTTTGAAAGGAAAACAAAATATAATTCTACTCCTCAGGTCAGGAGATAATGGCCTTTGATAACAGACAGAAAAAGCTTTCCGCTGTTTTGTTTCTTTTATCTTCAAGTTTCATGAACTTTTCCGCAAAAATTATAACTTGCAAGATTAAATAAGAAGTTTTAATAAATTGCTTTGGGTTAGCTAGGATTATGGCTTAGAATAATCTAATTTATTATTAAAGTACACCAGATCCTGTTATTTTTGGTTAATTTTGACTTATAGTATTTGTATCAGCTAAATAAAGTTTGAGTTTTCATCGGAAAAGTTTTAAATTAAAAGCAAATTATTCTTATGTTATTTTACTGGTTACAGTCTTTTTGGAAGATCTTTAATCGTAATAAATCGTATAATCGTGATTAGTAGTAGTTATGTATGTTTCACGAGAGTTTAAATAGTACCTTAATATATCTTCCCTGCAATTAATACAACCACAGAAACAAACCCTCGGCGCTACGGACACGTTCTGCGATGGGAGGCAATCGAATTATCCCCAGTAAAGTGCTATATAAAAACCCGGCTAAGTGTGTGTCAGGGCACAGCCACGTAATATGGAGCTACGTAATTTCCATATTTACATAGTTATTATGCTGAGATTCTTGCAACCTTTTTGTGGTTAAATTATGCTTCTAAAATCTAAATAACTTCGGTTCGTGCTACCGTAAAACATTGATGAGTAGATTTTGTTTCGAACGAAACGACACGATGAACGACATGCAACGAGACGGACGCAAATGAAGAGTTTCGTACCACAGAAAAATACTTACCCTCCATCATTCTCTCTCCCATTGCCATTAATTTAGATACTATAAAAAAAGAAATATAAAGAAATTATAGCGATTACAGTGCACTCTATGAAGATTTCCAAGTGTTTACTTACGAGTATTACGGTTCAAAAGATACAGCCCTATGACAGACAGACGGACAGTCATAGCTGAGTATTATAGCCCCATTGGCTCTCTTTGGGCATGGAAAACTAAAAAAAAAAATTTTCCTTATGGATACATACCTACCCTGGCATTAGGTAAGCATACTAGTGCCTACTAGTAGATATTAATTTCTAACTAGTAGGCTTATTGTCTAAATCGCTCGCAATCGCGATCGTGTTCATTTTGATAGTTCTTGTATGTATGAATGTGACAGCTAGCTGATTCTGATGCCAGTTGTCAGCCCATACATGAACTGTCAAAATGAACACGATGGCGATTGCAAGCGAGATAGACAATAAGCCTCAGGCCTTGATGATGTAGTCTACAACGCTCACATATCACCTTCCTTGAAACTCACAGCATGTCACAGTAAATTGCCAGCTTTATTCGCAATATAGGCTGGCAATATTAAACAATTTAGTTCCCTCATCTACTTTGACTGATATTTTTCGATGCACCAAGTCTGCCCAAGTTCAGGCAGGAGGTGTTAAATATGAAAAAATTAACCCCACTTAACCCTGACACTCCGCTCGACCTTGTTACCCTCGTTAAAACGTTAACTCCCCACTTTGAACCGGTTTTGCAATGGAAATATGTCCTAGATATAAATATTTTGCTTGAGCAGGGATAAGATGTCCATACAAATTGCTATTTATAAATACACTCCAGTGTTTTCTATACTCAGGGTATTACATAATGCATTAACGATATTTCTTAAATTTGACAAACTGCTGTTTTTTTGTACAGTTGTTTAAAACGAAAACTTAAAGACATACGTTTTAATTTTAATTTTCGATTTTGAATTTTAATTTTGGTTTTATTCATTTACATTTATTGGACCTGGTCTGGAAAATATTTTTTTTCATTTCATTTCATTTCATAATTAATAATAATAATTAATTAATTTCCTATGTTCTGTCAATCGTTCAAAGGTTAACTGGAAGAGATCCCTTTAGGGATAAGCTCGCCTTTGTGCATTCGTGTTTTCCTGTATTCATCTTTTTCATGTGTTTTATGTACAATAAAGAGTTTTACATACATACATACATACATAATTTGCATCTAAGTTTGCGTAAAAAAATCAAGATCAAATTTTTGCTGGAATCGGAGATAATTTGGGAATTTACTGAATTTAGATATTTCTACAACAGAAATATCATACTTAGGTACTCGTTTACCATACAATATAAAATAATGTTACCTTTAACAAAAAAAAAACATTTGGTTTAGTTGCTAAATTGTTTATCACAGAATATTCACTACAGCTGCAAGAAATTTTGTACCTAATCAATAATATGGTATTTACTTACATCTGTAGGCTTATTGTCTAACTCGCTCGCAATCGCCATCGTGTTCATTTTGACAATTCATGTATTGGCTGACAATTGGTATCGGAATCAGCTAGCAGTCACATTCATACAAGAACTGTCAAAATGAACACGATGGTGATTGTGAGCGAGTTAGACAATAAGCCTACTGGTTCCTACTTGAATGAGTTATCAATCCTTTGATAGTTCACATTTTGGTTTTTAAACACAGTTCCGACTTGTTTGACTAGTCAGACACGTAAATATGTATACAATAATGCAACGGAGCTCGTCATCGCATTCTATTTTCTACTATATCTACTTCCGAAAAATGTTGGGTGCTATTTTAAGAGTTAAAATAGGCAAATTCTCCACATTACGAAAGTTAACGATAGGGAAATGTGCAAAGAACCAGCAATGTTATAAAACATTTCACACCAACGCCCAGCGGCCAAGACCGCCAAGGTTATTATGCAGAATTTGTGCCAAAACGCATTCCTCTGTGTGCAGTTTTGGGGAAAACCGTAGGCTTTTATTTACCCGTGCCCGGATGCAATTGCCATTGCGGTCTGGAATTCCACATGACAAATTGTCAAATGACTGCGGTTTAGGTTTGCTAATTCAACTGGCTGTCAGTAATTTATTAAATAGTTTGATTTATGGGTCTTCATCGACATCAAATTAGTCTAGATTCTAAACATTCGGCTGTTGATGAAAATTGTATTATTTACAATAGCTTTAATGTTAATAGTCTTGTTACCTAAGGCTCTGTCTACCCCGTAAGGGATAAAGACGTGATTTATGTATGTATGTCATGATCTCATCTCCAGCCTATATACGTCCCACTGCTGGGCACAGGCCTCCCTCAGAATGAGAGGGCTTGGGCTATAGTTCCCACGCGGGCCCAGTGCGGATTGGGAACTTCACACACATCATTGAATTGCATCGCAGTTGTGTGCAGGTTTCCTCACGATGTTTTCCTTCACCGAAAAGCTCATGGTAAATTTCAAATGAGATATAGCACATAAATTTCGAAAAACTCAGAGGTGCGAGCCCGGGATTCGAACCCACAACCCTCTGCTTGAGAGGCCACAGGTCAAACCACTAGGCTACGACGGCTTGTACGATGTATGTACCTATGTATTAATGTTAATAAAATATTGCGGTTTTCAGGTCCGTATAATAAAATCTACAGGTCATCTAAGTGTTGTAATTAGCATTGGTTGGAGTGATTTCGGACAGTACAAAAAGACCGATATTATATTAATGCGTCAGTATATATCAACAAGGCCGTTTCACAACTGGCTGGTGTCTAATTGCATTGTAATTTGTTCGCAGGCCGCGCCTGTGTTTCTGTCACCTCATTCCCTAAATTAATGACAAACAGAGTCCCGCCCCGCGGCTCTAAATGTCACCGGGCGGTGTTGTCAATGGCTAATTGACTCCGCTAACCCTTTGTTAGTGATGTCGTTTGGAATAGGCTAGTTAACGTATGTCATGACACGCGGATATTCGCTCGCTGGAACGAGGTGTTATCCGACCGAGCATATTAACAAGACGCGCCATGACACAAGTTACGATTGACACTAACTTTATTTACTAGCTTTGTTGGAATAAAACTTCAACGGATAAAATCGTTATATCCCTTTACTGTTTGCGTAATCACGATACCTGAAAAGGAATGGAAATTGACGAATGTGTTTTATCCTTTCTAATTGAAATACATTTATGATCATTAATCATTGAAAAACATGCTATTTTTTCATTTACTTTTGTAGAAGTTCTAAATCGAGACATGTTAGTGAGTATCTCAACTCAAAGTTACTTTTAATTTACCAACTACACTTTAAGGAAGTGTTACGAAGCACCGCCGCTAAGAGTAGCCGTGAGTGTTGTTAAACCAAACAAAAACGCCTACGCTATTTCAGTAAGCCTACGCCTACGCTATTGCCGCTAAACAATCTCTCAATAATGTGTTTCTATTTTTAAAAACGATTACCGGCCTTTGATACAAATTTCTTATGAACAAATTCTCCAAGGATAGTAAAATCAACATTGAGCAAGAAAAGAGCGGATCGCTTGATTTTCCTAAATCATTGTATCTCTACCGAGAAAAAGGTGTGTTTTTTATAGATGTAAATAAAAAACCTATGTCAATGATCTATTTTAAACGTCGGGTATTGAATTTATCACTATGATACTCATAATAACTACCAAAACTCTCGGGTATTTAATCACTAATCACGTATAGTATTGTAACAAGGCTGTATCCGGCCTATTTTCGTCCCCCATTCACAATAATTTCAAGTTTTTCTCTATTTCTAAATTCTAAATTCGCTTTCTTTGTCACTCTGGCTTTCTGTTTCCTTCAAAATTCAGTCCAGTACCAATATAAAAAGTACTCTATGATTCAGTCTAAATTCAACAGCCGTGCTGAGTATACGTGCTTTAACCTGTGTCCTCCTTATAAAAGCTCCTTGTAACCTGTCAGTCAACATCTATAACAGTTTTATTGTGTGTTTCCTATCCAAGTCATCTACATCTACAGTTTTTATATTCATCTCCTTCAAGGCACTATTGTGCCTTCTATTACCATCCTTCTGTTAACTATTAAATTCTGTTTAATATATTAATAAACACCGTCAACATCCATATTTTTTAAAATTCATCTTCTCTCCTACTCCACCTCCTCCTCATCTGCTCATATCGTGACAGTATTGTAAGTACAAATAAGATACGCCATGTTTATACCTGTCTTGTTTTCACATGGTTCCCTTTTCAGTAATTTTAACCTACTGATGTTTTGCTTTGTGTGTTTTCATAAATATTTTCGAGTAACTTCCTGCTATCACTGCCCCAGAAGGTCATGCTTGAAATACAATTTATTTTTCAGCCTGATTTATCTGCTCTACAAAAACTTTTACGTATATATTTTTTCTCCAACAAAATATGGTCTCCCGGCCACTGGCTCACTTTAATATTCCAACGTCTCATAATATTTGCGTTCGTATATTTTTTAGTCCGTGCACAGAACATTATGCATGAATCACGTGTTATGAACAAAGTTGCAGCTGCTGGTAGCGGAATTGCTTTTATCCTTGCGTAGGCTTTGTGGTCGTACCAATACATAAATATGGATTAATAAACAAATTATATCATGTGAATTCTGCCGTTTAAGGGTGCGACCAGACCGCCGCGTAAACGCAGTGACGTGTTGTATGCGTCACGTTTTCTCACCGTTTCTTCATACATTTTGTTGCGATACCGTAACGTCACCGTTTTTTAAGCGGCGGTGTGGTCGCACCCTAGCTGTTTAGTCGTTCAAAACCAGGAGGATTACCACGACGTCCTAATTCGGACTCAGTTCAAGTTTTAGCTGTCACTTTTAGTATGAATCTGATAGCGAGCGAACCTAGACTGAATCGCATTAAGACGTCATGGTAAGACCCCAGGAGGCTTATTGTCTAACTCGCTCGCAATCGCCATCGTGTTCATTTGGACAGTTCATGTATGGGCTGACAATTGACATCGGAATCAGCTAACTGTCACATTCATACAAGAACTGTCAAAATGAACACAATGGCGATTGCGAGCGAGTTAGACAATAAGCGTACTGAATTAAGACAAACCTGCTAACGTTCTTCAACAGCAATGCCGATATTTAGCTGTCGCTATAACAGATGGGCCTTGTAACAGGAGCAAAAAATTAAAACACAGGTTCTGCTACTCAAATGGAATTACTTTAGTTCTGCAACTATAAATAATAAATAGCCATAAATATCATATCGCCTGCCACATTACTAAATGACGGATTTAGCAATACATTGCCTGTCCAATTAAACTTTAAACGATTATAAAAATGACAATACAGGTTATTTATAAGTTGTAGAACGAAGTTAGCTCAGGATGAATACCGGAAGTTGTGGTTTAATATTTTACTTCTGTTACACACAGAGCTCACTCTGTATAAGGGTGCGACCACACCGCCGCTTAAAAAACGGTGACGTTACGGAATCGAAACAAAATGTATGAAGAAACGGTGAGGAAACGTGACGCATACGACACGTTACTGCGTATACGCGGCGGTTTGGTCGCACCCTTTAGCGTTATAAAAAGTTACTCTTGTCCCCGAAAGCTAGATGGCGTGGTTTCCAGCAGAGTTCCATACCTCAAAAGAAAAAATGGAACCCTTATAAGATCTCTTTGTTGTCCGTCAGTCCGTCCACAGGGAACCTACAGGGTACTTCCCGTGAACTTAGAATGTTGAAATTTGGTACGAAGCAACTTCTCATAGCACAGATAAAGGAAAAATTGCGAAAACCGTAAATATGTATGTATTATTATACCAAAACGGGACTTAATCTTAATATAATTAAAGAGCCGTCTCGTTGCTCTGCAGGGCGCGGGCCAGCCTCAACCTCATCCTTAGCACTGTGACGGCTAGGTACGACTCCCCTATAATGCGGCAGTATGAGCGTCTTATGGCTGCTACGCATTGAAATATTTGTTGTTTTACTAACGTAGTTAATATGTCTTATATATATTGTTACTAACAAATCTGGATCATTAATGTAAGTAGTCTGAAATAAAATTAATTTGAATTTTGAATTTAATCACGTAAACAAAAAGTATTTTTGTAAATACCTCCCCAAGTTTTCGTATAGTAATGTGTGAAAATCGCGAAAGTTTGAATTGATACAATATGTATGTGTATGGCTGTATATAAATCAAACAATATAAAGTGACCCCACACTGCGTACATTTTGCTTTGGGACAGGGTTGTGCTTACAATGGTTTATTGATATTTATAGATAATGGTACGGAACCCTTCGTGCGCGAGTCCGACTCGCACTTGGCCAGTTTTTTTATATATTATGCATCGTTATGGGGATGGGCTAGTAGCCCATCACTATTTTGAATCCCCTTTCCACCTATACAACCACAACCATGCTAAACGTGACCTCTAAGTCTTGTTACTTTAGGCGCTGTCTACCCTGTGAGAGATAACGATGTGATTTATTATTTATTGTATGTATGCATCTTTCATTGCATTTTACAATTCGTTTAAAGAGTAGGTAGGTATTTAAGCGCAGATTGTCTTAAACCTACTGGATGAATACTAGGTATAATACAAAGGATCTAAGGCTGAGTGTAGACGTGCAGACAGTTCTAGTCACACAACAATCGCCGCTCTGTTCATACGGCAGTCTACTCATCAGTGTCAGGTGCTCTTTGTGCATCCGAAATTTGAAACCAAGCGCGTTAGTAATGGATGCACATGAATTATGCGCGTAATCAACCGTGATTAATGTGCCTAATCGTGTGCTCATGGCCTTAGGCGACGTTTCGTGGGGTGGCTAATCTGCAACTGTTAAAATTGTAGAATAAGGGTGTGCTTTCATTGATGCGGAGCAGTCTTCCAGGATACTACTTTGATTGAAATCCTCATTTCGTCCTGGGGTCCAATTTTTGGAAGCACATCACTCGTATTCGCAAATTCGGCACAAGTTTTCAACACTTTCGAGTGGTATTTTCACATTTGCGCTTTCAAAAAGCGGGCCTCAGCTTCTCTTGTAATGTGATTGTGTGATCGTTTTATTTAAAGACCACGATGTTATTTTGGGGAAATGCCACAATATTCTTGAAAAGTGACAACGGATATCAGTGAAATCCCGCAATTTTAACCACCACAACTGACGCAAGCAAACGTCAGTATCTAAATATAAACAACAATTTTAACTGAATAAACCGCCAAGCATCATTCCGACCGGATCGCTACCACCATTTTACTCGCTAATACCACCGTCAAGGAGCTGTGCTTACGCTGCTGTGTTCCGGCAGGGAGAGTAAGACAACTGGTGAAATTACAGGCACATGAGGCATGAGCCACTAGTTTGTTGGCCACCCTGTCATGAAAAAGATAGTTCACAGGCTTACTTCGTTGCCGCGTTGAACGGCGATGCACAACTTTCGTACTGCCTGCTTCGAAGTCAGTACCTAATTTGAATTTCGTTTCGAATTCGAATTTCGGAATAGCCTCTAGGGATTCGGAGTGAAAGTCAAAGCCCTGATCAATGGGGACATACGTGACTAGCTTTCGTTGTATTATTTAATACAGTTTGTCAATAATGGTAGCGATACTCACGCTTATAAAGTGAAGTGAATAAGTGGCCACTTATAGTTCTTCGTAATAAAGAAAGAAATAAAACATTTATTCGTGTAATACATTATGTATCTCTATGCTATTACTCCTATAATAAGTTGTGAACAGAAACAATTTAGTCAGTCTATAATTAAGGAAAGAGGCTTGTATTCAACCAAATTGTATGACTGAAACCGTTTCGTTTTAAAAATGAATGCTGATGAAATAAAATAAATATTAGGGAACAATTGACACCAAAGCGAATTAGTTCTTAAGTTAGCATTGCTTGGATTACGGCTAGGCACTACGCGTACATGTATGCGGATAAATATATATTAAATATTCAAGACTCGAGAACAAACGTTTGCATTCTTCATACCCTTATGTTGTCAGCATTCCTAAAATTCGCACAAAGCGTTTTTGTTTGTCCTTTAATATCTTGACAGCTGAGTCCTTTGCCTGAGTCTGTGTTTCCTGAATGGTACAATGTGGGGATATCAAGGGTTTAAGAGTGAAGAGACAGACAGATAGAGTACAGTCCGTGGGCTCTTATAAAGCCATTCGGGTTTCGGGTAACATCGGCCGATTCAAGTATCAAACCCATAAGAGTAAGTGAGACAGCAAGACATTCTACATACATTCTACATACATTCTACATGCATTCTACATACATACACAAATCACGTCTATCCCTTACACTGTACTGTAGCTATTATACCGATAAGCCGACTCAGGTCCAGTTTAAATATTTGCTGATATTCCGTTTATTGACAAAACGTATTTATTTTTAACTTCTTCTTAAATTTAAGCGCCCAGCTCTTGCCGGTGGAGTACTCGCCATTCGCTTCTTGTCTCTGCCATTGCTTTGTGTTCCTGATAAGACACTACATTAACCTTCTCCTTTGTTTGGTCCATAAATGCACGTCTCGGCCTTCCTCTGCCTCTTCTTCCTTGTATTTTCCCTTCTATCAAAGTTTTTATGTAATCGTCATGCCGTATCAGGTGGCCCCAGCATACTTCCTCTTCTATTCTCAATTGTCCTCAGCAGGAATCTCTTTTCCCCCACCAAATCCAAAACCTTCATTTGTTCATCTCTCTGTCCAGCTTATTTTTAACTATAAAGGAAAAATTAGAAATGATAATTTAGGGCCAGTAATTAAACACGCACTTGTTAGATATTAAGATTTATATATACTTTTAAGTATTAAATGAAGCGTAATGTATGACGATACCCACTGACCAGCCATGCGGGTTGTGGGTCGGGAACGAATCACAAGCCAGTATGGCCGTGTTAGCAAAATTTTGTAATACATAGTAAATAAGTTATAATAATAATTGTAGCATTATAAATTATGTAACTTTTAGTTTATAACTCTTTTAGAATAACAAAATAGTAGTTTAAGTGACCACCCGACTTTCGGTGACGTCAATTGTATACGACAAACCCAGATGGCAAGGGGAAGTTATAAAAGGCTTCCCTAAGCCAGGGAGGTGGTCTTTTCGTTGCCAGTCGTCGTGGTGATCGGACGTCAGTTAAGTATTTGTTCCGTCACTATGTAATACCGCTATATACTTGTTTTATACTTGCTTTATTTGGACTTACACCTGTTTTTGCTAATTAGTGTCTCAAATCTATCAGATTCATGTTATACCTATTGTATATTCTCACTTCGAATATTTAATATAGTGTTTTCCTATAAATAGAAACCTTAGCCTTTTAAATGATAAGCCACGTACCAATAAATATACCGAATAATAATAATATCCTTTACATAATGCTTTGCTTCTTTACCAATAAACCTTTTAAATCATAATAACATAAGTTTGTTATTTTATACCCCCTCGGCTTATAGCTTCGGCGAATCGTTTAATAACTTATATATGTGACAGGTTACTATTCGATAACGTAGTATGTTAATTGTACAGTGGAATATTCGCAAGGTACCAAAATAAGGTAACATGTCACATGTACATAATTTAACCGATTCTCGTAGGAGAATCTAACACACTCACCTGACCCCACGGACGACTTAAAAAACGGGTAGTAAACTTTTCGATACAAATACGTTATTACATTATAGTACGTTACGTAGTATCGTAACACACTATTAAGATTGTAAATATAAACTGTTTCATATAAAGTGGAGAATATATGCGAATAGTACGTATACAGTTTCAAGTTTGTCGTTTGTGATGCTAGCGCAGTGGCGTTCAGAGATAAAGTTTTCGAATACAGTATAGTAGGAGAGTTGACGATTATTTCTTGTAGCACTAAATAGCAGTATGTGTAAGTAGACTTTTTATTGCACACAGCAAGTTCAAAGTACAAAACAAGCAAAGTAGTTTGGGTCTCACTGAAAAACAGCGTTATGCTGCAACATTATGCTGAGTCCATTTTACACCATATCGGTACTATTCTTAAGTATATTGTATTTCTTTCTTTTACTTATATATATATAGCTACGTGTATGGAATGTGTGTAAATAAATGTATCTCTGTCTCAAATAGTTGTAGGAAAGTGGTGCATACATGAACTTAACCCTAAATATAGCACATTAAGTAATAAAAACCGGACAAAAGCGTGTCGGGCCACGCCCAGTATAGGGTTCCGTAGTTGCCTGTCACAATTATGTGGATACTAGCTGTTGCCAGCGACTTCGTCTGTAAAGAATTCGTTTATGGCTAGTCCCGCGGGAAGTACGCAATTTTCCGGGATAAAAAGTAGCCTATGTGCTATTCCAGACTTTTCTCTATCTATGTGCCAAATTTCATCTAGATCCGTTGGGCCGTTCTGGCGTGATTGAGTAACAAACAAACATCCATCCATCCATCCACCCATACTTTCGCATTTATAATATTAGTAAGATTATGAACATAAAATAATTATTCGATGCTGCAAGTTCACGGATTCAACTACATTTTATAAGTTGGTCGACTATTACTCTTTAAATTGTAAAGCCAACCTAGCTGTGACAGTTTTTTCTTTAAATTTCGTTATACATACCATAAATTCTTACACCTATCCAAATACAACTTTAGCTGGCATGGAGGGAGGAATACTTGACTCTACCGATAATTAGAACTTTAAAGCTTTATATTTCGCCAACGGATCCTCGAATCGAAAATGGCTGTTCCACACCCACCATATTTTTGAACGAATTTTCCGACGACACCCCACACTAAAGGGAAAACGAGAAAAAAACTCTAGTACCGTAAATAAATAAATTTTCATGATTAAAAAGGCTTAATAGTATAATATCTCATGTCAAGGTACGTTTTGCAGCACTTTTTCTATTAGTAAATTTTCTAATTTGTCCTCGTTACTCGTATGTGGTAGGTACTATCACGGAAATGCACGTGTGTATCAAATTTTAACGTAACCTAAGTAGATTTGGAGCCGATGGGCTGTGACATTTGAAACTGATAGACAGACAAAAGTGATCTTGCAAAAGTTTTGTTTTACTTTTGAGCTCCGTATTCCTAAAAAGGCTGAAGGCTAAGTTTCTTAACAGCTACTAGTTTCCAAAGCGCTTGAGTTTCAGTTACATTTAAATTGTGTTGCTCGGGACGTTGTCGTTGTTGAGGTGGGTAGATATTTTGAAAATATGCGCCTCAATGTCACCCCGTCCCTAGCTCTTAGCCTACTATTTCTGCTGTTGCCATAGAAGTTCTTCAAGTGGTTTAGTAGGTATAATTTATGCAGAAGTACAAGTTATTTGATATTTTGTGTACGTAGAAACCGTTCCAAAAGCGGTGGAAATTAAAATAAGTTTTGCGTAGCTGTGCCGCAATTCGGAGAACTTTAAAGTACTTAACTAATCTATTTATACATATTAAATGCTTTGTCCTGAATGACTGACAGACGGATCAACGCACAGCCTTAACAGCTGAGCCGCTTTACGTTGCTACTCCGCGCTTAGCGGAGCGAAGCGGTAGCGGAGTAGCAACGTGATGGTTTTTTATCGTTAGTTTCATGTTCATAAACAAAGGCCTCTAGCTTTAAAATGGGAATTTTTTGTATCGTAACCATTTACGAGCTTGAAATTGTACTAGGTAATTATCTTACAATTTTCCCATAGCGGGACCAAATTTGGTGACTAACGAAGTGATGGGGCTAAAACAGAATGCCATGTCAGCAATTAATGTACCGAAACAAACTAAAGTGTTCAAACTAAAGTCAGCAGTTTAATTTTCCTCAATATCGCTTCTCTGTTAAATGAAGCCAATTAAAATCAAGTAAAAAAGGTTTGGTAACAAAATGTTTAAGTATATGAAAGTTCTTCATTATTTTTATATTTTAACTAGCTGTTGCCAGCGACTTCGTCTGCAAAGAATTCGTTTATCGCTATCCCGCGGAACTACGCAATTTTCCAGGATAAAAAGAAGCCTATGTGCTATTCCAGATTTTTCTCTATGTGCCGAATTTCATCCAGATCCGTTGGGCCGTTCTGGCGTGATAGAGTAACACACAAACATCCATCCATCCATCCATACTTTCGCATTTATAATATTAGTTAGATTAGAAGTCTAATGTATCTGCTTATTTGAACGTTGCTTTTATTATTATTTATTTAACTTGGCAGGTTAAGGCGGCGTGAAGACGAAGATTTAGTCTAAATTAGTGTATACATTGATTTTTCTTTGTCTTCTATTCTGATAAAGACAAAGTGCATCTGCAACCTCACATTAATAATTATAAAGACGTGCTCAACTTTATACTTCCAAATGCGAAAGCGTTTACTTGCACCGTCGCCGGTTTAATAATTTCTAATTTCAAATTTCCATCGTTATAATATTCGTAGAGACTAGTAATGTCCAACTTTGAAGCGAAATGTTTGAGTTTCGAACACAGGCTTACTGAAACAGACTCATAGCTCAAATTCTGCTGTGTACCAGAAAGTACTTTTAATGAATTCCGGTTAGCAGATAATATGTAGAGGCAGGCACGTGAAATAATGGAGCGATTTAGTGAAAAACAGTTTTCAGCTTAGTGAGTTCATAATTAGGTAATATTTTTGTTTTTGCAATTTAGTAAACTATGGTATAAATGTGGGACCAGGAGGATTGAAAAATTGGGTTTACTTATTTACATAAAAGTCATTTCGGCGGCTAACTAACGCGTGCATATACCCATCTATTCAAGTCCCTTTTTTTTTTCTCTTTCACTCACACCCTTGCATTCCAATTCACGCTTCCACTCCTAAATAAATATGTAAGTATAACGTTTAAATTCAAACAATTTTAATCATAACAGATTAATTAATTTCAACAGTCCAATAGTGACTAACTTAGCTATAAGAATATTATTCTTTTCGGTCTGCACTGCGAACATCTCATGTATAGAACTAATATAAACATAAGTGTAGGTAAGTATTATACAAAGTTAATCTAAAGTTACAAAAACTCCTATCTAGGTATACATATAATAAAGCTGAAGAGGGTCGAAAATCTGTATGGAAGATATTAAAAAAAAATAGGAAGGGGATTCTTAGAATCGATAACAGAACACGTTTCAACAGTAAAAGTTTTTAATGATTCACGGTTAAGTTCATCCCGTTCACATCCCGTTTATAATATTTCGAACGTTTCAACAGTTTTTATAATTCTTGTCTGTTTATCTGTTTGTCTGTATATTTGTGCGCTCATTACGTGAAAACGGCTGAACGGATTTTGTTGAATACTTTACTAATCTGTTGAGAAAATCACCGGCCAGGTTATAGGCTACTTTTTATCCCGGAAACTTGCACAGTTCTCGCGGGATAGCGATGAACATGTCGAATTTTTTTACCGGGAAAAGGCTAAATTCCCGCGGGATAGAAATAAGTGAATTCAACTTCGGGGCTGATTTTAAAAAATATTTTTCTGATAGAAAGCTACACTGTCATCAACATCAGGGGCCTTACCATGACGTCTTAATGCGTTTCAGTTTAGGTTCGCTCGCTGTCAGATTCATACTAAAAGTGACAGCTAAAACTTGAACTGAGTCGAAATTAGGACGTCATGTTAAGGCCCTTTTTAAGTTAAGGGCAGAAGCTAGTCTTAAATAAACAACATTAAAATATATATCGATTCAAACTTTCGCGATTTTCACACACTATTATTAGAAAACGGGACTTCATCACGTAAAAAAGTCGAGGTATTTACAAAAATACTTTTTTACGTAATTTAGTCCCGTTTTCTAATAATAACATTAAAATATTTTTATTAATATGATACAGGTAATTATCACAACACTTAATTAATACGTCTAGACACAGAGGGCTTTGGAAATACCTACAGGTGTACCGCAACCTAAAGAAACTCATTAATATTAGTCTGGAGTCTGGATCAAAGTTCTTTTTTTTCTTCTTAGGCACAGTTTAATGGATTATAATTTATCATGTTTTAAAAAATATATATTTTTTCTTTCTAAATGAACAAAACTAGCACAACGTTGTTGGTACGAAGTACGATCTTGATTTGTATGTGTAACAGTTTGTGCTCACTTCGAGAATGATCCCGTATAGGGATCGAAACGCGTCAGTGTTTGTGTGGTGCAAGGGATAGTTAAGTTGTGTGGGATTTATGTGTGTTTTATGTGGCAGTACTACGGGTGGGGTGGTATTGCATAATGCGAAATGTATAATACATGTTTTAAAATGTATTATACATTTCGCTCAGGCTTGGTTATCTTGCACGTAAGTAGCGGAGTAGCAAGGTAAATATTTTTTGTTCGTTGAAATGGACCTCCGCAAAGTAACGCCTGACTCAATAAAATATACTTCTTTCTCTCGGCATCGTTTACAATGAAGTGGAAATAATTGAAATTAAAGAAACATGCTATTTGTTAGTGGATAGTAATGGTAGAAGGTTCGTTCAGAATGGGCTGAGCAAGTTTTAATTTTCTACTACCTACTAATGCTGATGGAGGATTCTCAGCTTTTATTCATTTGTTTTACGATAAAATAATACTGGTAAAATATTAAGCTATTCATGTAATGATATAATTATCAGGATATAATTAACAGTCACTATATTTTCATTACCCTAATGCGACATATTATTATAATATCTACTTATTATTTAAATTAGGCGTGTGCTACAAATACGCGTATGATTTACGTCGTAATTTCACCAAAACCGATAATAATCATTACCGTTCACGGGACTTAATCACGTATAAATATTGTTTAAATTGCCGCGATGGGAGTGGTAATGATTATGAGATCGCGAATGATTGAAACGAAAACGATAATATTTTTCAATACCTTCATTAGAAGACGGTTACGTATATCCTATTCCGCAACATTAATACTATTATCTACATGTTTTTTTTTTATCAGTTTTTATTCCGGGGTGTTACAATAACGTCTTAATGCGATTTAATTCCGATTCAGTTTAGGTTCGCTCGCTGTCAGATCTATATTCCAAATGACTATAGACCTATAACAAAAATACCTATCTTTTCAAAAGTTTTTGAAAAAGCTGTACATCATAGATTCAATGAGTTTTTTAATAAGTTTAACCTATTTACTCCCGAACAATTTGGTTTTCGCAAGGGTAAATCCACAACCTTAGCTTGCTTCAATCTAGTAAAAAATGTCTCAGAAAGCTTAAACAATTCTATTCCAATCATAGCTGTCTTTTTAGATATGAGCAAAGCATTTGACCTTGTTGACCACGGCATATTATTGAAAAAAATGGAGTTATGTGGTATAAGAGGCAAAGCTTACGACTGGGTAAAAAGTTATTTGAGGGATAGAACACAATGCATCGAAATCGAAAATATCACCAGAAAACATAAAAATACCATTGTTAAAGACAAAATTAAATCTAGTTTTCTGTCAAAAAATATCGGGGTACCTCAGGGAAGCATCCTCGGACCACTGCTATTTTTGATTGCAATCAACGATTTCCCAACTGCTATTAAACAGGACTGCATCCTTTTCGCAGATGACTCCACCCTAATAATTAAAGGTGATCACAAAAATATCCCAGAATTTGAAAAAAGAGTTAATTGTACATTGTCAGATGCTATAAACTGGCTAAATAACAATAACCTCAAAGTTAACTTGACTAAAACTAAAGCTATGCATTTTTCTTCCTACAATACAAAACCACTGCCTTTGGAAATTAAATATAATCATTTGGACATAGAAATAGTCGATTTTGTGACATTCTTGGGTTTTCAAATAGACAAAAATTTAAATTGGAAGCATCACATAGACCATGTCTGCAAAAAATTGGCAAGATTTGTCTTTGCCTTAAAAAAGCTGAGACAAACAACAACACCAGAAGCAGCTATCACAGCATATCATGGTTATGTGTCCTCTATTCTGAGCTATGGGTTGTTGTTGTGGGGAAATTCAGTCGAGGTAGAAACAGCTTTCAAAATTCAGAAAAGATGTATTCGCGCTCTAGATAATGCAAGGATTCTTGATAGCTGCAAACCGCTGTTTAAAAAGTTCAATGTGCTCCCGCTCCCATGTTTGTATATAAAAGAAGCATGTCTTTTCGTTAGGGACAATCCTAGCTATTTCACTCGACGTATAGAAACAAGTGCCCGACACGTAAGGTCTCAATATAGGAGCCTCCTATGTCAGCCTCCTTGCCACACTTCCATCTATAGAAAGAACTGTTACAATATGTGCATAGTCCTCTATAATAACTTGCCTGAAGAGATTAAACAACAGAACCTGCAAAGTTTCAGGTCCAAATTGATCGATTGGCTGCAAGGTAAATGTTTTTATAGTGTCAAGGAATACTTGACAAGTCATGATTGATATTTATTATTACATTGGACATATTAATAGTTGTATTTGATATTGTATTATACCTACGTAATGTATATATGAAAATTTAATGATGATATTAGTAGTTATTATTGTGATTTTATGACATTGTATTTCAACTGAACTTGCACTTAATATATGGGACATCAAATTGGTAATAAATTAATAATAATGATAATAATATTTTATAATAATGTAATAGTAATCTCAAAATAATGTTATATTTAGTATAAATAATATGTAAATAATTTGCACGCCTGCATGCAGGCTAGATACAAGGGACAAGAAGATTGTAACACGTTATTGATACTGTATTCTAGCAAATAAATGATTCTTATTCTTATTCTTATTCTTATACTAAAAATGACAGATAAAACCTGAACTGAGTCGGAACTGAATCGATGTCATTGTAAGACCCCTGGGGCCTTACCATGACGTCCTAATTCCGACTCAGTTCAAGTTTTAGCTGTCACTTTTAGTATGAATCTGACAGCGAGCGAACCTAAACTGAATCGCATTAAGACGTCATGGTAAGGCCCCAGTACTGGCTTACGCTTACAGCTTCGTTCCTGGTCCTAACGAAGGTTATAAACAGTACGATCTTATATATAATATGGAAAAATATTATATGTGTAAGCAGACTGTGCTGACTGTTTTTTTTATTATACTTAACTTAGATAAATAAGAGTTTTTAATGATTCACGGTTAAGTTCATTCAAAACAGTCAGTCAGGGTCAGGGGGGGGGGGTTCAGGGTTCAGTCTACCCGTGATCATGATGCATGCAACTGTATCGAAATATCGGGAGCTCAATAAAGGTAATCGCGGTTCACATCCCGTTTATAATATTTAGATAAATAAATAAAATAAATAAATTAAATATTTTTTTTGGGACAATTGACACCAATTGACCTAGTCCCAAACTAAGCAAAGCTTGTGATATGGGCACTAGACAACGGATAAACGTACTTATATAGATAAATAATTATTAAAATACATATTAAACATCCAAGACTCGAGAACAAACATTCGTATTTTTCATACAAATATCTGCCCCTGTCAGATAAGCCCTGGCAGATGTCTGCTGCTGTCAGATAAGTATGTATTTATTTTTAATAACATCATTTTCACTATAATTACAGGTGTAAAACCTAAGGCGATAGACAAGTCCTATAACAACATAAATATGAATTGGTTGATATGTTTAGATTGAACCTTTAATTAACTTAGTCACACTTACTTTAATGTTTTTGATTTTTAGACGGGTAACCCTAACGGCCTAGCGACAACTATTCGCAACCAGCGGTGTAGTGAACATATTTTCTTTTCACTGCGTGGCTGCGACGGCCGCTACATAGTGGTTACCTCACAGCAAACGACATGGATTAAGAAAACGCTTGCCACGCCGCCGACCGCTCGTACTCAGGCTCAGGCCCTAAGATGGAACGTGACCATCAATGCTTTAAAGACTTCGTTTATTAAAAGTTTCTTAACGAATAACAACTTTGCAGACTAGAATATTACAGGAATAAGAAAACTAAGATAAATCAATCTTTGCACTGGATAAATGCTGGTAATGATTTTGTGAAGTCACGCGTGAGATGACACGATAGCAGTTTCAGCACACAGTAAATCTTATCAAGAGAAGTTACTCTAAGATAGGAAACATTTAGAAGATGTTGCGCTGCACTAAGATATAAAATAGAATATTTCTCTCCCGGTCAGCTCGGTTTCATTAACATTCTAATCTTAAAGTTCATTATGATCCATTTGAAACTTTTGGAACAGTGTAACCCCCTTATTCATAAACGCTCTATTTATTTATTTGCTTATTTATTTATTTATGAAAATAAGTTTACACAGCATTACAGTAAAACACCAATACACCGCGCAACTCAGATACCACAAAGATAAATCACTTAAAAATGCTAGATAGCTTATCATCCATCATCTCACAGTATCTCAAACATTCAATGCACACGGTGGGCCATCGGCAAGCGAGCAAGTCTATAGGCTTCTTAGCAATCGTTTGTCCTTATCTGTGAAAGGTAAATATCAAAGTAACAGATAAGGACAAACGATTGCTAAGTTAGCAGAAGCCTTTGGGTATTTATTTCATTTGGTGTAAATTGGGCACTTTGTTAAAAAAATAAAAATAAAATTGTTTTCAATCACAAACTTAATCTTAATTGACAGTTTGTGATACATGGGTTATAAAAAAAATAAAGGCCATCTTTTAGGAGCCCAAAAATTGAAGATATGGACCCGCAATGTTTTAAGCGTCATGGTAATGACATTTTGCATGCTTGGTAATGACGATAGCACATGGTAATGATAAATGTTCCTATCTCTAATTAATTTAAACAGATTTTGACGTATTTCAAAGTACCGAAGTATTTAATCAATTTGGTTATTAAATAAAAGAATGTAAATATTAAACAAATAAATAATAAAATACCAAATATGAGTAACATAATGATTTTTTTAGTAGCTTCATATAGTTTTGTTCACACATTTGAAATTCTTTGAAGCAGAAAATGATCTTTTTTCAAAAAAATTGTTTTCTTTCTCTTCAAAAGTCAAAAGTTTATTTTGCAAATAGGCCACCAAGGGCTCTTTTACATGTCTTTTTTTGAATGTACCAGCACATTCGGAAAGACCGTCATTATTACTTAATGTGTCTAAGTCCAATAATTATTCACAAAGGAAAATTATTCCGCACACCATTATATTTTCTAACAAATCACTTAAATAATAATAACACAATATAAAGGAACACATTGTTATTGCAAGACATCTTTTAAAATTTTTATTCTTGCTTAGCTAGCAGACGTTGCATTTTTTAATTCATTTATTGATAGAAGTTTTTTCATGCCTCTTTTCTTTGAGCATAACGTTTTTTTTCCTTTTCTAGGTATACAGCTCAGTGTTAGATTTAATTTTTTCGCGTCTTTTTTTAGCTACTTTTCCGTTTTTTTTATTAGCAATTCTTGTTTACTATCTCCTTTTTTACTTGGCATATTTATTTACTTCTTCCACTGAAACAGATAAAAACGTGATAAATATTTGCAAAAATACAGAATCAAATGAATTAACAGAAAAAGTGGACAGATATAAAATGGAAAAATATATAAAAGCCAAGGTCTTTACAGAATTAAGTGCAGAAAGTCATTACCATGGAATAATCGTCCTTTCCGTGGGTAAAAAGTCCACGGTAATCAGTGGTAATGACCACCTTGGTAATGACAAAATGCAGCTATTTTCAGTTTAGCATGTACCATATTAGATATTCCAAAATGTTTTACTGATTACGTAATAAGCAATCGGTTAGGCTATACGATAAAATATGATAAATATAAATAATTCATGTACTTACCGAGGAATGAGATGAGACCAACGGGAATGTCAATATTATTGTGACAAAAACCACGGTACGACTTTGTAAAAAATAAATAAATTATATTATTATAATTTAATTTTGCTTTGCGCGACGTGGGCTCACTCTGCCTTCTGAATTGAGTTTTTGAATCAAATTTTTTTTTGTCATAAATGAAAAGATCATATATAAGTTTTGTAAGAAAAGTATTTTTAGTTTTTTTTTATTCGCTATAATTAACGAGTTATACCGATTTGAAAATTGATCGTCGAGTACCGCACCGAAAACACACCGACAGTTCCCGAACAAGGCCGAGCCGCGTGTGACGTCACAATGTTAGTTTCCACTCGTAGTTAGTATACAGGTGATACCGTTTTTTGACTTTAATCTACTCTATTCTGTTATTATCCTACTATTATTGTAAAATGCTATTGTTTGTGAGAGCGTATTGGTTTGTGACTCTTTCACGCTAAAACGGCTAAACAGATTTCGATAAAATTTGCCATACACGAACTTTATAATTTATAATAATCTGGATTTACGTACCGGCTATAGTAGGTGTCATTCACGATGGATGCCATCCACCGTGGTTCTTATTAATTTGTAGTTAAAGGTTAATTTTAATACATCTACGAGTCTTTGTGGATGGCACTATCTATACTTCTATCCCAACTTTCCACGGTACAAGGATTTAAAACAATAAAATTAGATGAGAATAGTGACGAGTACACTTTGGTAGTAACTATTTATATGAATAAGTAAACAAGTCGTGAGATTTCAGTTCAAAATCCCGTTGATTTTATCCCAGGAGAATTTCATAAGAAAACCCGGAATTTCGAGCACAAAGATGGCGGCTGACATTTTGACACTATGACACTAAAAATGTCTATGGGTGTCGTTTTTGAGTAATTTGATGGCTCTGAGCCCGATTTTGGCATATTTTTTTAGATTCAAGATGGCGAATGACATTTTGACACTATTGACACTTTGACACTAAAATATTAATGGGTGTCGTTTTTGAGTAATTTGGTGCTTCTGAGCCTGATTTTGACATAATTTTTAGGATTTAAGATGGCGGATGACATTTTGACACTATGACACTAAAAGTGTTTATGGGTGTCGTTTTCGAGTAATTTTGTGGTTCTGAGCCAGATTTTGACATAATTTTTTGGATCCAAGATGGCGGATGACATTTTGACACTAAAAATGTTTATGGGTGTCGTTTTCGAGTAATTTTGTGGCTCTGAGCCCGATTTTGACATACTTTTTTGGATCCAAGATGGCGGATGACATTTTGACACTTATGCCATTAAAAATGTTTATGGGTGTCGTTTTCGAGTAATTTTGTGGCTCTGAGCCAGATTTTGACATACTTTTACGGATCCAAGATGGCGGATGACATTTTGACACTAAAAATGTTTATGGGTGTCGTTTTCGAGTAATTTGGTGGCTCTGAGCCCGATTTTGGCATAGGTAACTTTTTAGATCCAAGATGGCGGATGACATTTTGACACTAAAAATGTTTATGGGTGTCGTTTTCGAGTAATTTGGTTCTTCTCAGCCCGGTTTTGGCATACCTTTTTGGATCCAAGATGTCGGATGACATTTTGATATTACTGACACAAAAAACACAAAAAAGTGTAAAATGTTACTCGAAAACGACCCCCATAAACATTTTTAGTGTCAATAGTGTCAAAATGTCATCCGCCATCTTGGATCCGTAAAAGTATGTCAAAATCTGGCTCAGAGCCACAAAATTACTCGAAAACGACACCCATAAACATTTTTAATGGCATAAGTGTCATAATGTCATCCGCCATCTTGGATCCAAAAAATTATGCCAAAATCGGGCTCAGAGCCACAAAATTACTCGAAAACGACACCCATAAACATTTTTAGTGTCAAAATGTCATCCGCCATCTTGGGTCCAAAAAATTATGTCAAAATCTGGCTCAGAACCACAAAATTACTCGAAAACGACACCCATAAACACTTTTAGTGTCATAGTGTCAAAATGTCATCCGCCATCTTGAATCCAAAAAATTATGCCAACACCGGGCTCAGAGCCATCAAATTACTCGAAATCGACACCCATAAACATTTTTAGTGTCAAAGTGTCAAAATGTCATCCGCCATCTTGAATCCAAAAAAGTATGTCAAAATCAGGCTCAGAAGCACCAAATTACTCAAAAACGACACCCATTAATATTTTAGTGTCAAAGTGTCAATAGTGGCAAAATGTCATCCGCCATCTTGGATTTAAAAAATTATGCCAAAATCGGGCTGTTTTACTCTCTTCACCCGGAACACATCAGCGCAAGCATTGCTGCTTGGCGGCAGGATTACTAAGATGCTGGTACAGTCGACGTCAAAGATATATTTACACTTTAGTGCCTTGTCGCTCCAAGCACTTTGACAACTTTATATGAAACTTCAAATATATAGTTACAACGACAAGGTACTAAAGTGTAAAGATATCTTTGACGTTAATCGTACCTAGCGATCCGAACGTACCTACCTAGAACAAGGTTAGGCTCTTACACCCGCAAAAATTCCCATTGAATATATAATACAATCCCACGGGATTATAAAAAAAACTAGAAATACCTATCAACCACAAAATCTAGCCATTAAAATTTACGTACCTACGGTCGAAGAAACTGAATCACGTAACCTACCTAATAGGTACAATTTAGCAATAATATCTCTGGCAGGGTGTATGTTAAAATTCCACAGTGGTAGGTAAGCGATTCAGTATCTTTCACTGTACTTAGGTACTTTATTGTGAAATCTCCAGGTCCAGTAAAATCAATCCAGTTCACATAAATCAGAAACATTATCAGGATTACGCTTTTATTTCCTACCTACACATGACTAAAACAAAAATTCACTACTATAAGGTGATACTCGTGCTCGTTTGCCACCTTATTTCATAAAAAAAACTTCAGCAGATATTTTTGTATTAAATTTCGGATATTTTTAGTGAAATCAGCCGCTAACCCAGTACAGTACTGTCGTGAAATTGCTTTAACATTGTGACGTCACAGCCATGGCGACCAATCATGGCCCGTTCCCGGTCAAGTGGTCATATTTCAAATTTCATCAATTTTGAATTGCTTATAATTAATTTAAAAAAATTATTTTAAGATTTCTTTGAATTAGATATTATATAATATGCTATAAAGTTTTAGAAAACATAAAAAAAATCGATATTTTTTTTAAATTCAAAGACTCAATAGTGACAGTAGGCACGCGGGGGGAGCGGCGGGGGTTGTGCAGAGCTGTTCAGTGCAGAGCTATATGTCGCGTTACGTTGTGCCACGGTGATGACGAGTTAAACAGGAACCCAAATGTACGATGTTACTGTTCCGTTTTATATGATGCGTTTTAATTTGTGCAATCAATATTGTATGATATAACTATGAAACTTTTTAGGGAAATAGTAGCTTCAGCCGTAAACGCCAGTTAAATGGAACTTTTTGCAGAAGTTTTACCGAAAATTGGAAAGCGGACACACCTTGGTAATGACATTTTGGCCCTTTTGAACGAAATAACTTTCACATTACTTTATATATCAAAAATTTAAAAGAGGCGGCCGTTAGAAATCATTCCTTATTACAAGATACTTTTACACACGGTAAACATCCATCATCATTTGGATGGTGATATTGTCGCGGACAGCCGATTTACACCAAATGAAATAAATACCCCTTTAGAGCGTTTATGAATAAGGGGGTAAATCTATATATCTATCTATATATCTATCTGTCGAAGAAGGTCTTCTAATTTGTGCAACCTTTAATAATTACAAACAGACAGATATGAGTAATGTGCGATTGGATTTGGCAGGAATAAGTGGACCATACGTTAAGTGGGAAAATTCAACCATTACCTACTTACAAACAAAATGTTGTAACTAGGTACAAGTAGTGAACACCCTAATTTCCAGTGGTGGTTTATATGTATTACATACTATCATTAATTAAATTTGTGTTGCCTATTAAACGCGACTAGTGTCCCAACAATATTTGAAAATGTGAACGGTTTATGGTGATACTATTGAGGATAATAATGAACCAATTCGTTATAATCACCTTGGCGACATTAGTAGATAGATACGCTATCGATCCAATAGTGAAGAAATGGAGTTACCCACTATCTATCCAAGTTGTGTATAAAAGTACGGTAGTCATAAGTACCTGTAACCTACTTTTCGTGTAAAGCGAGTTTTCCTATCATTAATAATAATTAGTATGCCACGAACAATATGATCTGAGTGGTTCGGCCTACTTACTGAATTTAGGGATTTATTTCGTGTGATCCTCGAATATTCTTTTCGTGATTTATAAAGAAAAGTTGCGATCAAAATCAAGTGTATTGTGAGCGAAAATTCTTGAAATCTTTTATCGTTTTCTTAGGATTTTTAAACGATAATTTGCGTAACTATTATAAAAGTAATGTGTAGGGTTTTGCTTTTGCAATCATTTGTGATTTAGTAGTCCTTTTTTTAACAAATTAAAAGTTTTTCTTGTTCAAGTTAAAAAGTACCATTTTGTTTTTGCTTTTTTGTATGTTTACTTTGCAAATATTAATAAATAAAAAAAACAACTTACTTTCGGGTAGATGCTTTATCATTACTTTTGGGTTGTATTTGTACGTTAGCGCTTTTAGAAGCAAATGAACGATGTGCGACCGTACTACTATTATAATGATCCCTTTATTTCCTGAAGCGTTACAAAGTAACGAAGTTAACTACAGACAATCCAATAAAGTTTCAGCCGATTTTCTCTTATGCCACCTAATCAAATCATTTTTCTATGATACACTCTATTAGCAAACGCTATTCACATAGCGTCACGTAATAGAGCACAGAGCAGGCAGGCGTCTATAATGACCACTCCCCGATACCGTTTAGTCTGAAATTAAATTACACCGTGACACCGATGAGCCGATGGGTTATTGATATTAGGTCGCAGGAGCGTCAATATCTGCGTCATCGCTATGGGTGCGTTGTTTAGCACAATGAGCCCGCGAACAAAGACTTCACATAAGCGACGAGCACCTATACGATATTAATCACCTAGTTAGAAGCAATATTTATCTATACCAGTGCTCCTTCAGCTTTTCACGGACCACTTTTAGAATTTACATTTCGTTCTATGCGTATTATAAAAGAAAACCAAGAACATTGTTCAAAAAAAACACTAGCTCATTTGATAATTGCATTTTATTTTACATCAACAAGTAGGTACCTTCAAATTTTGTTTTCTGTAGTCGGTTTTTTTGAAGGGCTTTATATATTATGTGTTTTATGAAGCGGTAGTGGAGGGAGCGATTGCGTGAAAAATTTGTATATTTTGCATAGGCTTGGTTATCTTGCCCGTAAGTAGCAGAGCAGAAAGGTAAATATTTTTTGTTCATTGAAATGGACGTCCGCAAAGTTCATTAATTTCATTAAAACGTCAGATTCCTTTTATTTATTTATTTATTGAGGTGTTCTACAGTGTTACAATCGTGCTTATTATTCAATCATACTTATTAATATTTTAAACTCAAACTCTTTATTGCGTAAAATGTAGTGACAAAGGTCTTTCCTGAATTTATAGATGTGTGATGTGTTACTTTCAAATACAGAAAACAGATAATATCCAAATCTAAATACACAAATAAGAATCTTAAAGAGAACCTTGGGCCTTACCATGACGTCTTAATGCGATTCAGTTTAGGTTCGCTCGCTGTCAGATTCATACTAAAAGCGACAGCTAAAACTTGAACTGAGTCGGAATTAGGACGTCATGGTAAGGCCCCTGAACTCATTCGGTTTTGACAATAGAGTCGTGTTTATGTCTTTGGAGTTCTTCGACTGTGCTATATTCTGTTGACAGTAAAATACGTCATATAAAATTAATAAGACTGATCGTATAAAACGTCGTAAGAAAAGCATGATCATGAACGAGAGTTTTACTTAGAGCAATGGGTAAGAGCCAGGTAAGTTTATATAGGTATCATATTTTATCTAAAAACGTATCAGTGAACACGACATTAATTCTGGCCAATTCAAAACAGGTTTTACTACGTAAGTACCTCATTTTCAGACAAAAGCTAAGTGTTTTCGCAAATTATTTCAGCACTCGTAGTTTAGACGTTAAAAACAATCTGTAGACAATCTCATAAGACAGTCAAATAGACGTTGGAAGTTTAAATTAGTGATAACAATGAAAGCTCAACGATTTTACGTTAATGCGTTATTTGATTGTTATCTTTAGTGAAGCTCATTAAACTGATATTGTGTCAAATTAAATCAAAGTTGAATACAGCATTTAATTAGGTACGACACAGCACTTAATATGAAAAGGAAAAGTTAAAATCAGGGATTCCTGAGTAACTAGGGTTCCGTCCGTACCTCAAAAAGAAGAAAGGACTCAATGAAGAATAATATTTCGTGGTCTGTCCATCTGTACGCATGTCTGTCAGAACCTTTTTTCCAGTAAAACGTAGAAGTATCAAGTTGAATAATCTATAGTGAAATACTCAGGGTTACGACTGTCTTTGCCAATCATAAAATAAAGTTTCTAAGTTGTCAAAATCAAAATATGCAACCATTCTCATACTAATTCCTCGGGATCAAAATCTACCTATTATGGTATCTACTTCTTTTCGACATACCATAATTTAATTTGGCTAGAACTAGGGTCACAACACAACTAAAGCGAAAATTTCGAAAACCACCAATCCACAAATGTAAATAATTAACAAATTACTTTCCTGGCTATGTTCATTATTTGTGTAATATTATATTTGTACTTTCCTAGTGGACTTTTTTTAATACTGCTAATGTTTTTACAGGTGGCATTATTTTGCTACTTGCTTTTTAAAGTAATAATAATAATAATAAATAATAAATAAATATCATGGGACAAATTACACCAATTGACCCAGTCCCAAACTAAGCAGAGCTTGTGCTATGGGTACCAGGCAACGGATAAACATACTTATAAATGTAGATAAATACATACTTAAATACATACAACATCCATGACTCGGGCACAAACATTCGTATTCATCATACAAATGTCTGCCCCTACCGGGATTCGAACCCGGGACCTGTAGCTTCATAGTCAGGGTCACTAACCACTAGGCTATCCGGTCGTCTAGGTTACCTCTCAGTTTCATTTTATCACGAAATGTGAAGCAAACAAAACTTCAGGATTCAAGATTTTAGGAAAATATTTTTTCAGTTCCACTTCATTGTATTTACTTTACGATATATGAGGTTGAATGAAGAACTTCCGTAAAGGTCATTCATTAATTGGAATAACTAAGTAAAATAAACTTTTACTAGGTACTTCGATCGTTTTTAAATACCTACATACATTATAAATATTTAAACATTTTTGGGGTGGGTTTTTGACTTATCTAAACGGAGATTGATGAAGAAATCAAATGGAAATTGTAAACAGGATGAAATATGGGTAATTTCAACTATTTTTGAAGTCGCCCGACAGTCTAAAGCCAGTCAGGTTAACGGTACTCATTCTTAGCCAATGGTTGAACAGAACAGACTTTTACAGTTCAACCAATGCTACCAGTTCCACGACCGGATGAAAAATCTAATAAAGTCCTCGCAAAGTTTTAATGATTTCCGTGAACCGTATTAACAATTTAAGTGAAGTATAGAACTTAGATTATCAAAACTATTAAAACAAATAAAAATTCGCTTCCATCCAGCTATATTTTAAAAGATCATAAAAAAATATGAAACTTGATTCCTAGAATGTTTTTGTATAACAATAAGCAACGCAATTACAAATATAACATGTGAAAGAAGAAGACAATTATAGAAGTAGTTGAATTTTATACGCGACCTACAGAAATCAAAGTAAAATTGGCAGCAAAAGCGAGGCGGGCGTGCATGTCATAACGAGGCATCGTGTGGCAGAAATGAAAGTTTTGCTTGAGTTTCTGTAGCATTAGCGAGCTCTGGGATCCGACACTGAGCTTAGGGTGTTGAACCTCGTTCATATTATTACCGTCTTTAATTAGCGGAGCTCGGTTAGCTACGAGAAAAACAAATCAAAGTATAAGTCTGTGAAATCGTTAAAGCATTTAATTCGGATCTTAATTAGTCTCGCCGTTTATTCTTAACTTTGTTTATCCACGGAGCAAGATATAGTTAGTTGGTTATTTAACACCAGGCTCAAGTGTTGAATTAGCAAAAGGATTTATTATCTCTGCCTAGCAAACGGTAATCTGATAAGGGAATCAATAATTTAATGCTACGATTATGTTTAAGTTTTGTTAATTGAGTCGGCGGCGGCCTAGTTACCTTCCCAAACCTGTATGGCTTTAAATTACCCCACAGGATTAAAAAATAAAAGAAGAGATTATAAAATAAACAGATAATAATATTGCGACTCATAGAATTTGTTCATATTTGGTGTCCTGGTATATGCGTATAAACCTTCATAATAATATACCAAACAGAATCTAACGTGAACTAACTTCTACTAATGTACACAGCATAGGTAGGTACAGATAGTACTTAGTATTTACATCTAGATTTAAATATTCTAAAATATGGAAAATAGAGTTGCAGAATAGAACTATTCATATTCATTTAGACATCGTCTACTTGTAGTATGTGTACAGAATATTTGACGGTGATTGTATAAAACGTTCATTGATAAACAAAACACAATCCCAATCTATAACTGCTCGTGTTCGTATCGTTTCTATAATAAGGCTTCGTCTCGGCATTGCGCCGTCGAGGTTCTCCGTTCTCCCGCTTTCAGTAAATAAGAAAATTCAACCAAATTGCGTCGTTAAACGTAATCGAGCGTTGTGGAAAGTATTAAAGAAGCAGACGCTATATTGCATAAGTTAGGATGAAACAATGAAAACTTTGAGTATAGCACCGAGTGTGCGCGATTCCTCTTTCGCCAAATACGCTACCCTCATCAGGGAGGAAAGTTACATAACATGGAGGCATCTACTTACGTATATAAATAAAGTGGCATAAGCATGGCATGATTTGAGTTACTTTAATTGTTTTCTTAAAAGTATGCGCTTATTTTACACTATCTGCATAAGGCAAAAAGAGGAAGCGAAAACAAGAAAACTCCCGGCCATAGCTTTACTTTTCGGATTTTTCTATGTGTTCTAATTTTCAGTGTCGTTTAGAAATTAAATTTCTAACGGTAAAACGTAAAAAGTAAACATTAAAAATCAAGAAGTAAATTTCTTGATTAATTTGATATTTCCTATCAGTTTTTCATGGTTAAGCATGTGCCATAAATGAACGTAGCGCAATTCCCATCCAAAAAAGGTTCGACATTTTGGTTTCTAAGCCGTGTGAAAACTTTCTGTTCAAAGTTTTTCATTGCCTAAAACTTTGGCAATACGATATTGTCAAGAGAGCTGCGTGAATTTGGAACATGCACTTTGTGCACAAAGCAATCCAGTAAATCGGTTTGCTCAGTTTAGTAATAAAATACACACACTGATATAATAAACAGATCGCGGTGGAATATCCTACAATTTACTAAATATTCGTCAATGGGCAGCGGGATGGGATAAGAATAAGTCCAGTTCAGAGTCGTAAACCGCGCTGTTCACATTAATTATAGCACCAGAATAAGTGAAATGAGTACCGCAGATTTATTTAAAAACTAGTGAAGGAAAATCGCAAGCAATGCCACTGCAGATTGGTTGGCCGGCCCTTACATCGAAATATGTATATGTTTTATAGTAAACTATATGCTGCTCTGTATTTTTATCGGCAAATGGCTCGGTCCTTTCTCCCAATTCTTTGATATGTAGGTAGCAAGTCGGAGTCGGGGCGTGCGTTTGTTTCGCTACATTTGTTCGAAGTGGCTCGCTTCATTTCATTAGTGCCGTTCTCGCTCCCTAGCGTTGTTCCTCTGTTTATTGCGCTCAGCTATAGTTTCATTAATTTGTGCTATTGACGTTTAGGTATTTTACTTAACATTTAGGTTATAGCCCCTTAAGGAAACATTTAGCAAACATAACAGCTAGTTTTATAAATTCACGCCATTAACGCCATTTATTCTTTTATACGTTTAAAAACGTATAAGACTTTATACTTACGTAAAATCTTGACGTAATTCGTTCCAAAAATGGGTTATTTGGCCACCAGGTACCAGAAATTTGATTTTAAAATATAACAATGAATTATTACTTAATTGGATACAGAATCGGTAGGCACCTAGTAAGTTATGACTAATAGCTATTCAGCGCGTTAAAAAAAACCTCAAAGTTTTATTTGATTTCACATTCCGTTCGCTTCAATAATCGAGTATAGGCAACGATCGATGTTTACTCATATGAATACAGCAAAATTCGCGATATATTTGCTACCAAATGGAAATGGAACCAACGATTTGGGTGGCACGTTTCGGTTATACTCTCAATTCGATTTCGTCTAAACCGCCAATGATATTCTTATTAGTCATACAGCGCATTATAAGGATGGATTTCTATATATGCAATGGCTATCTGACTTGATGTCACGCGTTGAAATATGGGATTATATTAGGCGACGATTGTACTTCTCGTAGCAACCGAATCAATCATGGAGTGTTGAAATGCTTTGTTTGATTATGATTAAGGTGTTACGGTGTTCAAATGGATCGACGCTTATGTATTAATCAGTCCGCTCCCAAATCATCTATTAATCAAGTTAAAGCATCTGCTTGACAAGGAACTGTCATCCTAAGTAGTGTTTAGTTTACGGCACAGTGTAAACAATCATTTGCGGGTAGCTTGTCTTGTCTCCTGCCTTATTGTTTACACGGGGGTATAATGAAACTCCGTGTTGAAATAGTAATGCGGATTGTAATTGTTTCGTCGTGTTGCCTCTTCGAGATTTGTGGGGAGGGCCGGCGGTGGATAATTACGTCGTATGTGTTACATATTAACCATGTTCTTGCCTATGTACACACATTATTATCCCATTAAACAGGGAAACTCATGTAAAATCACGTTCATCAGTTAATAGCGATGATTTTAATGTTTGGCTCTACTACTTTTGCGTCACGGTTGGATTTTAAGTAAAGTATGATCATGTGCTAAATGTAAACAAGGTTAATTGCCAAAATGATGAATCTGAGGATGTAATCTGAGGCTTAATTTAACGTCAATTAAGAGTGGAAGATACTTTGAATTATAGTCAATATCAAAAGCATACCCTCATATAGGTATATTATAAAAATACCGTTCGAAAGCGATGAAAAATTTCATCGAATATGAAATAAGACTACATTGGAAGAAAATTAGAGCTCCAAAAATTTTTTTGAATTGTAGTTTCGTAGCAGTACATAAATTTATACCATTGTCTAGTGGTTCTTTTGAGTGATGTGCTTTCGAAAATTGGGCCCCAGGTTCGTCAGTCTGAACAACCTGCAAAGTTTTGTTGTCTAGTTGTACCTACTACCTTTGAAAAATATGACTGAAAACGTAGAACTGAAGCGCATGTAAATATTTGTCAACAAAATGGTTAAATTAAACCTATGATACGAAACTTTGATGAGCACGAAATTCGTTTATGCTTCTTGTGACACCCGATATTTAACTAAAACTCCACTCCAAAAAACATGATACCTTACTAATTTGTAACTATTACTTAGACGCAAATGCCTGCTTATCTAAGACAGTATATTGTACAGTACTTGTTTGTACGCAGATTTATCTCATTGTTTTTGATTTACATTAAAAACAATTATCCAAGAAACACAACACTAATACCTAAATATCACAGAACACGGGAGAAAAAGTTTCCTCCAACGTAATGCGTCGAAACTGGCATATTCTCGCAGAATCTCATTATAATTCGACTGTAGCTTAACACAACCTTCAACGTCATATAAATCAATTAGGGGAAGTCGTTAGGACGCGTAAAGTGCCACGGATCACTTCCCAGGCCTCGGCATTAAGGGAAAAAGTGGTAAGCATTCCCACTAAACGCATTTGGCATTCCGAATCTAAACAATGACATTAACCCCTGTAGTGCGGCAATCAGGGAGTAAGTGGAAATTTCCGCGTCGTTTGATACCGTTCTCGGCAAATGTTAAGAGCACTCGTGCCGACCCTCTGGCGCATAGAGCCGCATAGCGCCTCGAACACTTGACCGATGACTTGATAATGATAATGGGATTCGTTTTGCTATTTACGCGGGTTAATTATTGAATGCATGTACTTATGCGTTTTGCTAAGCGTACCTACAATTAATTAGGTTGTGGTTAAGACGGATCTGACGGTAGGCATGTGTTGTTTAAGAAGTAGCTGGATTTATTGTGCGTTCTCGGCAGGTGTTGAGCACTTACGCCGACCCTTTGACGCGTAGAGTCGCATAACGCTTCGAACACTTGACCAATGACTTGATAATAATAACACTTATTATAAAGTGGAAAGTCTTGTTAAATATGGAGAAGGATGCAAAGAGGTAAGATAGGCTTTGGCCCATCCGTGGAACACTAAATAGGCGTCAGTATTTAATACCTATATGTTAAATAGGGACGGTGACAAATTTAATATTGGAAACTTTTTTCAGGTAATCAGAACATTGCTGAGGTTTATATCGAGTTAAAATGTCCCACGATGTCACTCACCCCAGAAAAAAAATGTGTCCAAAATTTGTTGATGAAAAACTAATTAGAATTTAGTTTTCTTTATCCAGTCGTCATCTCTACTACGCTATAGAAGGAATGCACATCGACTCCTAAGCTTTCAGATATGCATAATAATAATTATCATCGAATGGTTATTAGGTATTCTTAAAGTCTGTATGTAACATATTTTAATAGGAGGAGCTATCGTTCTGTTTCTATTAATTAAATTCTTACCTTAATTACTGGAGTCCACCGGTAAGCGATTTTTTCATGATTCGGTAACACCCTATGTAGTCTAAATTCTAGCTTATATTGTCTGTTAATATAATGTTAATGATAGTTGCTGTTTAAAAAATAATATCCTAGACCAGTAACTAAGTCTCTTAACTGTATTAAACAAAGGTCCTTTTCAAATCATCTCCGAATATTTTATAAACAAGAACTTTATTAGGCTCTCAGGAAGCTAGAGGTTACGTTATGTCGGTACATAATAGGATAATAGTATTAACGACAAAGTATTTTACATTTGAATACTCAGTGTAGATCCTAAAATGTACATTAAATAGGACGGTGGTTGAAATAACTACAAAAGTTCCACCAAAAAATATCTCGTGATTCTCAAATCAGTGCTTGTAACAGAGTTTTTAAAAGGCAAACATTTTCTCTCATTTCGTGTTGTTGAACAATTTTTGTTTCACATCTAGAAATCGTCGAACATTGTACTTACAGGTAAAACATTCACTCACAAGTTTATGTTTCAACGAGAATGATGAATGGATGAGTAGATCCATTAAGCAAAACTATATAAATAAAAAGAACCGTCGAAACGAACGCACAATACATAACTTCTGAAGGACTGCACCAAATTAGTTTTTTTGTTGTATTCGTTATTGCTAGGACAGGTTTGTATGAAATACAATAAAAAAAAAAAGAAAAGCAACTCGAATTGAGGCAAAGCCGCGAGCAACAGTTATAGATTACAGTTTAAATTATTATTAGTAGTTCAGACGGTCTTTCACGTTCATTTTCACGCATTATCTCAGCGGCTATAAGTTGTTTAAAAACACCGTCGTTTTTTCCCCCAAATTAGTTGAATCTAGCGGGTAAGAACATAGTCAGGCCAACAGTGAACCAATGAAAACTGAATGTAAATGTGAAATATAATGTAAATAGACAAGCTTACTTAGCTACTGCGTAATATTATAGAGACCGGAAAAATTTGCGTCATTGCTCGCAATAATGTGGACATGACTCAAATTTAATCAAATAATTAATCATTTAATTAATTTATCGAAATAAAATTTTAACTCCCGGAGAAAAAAATTTACAAATGCATAAAATGATTAGCAAAATGTTAATTAAAGTGGCAGTTGTCGTTCTCGTAAATATTTTTATATAATAAAGAAATCACGATCCTGCTAGATATTGTTATTATTTCTGACAAAAAAGTTTTCTAGTTCTATAGGTACCTACCTATAAAACCTCCGTGGATATTATACTTATTCTTAATATATGTATTTTGACATAGATAGTTGTCAAATTACAGTCGTAATTTTTGCCGTATCTAAATTACGCACGTACCGTACCTAAACGGCAGCAAAATTAAAAAATGGCTTTTTCTTTACTGATGGGTCCGGATTATCGCCAGTTTAGTAACGAATTAATGGCGAAAATAGAAATTTAACACATTTTTGTATTTATTGATTAGGAATTAAAATTTAAGTCATGGTTACATATTTGATTAATTTTGGAGTCATGTCCACATTCTTGCGAGCAATGACGCAAATTTTTCCGATCTCTGGCTGATATAGTAACGACAAGTCATAAAAAAACGCGCCGTTTCTTCGCTTTAGAAAATGAAACAACCAACACAAACCCACAACCAAAACTATCACCACAATAAACAATACTCCGGATAAGTGTTTCACCTTTTTCTAAGTCATCCTCAGTGGTTGTTCATGGCTCAATTTCACTAATTCGCGGAGTAGCAGTTAGATTTAAGTTAAACACGGACTTCTGTGAAATAGCGCCAAAACCGTGTTTATTATTGGATACCTTAAGTGGTAGTGGGCGGGGCAGCACTGGTGGCCGTTGGAGCCATAAGGTCCTAGAGTGTTGACCGCGTGCCGGAAGGCTAATTGTTGGCAGGCCTTCCGCAAGGTGAACTACCTGGCTAATATCGGTGGAAGTCGTTTGGCGAGTAGAAAATAATCGATCACCATAGAGATCCTTAGGCAATGATGGTAATGATAATAATTAATTCTCGAAATATGTATGTTAGGTAATGTGTAGATAATACAGAGACAGCGGTGGCAAAGCTGCTAGCTTATAACGTAACTCGCTCGCAATCGTAATCGTCTTCATTTTGACAGTTCATGTATGGGCTGACAATTGGCAACGGAATCAGCTAGCTGTCACATTCATACAAGAACTGTCAAAATGAACACAATGGCGATTGCGAGCGAGTTACGTAATAAGCTAGCTCTATAGGTAAAGATGGACTTTGGAGTGAAAACCGCAAGAGGAAAAATCCTATGGAGGTCGACAACAGGAAGGATAGGCCTTATGAAATATGGTGACAAGCAGACTTGAATGGGATAGAGGAAAGTCAAAAAGGTGGCTAGCAATTTTTTGTTATGTTAATTATTAACAAATCTTTATAAACATTTCGGACTGAATGAGTTAAAAAAATTGTTACTTGAATATCAATTACGAAGTCGTGTTCATTTACTTAAAAATAATACAAATTAACTGTTATTTCTAAGACAAATATGAGTAAGTACTTAAATGCTCTGTCACTGACATTCTAATCGAGTCCCAAATTGTATAAATTGCTAGCATATTTAAGTACGCAATATTTGGACAAATATTAAGCTCAATTGAGGAATCCCAGTATCGCCCTGATCGTCCTAAGTATTTGATACCAAAGTCTGAATTATGTAGTTAACACGGATAATAAATACGCGCATAGTCAATATCGAAAGTACACTCATCAACTTCTTAGCGTTTTTCCCGGCATTTGCCACGGCGCAGTGAGCCTGGGGTCCGCTTTGACAACCTAATCCCAAGATTTGGCGTAGGCACTAGTTTTACAGAAGCGACTGCCATCTGACCTTCCAACCCAGAAGGGTAACCAAGCCTTATTGGGATTGGTCCGGTTTCCTCACGATGTTTTCCTTCACCGAAAAGCTCATGGCAAATTTAAAATGTAATTTCGCACATAATTTCCGAAAAACTCAGAGGTGCGAGCCCGGGATTCGAACCCGCGACCCTCTGCTTGAGAGGCCACAGGTCAAACCACTAGGCTACCATGGCTTTTAATATCGAAAGTACACTGACGAGCAAAAATTTATACAAGGTTCTATGAAAAGTGACCCGGTACTTTTGCTCTTGAATATAGATTAAATAGCTAATGCGACAAGGTAAAGCGTGAGTATGTATTTTCTACCGCTGTCTTTTTTTATACTAAAAGAAAGGTAAACGAGCAAGTAGGTCACCTGTTCGTAAGTGATCACCACTGCCCGTGAATACCCGCAACACCGAAGAATTGCAGATGAGTTACTAACCTAGAGGGCAAAGATGAAATGCCTCTTGTGCCTGTAATTCTGTACACAAGTATACACAACACATCGACTTTTAACTAGAGGTTTCGCTTAATGTTTTTCACAGGACTTGTGGCGCCGGCAAAGTGACCGCGATTAGCCGTAAAATATAAAACATAATATGTTGATCAAAATATGCCTAAATGTACATATTCGACCGTGAAACATTTAAAACTGTTATTAGCCGACAACATGGTCTAACTTTTAGAACACCACCCCTAAGTGATAGAGAGGCAAAGCTTCCGAATTTATCGAGAAGAATGACCCGACTACAAATTAGTAACAGGTAAGCATTATATCCAGATGTTTATCACTGGCAACGGAAATGCGGGTGGCACTTAAATAACGTACGTGATTATAATGCTCGACTAAGCATGATGCGTTCAAATTAATTACTGGCGAAATAACAAATGGGGAAAGAGTGGCGTGCAATGGCGTGCGTAGCTTTTCATCGCCGGAACAAAGTCGTGCGCAACAAGTGCCGTGAAATGTCGACGTCGCGGAAGCCTTGGAGGCGAAGGCGCCGTCTTACAACCAATGCCCTCAAACAATTCTTACATAGGTACACCTAGACTTCGTCTGCGTTCTTAACAAACCACCTAACCCAAATACACCTTTGTACTCCATTGCTCCCACCGTTCCCCGAACAATCCGTTCTTAAGAGTTTTATTTACTTTCCTTTAGTTTTAAAAGAGAACGACAGAACGAGAATAGCGCGTTAAAGCGCCTGCGCGAGTGAAGGAAATAGGGAAGCGGGATAGGGGACAGTGGCACTCGCTCCAACCAATCGATTAGTCGCATAACGATAGCTGCTTCTTAAATGCAGATGTGTCGTGTGGAGCAACGTCAGTCGGTACGCGGCAGGCGACCGGAGCAGCCGCCGGCGCAGCGCCGCGGCACGACGAGTCTTTGTAATGACTCTAACGTCCACTCGCTGTGGAACTGTTAACGCTCACGTTGCCACCGACACGCGCGCATTGAACTGATATGCTCTATTTGTACCATCACATCTATTTTTATTTATTTATCACAACTTTGTAACTTCGCCGTATTTTTGTTTATACTTTTACAAACTATGAACTGGACGATTCATGAGTGCGAAAGAATTTGTGAAGTGAACAAAGAAAGGATTGCGCGCTGAAAGGTACATAATACATATTTTTGTTGTTCCGTAAAAGTGTAAATAAGACAAAAATCTAACATGACTGACGATCGACTCAGATAGAACGATAAATTATCGACGACAAATTCCTTTCACGCACTTCAGTTCCCTAAATATTTATCGGTTTCTTGTGTCCATCGATTACTGTCGACTAGGTAATTAATCTGCGTTGTTTGTATTATGATTTGACTGCCAAAACACTGATCTGATTGATAGAGCATGATTATTCAAAGATTTTATTAATATCCGGTACATTATAAGTAGTCCACGGAAACGTACTTACGGTCACGTTGAAATAAATTGTCAATTCAATTTTGAATTACATCAACTACGACCAACGACAGAATGTCGTGAGCTGAAAATATATTCTACGAAACGCTAAGGCTCTACGATGATCGGTAAGTGTATAAAAACAAAATGTTACCCTAGGGTTATAAAAACATTCCGGTCTAAGAATAGCTGTTTTCCGTAGCACCGTAGCATTATCGTAGAGGTTTGTAGCAGATGATAACATTTAAGCGGTTAGATATGGATTTGGCTTACCTGGCTCGCCGGTCGGGCCTCAGGTTTTCATGGACAGTTGTCACCCCATCCGCCCGCTCATAACCGCTTCCATCCAATGATATTGAACATTTTATCTAACGACCCCAGCGTGGAGCCAAGTGCAAATCGAATGGTATAACATGTCTATTGGCCTTTGGAAGTTTCAGGGGCTGTTAGCTCACGTGGAAGATCACGATGCATTTAGATGTTAGATTACTTTCGAACATGTTTCTAGGGAAAAATTATGATATATGTTGAAGTTCCTGGAAACATAACAAAGTATATGGAATACTTAATATTATATTGTTTGTGTTTAATGTTATACGTAAATGTTTTTAAAACTCTGGTGTGTAGTAAAGTAAACAAGCCAGTTTTAGGCTTTCAGTCTAAAAATAGGCGTGAAATCTTTTCGCTACTAACTTTGTGTTACTTGTTAAAATAAACTTTCTTTCTAGCTTTTTTGTAGCTTGGTTCCAGAATCACCTGTCACAGCGTTTTGTCGTTTTGTTTTGAAGTCTTAGTCTACCTATTACGAGGCATTTAACGAAGTTTGCTTCGTATACTTCATTATTTCCTTCAATTTTTATGCAAATGAATACAATTCCAGTGCCAGATTGAATTAAAATTTGGTACGAATATAGAGGTCCGATGACAAAGTACAGTTAGCAAAAAAGGTTGGATCATTTATTTTTGTGTGAAGCTTTTAACTCGAAGTTACAATTTCAATTGGAAAATAAATATTAATAGAAAATGTTTGTCACGAATTTACGTTGTATTCATTATTATCGTGTACGGTTGTTTTATGTGAATGTTTTCTATTTAAACTACTTCAAAGGTAACCTGATATGACTGGTAAGCGTTTCTTGGGTCGTCTTGTTTGTGTGTAAACAATACGCGCACGTCGAATTTCACTGACTCCTACTCAATTGAACCGGCTTTTTAGTAAACTGTACCTGTATTTCGTAAATGTTTTGTAAAAAATAAATATGCTCATACAGGGTGTATCAGATACCCCCTAACAATAATCAACTGGGGTATATAAACATAGCTACAGGAGCTAAAAAAAATATTTAATAAAAATGGAGTAATTTTTTTTTATATTTTCTGTAGGAATGGTAGTATTAACTTTCCTATAGAAAACATAAAAAAAAAATTACTCCAATTTTTTTTAATATATTTTTTAGCTTCTATAGCTATGGTTATATACCCCAGTTGATTATTGTTAGGGGGTATCTGATACACCCTATATTTTGGGATGTGTGTAATTTTAAGTTTGTAAACTTAAATCACTAGTTTCTTACCTTACTTATGTAACTTTACTGAATAAGATTTAAGTCGAATCTTCGTTAAATTTCTTCTATGCTGGTCTGAGAGCAAAGAAAAAACATAGAATGTACCAGTTGCTTCTTTTCCCGCGCAGATGGTAAAAGCCCATCGAGGGAATGGGCGAAAATCTTAGGAATCATGCTATGGGCGATGCGGCTAGCAACCCATCACTATTTTGATTCCTCTTTCCACCTATACGCCTACAATCATGCTAAGCGTGCCCTTTAGGTTTTGTTACCTTAAGCTCTGTCTATCCCATAAGGGCTAAAGACGTGACGAATATGTCTGTATATTCGTTACATAGATTCATTCATTGTCCTTTGAGATAAATTTTCTAATGAATAATTTAACGAAGAAAATAATTAAGTAACTTAGCAAATTTTTCATAGCTTTTATTCCGTCATATTTCCACGTATACGCCCACAATCATGAATACCCAAATGTGGTCTTGAGGTCTTCTTACCCTAGGCTCTGTCTACCCCTTAAAGGATTAAGACTTTAATATGTATGTACGTAAATTTAAGCACACGCTTACACTAACGTCATAAAATTTGTCATGTGTACATAATTTGTTACACACTACCACAAAATTGGCACACAAATAAACACACAGCCATGTAATCATTTATCACTAGGTACTAGTGTACAGATATAGTAAATTCTAACTATACCGTTAGATTAGATCGCCGCTGAAGTATCTGACACGAGGTTAGATAATTTGACAGCGTGTCCTAGGAAAATAACCTTTATTCCTTTCATTTAGAGTGTCAGCGGGGCCACTCAGACCCACAGCCGTGTCAAAATACTGGCCCCTAGTTTCCCCTAGCGACAACTGTCGGTGACAAGTGACATTTTTTTTTACATTACAAACTCGACCTGAATATACGCCGGTTGGCTTTATATTGACTACGCCTTGCATTTCGAACTGTCACATGTCGCCGACAGTTGTCAAGTTAGTGACTGGTCTCATCTATCTACGAGTATCTTACCTTAACATAGGTAGTACTTTAACCCTTAATAGGGCACTGGCCATATACTTACCACTTCGATCTTTAGGCCACAGATTAAATACAATTTGACTTATTCTGCATTTTGTTACTTTTCTGAATGCACAGATAACTGTTCATTACAAAAAAAATATTGACAACACTGGGAAGTGTCAAGTATTGTGTTTTTTACTTGATAAGCAAAAAATTCAAAAATCGAGCAATTTTTTTGGTGTTTGATTAATATTTATAGTCAGTGTGTTCTAGCAAGATTCCGGTAAATGGTTTTTATTGTTTTCTCGTAGTAATAGATTATTTTACCTATGCAATGACGTGTTACAAATTTTGAATATACCTTTTCGCGGTTTAGAAATAAAGTTTAAAGTTGGTGGTAAATATTTTATCATTGCCCGGTACGGTTTCAAAATTACGGAATGGTTTTTATTTTTTCATTTTTATTTCCTTTTTTTCAGTCATTATGTGTATAAAAAAGAAGCTTAACGTTATTGACATCCAAGAAATACTGGAAAGTGATCTTTCTACTCTTGAAAAGTGACTCAGGTGATGATGTATGGGGTACCTACATTACTAATTTTTCATTGATACTTATAATTTCGACAACCAAGATTTTGACAAAATTTTTGAGTTCAGAGGTTTATGGCGCGGACTGTACTGTACTGGGGAAGATTTTATAGTGGGCGACAATGCGGTGATAGCAAAAAACACCCCTCAAAACGCTTCAGATACTGATGAACATGTAAGAAAAAAATTGTATAATACTAATAATAATTGTATAACTGTAATATTGTCTGAAGACCGGTCTCCAGACAATATTTCGCAGTTAGTCGTGTTTTAAAAGCTTTCATTCTGCACCCAGAGATGGTACACTCGAGCCTCACCATACGAAGACAGTATTGCCTCATGCAGCACTAACGGGTAAAGGCAAAATAATTACCACTTCCTAAGAACCACCAAGGGCACCGGTCGCATATTTACCACCCTGTTTTTCATGAAAACGGATTTCGTGAATTTTTTTTTTAAATACCATGTTGTTTGTGATAACAATAAATATTATAATCAGATGCTTAAATTCTTTTTTTCTAAAATTCATACCTCTGCCCTATTAAGGGTTAAGTTAGTTAGTTGTATTAATTTATCGCCATTGTTGCTTAGTGGTTTGCCTGTGGCCTCGCAAGCAGAGGGTCGTGGGTTCGTATCCCAGGCTCGCACCTCTGAGTTTTTCGCAATTTGTGTGCAAAATTACATTTGAAATTTACCATGAGCTTTTCGGTGAAGGAAAATGAGGAAACTGCACACAGCTACGAAACAATTCAATGGTTTGTGAAGTTACCAGTTTGGGCCCGCGTGGGATCTATAGCCTAAACTCTATTCTATATCTAATCTATGTCCTAGTGTGATCGTTGTCTGTTTTTATTCATCGCAGATAGGAAAGCGCGTTTACTATCATTTTCTCCTGTTGCGAGCGGTGTATGCCTTCAGCGAGTAGAAAGCGCACTGTTTCCAAAGTAAACATTCTGACCGGGGATTCGATTCCCAACGTTCGTGTTTGTTGTCGCACGAATTCCAATTTTGCAATGACGCGCGTGACGTGTTTAGTTGCCTAACCATATTCACGGGCATGAATAACGGTTCACTGTTTATACAACTTTGTATGGAGAGTGATGCGATATATTTGAACATCAGTGTAGATGACAATACAATACAATACAAATACTCTTTATTGAACACCACAAATCAGTACAAAACAATACAGAAACAAAGAACAAAGTATACAATAGGCGGTCTTATCGCTTTATAGCGATCTCTACCAGACAACCTTTAAGACAAAGAAATAAGTTGGAGACAGTTTAAGTAGGTGGCGGAAACAAATAGACAGGAGACAGGAGATGACGTAAATTTTGTAGACGCAAAAACGACCAGGTGATTGGGTTCAATTCTCATGTGGAAGTTTTAAAAGTAAGACCCAGAATAGACGGCGCAGAGCCACTGTAGCGAGACCCTTTTGAAATTGTTAGTTTGAAACCAAATTCAATCGTTTTCGACACACCCCGCAGCCTCACAATCTTTCGGTGTTTTTATTTTCGTTCTCGCCCATTCTGTTGTACCGAAAACGACGCCAAAGTAAAGAAACGCAAACACAAGTTTCCTGCACAGTTTCAACGCAAATGATATGCAACGCGTTTCAAACCGGTTTCAAACTGGTCGCGCCATGTGCAGTCTCGCTTAGAAGTCTATGGCAGAAACTCAAATGAAACTCTAAAGTAACAGAGGTTGCAGTTTTGTTGCAATTTTGTTGCGGTCGCGTTGCGCCGTCTGTTCTGGGCCTAAATCACCCATTTGACGCCACGCTTCATCACTACATAGTATAAAACAAAGTCGCTTTCCACCGTCTGTCTGTCTGTCCCTATGTATGCTTAGATCTTTAAAACTACGCAACGGATTTCGATGCGGTTTTTTTAAAAGATAAAGTGATTCAAGAGGAAGGTTTATATGTATAATCGTATGCACATGAAGTCGCGGGCAGAAGCTAGTTGAATATAATAGAAAGAAATGACAACAAATAAAAAATCCTGACAAACTTTACAAGGGTGTTCGGTCAAACTAAGGGGCCACCTGCTGATGTATTCTGGAATACTTTTAAGACACAGTGTAGGTAAAAACCACAAATGATTTGTTTTGCCAATTTTATTGCAGCAGTTACAGTCGCCATGTATTCAAGCACACAAAAGTTCTGGAAGTTTGTTGAAATTAAATTAAAATAATGTTTTCGTTTCAGACTGGATTTGTGCGCTAGCCGAGCGTCGCTTCAATGCGGTTATTTTAAAAGCATGTGTTCAGAATTCAGATTGAGAAATAACGTGTAGGTTCTTACTTAACTATTTCAAGTTCAGTTTTATCATCTCCAACTTAAAAAATCGCGCGTTATTCACCTTTTGATTTGGGAAGATTTTTTCATCTCAGACTGAAATGGACTAATTTGTGCACTTTTATTTACACTATCAATTATCATTTCCACCTTGAGAGTCCTTTTTCGCTATAAGTTGCAGCCGCTTCAAAAATACAGTCGTCGGGTTATGACGCCAATGCTAAATAGAGAAAGCTGTATAATTGTGGAGACAGCCTATGCAAATTATTAGATTGTTCAACGGGATCACGGTAACAAGGGAATATTATGATCTTACCATTTCTTCTCTTCTTTCTTCTTCTTATTCTGTAACGGAGTAAGTCTATTCCAGTCAAAGTCAAGCTAAATATTTAACTACCTACTTACGAGTATAATAAGATGGCTTGAGGTAAAATTAAAATACTACAATTGCAAAAAGTGGTAGAACGAAAAAAGAAATACGGGTGGTAGGGCCTTGTGCAAGGTCCGTCCGGATCGCTACCACCATCTTACTCGCTAATCCAGCCGCTAAGCAGCAGTGCTTGCACTGCTGTGTTCCGTTGTGGAGAGTAAGACAGCCGGGGAAATTACGGGCACAAGAGGCATTTCATCTAACTCCTCTAGGTTGGCAACGCATTTGCAATCCCTCCGGGGTTGCGGGTGTTTATGGGCAGTGGTGATCGCTTACCATCAGGTGACCCACTTGCTCGTTTGCCTTCCTATTCACATAAAAAAAAAACAACTGCAAAAAATACGACAGTGGGCAATAGAGTGGAAATGTTATGCAATTTGTACCTAATAATATATTGTATCAATTTACACCACGATACCTAAAAAATCAACGTAGGTGTAATGGTTATCTACAAATGCTTCATTTCACTTTCGTCGAATTCGTCACAATTTTTACTCGATAAAAAATCTTGATCAGAAACTCAAAGATCCTCTGAAGTCTATTTTTTGTTAAGCAAAATTGTGATAACGTAAAAAGCACCTTTACTCCACGGCGCTGACAGTTTGGTGGAGGTCAATACCCCCGAAATACAATTCGACACGTGCTTGGCGTGCTGAAGAGATGAACGTTCAGCAATTTGACTTTACGATGCTAAGGAACAAAGTTGAGGCACATCAGTTCCCCTTATGTAAAACTGCATTACGTTGTTATACATAGTATATATACATAAACACTGTCACGCCTTTTTTCATAGGGGTAGGCACTAGGCAGGGTCTAATTCGTTCCACTCGCTGCGATCCTGACATACCTCTTTCGCTTCATCTACATTCATCATTCTCTTCATATATATCCGTCGGTTTAGGGTACCTACTCTTGATCTGACCTTTTACGTTGTTTTTTTTACGTTCTCATGGAGAGTATTTTTAATCACACACACAGACACAATTTGAGACAGTAATACCTATTTTTCGGATGGTATGACCTTGCGTAAGTTCCAAATTTTTTCGAAAGGACCTTGCTTAAGGTCCATCCGGTTCGCTATCACCATTTAACTCGCTAATTCTGCTGCCAATACTTGTACTGCTGTGTTCCAACGTGGAGAGTAATGTAGTTTGAGAAAAAAGTTCCTCAAAGATCATGAAAGAAAAGTTAGTTGGAGAAGTAAGTCTTCTCGAGTTTTGCGCTTACCAACCCCATAAGCCATATTCATTTTTATTTACTTTATACATACCTACTGTGTGTTACCGGCTTGCAGAGATTTCTTAAAGCTGACGGTAATATAAGTATGACTCCTTTTTATGCTTAATAGGCATGCGTCTGATCACAATCACGATTGACAAACGAATATTTATGTGCTCTAGGATGGAGCACAGTTACCTTGGGCCCATTCACTCTGGATTTGGAAATAAGTTTTAAAGTTATTGTTAGAATTTTACTTTAGTTAACTAAAGACATACTAATTTTTGTTTTAGTAAAAAAAATTAGCCGTTGCCCACGGCTTCGGCCCCGTTTACGTCAGTATGTTTCTGTTAACAAATTTTAATAACGAACACAAATAAAAAATAATTATGCGATTTGGTGTAATCGTTCGGAAGTTATGTACGTACATACATTTCGACCATCCATTTTTATTTATTTAGGTTACAAAATGCCAAGAAATGTCCGCATGCGAACAATACAAGACACACCGTACAGATCGATAATTTCTATCGTAAGTGATTTTAGTTTGCACACAAAGTCATTGTGTCGCAAGAAAAAGTATTAGAAGATTCCATTGAAATCGTTGTCAATTGCACGGGCTCTGTGCACTCCCCAGAGGTGCGTTCCTCGCCTGGATGCAATAAATTCTCTTTAGATTTTCCCTGACGTTATGACTTCCCGCGCCATGGGAGTTTCTCGTACTAATTTCCGATAAATTTGTACGTACTCGCTGGTGTAACGAGCCGCGGGAGAAATATAGCTTTTGAAACGGCATTTGCCGTTAGAATTGAGCGTTAATCTTGTGTGAAAGACGCGAGCGGTGCGAAGTGATGCGCGTATTTGTGATCCTCGAGGTGCTTAAACATTGATGGGGACGTCTCGGCAGCGGAAATAAGTAACGAGTAGGGACCGTGAGCGGCGTTCGTGGGAGTTCGCCTTCTTATTATAACGAATTAAGAGTCCTGCCAACCGAAACGGCTTTGTCCCTTTGTACTTACATTGATTTCGAATTTCCTTTCAGCATAATTCAAGTGAATTCGAGATACATCTTTTAAATGAAAATACGGGATGTTTAATTTATGTCGAAGCAATAAATCAGTTTTACGGATTGATACTGTTGCGAACGACACGGAACCCAGATTTATCGCAGAGACGGCATCGCGTCCGTCATTTCTGTACGGTTATTAAAAAAATAACGATCTGCTTTTTACACATTCATATATCTCTTATTTTTATTGAAACCAAAATATTTTGTAGCTGTTTTGATGGTTCCTGTAATGCTAACAATCATCTTAAAGTAAGTTGTTAACCTGTAGGCTTATTGTCTAACTCGCTCGCGATCGCCATCGTGTTCATTTTGACAGTTCATGTATGGGCTGACAATTGGCATCGGAATCAGCTAGCTGTCACATTCATATAAGAACTGTCAAAATGAACACACTTGAACATATTTTTTTATTCTTTAGTATCGTACACAAGAAAGAACAATTCGTTATACCCCTTTTTGACGCCGTCGGTTTCCTTTTGTTCCGTTCCTAAACAAATATGAGTAATTAAAAACACAAAAGCTTCAATAAATGTACATCCTTCACTATCCACGCAAAGGTTAACGAACCATTATCGCAAAGAGCAAGAGCTGTTTCATTGACGTAATCCTCGAGACGAGAAGTTTTGATGGAAGCAATTTGCAAACGGAAATGAGTGATGATTAGGAACTCCATGTATAAGGATTGAATACTTCATGAGTTACGCGTCACATTATAGTACACTAGCTATTGCCCACGACTTCATCTGCAAAAAAATTCTTATCGCTATAGGTACCGCAGGAATTACACAATTTTGCGGGATAATAGGTTTTGACAAATTTTTCATTTTTAATACAAGCTTTTTGGTGACTGTACTTGCATTGTCATTCGTACTACATAATAAACCAAATTTCAAGTCAATCGGACCAACCGTTGAAGAGTTCCCTCCCGCGGAGACGAACCTGGCTGGGTCATGAATTATTGTATTGTTATCCAACTTACTCAAGTATGCAAAATTTCAGATCAATCGGTTGAAGGCTGCTTCAAAATTGAGTCGCAAGTCTCCATCCGGACAAACATACATACACACAAGTTAAATAAGAGCTTGTAAAAAGTAGCCTTAGTGTTATTCCAGACTGTCTGTGTGCCAAATTTCATCCAGATCTCGATCGTTTTGGCGTGAAAGTAACAAACATCCATAATACATACTCACAAACTTTCGCATTTATATTAGTAAATTTACGCGACTAGAGTGGATAAATAAAGTATTTGCTAAATAGACAAGGCACGTGCCGGAGGTGAGGGTAAAGCATGCTACTGTGGACTTGCGATCCCTGCAAACTGTCTATTGAGTTAACGACTTTTTCTGCGCAGGAAGCGGGAATTACTGCCAGCGCAGCAGGCGGTAAATGCTAGTTATAGCAGTAACAGCTCGGGTTAAATAACAAATATTGGAGAGCATCGTTATTTAAATAACTTTGTTTATGAAATGTGTAGCTGCATTCAATATACCATCGTGCAACTCCTGCAGGGTTACCAACGTCTGAGTGATATTGCAACTGTCACCAGTGCCATTTCATTACGGTAGGTATTTGCATTTGTATTCTTCGTAGAGCAGTTTGGTCAATTAAACAATTTTTAACATTCACTTGTTACAATTTCATTGGCACAAATTGGCCACTGGTCAAGGGCGGATAAGGTAAGAGAGTTCTTGTTTGTGTAAAAAAAGTAATACAAACTCACAAATAAAACCTTGATAAAAGATTGTTACTTACCTATTAAAATGATTCTGGAAAAGATAACCACGATTTTATTTCCTTCCGCAAAAGCAGATTTTCTATGCAGATTTTTATCCTCTTTTGGTAAGTCCAATAACTCCTTTCAGAAAAATACTATTTTGTCGGCAGAAACGGCAAAGTCAAAGGATATTTTTACACAAGAAGGACGCAAAGATTCAAAAGTTAATAAACGCATCCCCTCGTAAGCTCAAATTCGCATTTGTCAGCTACAATCACTGGACCCGTAATTTTAAATCGGAAATCGCATAGAAATGACAATGACGGCAGCTCCATGATTGGACTGAGCCATTTCATACTGAAATCATAGTTGTTTATTCAGACCAACGACAGGCTAAGCCGCGGTGGAATTGCTTTGCCGACTATATCCAGGCATATTAGCATAATTAAACGCCTTGACTGCATTTCAACGACATCACGAATGTACTTTAGTAATCCCACTTTAATATGTATACTCAAGAACAAAAATATCGGATCGCTGTTCATAGAACTTTGTATGAAAAGTGACCCGTTGTTTTTGTTTCGTCAGTTTAAAAAAAAAATGGGCTTTTTTATTCCGAATTCGCTACAATTTCAGTAAGTACATGTCGTTGTTGTTGTTTTTTTATTTTTAGTTTTTTTAAATCGTCGCGTAATTCGGCGTGCCTCATGGCATAGGCCTCCTCCGTGTATTTGGAGGGTTTGGGCTATAGTTCCCACGCGCACCCAGTGCGGATTGGGAACTTAACACACACCATTCAATTTCTTCACAGATGTGTGCAGGTTTCCTCAGGATGTTTTCCTTCACCGAAAAGCTCATGGCAAATTTCGAATGTAATTTTCGCACATAAATTCCGAAAAACTCAGAGGTGGGAGCCCGGGATTTGAACCCACGACGCTCTGCTTGAGAGGCCACAGGTCAAACCACTAGGCTACCACGGCTTTTCGTCAGTGTATTTACCTATTAATGCAAATGGCAAGATTACATTACACACTCGTTACTCACTCGTTGTCCGTTTCTAATATAATACTCCTCTCACCCACTCAAAGGTTGACTGGAACGTAAATACATACATAAATCGCGTCATTATACCTTACGGGGTAGACAGAGCCCAATGTAACCAGACCGAAAGGCTATGTTTAGCATGATTGTGGGCGTACATACCAATATGTGGAAACTGAAATCAAAATAGTAATAGGTTGCTAGCCGCATCGCCTATACCATGATTCCTAAGATTTTCGCCCATTCCCTCGATGGAATCCCTTCTGCGCGGGAAGAGAAGCAACTGATACATACTATGTCTTTTCTTTGCTGATAGACCAGCGCAGAAGAACAAGACCAGCATGGAAGAAACTGAATGACTGGAAGACATTCCTTAAAGGGATAAGAGCAGGTTACTGCACCGACTCCCGCAATAAATACTAAAGGATTTGTAGATGCGTCGCCCGTCTAGAGGGTCGTGTCACCCTTCTCGCTCGAATAAAATATGCACAAAACATTGCAGCACTGCAGGATTAGCTAAATGCTATGATGCTAGGATATTGTTGCTTGATCAATGATTAAATGTATACTACACTGACGAGCAAAAATAACTGGTCACTTTTCATAGAAAGTTCTAATAGGAACTTATAACCCTAATGTTTAGGGTACTTATTGCCTTCTTTCCATTACGAAAGCAAGTCGTGAATAAAGAAAGTACTGACCCGCTCAATCCATTCAATGCTACAGGAGCTTTTATCATTGATTTTATCCATATCTTAAAAAAAGCGGAAAGTGAACAGCAGTTATCTTGCAATCGGAAAACGTCTGTAATTTTCACGTTCAGTTATCGGCGAGAATGCTCTAGTTCCTGACAAAGTCTATAAAACCAGGTGAAATACTGTTCAGAAGCGTTCCTAAACGCCGGGTATCCGATTCCGGGTAAACAAGTATATTTTCCTCGGGTCGAAGGCGAAGTCAGTCTTGGTAGATAATAGTGAAAATGCTTCCTCTGCCCAAGTCATGCGGGATTATTTACTCGTACCTGTATCAGATCCTTTGTCTATTTTCGCTCCACAAACCCCGCTTTATTTGCTCTACGCGATTGGTTCACTCCGCCATAACAAATGAAACAGAGTTATTGCTCTTTTGTCCGGATTAGCTTCTTCACAAAACAATCTCGTCGGCGATTTCCTTTCGGCGAATTTGTTTACTTTAATTTTGCTGAATCCACCATTCGGCCCTAAATGTACGCATGTTATTTTACCAGTTACTGACTGTATAATGTTTAGTTGTTTTAGTTGTTGGCTTCGCAATTTACACATAATATTATTACAAGGTTCAATATTATTTTTGAAGTGAACTTCGTCAGCACTAACTATACAACTGTTCTCGTTTTGTATTAGTAACTCTGTAACAAAGTAAACAAGATAATCATCTAACTACTATAAAACGAAAACAGTTTATCCAAACTATCCATACTAACAATTATGACTAAGTACAAAAATAACTATAAGTATTTATTTGATTCGTTTTAACTCCTAAGCTGCAGAATCTTTGGATTGTGGTAATATGGAAGAACAAGTATGACTTTTTTTTATTTCAGAAAATTGCTTTAATAGGTCTAAGTGGCTTAAGTGAGGCAAGAAATATCACTGTGGTATTTAAATTATTACTGAAGTTTTATTCAAAGAAAAACAAATAATAACAAAAAAAAACAGTCTCAACTTAAAAATAACTTAAACCTACTTACCTAAAACTAATAATAAATTAAAGATAAAAAAAAATTGGTTGCCTGTAAAGTCGGTATACGGGCGAAAGTTTTACGTGACAACGACTTTGAGTGGCCTTTCACTTTTTATGTCTGTCTCTCTCGCTCTTAGGCGGGCTAACCATGCCCGAGTGGAAGGGACGCGTGCCTCTCACTCGCTCTCATTGTGAGCGCATAACGTGAGCGGAGCGTAACGCAGTTTCTTGAAGTGTCACCCGGCAAACCAATTTATAAGACGTTGTCACGTCAAAAATTCTCCCAAATCGCCGCTTAAATTATTGTTGCGAATATCTGTTATATATTATGATTAATATTAGGTTGAGTAGGTAGGTAGAGAGTTTTCACCCGGTAGCAGCGAAGAAGGGTTATTTCTAGTAAAACATCCAGTAAAACTGTTCCAGTTTAATCCTTTACTACGAACAAATGTAGAATGTCGTCTTTCTTTTATCAAAGCTAGTTTTAAGCTTTCTAATACCATTGTTTTTCCACCAACTCTAGTGTACTCAGTGCACTTATGTCCATTAGGAGCACACTAGAGGTAAAGCAATACATTAATGCCACACACTGCTACACGGACGCGAAAATATGATGTGCCATGAATCACCGCGTGTAAAACGCAAAAGAAATCTTAAAACATTTTCGCCTACGTAAAATTCACACATTTTGTATCCGCGAACAACGAAAAAAAAAGAAATTTGACATTTTAAAAGAGGAGTGTAAATGAACTCGCATTTGGCTGGGGCTCGCCATGGCTGCCTCGTTTTATGTACTACGTTTAATGGACGTGACATACGTGGGGAACGTGAATTTATGGTATTCCATTTAGTTTAAATGGTCACTGAATAAAATAAAATAAAACAGTCAGCGCAAATGGTTGCAGGTGCAGACTGCTCTGTTAATAACAAAATTGTATTTTTGCCGTATTTTATTCATGCATTTTAACGGTTAGATAGATCTTAAATAATATTTTAAACTAATTTAGTCACGGCTAGCTGGCACCGGGATTTCACTTTTGATTTGTTTTTTAACTTATCGGTGCAATAAATCACTTTTACCACAGTATTATATAAGCTAAAGCAGTAGGGAAGATAGGCCTAATTTTTGTCAAATTGAAAAGTTTTTGGTTAGCGCTATAATCCCAGCAGAGCTGGTGAGGCCTGTTTTAGAGTAACTAGCTACACTTAATTAAGAGTATTAAGGTTGGCACCCATAATTTGTGAAAAAGAGAAATAAACGTTCATTTGGATTCTATATTAATTAAATAATTGAATGAATTAACTATTTTTTAAATAAAATAGGGTATTTAAAAAAACTTCAACAGTTTAAGATCGGTAGCGGTAGGTAAGTATTACATATTACTTAGGTACTAAAAATACTTTCGCCTGCTAGGACACGTTCGGAAAGCTCTGTTATAAAATTTTATTGTATAAAAATTTCTCATCCAAATGAATAGATTTCTTAAAGTAACTATTGGGAAGCTCCGGTTTTAAAGAAGCCGAGTTCAAGCAGCCGTACACTGCGCAATACGCTCTTGGCATATTTAAAACGAAAAAACGGCCGCTCGTCTCAATGCGCCACGCGCGACTGACAGCACCGCGAGATCCGCTTAGAGGCCGTGTAAAAGCGCGCGTCTATGTGTGCGTTCGTTTCGACCGTTTTGTTCGTAGATTCCCTACTGCTTTAGCTTATATATTATACTGTGCTTTTACTGACAATGTTCGATGTATAAGCTTAATCTACCTGTAAAAGTGAGAGTGCTATAGAAATCCGTGCAGTAGTATACTCAACATTAGCATGAAAAACAGTCAGATTGACAGACGAAAATTCTGTAAACCATTGAAATATATTTTGGTAACGGTTTTAAATGGAGTTAGAGGAGTTTTTCGCAAATATCTATATTCAATGTCCTGATTTCTTATCTCTACCGTTTTATTAGTAGTTATAATGATAATGAATGTATAAGGTTACAACAAAACAAAACATGTCAATAGTACTTAGCCTACCATCTGACAGAAAACGGATAAAAACGGGATAAAAAGTATACACGGATACATAATATATATTATGTATAACTCTTTATTATACCTACAGAAAATACATGAAAATGATGAATACAGGACAACACAAATGCACATAGGCGAAATTATCCCTAAAAGAGGTCTCTTCCAGTTAACATTTGAACGATTGACAGGTCAAAAAAAATTGTACTATCTGACAAAAAACTGATGAAATTATACTGATTAATTCCCATCTAAAGTTGTGTGAAACGTGATAAGTCGATATTTTTGCTATTAGGGTGTAAATTTATTTATTTATTAGGGTGTATTTTTTGGGAAAAATATTAGTTTTATCTCATCATTTCCATATCTAAAATTACTGTGGGTACATTACCCAACTGAATGAAATCTTTTTCATTACGTACTAGACCCTAAGCTAAGAGAGTTAGTCAAAGAATGAGTTATAAAAACAAGATTTAGTGTTCAAGCTTAGGCGCTGGATTAGGATTGACTAAGCATCTGCATTACGTCAGAAAAAGCCCACCTCTTTTGCTGATTTGAAATACACATTTACATTTATCTTTTAAACCGTTCTGAGATTGAAAAAGCCTTTAAAGTAATGAAGTTGGAACATAAATCTGCTTAATGTGATGACGTACGCGACATGAATAATGTTCTTAAGGAAAACTCCCGTCATTGTTACGTACTTTTACATTTACTCCTTTCGGATGACGTAAAGCTGCTCTGTTAATTCTGTTTCTGCCATTGTTACTGTTTCACGTTAAGTAAATACTGTCACATCTGAAGCACAGTTTTGTAATGAAGGTTAAGTTAATGAAAAGTTAGTATAATAATTACTCGTTCTCAAATTGTTATTTGATTAACGGTTTAGGTTGTTCTTTTTACGCGTAAACCAAATTCTGTTTTGGAGTCGTAAACGGTGTAATATCAAATCGATGTCTGTTACTTGTTAAGTTACGTTCTTTACGGTGTAAAAGTGCTGAAAGACTTGAATATTCACTTGTTACAGAACATTGAGTATTAGCCACTTTTAAATTTCACAAACTGAGCAACGAACAGAGCAGCATAGAATCAGAGTCGAGCCGCGGCTCGTAGAGGCACTTGTCCCACCGCCGGCGAGTAGCGAGAAGCGAGTGTTTTTTAGTATGGAACTTTTGTCGCCCGGCGAGAAAAGCGACAAAATTTCCATACTAAAAAACGCTCGCTTCTCGCTACTCGCCGGCGGTGGGACAAGTGCCAGATGCTCGTCAAAAAGCGGGTGCGCGAGAGTTTTGGGTCGAGAAAGACGGAGACGGAACAATCAGATTCATTAAGCTCGACTAAAAGCTAGTTAAAATGGTATCTAAATCTCTCTCGTTTGTTATTGATCTTTTCTCTGCAATGTATTTAACACTAGCTTCTGCCCGCGACTGCGTCCGCGCAGAATAAGACTTAAGAACTGATGTTGATAGTATGTTCTGCAATAAGTATTTACGTAGCGACTCTAGGCAGCTACGACCTATCAATTTTTTACCACTACCTATCCCACAGGAATTATGCAATTTTCCGGGATAAAAGTAGCTTATGTTTAAATCTAGGGTAACAGCTATCTTTGTCCCAATTTTATTTCAAATCCGTCCAGTCGTTTTAGCGTGAAGAAGGAACAAACATACACACTCACTCACATCGTCACAAACTCTCGCCTTTACAATATTAGTAGGATTCGTTAGAATGTTTGTTACTAATAAATGTAAGTCTATCTATATTATGTCTCGTCTATCTTAATTTAAATATTCACAACAGCAACTAGAAGATTTGTTTTAGGTGGAAATTTTAATTAATTGACAGCATATTTACAAATATATTACATTTTAATACATCGTACATTATGCGTACTCCTTGGGCCGGTCAGTTATCTTAAAGAGTCAGGGAAGTGAACCCTCGTCAATGAGTATCGATTGCGGAGCTCTTCACACCTATATGGTTCTACCGCGATAAATTATTCAAGTAAGTTCAAACGAATGAATTTGGTGTAGTTATTTGACTGAATAAGCTAAACTGTGATCGTTTATATGTAAATACAAGCCAGGTTTCTTGAATTATGGAACACACACGCATAGTAATGCTTGACGAGACTAATTTAGATGTAGAAGTGACATGTCATACCGTATAGTTTTAGAGCGTATCCAAAGCTTCTAATATAAGTTTTCATCCATAGCATAATTTCCCTACAATAATTATGCGTTAGGTTAGGTACCTACCTACTATTTTGATGTGAAAACGTTTATTGTAGAAAACTTATGATATGAATGTAGATAAAGTTATGTATGCAACTGTACATAATTAGGCATTAAAAACACTCGTTTGATCTTATTATGAATGAACACAAAATCATCAATCAATTTCTTATTATGAAATTCAGCTTCGCTTGACATTTGAATCGGCCGATGTTAGGGTAGACCGGGGGCAATAGTACCACGGGTCAATAGTAACATCGTCGATATTTCTAACCCTATAACATTCTAAGCATCACTGTGTGCGTGCGTACGTGCGTTGAGTGTGTCCCGACCTGCTCACCAGTCGGCGGCGCTGCGCCGTGCAGAATAAACATGCTAGACAACTATTTTTGTTTTCGCACAACCAAAGTAAATAATTCCGTTGATTGTTTTGGCTTATAGTTTCCCCAATATAGCTGTTAGTCTAATATTTTTAGTCAATTATGATGCTACGGTTATCAATGCTTGAATCAAGTAATGGTTTGGTTATCAGATAATAAGAACGGCTGAGATATTTGAATGTAAGTAATTTGAAATGATTTGAGGGCAATAGTACCAGCACAGTCGGGGTCAATTGTAACGTTACATTTGACCCCGTGGTACAAATGACCCCAAATAATATTTTTATATTATCAAAGTTAGCTGACGTTTTAAGGTGAATCTAATGTTGTATACCTAACTAACTAAAATTGGTTGAGCCATTGATTAGTTACTTCCATTTTCTATATTTTTAACGTATATTATGAGCTGCTTTTGAAGTTGCTATAGTATTGTGATTTTACACTGTAGAGTATTGTTAAATTCGAGAAATGGGGTCCATTGTACCAGGGGTCAATTGTAACTGTATGCAATTTTGCGATACTAGTTTTGTATGGAATTGTATTGGTTTACGTAGTTTTACAGGCCAGAAAATTATGCCTAGAAAATTTAGAAGCCATTTTATTTCATAAAAACGATTAATTTAATTGTAGAAACTGAGATAACTTGAATATAAATTTCTTAGACTTGAGTAATTATATTTTTACTGAAAATGTAGATCCTCATTGCTGATACTAGTACAACTGTTCAGACTGATTAAATTCAAGAAATAAATATTGAAATTGTTAAGATTTTGATATAAATGTACGTTTTATTCACTTCGGAAATTGTGGTACAAATGACCCGTAGTAGGGGTCAATAGTAGCAGTGGGAATCACTGAACAAAAACTCGATTATACGCTAAACTGTTATGTTCTAGTAAAAAATGATATCAAAAACGTATAAACAATGAACCTGGCATGTCATACGTTGATGTACTTTTTCTTAGAAATGTTCAGTTTCTGTGCTATGCGCCGTTATTTGCAAAGTGTTACTATTGCCCCCGGTCTACCCTACCCAAACCCGAATAGCATTCTTAGAACTCAGCTATGTTTATGTAAGTTGTTAGTAAGGCTTTTCGTTCAGAAATTTTCCGTATTTGTCAACATCAACAACACCGACTTTAATTCTTTTTTTTTGTTACAGAAACGAAATGAACAATTCCTGATGTAGAGGACGTGGTGTTGCCATGGATCACTGGGTGACGGCGGCTAGCTCTCTGCTAGCGTTCCTATTGTACTACAACACGCTGGACGCGGGATTCGTCTATGACGATAGGTAAGGCGCCTTTTGTATGTATCTATCTAACTATTTATCTAATCTGTCTATCTATCTAATATAATTATTATATGAAAACGGGATTTAATCACGTAAATAATAAGTATTTTTGTAAATACCTCGACGTTTCGGACGCGACTTTGCATCCATGGTCTCGAGAGGACTGAGGAGCGGGTATTAACATCTTCTAGCTGCACAGGTTTTCCTAACTACCCGCACTTCGTACGACTTGGTCCAGTTTTCTTATAATAATGTGTGAAAGTCGCGAAAGTTTGAATCAATATACTTATCTAATAAAATAATACCCACCTTTAAGCGAGCAATTCTTGTATGTATATTATAATCTGAATCTCGGAAACGGCTCCTACCATTTGTCATGAAATTAATTATGTAGGGGGTTTTAGGGGCTATGAGTCGATCTAGCTAAGTTTCATTCTTAGAAAACATACCAAAAAAATACTGAGCAAAGTTCGCTCATTCAGGTACTTTATTAAGCTTAGCTATAAAGACGTCGCAATACTATTGAAACAAAAAGGTAAATAAAAGTATATTCTTGTGTTCTGCTACTTACGTATACCTACGTATGTACTTCCTATAAATATAACTGTAAAATCTATAACTTCTTTTGATATAAATCAGAATCTTCAATTATGTAACTGTTGGAAAAGTTACTTTCAACAACGATCAAAATTTGTGAATTCAAAATAACATGTTAGGTAGCAAAATTTATGGATGACATAGGTAGCATTTGGATTTATTTTAGATTTTGCCTAGTAGTAAATAATGAGTTAAATAGTGTTTTTAGGTCGGATGTGTCTAATATGTAGGATAAATACACTAAGTAGGTATGCACCACACCATCTAGGCTTAATATAAACCTATATCTTCTTTTGTGAAAGGTATAAAGGAATTTGACTTCTACTCGTAAAATAGAGATGAAATTGTCCATGCGAACTTTATATTAAAATATGTATTAGTTAGACTAGTGTCTGTGCATTGAAGTAAAATAGCAAAGGTACCTAAATTAATTTATTTTCCTTAAAGATATTTCAACTTTTGCAAAGTAAAATTAACAAAAATCAATATGTTAAATAGGCCGTTTCTTAAAATGATCCAATTGAGTCCATAATGGAAAATATAACCAATTACAAAACTTTTGCGAGAAGTTTAACATTAACAAGCAAAGTTTAAGTTATTGATTGGGAAAAACGGGCCGATGATTTTGAATGTCCGTTTTATAAAATATTTGTTAAAGTGCGTAGGTGGGCACTTGCTTTATCCTAATGGAAAAATGTTACAAAAATGTTTTAGGTTCACAACACTAGACGATTGTTGGTTCTAGCAGTAGATTGGTGTCCAATACAAAGTATACTAATAATGCAAGAAGGCTGAGTAACTATTTTGATATATAATCTAAGCAACACGACCTAATAATGTTTATTTATTTAAAATTTTACGCACACAATCACATTGCCACCCCTAAATACTTTTGTTTTTTTTTTCATATCGAATTTCTCTTTAGTGTGGTAAACGTTTTTTTTCTTTTCTTTTTTCACATTATTACAATCACCGGTCTTAAAGATACGTTGTTTCTTATTCTTATTCTAAATAAGTATCTATAGCCAAACTCGGCAGAAGCACTTTAATCTTTACACAGCTCCAAATCTCATAGAAACTTTTAATTTTCTCCTTCCTCGGAATCTCCCGAAGCGATAATGACGATAGAACGGAACTTTTGTTCGTGTGCAACCCTCTCCAGTGTTTGGTAATTGAGGGCTTACGTGACGCGCCGCAGCTGGACGCCCCTCAAACAGTTTGGTGCCTTGCTCTGAGCTCAACTTTACCAAGAAGTTTCGAATCTACAATGCTCTTTTTTATTCTTGCCGTCACTGACGGCACATTTTTAAGCATTCGAACCAATGAGGCCTAACGGTATATACTTATTTATTAAGCGCCCAAACGGAAAGTTCTAGTCACTGCTGAAACTAAGGTACGAAAAAGTCTAAGAATAAATATTAAGTATCAAAGTAATTTGCAAACGAAATACCCCAAAATTCATGTAAATAAGTAAAGAGAAAGGCATCGTCCTTCGCACAATTTGCAATACAATGGTAGAATGTAAGAGATGATTTTTTCTCTCTGCATAGTAAGCGTGGGTTCGGTCCCTATAAAATTTTATTATTCAATCGTCTATATCCCTGGCTTTCCTCTTCAAAGTAGGTAGCACAAAGGGATTGAATGCATTAGAAATCAAATTATAGGTTCCGACTGAGATATATTTTTCCAGATGTTTCGTTGTTCATCTCACTTTAAGTGCGGGAAAAAGATAAAAACGTTAATGGGTGAAAATGGAAAGTAAACATTGGCGGAGAGCGTACAGGTCAATGCACATATAAAAGGCGATCTTTTGACCGCACCGGGTGGAGGGCCTCCGGCAAATTCACACATCACCCGGCGAGCCCGAATGTACGGTTCACAAAAATCAATCCCAAAGGATAGATTGGTACGTTTAAACGTGTCCATTATTTAGACGGTATTCAGGCGGCACGGAGGGAAGGACCGAGGCTGTAGGGCAGCGGGCCAATCGTTCGGGAAAACGTCGTGTGAGATCTGAGCTCGCGCGATCGAATGCGCGCCCGGGTAAGAAGGCAATATTTTATTTAAATTAAGCAGCGAGGGACGCGTGTTTGGATTTGTTATTTTGCAACGGCAGATGTAGGTAGGGGCTTTCATAGGCAAATAAAGGAAAATACTTTATTTTATTTTATGAAACCAAATCTGTATTAGGAACAATAAGCCGCAAGTAGGGTAACCGCCCCACAATACTCTTCAGTTAGGTGCATTAAAGGCTTAGAGCGTGAGGTTTGTTTTCAAAATAAAATCAGGTATTTTACTGAGTATCTGTTATATTCGAGGAATATACGACACATTTATTTATTCAAGTGCGTACTTCGGTATGCTAGAATGGAGTTAGATTGCAATTTTATTTTGCAGGCGGGCGATCCTCTCCAATCCGGACGTCATCGGGCACACACCGCTAAAGGCATTATTCGAAAACGATTTCTGGGGGACGCCGCTCACAGACCCAGGCTCGCACGGCTCTTATAGACCGCTCTGCGTCGCTACATATCGGCTCAACTATGCCTTTAGCGGATTCAAACCATGGAGTTTTCATTTCCTCAACATTATTTTCCACTGCATCGCATCAGCGCTCGTCGTAGTTTTAGCGCGCAGATTGTTACCGAGTTATTGCATGAGAGTGGGCACAGCTGTTGCTGGCCTAACATTCGCTGCTCACCCAATACACACAGAAGCAGTGGCGGGAGTGGTGGGGCGAGCCGACTTGGCTGCCTGTAATCTGTTCCTCATCAGCTTTCTGTTATACAGTGAGCATATAAGATTGCGAGAACAGCGCCACAAACGATTATGTAGACATATCTTAAAGAATAACTTGATGAGAAGAACCGTATCCAACACCGATCAGCCGTTTCGGTTGAGTTGCCACAGCTTGGTGCAGCATATTATGATGAACTTTCGACGACTGTTAAAGTCTGGTAAAGCGGGTCCGATGAAGATGTTGAACGCATGGGAAGGGAAATCTGAGACAGTGAGACTGAATAAGTGTCAATACAGTGGCAGTGTAAGTGACGAGTCCGGTGAACTGTTGCACTGGCTAACGCTCGCGGGAACTCTCTCCTTCGCCGTTGCTGCCACGTTGTGCAAAGAACCGGCCATCATGGTTCTACCTCTGTGTATATTTTATGACTTTTTGAGAGGCAGTCGCCAAGAAGACCTCTATGCCAAGGTAAGTTTAGCACGTATTGATGGTAATATTTATTAGAAATTATTTTAACGAAAGTTTTATCATTTTCATTTAAAAGCATTAAAAATAGGTTTTCATTCGCATAAAACGACAACAGAAACTGTATATTCTACTTACTAATATTTCAAGAAAATTAATCATTCTGTATCTAGTAGCTATTTTAAGAAAATGATAATTTGGACCTACTCTAGATATCGCCCACGAGCAAAAGCTCTCGTTGTTTCTAGGAAGTGTACTCTCATTTCATACAAAGTGTATTAGAAATAATTTTACAGACATAAATGTAAAACCACAGAGCTGACCCGACTCACATTATAAGCTCATGAGAGATCATTTTCCAAAAACTTTGATATAAAAGGGGATTCAAGTTTGTAAAGATGGAGGGCCGGTTGAGCATTGATATTATGTTGTGCCTCGTAGCCCAGTGCACATTAAATCCGCCTTTCATACACGTTTTGTGGCCTCGATAAAGAATAAATTGCGCGCCGAGATAAGTTCTTTTGTGTATCCGTGAATAAAACGTCAAAAAAAATCAGTAAGGTAGCATAATAACACAACTACAATTGAGCTTAGTAAGGAGCGTGATGCGAACCATTTTGAACTGCATCGTAGAGGAGCACATAATTCCACCGTTAAGGTCAATGAGGGTCATAAATTTCAGCTATTGAATAACAATATGACTGCAACCTGCACAATGTGCAAGTTTTGATTAAATTTCGCAAAGTTCACATTCTAGAGAATTAACCATAAAGCAGCTTTCAATTTAGCCTTTACCTATGGTTGTATATGATTCAAATTGGATTTGCTTATTTCTTATTGCACAGATTCTTTCCACTTAGGGATCTTGACAGTCAGGCTAAGTTAATAGCGCCCGTGTTTATTCCTCGTTGCTTTTTAATTTTCCACCGACTGCTTCTGCTCATGTGGGAAATACTCAAAAGATAATCGTATTCCGCGTCGCTCGGTGACTACATACATCACTTTCATTCAGGCGTCAAGTGGCTTTAGTTATTTTATTTCTCATTCGTGCGAGTTATTTTATTTCACGCGTGTTCAGGTTTTGCTTTCACCGTATTATATTTAAGTGGACAGCAAATCTTTTGGCAATTTATTCTGGTGTTTACAATTTCAATTTGACGGACGTAGGTACTTAGTTTGTCTTCTTCTAACTTAATATATTTAAAAAAATTGGTAATTGTTCAAAGCACGACGGATATGAAACAGTTACGTTTATATAAATGAAATACGCTTAGTATTTTTTTACAAATAAAAATAAATTCTTACGGAAAAACCGAATGGAGTAAAAAAAGGAATGGTCAAACCAAAAAAACCGCGTGTCGACAGACCAGCAAATATATCTAAGCACCAGGGTACCCGGATCCATTTGTTACGTTCAAATAACAAAGACACGGGTACTGAAAATAATTTGTTTAGGAATCTAAGCATTTTATTTGTACATTTAGGTATCACTTGTATACCTATTCAAGATATCTACCGTACTCGAATGAAGATGGGGCTTTAAACGAAAACTGTAAACAAACCTATACTGGTTTCTCAACGCCGATAGTTGTCCGAAGTAGTAGTACTGAGAAAATAGTTCGGGGTTAAATAATTGACGTGTTTGGGTTAACTTAACCCTTTAAATGCCAATGCCAGTCAAGACAGAATACTCAGTACAATACGGACCTACGTGCTGTGGATTAAGTTGCAAGTTCGTGTTCTATTTGTGGCAGATTTCTACGTGAAAGGGTCGTTTCAATAAAACATTATTTGATCAAATTAAATGGATTTAAAAACGAAGGAAAGGTTAAAGACTTCCAAGGTTATTGTTTGTCGAAAGTTTTTCATTTAGTAAGCAGTGGACAAACACTGTTTTTATTTGACTAACTATGACGTATTAATGTGATTCAATTCCGATTCAATTTTGCGTTTTAGCTGTCATTTTTGATACTTCTGTTATGGATCTGACAGCGAGCGATCTAACTTTGGTTCGGAATTGAATGAAGACGTCATGGTAAGGTCCTTGGAAGCACTTCTTACACTATGACTATAGCCTAACCATAAATAAGGAGTAATGTCTGTGATCTTCACTGTTGATTATGAGCTACACGCAGCCGACAGTTAGGATTTTATGAATTAAATAAATGTAAATTAGCTTTCTGCGTCGTAAAAAATGCCAAAGCCTTTGTAGTCTTTGAGCACAAGGCAAGCGGAGGTTAAAATAAAAACACAGCGTAATTGTTAATTGCTTTGAATCTGCGTAATTGAATTTGGACCAATAAAGGGGGACTATTTTGATCTACATCCTCTCCGGTTGCCCTCATTTTAGAGGCTTGTATTCGGTACGACTCCTGAGCATTATTGCTCGTGGGCAACCATTAATATTTATTGCTACAATGATTGCAATCTTTCAACGATCTTCTTAGATTGAGAAAAGAAAGAAAGAAACTATTATTACCTAGTTTTTTTTTGGAGTTATGCCGAAAAATTAAGTGTTGAGTTTTTAATTTCTAAACGACACTGAAAATTAGAACACTTAGAAAAATCCGAAAAGTAAAGCTATGGCGGGGATTGAGTTCTTGTTTGCTGATCAATAGTTGCATTTGCGTTTGATATAATAATACTTAAATATTGGATAAGAATGGATTTTACAAAAAATATCAATGTTCCGAAAAGTATCAATGTCAGTATAGTAATATCTACTTATCTGAACAGTGGATTAAGTACGTCAATAAAAATATTTTTCAAACGGTTTGAACTAAGTTTCGTCTTACCCAACGATCGCATAACGGTTAGTGCTATAAAAAGTTATTGTTTGTTTGCCTTCGTCGTAAATCAGCTGTCTGAAAATATTCTCATAACATATACATTGTAAACTATTTATGGTGAATCTCGTAAGACTCTCGCAAACAAACCTTTTATGTTTTCCCTTTACTGACGTTTTATTGGTATCACCATCGCAAGTTTAAGCGATCTCTTGCAATAAAGCGATAAAATAGTTAGCTCATACGTCGACAGAGCGAGGCGGGATCCGACGTACGTATCGACAAAAACATATAAAACAAACATTAAGCGAACAAACTTGCCAACTGCTTGTTTCTCTTTTTTCATATGATAGCAGCACAAGTGTTGCGATGTCATGATACATAAATGTTTGTACTTCACCAGTATGTCTCGGATAGAACTTTGTTGTGATGGCATATCTTTTACATTTACATGAAACTAGTATCTTGTAGATGAAAATAAAGTAAATAAAAAAGCACAACGGCGCTTTCTTCTATATATTATACAAGTATATCTGTTCCTGTTGTACTTTCTACCTATTTGCGTGGATCAGGTCGCCTAGAACTGCTTAAAAAGTTTTTATCGAAGAATTTACTAATCTGAAGTAGGTAAATTCAACATCACGTAGACTCTGGACAGGTGATTTGCGTGATTTTATCTTTTCTACGTAACACATTGTTTTACTTAAACTTACGTTTTTGAAGCAGGAGGCTTTGCCCCCTGACCCGCATTTTGGATCCGTTCTTGCTTCTTCATTATTGCATTGTTTACTTACAAAGCTATTCAAGAGAAAATAATTCTTTTGTACTTGTGTTTTTGATTGATTTTTGATTGACTGATGGAAATAGTAGGTACTATTTCACTTTTGATCTGGGGGCTTCGCCCCAGAGCTCCCCCCTGATACTTTGCTTCTTCCATTTTTTTTTCAACTGAATGACCCATTCTAATGAGATAAGTGTTGCTTTAGATATGTGGTTAAGCGGAGGGCTACGCCCCCCCACTTTCAGTCTCTTCTACTTGTTAGCCCATTTGATACTGTTTGAAGCTTTGTATATAGATGATTCTTCTGAATTAGACAAAAACACAATTTACATTTGCTCCTAATCAAAACTACCTTCCCAAACAATACAATGAAGCGAGGTTCAAATAATAACAATATCCGCTGCTATCCAGACCAACTCATTAAAAGCAGCCTCCATTATGATTATAAGATAATTAGCTCTGTAGGTAATACTTGAACACGATATTTAATTAATTAAGCAAGTATTATTTATAATTAAACGTCCTCAGTTGTCCAGACTACAGGAACAACTTTGTTGAATTTGTTTATAGTAAAACTGTTTAATATTTTTGCCCAAAAAGCAATTAGGTATAAACTTCAGTAGCATTTACATGGGTATCATCAGGCTAGAAATAAAAGACGCTGCCGGAATATGAAAGGAAATAAGTTGAACCTAAATGCGATATTAAATTGGAAGGACTAAAATGACAATTAAGGGCGGTCGAGGCATAATGTATGGCTGGTTGGGCAGGGTTTGACTCCAACTTCATAAAAGGGAAATGCCTCCGCCATTCCACAAGGGCCCCTTTTACGACACTTTCTGGCGAACAATGCACGGTTTCAGCTCCCGATAAATTAGTATCCTTTATTGATTTATATTCCATAATTATTGTAATGTTGCTATTCAGTAATAGATAATTCGTTGCTATTATTTACGATAATATTGATTCAGCAATGCAGTGATTGTCTAGAAAAGAAGTTGACTGTTTAACTTCTTGTCATTGTTTTATTGTAATGAGTAGTACATGAGATGTGACAGCAACTCTAATATCATCGAATGTAAGAGGGATTATAAGCTGACTGGGTTTTATTTAGCAGCACATGCCATGGAGCTTCCCTTGTCAAATTAGTAGGATATCGAGGACGAACGTGCAGACGCCTAAATAAATATTGATTAGCTGTCGCCTTACCCTCGACTCATTTGCTCTGCATAGAATTAGTATCTGGACCTTTCCGCGGGTAGCGCCCAATATTTATCCCATCTTGAGGACTAAAGCAATTTTCTGTAGCTCTCGCCATTAAATTAACATTTGGGCTTTTTCTCCTCCCGCCACCCTCCGTTCTTTGCCGGCCCAGGCCCAGTATATTTCAGCGGTCGCGTAATTTGTGGCTCGTAAATGTTCTGAAATTGGTCATCCCTTTGGTTGAGGTGAATTTATGGCCTCCTCGGTCGGCCTGTCGAAAGGGGAATTAATAAGTCCCCTCTAATGGTGAAACGTACCCTTGCCATCAATTTGAATGCCCCAAGATTGCCGTGGAGCACTGAAACGAGCATCTGGACATGAAATATCTCACTTACGAATTCTTATTCTTATTCATTTTGTGCTTCCGATAAATTGGATTCCGAACAAATGCCTCATTTTATTTCTCTTACAAGATAGGATCTTACTGTTCGCGGTGACAGACACAAATTGAATACATATTATAGATTGCCCGGACTGACGGATCGTACGCTTCAACGTTCCTTTTTAGGCTCAATTCACAAAGTACCTACTATGGGAGCAAGAATTTTTTTCAACGTTTCTCCGCGCTAGTAGTTACAGCGGCAGCGTCAAACACTTAGACAACTTAAAAGAGAATTCTAAATAAGTTCGTTTTTAACTGTTATTATTAGAACATATTTAAACGTAAATACCGCCTCATACTATTTTAAATAACTAATCACACTTCAGCAACTAACTGCCGTAATGCTGTCTATAAACAAACAAGTCCAACAAAGCCTTTATTTTTAACACAAAAATACGGGCACGAACTTCAGCGACCAATTTAAAGTTACATTGCAGTTTTGTTAATGGAATTGGGCTGCAGTGACTTGGCTACAGCAAACTTTGTCTCAAAATATCCTTGTAAGGAGATAAACAGACCTGGTTGTAAATAACATCGCTCGAACGCCTTCTTGTCTTGAGGAAAGAATAATGGTATTTTCTATTTCGTTAGGTCGCTATGTAGGTATAGTTATGTCCACTCGGATGGCTGCCAGCTGCGCCGCCCGCATCGCGCCGCTTCTAGTTGTCCCTCCCAGCTCCAAGGATATAGAGTTGCATGATGATAACGCGTATAATACTTCAGATTTAAAAGCAAAGCCCTGTTTTAGAATCTGATTAATTAACGTGGTCTTCAGATCTTGTCAGGTACCTTAAGCTTCATCTACCCCGTAAGGGATAAAGACGTGATTTCTGTGTAAGTATGTATTAAGTAATTAACTAAATATAAGCCAATAATTCAGTTAATTTTTTACAAAAAGTCTAATACTTTAAAGAAAATAATGCAAAAACCAGTATTAATTAAACACTTTACCACAAAGACACAAAAGCTAATATAATACGTGCTTTTTTTTTATGAAAACGAATAATATTATATGATTTGTAACATGCGTGTAATTCTAAAGTTTAGTCTTATTTTTGGCAAAACGCACGATGTAGAAAGAACCAAAAACTCGTTCAAATCTTCTAATAAATGGCACAAAGGTGCTAAAATATAGTGGACTATAAAGAATAACTGTAATACAAATCATATTATCCCGCGGACGCTTCCATCCTACTTTATAACGGTCCGATACTAAATCAAACAGCCGTGAAGTCCCCCCATACTTCCATATTTTCGCACCCAGACTACGTAGTATAATAGCTATTGACCAAATTTATCGACTCTCATGTCATAATTTTATCGTTATGTGGTGGATTCTCGTACATATGCGGCGGTACGCACTAGATAATATACGCTGAATTAATGTAAATCGGTGTCTCCCTGAATTGGTGAACAGTTCGGTCGCTTATCGGTAGAGGCAAGGGTGATTCAGCCCTACCTAAGTAGTGCCTAATCGACTCTGCAGATATTCATTATTTTTAGATAGATACCTAATTTAATGTTTGGCCTGCTTAAAAAACTTTTTTCGAGGTCGTTGTACGCCGGTTTACACATAATTTACCAAATAATATTTCTTTATACGAACGATAGCGTTTTTTAGAGTAAAAATTAATAATCTGCTACACCTGCGGTTAAGTTTAATCATTAACTAAAGAAAACATACCCTACTACTACTTAGTTGTGATCAAGTGGAATGTTAACGATAGAGTCATAGAATTCCATAAAGCAAAGTTGCTTTTGTTAATAACTATACTTAGTTCAAGCCCATATACTTAGGCCTGTCCATTTCCTTTTTATTATGAACGAGTATAATATTCTACTTAAAGATAAATCAATACAATAGATTAAAATGAATAACAATACGCGCTGAAAGCAACGACTTCTTTTCTTCGATTCGTTCCGATTTTAATTCCGGCGTTAATTTCAACATAATATTAATATGTATAAACCGAAACTGATCCCAGCCCTCATCAGAAAGATTAGAAGCGTTCAGACCACTAATTAACGTGTTTCGTGTTTACAAACTGTGAGTGCCATAAACACCTTAATACCCAAAGCGTTTGCTTGCTCACGTATGTCCTCATTCAAAAAGAAACTAAGCAGAGAATCCGGAACGAGCAATCACAAAGGAACGGAAACGAGAGGCGAAGGCTGTCTCTTGTGCGCGTTGCGGCGCGACATTTTATGATAGCAACCATTATGGCTTTGGCTTTAACTAACGCACAGTTTATCGATTCTGTCAATAACTTATTTCATTTCTATAAACTTTGTATAAACTTTTTATTAACTTTCAATGTTTGTATATTTCGTATGTTCGGGTCAAATGCTAGTGGATTTGATCTTCTTCCATTGATCGGATTGAAGTGAAATTTGACATAAGTATTTGTAAGTTCAATGAATATCAGATAGATCCAAAAACATCGTCCGGGAATTATGATCACTGCGCTCGGGAGACCATCATAACTTGATCTAATCACGTCCAAGTATTACACGGAATCAGAATCAGATATCGTGCCATTTGGCGATTCGCAATAAAATACACTCAATCGTCTTCTGCGGGTTGGCGGAAGCCGATATCGGGTGGGGGGAGCTCAGCAGCTCAGTGACTTTTCTGTGCGCGAGTTTTAGGGTATTCTTGCGGCCGCAGGATGTCAGTGGAGCTACTCCAACGTTCGAAATTCGCATTACATCGTCCCTCTCATTCTCATATTAATGATCATTAGTGTGAGGGAAACGACACGAAACAAACTTCTAATTTCGATGTACAAGATGGTACAAGACCAGTTGTGCATCGCGGGTGGTCAGTACTATACATACAATTTTATTGCTTAGGTTATAGCGCAATTTTAGAACTTTATATCAATACAGGATACAAACTTAAAAGAAGAAAGATTTAATAGCGATACGTAAGTACGAAAATAATCACGAGTAAAAAGTGACAGCATCAACCTTTTGCAATGTATGTGATTAAGATATTGTAAAACTAAAGCATTTTTTTCTTCTCGTTCATGTACTGGTACATATAACACTCACTGAAAATAAATATTACGCACGATTTTTTTGTTGAAAATGTCCGTACTAGTCGGTCACAATAGAATTTATTTATCGGTCACAGGCGTTCGAAGTTCCTTAATCTAAAATCGATGGAAACGACGCCGAACAAAGTTACGAATAGTAAAAGTTTGCAATCGAAAAAGTCAAACCTTTACGTCCAACACCTGCGTAAATAGTGCTCTGTTGATAAAAGGCGAGCTGGAAAAATATAAACATCTAGAACAGTCTGCTTTAATCATAGATGAATTAACCAACAGAGCGGAAATGTTACATAATTTGTGTTATACGGCGAATGCTGTATCCTGACCGAACACTAACGTTGAGCAAGCAGATACATAGTATGATCGATATCAATGGTCAATTTTTAGTCACGTGGCATAATGAATGTAATGATATGTAACTGACCTGTTTAAATTTAAGGAAATACGATTTCACGATTTTAATAGTTATGCTTTGTTCCATGAAGGCGACAAAGAAATATTTATCGCGAAAGACTAGTCATCACAAAATGTTTTGCAGAATTTGGGTACTCCGTATTAGTACTCTATTCGTATATTCCTTTATGGTTTCAAACTATTATTAGGTGTACCTAAATAGAAGTTGTTTGGTGACAAGCTTTTATTCCAACTGAAAATACGGCACAGATGCTATTTTAAGTGGATTAAACGGCAATAGGTGGGCGATAATCCTAATATTCAATAAGTAGGTATACCGAACAAGAGACAAAAATAAACTTTTCGGAAATCCGACTAACTCAAACCACGATTCAATAAATTGATTGCGGAGGATGTTGATAGGTTTGCCGTAAATACATTTTAGTTTAAATAGTAAAGCGCATTACAAAATTTATCAACTATCAAAGGTCCCTCTCACTCTTAAATTAATGGCTTTCAGTGTGAGCGGAACGGCACGAAATGAGCTTCGAAAATCGAATTTCGGAGTATAAGACCATGTCTATGCAAATTTCGGGATCCAAAATCGTTTGTATTCACCCGGAACGTAGAGAATCTGAAAAATTATTAGTCGATCCAGCTGAAATTCAAATTTAGGAAGATAGCCAAACTCTATAAGTCATGTAAACTAAGACGCTGCCGCTAGCGACAGAGATATCATTTTTTACAAATAAAGTATTATTTACCCCATCACTAAAGCAGCAGTTGTATAGTGGAAAAAGTCAATTTGATAAATGTTTTCTTTTTGTTTGTTAAATGCAAGTTAAACGGTTGACTGACTCCCTAAGAGCGATTATGAATTTAGTAGTTCTGGTTTATAAATACCGTAGTGTGGTGTCTATTTTAGTCTCAGTAGTCTATGTACTTTGTCGGGAATAAACCATAAGTTTATTAAACCAATTTCATACAATTTAACACAACTTTCATTTTAAATTGTTCTGAGATCTGATAGATTGTGTAATTTGTAACCGCTTTGATTTTCCACAAACAGTCGCGCCGTTTGTCCATTTACTTGACCTCGTAGACTTTAAACGGATTCTTCTTTGAAAGCATTGAAAGACCATCTTGTGGCAAATAAAGTTATGATCAAGAAAATGATAACGCTTTGAAATTCCATTTCAATTTCAATTCTAAATGCTTGTCATAAAACGGAACTCGGATTATTTTACCCATAGGCCAAAAGCGATTGAATAGAAAGTTGCAAAAAATATATACTTAATGGTATTTTATAAAAGTGTACTTAAACAAAATAAGTTTATAATATTATTGTCATTAAAACATTGTTTGCATTTTAGAACTGCAGCTTTGTGAATATTATGCTATCGTAGTTGAACTTTCCATTTATAAAATGTTTTGTTTCATTAAAATTTACAGTATTACCTAAGTACCTACTTAATCCGGTGCAAGGTTTCTAGACGAGATTTTTCGATGCGAGAATTCCCGAGAAACCTAATCGATACGACAAAAAAGTCAAAAAATAAGGAACCCTAACCCACACATTATTCAATCTATATCCGCACTAAAGATACATTTAGTAATAATTAACAACAAAAATAACTTTTGCTTGCTTTCATACCATCGAGAAATGAACGTTAATTATTATAATAACCTGATGTTGAACATTCTTGCTCATCCCGACAACGTTACAGGAAACGGTTAATTTGGGCAATAATAAAACATCGTCATATAAAATGAGCGAAAAACTATGACAGACTCGTAGGTAGGTAAGTAACAATTTATCCATTCATTGAAATGAATTGAATATAGAGGTATTATGTTATAATTTTTCCCAATAGTTGCCAAAATATATTTATACCCCCTTATTCATAAACGCTTTATAGGCTTCTGCTAACTTAGCAATCGTTTGTCCCTATCTGTACTTGTCAAAGTACAGATAAGGACAAACGATTGCTAAGTTAGCAGAAACCTGTAGAGCGTTTATGGATAAGGGGGTTAATCTTTATACATTTTGTGCTTCAATATTATTGGATCAGTGTGAAATGCATTTATGAATCAAATAATAATTACTCTCACTCAAATAAACTTACTGTAAGTTGTATTTTTTTTAATAGTCTATTATAGTGTCCCACTGCTGGGCAAAGGCCTCCACTTCTTTCTGCCACTCGTCCCTGTCAAATACATGCTCCTGCCACCCTTTTCGATACGAAGTTGTATTAATAATCTTTTTTTTTATTCGTGTCTTATAAATTTGAGATTTTTAACCGCAGTTATCGGAATAAACAGTAATAAAGTGTAGCTTGTTATATGAATATGTATTGGTTTTTCAACTACTTTTGTGATTGTCATAAATAAAAACTTTCTTTCTTTCTAAAAGAAAATTGAATTTAACGCAGAAATGACCCTACCGTTGTTTTGATGCTATTCGCACTGCATTTAATAAATAATGGGCCAACTGCACTGTTTGAGCCACAATAATGACAAGCAATGCTCAATAGAATCTATTGAGATAAATATACATTATCAAATACCACAACCTTTAATCCCTTAATCATAATGTAAGTATCCGGATTGCATGAAATTGAATTCAGTCAGCGACAGGTAAACACTGCTATACGTATATATACCGCGCTTTGCCATATACAAAGCTCAAATATAGGAGATCGATCTTAGCAGGTCAAGTGGAATTCATCCCATCTTCCCATTACTTCGTATTTCAGCATTTATCTGGTTACATTTATATTAAACTAGCTGTTGCCTGCGACTTCGTCTGCAAAGAATTCGTTTATCGCTATCCCGCGGGAACTACGTAATTTTCCGGGATAAAAAGTAGCCTATGTGCTATTCCAGATTTTTCTCTATCTATGTGCCGAAATTCATCCAGATCCGTTGGGCCGTTCTGGCGTGATTGAGTAACAAACAAACATCCATCCATCCATACTTTCGCATTTATAATATTGTTTTGTATTTGTTTTGTATTTCGAAATTCGATTTTTGTATCGTACCGTTCCACTCACTCTTGTAGCCATTAATGTGAGAGTGAAAGGGATGACAGTATGAAACGAAATTCGAAATCGGAGTTGCCCCCTGCAAGTTAATCTGTGAACACCAACGGCTATAGCCGATGCATCGCCAAAAACACTGAACCGTCAAAACAATTGCATGCATAAAAAGCGAAAAAGAAATGGAAGGTTTACTTTGTTAACGGCAGTAACATTTAAGCACTTTGTTCACAAACGTTTCGGTTTCCAGTTTTGTAGGTATTGCCTCAGTATGAAAGCAACCCATATGTACCGTGATGGTTCTTATTTGGTTTCCTTGAATAATTTAAGTCTTAAGCTGCGCATCTGTTTGAGATGTGCGAGGTAAGAGAAAATACTGTTTTTGAGGTTTAATAGCAAATATTTTCAATTTGTACCTAATCAAATTGAAAAAAGAAAAAAGGATGTTTCCAGGAGTGTTCCAGGACTTTATTTTATCAAGAATGATTTTTGCCTCGTGGCACTCTTAATAACTGCTTATAACTATATCTAATTTACTGAAAAGATGTATAGTTTCTGTTCAGCTTTTGCAAAAAGTTTCAGACATTTCTTTTACGCCGCAAGTGACATCATTCTAAAAAAAAAATAAGCAGCCAACGGGGAAATGTATGTGCTTCGTGAGATATGATATCGATATTTATGTTTCACGTATTGTGCTATCAAGAGTTAGGATGAATGATCCATCATTGTATCTGAAGTTAATAAGATGTATGTGACAGCAAACAGTAAAATAATTTTATTGCACGCACTTGAGGCAATCGCTAGTAAAGTCTCGTAAAGTATGGAGCCCTGCGAGTAATAAAGCAGAAATACAGTGGCAATCTCAGTCGCGCACTCCTCCCCTCTCACCGATCCACCCTAATGCCACTACAAACTCTGCCACACGTAACACATTGATAATAATAAACTGCAGCAATATCCTTTGGAAAATGTGAAAAATTTCATCAATAATACTATTCCACTTTGAAATGGGAAAGAATGGATGAAACACAATTACTTAAACAGGAACTCGACACAAGCGTCCTATTTCTTTCTCGCCTACTACAGTAATGGGTTTGCTGCTCCCTCCTCCGAGTACTAGAGGCTGCGACGCCCCCTCCCGCCTCGCCCCTGTCTCCGACGCCGTCGGTGCCACCAACAATGACCTCGTATTTCAGACGGAATTGCTCAAACATGGAACAACGAAAACGTGGAATAGCGTTTGGAATATTTTATATAATACACATACAGTTGCGTGAAATATCAACGGCGGTGCGCCGGGCTCGGGGCTTGCACCGCAATTCCGCTCTCTAGGTCGAGGCACTCGCGAATTACAGAATGCTTCAGTGCTATTTCTATAACATACCTACATTTCCACAATTTCAATATTCAAAAGGTATCATAACTGAATGTTGAATTGGTTCAATGACATTTTTTTTTAAACACCCCACGTTTTGATCGATTTATCATACAACACACAAAACACTTTTATGCCAAATTAGCTGTTGCCCGGGGCGTCGACCCGCTGCAATTTTTTTTTCAAAATTTTATTTTATACAAACCTTTTCCAAACAGTAACGAACGCAACTAAAAAAGAATTAAGTATCAAATTCGGTGTAGTCGTTTGGAAGTTTAAGCGAACATTTTATTTTTTAAACAACATTGTCATCTCATAGGTAGTAATGCGCCGCTTCTTATGGGCACCTGGAACAGCAGACAGATTGCCGATGCGTAAAAGTTCTTGTCAACTGTTTGATCAAGCAAAATAGGAGATACAAAGTTGATTGAGAAAGAAAATTAGTTACAGAGATAAAAAAGCGTTGAAAATAAACCCCAGTTAATTTCACCGGCGGCGTAAAATAGATTGCGAGGAAATAAACTCATAAAAACGGTTTCATTACATCTTTTTCCCGTCGGTGTTCGTGGAAACATTAAACTTTAAACACTTCTGGGCTCATGGGATTTCGACGTTAATTTCCTAGACCACACCTATACATTTTTAATTATTTCATTAAACAACCGCTATTTTGTAAGTACACTAAACACAACACTTGTACACTAAACTTGCGCTTGCCAGAAAAAGATGGAAAATTTATTAAAATGTTTCGTTTGTTTCCCTCCTTGTCTATAGGTTAGACTGGACAGGCTCATAACTGACCAAAGTTTCCAGTCAGTTTCAGTATAAATTCAGTTTAGATCAAACGATCATCCGATCAACCATCAAAGAGTCAAGTCAAAAGTGATTTATGTGAACTTGGGGTACTAAACTGGAAGCTTATTGTCTAACTCGCTCGCAATCGCCATCGTGTTTATTTTGACAGTTCATGTATAAATGTGACAGCTAACTGATTCCGATGCCGATTGTCAACCCATACATGAACTGTCAAAATGAACACGATGGCGATTGCGAGCGAGTTAGACAATAAGCCTGCGGGTTACAGTGGTGGTCAAAAATCATCATCTACAAATTTAGATCAAACAATTATCAGATGCATCAGATGTAGATCCTTTGCAAACATCGGCTTCAAATTTCTGTTGTTTACACTATGAACTGTGTAAACGTCAAGTCAGTGACCAATTTAGTGCTAAAGCCTTTGTTCTGCTAAATCTGAATACCTGAATTGGTACCGACAGGCTACCTGGCGTAATATAATATGTTCGACGTATTATGTGGATGTGGATCAGCAGTCAACAAAGCCCTTTCTTCCACTTGAATACAAGAACTTAAAATAATAAATGTTATATCAATGTTAATAATACGAAAACTTAAGCTTAAGATAATTAATTTAATCAAGCGTTAAATTGCGGAGGTAATGAGTAACGAAAACCAGAGCCCTATTTTATAAAGCTACAAGTTAAAATTTACAAGCGGAAGTCTCTTTCTGACCCTATGTGTTAGATAGAGACTTACGCTTGTAAATTGTATCTTGTAGTTTTATAATATAGGGCTCAGTTTTCTTGTTTCATAATCAACATTACTAATTTTAACTAATAAATACGAGTTTTAAATATCTGTCTTTTTAACTCTCTTTAGCTGCTATCTAAAGTCTGTACAATAGTGATTGCTTACCATTTAGTGACGCACGATTTAGTTTCGATGTTAATTCTATGTATTTTGACATATTCCCTACTAATATTATAAATACGAAAGTACTCTGTCTGTCTGCCTGTTACATTTTCACGCTTAAACCTCTGAAACGATGTATCGGTAAACAACATTGAGTTATACTATAGTAATTTCATATTATTTGTTTTATGCGGCTGTAACCAGGTCTTGATTTTTAAGAAGCGACTTTTAATAAAAATACGAGCCAACATTATTATTAATACCTCGTTTCTAATGTAATATGTACGAAGACTATACTTAGTATAATTTTGCTAACACCAAAAATCTTAAGTGTAGCAAGCTGTTAGTGGTTGAGTCAATAAGAGTGCCTGTTTCTAAAAAAAAACCATTACGTTTGTTTATTTCATCCGTTTCATCACATTAAGATTAGCGTACCGAATGCCTATATTTAGGTTTGAGAATAACGTACCTTAGAGCAGCTCTCCGCTAGATTTTTCTCTGGATTATGATCATTTGCATAAGCTAAATTACTTTTGTCCCTCTGATCTAGCTACGTTGGATGTGGTAAAATGTTCGCTTATTCGCTATTTTTAAAATTAATGAAAGAACTTAACACTTATTTATGAGGGTTCATAAAAATAGGATGCGCATTTTTATTGTCATTGCCTTAAATTAAATATACTTACTAAATCTTTTATATGACTATTACACTGTAAATCAGTGTTCAGTTAATGGCGAGAACTGCGCACTCATTGTAACATCCTACAGATATAATGACGTAAAAACCACATATTTACAACACAATGGATAACTCACGTATAAAAGCCGAAGAATTGCTCCGACAATTGTTTCGGACTATTTCGAAGCCCTTCATCAGGGAGCGCTCGCCCCGGCGGCAGCGAAACGAACACTGCGCGCCAACGCTCGGCTTGCGCGGCTACTCGGCGCAGCTGACATCGGCGCACAACTACCCTCATTTTTATCGTCATTTTTATTATAGTCTAAAGTAGGGCAGCACACACACACACACACGTTGTGTTGTAATTATGTGTGGGTCTCACCTCACGGTAGTTTCATGTTGAAAAACGTAAAAACCATTTAACTTTCCTTACAATTGTAGCTAACAGATAATAATAATAATACTAGTTGACATAAACCTAATCTCACTTCTAGGAATACGCCCAACATTTTTATTGGATACAAACGTAAACTAAGTTACGTAGAATAAAATGATTACCTATTATAATATTAACAAGTGAGTTAGGAAGATACCTACTACGCAAAAAGTCCTCGGTCTTTAATTTATCCCACCGGAATACATTTAATGTTTAATGATCTCTTTGCGGTCGATTCGTTTTTCATTAACGTTTCATTTAATTGGAATTAATGTTAAAACAAGTTGTTTGTCGCGGACTCTGATTAGTTTGGACAATTCAGCGATGCGATTTTATGTTTAAACCTTTGTTTAGTGTGGCAGACAGGCTTTTGCCCAGTAATGGGATACTTAAAAAGGCTATAAAAAGAGTAGGTATACCTACATTTAGTACCAAGCAGAAGGCATAATTTAGTCAGAGTTTTTTTTAAATAAATAACAACAAACACGAAAGTGGGTAACTATGTACCTAATGCCGAGAAGCTTTTCAAAATCTATGACTATTAAAATCGACAAAATATGTACGTGATCTACACTACAACTAATTTGGTTAACTTTATTACATCAGGAACACCTGTTTGAACGACGGGGGTTCTTAAAAATCATGTCACATTGCGCAAATGTTGGCCTAGTGTCATTATAATGCCCAAAATCATCCATGTACAATTCGCAAACAATATATCTATAAAAACTTTATGTTACCATTTGCCACGAAAAACAAAGTTCTGTATACCAGTGAAAATTTTAAATATTGTCAGTTTTACTTTTGTAGCGCGCCCTGTAGGGCGCTCTGTAGTACGAGTATGATTCCTTGAAGAACGGATGACTGGAAAAATCTTACTCGGCTCTCATTCTATTGCATTTGAACGAGATGCAGTAAAATCCATTATGCATTAAACCCTGCACGTACTTAGTACAGTAATTATATAAACAGATTGCGAATTGCGTGTGTAATGGTACGGCTACATTAAGGGGTGAAGATTCGTGTCGCGCAGTCGCTATAGAAAGTTCGTGATACAACGAACACGAACTCCATGGCCACATATATATACTGGCTATAAATGCTTCAGGAGAGCTAAATCGGTAAATGAATGAGTGAATTGAAATGCAGTTTTGAAGTGTAGCCACTTGCACTAACTTTGTCGCGACAAAATCCCTTTGATGTGCGGTAAAAAAAAGACGGGAGCCCGAACACTATTCGAGTTCGCCCGAATGATTCGCGTTACAGTGAACTGCGTGGCTATACATGTTGTGACAGGTCAAACATTAGCCGAATCCCGGTAATGTAGCCGCACCATAAGTGCTTAATGTGCTTTTGCTGTTTCGCCTTGACAATCTGTATTAAGTTAACCATTATCCTACGTGCTCTGAGCAAAGTTTTAATCAGTACGAAACGTGACGGTTTGATCAGCTATTTTTAAAAATGTAACGTTTTTGTGCAAATTATAGCTTACTTCGGTCTTTGGAAAGAGACAATAGGCGTCACATAAGTTAGAGAGAGACAACGCTCTACGAAGCCGAACTTATCCGAGAAGATCGATGTGCAATCTGTATGGCCGAGTACTAGTATGTAGGTATGGGTTACTCTTGTTTTAATACAGTTTTCCAACGTTTGAAATCGGTAAAAACGCTGCGTTTCTGTTTTCGTGTTGTTTTCCACAGCTATTTGTAACATAATTATATTGTTATCAGGTTTCTTTTAAACCTGTCCAGCACCTGCAATCCGGTGATTAATTTATAAACAGCTAGTTTTCAAGTTTCCCTCTAAATTTGTAGTAATTTTATGACTGTTACACACGAACGTGTGCGTTACGGCGTCGTATTGTAAGGCGGGCTCTGTTATATGAACATTTTATCGGCATTAAATCCTTTCTTTATGTCCTGCTGAGGAACTGAATATTAAATTCGAGTTCAAAATTTAACAAACTAGCTTTTGCCCTCGACTTAGTCCCCGCAAGTAACGTCAAAGTGACATATTCTCTTCATCCATTAAATGTAGAGAATAATGTTTATAATTCCTCATATCTAAGGCAGTAATTTTAAAGCTTCTTTGAATAGATTTGATGTTTTTATCCAGACTTGACTTTAACGTGGCAAAAAATGATTTTGTACAAACATTCCATTTTAGTTATCCTTCAAAGTAATTTCGCTTTTGAAGCATTGTGATCAAAATGGAGTAAAATAACGTTAATTTTTTTTAGGTATTACTTAGATTTACAATACGAGGACGTTTCAGTAACTTGAAATAATGCTTGATGAAATTGAACCCTTCCCTTGGATCGAACCCCTGCCCGTGGCATTTCCCGAGACAGTGCGGATTACCCTTGTTTACTTTCTAAGTCGGTATAAAGCGAGCAGGCTGTTGACTCTGACTGTCACGGTAAATACCGGTATACCTTTATTTGCTGAATGGACGTAATATACCGCACCGAACTAAACTATATATGATGCAACTGCACGATATTGTTGTTAAAATACGTTATTGGCTATTTTGTCCCGCAATTTCGTCTTCATTTCGTGAAAACTACACTTTTTCAAGGTAAGGTTGTATTTAAAAAATTGAATACACGTATTAACTCCCAGGGCCCAGGCCTGGGGTATGAGCCTACACTAACGAGCAAAAAATAATGAGCACAAATAATTAATGGAAAGTTACATATACCAACTTATCAAGTGACTCAAGTCATTATTTTTGATCATCCAGTGTATTTATTTTAAAAAGAGACCTGGAATCTGATGAAGTACTACAGTTGTACTACCTAAAATAAAATTTTCTGTCACAGACAATTTAACTATAAAATCTTGGGTAGTCAGTTTCTTTGGCACACACCGGAATATTTCCACCCAGATAAGCAAAGTTGTGACTTTTAAAAAGTATACAAAAATTAGTATTAAAAGTTTAGTTACCCTAATACGAATGAAATTAGTTACCTACTTCTCTTATTAATAAAAAAATTCTTTACATTAAGTTCATCATATAAATGGATTTACCATTATTACTAATTTTGTGCAATAAAACTGAGAAATCAACGCACTTCTGCAAAGTTTATTTTAGTTTAAGCCTATTTTGCAAGTTACCAAAACGTTGAACAGTCGGTAACAAGAACAAAGCAAACCATTTCACGGAGCTGTACTTAGAGTACGCCTAGCTAGTTAAGCACGACTAACGTTTTCGTTATAATTTGCGGCTCATGTCAGAAAAAAATATGTTTTAATATTACGCGCTATACGTGCTGTCAAAAAGCTGAGCCGCGAAGAATGATTGAGTTGACTGCTACGTAGATACCTATAAACATGTTGGATTCGGAAGACCGGTAAAGTTACGTTCCCTGCAGACACGATTTCTCTCATAATATTATTTGCCTCTGAAAATACGTGACTCGAATACCACCATTTACCGACCTGGATATGACTATAAGAATTTGTTGGCTTAAGCAAGTTGCGCCTCAATAGTTAGTTACCTATAATATTACGGCCGCTCGTGTTTGTTTTATTCCCATTACGAAGATAGCCAGACTACCCAAAGGAACGTACAAAAAATTGGTTAGAACTCCTGAACATTTTATTATGATGGTGTTCTTAAAGGTAGACATTTAACGCTTGTAGTTTTATACCACTTTAGAAATTTTCGTTGTACATACCTACATACATACATATCGTCACACCTTTTCCACAGGGGTAGGCAGAGACTACTTTGTTCCACTTGCTACGACCCTGACATACCTCTTTCGCTTCATCCACATTCATCTCTTCATACATGCTCGTCGGTTTCGGGTACTGACCTGGCCTTTTTCCAAAACGTCCCCAATTTCGTTTCGTTGCAATAGAGAGTTAGATAGAGAGAGTAGAAGTCGTGTTGTATCAGGGTGTCAAAGAATATAGTTACATGGAAATTGCTCCACTATTAACTGATAAATAAAGTACGGATCTTATGAAGATAATTGAATTTTTTAGGAACGTTGAATGTAAAATCTTCTGATGGTATTTTTGTGCAAGATTATGCCAAAAATAATTTTACATTCCATTATTTTCTCCATCTCAATTTTAGTACGTCTTAAATTTCACTATAGAGTCACTGGGAGCCCTCCCGTAATTGTGTTTTTAGGTTTGGTTAAAAAAAACAATGTCCATTTCTTTGTTTCTCTTGTTGCTCTTGTAATGTGATGGCCGAAATTAAAAAAGCTTTTTCCTGTTCCAGAGATTTCGTCATGTAGTTATGAGGGCATTAAAGTTAATGGACCCCTCGGCACCGTCGCCCACCCCGGTGACTTTATGAGTTTATGGCCAGGTATCTCGGCGGCAACATTTTTATTTCTGACTTATTTCGTCTTTGAAAGCTTTTACTGGTTAACCTCACAAATTCCCCTAATTTAACAAATTGAACATAACGCCCCCCTACGCCGCTCTAAGATGTACATAATGTAGCGCCTGTATTCAACATAATGAGAAGTTTGGTTGCTGAGTATTAGATTTCGTTCACTGTTATTATTACAGCGGATAACTGAGCCAAATAATGAGAGTTATTAAGTCATCACATTATCATCATTTTTGCCCTACATACCACTGATGAACACAGGCTTCCTCTAAAGATGAGTAGGCTTGGGTGAGGACTACCTCAGTGTAATATATACCTAAATTTCGGGAGATAGTAACAATGACAGTGTTGCCATCTGACATAACCTTTATCAGTATTTTATGGGGTGAAACATCCGTGTTGTCAGAGAGTATAATACCTGTAGATACAGAAATATGTGGTGTAAACGATGAACGGCCTAAAATGACAATGCATTAGTACACGGAAATTGGTAACGCGTTCGCAACGTTTCGGCACGTCGATAGACGACAGCGTTGGAAGGTAATTCTTATCGATACCTTTTTAGATTAGGTTGGTGAAAGGATTTCTGAAAGTTTTTTTTTACCTTAATCTGAGGGTGTTTGATTTCATTCGTGAAAGCGAGAGCGTAAGCTAATTTATAAGCTCGCACGCGAGTGACTTACTACTTACCCATCCCTTCTGCCTAGCGAATGTTTGGGATTTAATATCCTCGGTCTAAATATTTTTCTAGGTATGCCGAGATGAGTTTCATGGATACCGTTCATATATCAGACTCATGTTGGACTAGTTTGCGCCTACGGCTTCGACTTCGTGGAACCAATCCCTTGAGAAACTTGAAAAATCTGTCCTTATTATTTGTCTACATTACAAAGGGACAATTTTCTGTGTTCGATATTAATATTAAGGCTTAGGGGCGTAGACGAATAAGTCAGTCAGTTAGACAGAACATAATCTATTGAGCATACACCGACGGACAAAAATCGGTTAACTTTTAATGAAAGGTTGTATGAAAAGTGACCGGTTATTTTCAGTCGTTAGTATTACATATTTTATTGCTTATCTTTTACTCGGGCAAAGAGTTGATAATCTATACAACCAACCCAAGGAGGCTTCTAAACTTCTCAGTAACATTAGAAAGCAGTTGCATTTTTTGCTGTTTCTGTCGCTGCTAGCTTGTTTTCGTTTACTGTGAGCGCGACGGGTATTTTCAGAACCTCCTGCGCTTTGACACTTCGGGTACCCCATGCAGATTCGTTACTTAAAGCCGCGAGTTTTTTCAAAAGGACTGGCAAATGAGCCGGCATTTACGAGGCGAGGATGGTAATGTCAGCCAGCCAGTAAATTTTCCAGATAAGCGCCCCTCTGACGGCTAGGCCAAGCGCGCTCGCTTATTTCATTAAGTTATTTGCTTTGACTTCAAGTTGCTGCCAACGCAATAGTCCTCGAGTAGCGCGGGGCTACTAAATAAACGTGAGCTGCACATATCTTATTAGAGGCGTATTGTTTGCGCTCCTCGAAAATTGCCTACGTGTTATGACTGTAAACCAAATAGCGTACGTATAATTTACAAGGATTTTGCTTACAGGTTAAGTTTGTGACTCGATAAAAACCAGAACAATATTTTGAGGTAAAATTCACTAAAAAAAACTCTACATTTTTTCCTTATAAAACGGCTGTTTGTTTTCCCCTTATTAAATTTTCTTTCTTTTACTTTGGCAGCTTGAGTCTGTTACGCTGAAGTCAGTTTACGCATGTCGAGTCAATGTGTCACATGTTACGCGAATGCTTTTAAGCACTCACGAGTACTTACGAGTATTTACTTAGTTTGACTTACCTCATACTTACCTACGCGAAGTGATGATCACGTATAATGACATTTTAACGAATATAAGGTTACTTTCTAAGTAAAGTAAAGCTAAGTTCATTCCCTGTATTAAGAAACTTATTAAAAAAACAGCAACAGAGCTAGTAGTATAATTAACTTACCTACTTATAAATAAGTTAGTTATTTCCCAGTACCAGCATTAAAAAACCAATGACAGCTACTCAACGAAAACAATCTTGTTACTAAATCCAACCTTTGTAAACACGTTAAAAAGCAAATCAATCCTTATTCGAAAAGAGCGCATTTCCCAAAAGTGAGAGAAGATTCATCTATAATTCAGTTTTCATGTTCCGATTGAACTAATTCGGCGCGTCAAGTTGCGCTGAGATCGCGCGAGGCCGCTGGTGGCGTAAATTGTGCTGGAAATCCGAACCGGCGTCGTTAGTTCTGCGTGGGTTTCCCCTGGGCTACATCGGGCAGGGGACGCGGTACCTCCATAAATCTTTTCCACCAGCCTCCCGCAACTAACAAGCCAGCACCTCACTCGACTCGCTATCAAAACCCTCCGCACTAAATAATCCCGCAAACTTTCATAATAACGCCACTTTAAATAGACATAATAACTAATAGTGTTTTCGTATTAATCATTATATACGTATTTGGTAAGGGGTTGACAGTAGGTGCTTCTGGTAATTTAATAATCTAAAGGGACGTCTCGACGCCGCTGTAAATCAATTTTATCGGGCTGCCGTCATTGTGGATTAACATTATTACAGTTCTCATCAGATATTAATTACACCTATGATGATGAGCGAGATAGTTCGTATCACTCAATTGAGTGAAGGTCGTACATAGAGGTGCTTCCATGGATCTATATGGAAGTGGATTAAGTAAATACAGTGGAATGTATAAGAATCGTGGGTGTCAGTTTTTGAACAGATTGTCCGCGCATTTCAAGTTAAATCGGAATCGTGAAATCACCTTTTGCGTTTCTTGAAACGTTTTGAGAAATTATTTAGGTACTAGAAAGGTTAAACGTAAATGTTGCGTGTCAACAATTGAGAGTAGCCAGACGGACCGGCTTTCTAAATTACTTTGAAAGAAAAGCAAACAAATTTGTGACAGGATTAAATACAGGATCCGTGGGTGTCTCGCAAAACATGCTTTAAAGATTACACAAGGCATGTATTGTCGTGTAGCTTAAATCTCTATAGAAAACATGATTAATATAATAAACGTTTTAAAATATATTTCACGAGATTTAAAGACGCGTTTTCATATGATCGTGTATATTGAAAGGTTGTAAAAAATTACCATAATTCCGAAACATTGCAGCAATTTCTTTGACGGTTATTAATGAATTCTTGGAGAGTGGTGATCAATCAAGTTTTGGTTGAAGCAAAATTTTCGCGGCCACAAGTTAGGAACCGTTTTGTAGGATTATATTTTATGATGTGGAATATTCAGGGAACACAACGAAAGAGATAGTGTTTATGGATCGAAAAAAGACGAGTGTGATTGATACACGACGATGAGGTATCGAATATCTAGTATTAGTAAACACTTTTGTTTGAAATGCCGCGTTAGTTTGTTTAATGGTAGTTTATCTTGTAAGTGAATTTAAACTCACCTTAAAAGGACCTTAAATTCGGTGGTTTTGGTCCAGGGTTCTGAATCCTGTTTGAAAAGTCTGATGACAAGGAATCTGTGTACTACCTATCCTACGAGAAAATAAATCATTTGAAATATTTATCAAACAAACGTCAAATCTAGCTTGAAATATTTCTTAAGAATACAGTTTCAAAGACAATTAATTAGAGAAATAATTTTGTTCCGGCAATTTGCGAATAAGATTGACAAATGTTTTCTTTATTTATACAAGGTACTAAGAGCTACATCTTGATAGCCTAGATATAATAACGTGTCAACTTTAGGTAGGTATCATTTGTGGAATGAGAGTAGACAATGATGAATATAACGTAGAAATTGTTAAATGTAGCCGATGCATTGATGTTTAATATGTACAAGTGGTTGTATGACATGTTTTCAAAAAAACGCTGTAAGATCAACGCACACAGCGCTGAGCAAGAAAGTAGCGGACGTGCTACATTTAATAATTGGTTTATTTCTTTTCCTCAACAACTCAAATTTATGGGATACAAAATATTTATTACCTATGTTTTTATCAAGGTTTTTTTGAACCATTAGTGCCAAATTTCATTAAAACAGTAACAAATTCATAGATAAGTACTGCCTACCCGTCCATTCCCACAAACTTTCGCATTATTCGTATCTATCTTAATAAGATTTTTACTTAATAAAATGTTTGTTTGTTACAGCAACGCTGGCGGAGCGTGTGCGCGCTGGGCATGGGCGGACTGGCACTGCTGTGCTGGCGGCTGCGGCTGACGGGAACGCCAACCGCCTTCGCCGCAGCTGACAACCCCGCCGCCCGCGACCCATCCTTCTTCACCAGAACATACACCTTCGCTTACCTTCCAGCGTTCAACTTCCTCCTCCTCATATACCCCTTCCACTTAAGTTTCGACTGGTCGATGGACGCCATACCCCGAATCACAACGCTCTTCGACCAACGAAACATTTCAACTATCATTTTCTACGCCGTAATCTCAAAAGTAACGTGGCGAGCGATCGTCACAGAATTCAAGAAACGTCAAGAGAACTCAATGAAAGACGTCAAATATTATAAGAAACAAAATTGTAAAAATAAGCACAAATGGAATTATAATTGCAAATACAATAGACAGGAATCAGTGGATAGGAAAAATTATCACGCGCCCAATAAGGAGAACTCTGTGAAGAGACAGCTGTGTCCCTGCAATGGGTGTAAGCACGCGTTGACGGAGGAACACACGAGCGCATGTCGGGCGCTCAACAACAACAACACAATGATGCACCACTCGGCATGCGTGTGTCCCATGGAGCACACCAAGAAGGTGCAACCTATACAAAGACAGGTTTATCGGAGCCCGCAAGTGGCAATGCTCATGTGTATAGCGATAATGGCACTGCCGTTTATACCGGCCAGCAATATCTTATTCTACGTCGGATTTGTGGTTGCGGAACGAGTATTGTACATACCGAGTGTTGGTTTCTGTTTATTACTCGGCTTAGGAGCGGGGGCTTTGACCCGAAGCTGGCACAAAAGCGAAGCGAGGAGTCGGTTCTTCATGCTTGCCTTACTGCTAGTGTTGTCCGCCATGTGTGGATCTACTATGAGAAGAAATCTCGACTGGCATGATGAGGAGAGCCTGTTTAGAAGCGCGCTGAATATAAATCCACCTAAAGGTACGTAGTTCTTTTTATGTCGTAAAAGTAGATAATAGTAATTTGAAAAATTTAGCAAATTGATCAAACCATTACTAATTAAACTTCAAAAGGAGGTGATGATTTGTTGACAACTGTACCTATCTACTCAAACATGAAAGAGATTTATTGCTCCGCAAAACGCAAAAGTTTTCAATTTCGCTTAGGTCCATCGTATTAATCGTCAGTCAACGTCGCATCAAAAATTTGCCATTTCACGCCCAAATATTTGAAGTCGTTGGAGCCGGCATTTATGTTCTGTACCTTCCGAAGTTTGTTCAGAGTTGCTCCCTCGTTACCACTCAAAACTAAGACACAATTAATTTGTTTGAGAGACAGCTACAAACTACCTGTCCGCGGCGTGTTAGTAGTGCTCGCTCGAGTTGGAAGGAGGCTGTCACGGCACGGCTGTCCGCCGAGTACGTCCTCGAGTTTATAATGTATTCACTACCTCTACACAGTCGGACTCTTGACCTTTCTAGGACGCCATTAAACATGCATGTGCGCCGTCCCACGGGAGCGGCCCGGGTTTCTGTATGTTCACATCACAAACTTTCGCCCAAAGAGAAAAGTTTGGCTTGACTGTTCTCGTTTGGCCTCACTTCTATTCATACGGTCCTCATCGAATATTGAGTTTTATGTATACCGCCTACATACGAATATGTATTGTATTTAGGAGTAGTTTGTTACAAATATTATGCTATTGAAATATGACCTGTAATTAGTTTGGTCATACTTAATAATAAACTATGCATGCTTCACTATAGGTGTAATTAGGGGTTAGGATTGGGCGGAATAATACAGAATTTCAGACAGAATTGTAGCTATGGAAACTAAATTGTAACATCACGACTTAGGAAACTGAATATTGTAGGTACAATAATTATACCAAGTAGAAAGCCACTTAGGGATTTTATGGAAGAAGTGATGTAGGTACAATTATTTTTCGAGGTATGGTTAGATAATCGTCCAATAACCAATACCGGTCTGAAGTTGATTATATAGGTGCCAACGTTCGCATAGAAAATGACTTTTAAATCGCCCGAGTTTACAAGTAATTAAGAATATTAAAAATTAATGTAATAGTTTGCAATTGGAAATAGATTAACTGTCCCTGTAACATGTTAGGGTTGAAATGATTCGTTCATTCTAGGTAGGTACTAAAATCTAGGTATTACTAGGTAATCTAGACAACGGTAAAAAGATCTAGGTGAAGAGCGTAGAGTAGATAAAGTCTACTAAATATAAAAGATAAGTCTATATAATTGAATGTTATATATATACAAAGCTTCGGTAATATTATCAACAGGTCCAAGTTAAATTTGGCAAGGGGCCCTACCCAGCGGAAAGAATCTATAACTTATTCAGAAGCCACAAATATAATAAAATATGTTCCCTTGCCACAAAAACAATATTTCACCTAAATTATGACACTTTATCGAGGGGTCTCCGATGTAAAACTATCTAACTTATTTGTGATGGGTTTGTGAAGAAAAAATAAGAGGCGCGAGTCATTTTTAAAAGTTTCCTCGGAAGTCGTAGTTTTAGGATGTTCCGAATTACTTGTGAAATATTGACGAGGCGCGTGCGACAGCTGGAGCGTTAAGTTATTCTCCCATGAGGATTACCTACGACTAGATAGGAACACGAAAGTAGTTGCAAAGTGTGCCGCTTCGCCCGCCGCGCAATATTTGTGTAGCCGCGACTTTACTTCGTCGCTCGCGATGCGCCGTTTTCATGAATTCATTGAAGCGCAAATACTAGCACTTTTCTGTCATAAAGAATTGAATTTGTTTATGAACTGTTTGATTTGTTTGATCGGTACAAGTGTGCTGCATTTTAACGTTCTGGCAATTATGCAATTGTAAATGGTCGGATTTGAGTTTTTATAATATTAAATTTTTACATGAATAATTTGTGGCTCTTAATCAGACAATTTGCGTGACTACGTCATAATGATTATTATTAGATTTGGGCCCTGATTTTTCAAAGCACATCGCTCGAAAGTAGTATAAATCTGTTTATATCTTCAAAACTAGGGCTCTAATCAAATTTTTGACTAGTTCACACGATTAATGAGAGCCGTAAGTATCTTCTAAGCTACTCTTATTTCAAATTCAGCACAATTTTTTTCCCACTTTCGAGTGGTATTTTCACATATGTACTTTCAAAAATCAGGCCTCTGGCTTAAATGCGACTCTTGGATATTTATTTTTTAGATGTTTGAACGTATTAATACGTAACGTTGCAGTACGTAGATAATTTTTTAATGACAGTAAAATTCACGTTGTCACTAAGCAAGGTACTTAAACGTTCAATATACGTTGGAGAGTTAAATTAAGGTCAACAATGCATTATTTACTTAGGTCGTTATGGCATTGATTAGTTACAGATAGCTTTGAATAGGTAATGAAAGAATTAGGAAGCGGCCTCACTCTAGGTACGATCACTTTAATAAATTACAGATTACTTTACTGCTACTCGTAGTTGTAGTTATACTTGGTTAGGCATTAGCTTTGATTGAAGTAGTAGTTTCTAGCCAATAGGATTTTTGTCCTTAACACGAACACTTGAATATTTTACTATCTTGATAATGGTCGGCTTTTGTCGCGCTGAAATTGGTTGATTGAGTTTTACTTAGTAGTTGTTACATCTATTACATTATAATAAATGTATAATTAATTAATAGGGCATTTAAGTTATCACTAAAGTGAAGTCCGTATATTTTTCCAAGCTTTCAATGTTTATTTTAAATTGCATTTTGCAGGTACATAAATGAATTTGGTACTTACATTATAAACCTGATAAAACAATGATAAAAGTACTTCTAGCAAAAAAAACGGAAGGTATTTATTGATAGCTCAACTTGAAATTTAATATGAATGATATTGTGTTTTACAAAGGCAACTAATCACTACGATTTCATATTTATTACTAAGAATATCAAATTGTAAATAATAAAAACGTTAAAGCTTGTCACAGTGTCATTCAATTTGGCAGCAACCAAAATAAATAAACTCCAAAAGTGTCAGAGCGCGACAACCCTGTACATAAATCAGAAATCAAGTGTTCGCGGGGAACTGTACCCTATTACACTTTAATATTATAACTTGGCAACGACTCCTCTTGTTCCATTATTCGCCAATTTACAATTTCAGCGCTGGCATGGACGTATAGACAGCTTAATCTCTGTTAAAACTGTTTCAAACATTATATATTTCATTGAGCTAGCTAGAAAACTTATGTATTTCGAAACATGTAGCAGTTGAAAGGCTCCAAAAACCTTCCAGGGCCCCGATTTTTGAAAGCACATCACTCGAAAGTACCACTCGAAAGTGGTATAAATCTGTTTATATCTTCAAAACTACGGCTCTAATCAAATTTTTGACTAGTCCACATGATTAATGAGAGCCATAAGTATCTTCTAAGCTACTCGTATTTCAAATTCAGCACAATTTTTCATCACTTTCGAGTGGTATTTTGCTTTCAAAAATGGGCCCCCTGTTCTTCTGTCTTATCTCGTTTGCTAGTCGAGCTCTCCGCAATCGTGAGCGGCAGACGTTTCATTTCTAGGTTGTCGTTTCTCGAGCTGTGCTATTGACCTTCATAATATTAGTCGTTACTACGAAAACTACGGTCCGAGACGATGACAGGGTCTTCACAAAGCGAGTAACAGTTAGGTTGGAATGGATTCATTAGGTATATAGAAACAGGACATGATGTGTATACTACTAGTCTAGCTAGATTATTATGGATATCGATATGAATGTAACTCTATCCATGTAATCTGCATACAAGTAAGTGCTAAAGTCATAATAATTATAGACACATATTGCCATTAAAATGAAAAAATACATAAATACCTTCAGTCATAAATATTAATTACATCTTTATCCCTTACGGTGTAGACATAATTAAAAAAATAATGACCTACGAGTTTTTAAACATTTTTCTTTTTGAACAAGTTTCTCAGGGTTCTTCTATCTTACTATCTTCTCTCTATTTCTTGCAATTAGTACCTTTTGAAACTAAGGAATAATTAAAACAAATATAATTTACAAAACAAGATATCCTGTCGAGTTGCCGGGTTTAAACAGCCCCAGTCTTCGCCTTCAGCGTTCATTGTTAGTTTAAAATATCAAACAAGAGCAGGACTGTACGGTCTTAGATTTGAGCCAGCGAATTATACTGCTTTCTGGTATTTACTTCAGTGAAATTTGCTCGGCATTGTAGTCGTGTTAGGAGTATTCGGACCTATTGTATTACGTCTAAACTAAATACGAGGTGAAACCCAATTATGGACAGGTAGAGTGAGTGCTTAAGTATGCTTTATGAAAGGAACACCTATAATTTGGGTCTGTTTTTTGAGAACTCTGAACTTCTCTTTTGTTTTCATTTTGCTTTAAGTTACTTAATAAGTTCGAACTATTATTTGCTTCGTAGGTACATTTGTAAAAAAGTTTTTCGGTTTCATCCAAAGTTTATTAAAGTTTCGTATGAGATGAAAAATCTATTGAAAAGTCCATAGGGATGCTCCAATGCCAATTGTATTTGTGCGTCTGCAACAGGCTTCAAAAATATTTATATTTACTTTTTTCCTTAAAAACAAGTCAGTTTTATTATTTTCTTATCGTTAATCATTATGTTACGTTTGCTTATCTCTATTTTGCCAGAACTTGCGCCGTCAGTGCACCATTCGCCGCAGTGGCATTGCGCATTTTTTTAATACCAATTGTATGGCATTGCCTCTGGTGTTCTGCCTTTTCGGCGAATTTTTTTTGATCGAATTTCATTTGGCAACCAACATTTCGCCGAATGTTGACTGTGACTACTACTTATTGGCAAATTTTTGTATGTCAACCTCTCATTTGGCCGAATTTTTATGAAGACGAATATCATTTTGATTTTAAACTTTTGGAATATCTTTCATATGGCAAATGTTACACTAGGCCGAAAAATTCTTATGATTAATTTGGATTGATTTAGGTGTAGGTACGGCGGGGTGGCCTTTGGGCTACCCCTTAGCCGCGAACATGTTTGTTTTAATTTATTAACAGTCTTTATTTTACCTTAGAAAGTCTTATTTTTTATTAATGGTTATGAAATGAAAATGAAATTATTTGATTCGCAAGAACATACACAGGTGTTATTTTATAAAATTTTAGACATGCCAGAGGAAGGTAATACACGTCATGTACGCTCTGCCAAAATTTGGCATGCAAATTCTTAACCTAATTACTATTAACTATTAATCATTATCCATTTATATAGTACCATTTGGCTATATAAAAAATGATGACATTTTAATAAAGGGTCCATGTATAAAAAAAACAATGTTGAGTTGGCAATCGTGAGGTTGGAAAATGAAACTAATAATTTTAACAAGTTGCCATAATTATGATGATTCGGCAAAATAAAATTCGGCCAAACGTTGGTTGGGAAGTGAAAATTGGCAATAAAATTTTCGGCAAATCAATAGGAGAACCCTCATTTTAATTGCAATTTTAAAGTCAAAATGGTCACAAAGCTTTAAACGTTCATGGAATTAAGTAATAATGAATCATTATGATCACATTGACTTTATATCGATACAATGCATTCGTATTGGATTAAAGTCTCATTATTTGTGAATGTGTGTTGCATGCGTGGATGCTTGTCCATATAAACAAACAGATGCTCGATAAAAAAGTTCTATATCGGTTATATGCAGAGGCAATGGTTCTCTAATGATTTGCAGAAAAATTTACTGTCGAATTTCACTTCCCAATCAACGTTTGGCCGAATTTCATTTTGCCGAATCATCATAATATGGCAACTTGTTAAAAGGATTAGTTTCATTTCCCAACCTCACGATTGCCAACTCAACATTAGTTTTTTTTTACATGGACACTTTATTAAAATGATATTATCATATGGACAAGCATCCACACATGCAACACGCATTCACAAATAATGAGACTTTAATCCAATACGAATGCATTGTAACGATTATAAATTCAATGTGATCATATTGATTTATTATTGCTTCATTCCATGGACGTTTAAAGCTTTATGTCCATTTGACTTTAAAATTGCAATTAAAATGAGACACATTTGCACACGGAATTCGAGGGACTACAAAGTAATAGTTAATGTCCAACCGCGCTGTTCTGTTGAAGAGAAATCAAGAGTTCTGCCAAAGCCAGATGTTGCAGTTAGTCCAGCAATTAGCATAAAATGAATATAATATCCACGAATATCAAGTTACCGTGTCCAGGAAAGAATCAGCGTGCAGTCAAATGGTTGAAAAGATTTGAAGTCGAAACGAGGTGGATAATTCTTTGAGCTGGCGCCGCTTTAATCCAATTGGCTAAGTAAAGTTTTTGGAAGAGGTGCAAATTATATTTTTATTCGACAGTCCACGTCTTAATAACCGAGGACCTGCAGCTCTTTTATTTTTATTCCCTCTTGTTAATTAGAAATATTTTTTTAAGTGGTCGATTTGACATTTGTGAAATTTAATGGATGACCAGCTACGCGTGCCTAGAACTAGCTTGTAATAAAAAAAAACTACGTCAACCGTACGTCAACTGTCACTTTTGACTCAAAAAACTACGTCAACCGTACTTCAACTGTCACTTTTGACTCAAAAGTGACAGTTGACGTACGGTTGACGTAGTTTTTTTTTTATTACAAGCTAGTTCTAGGCACGCGTAGCTGGTCATCCATTAAATTTCACAAATGTCAAATCGACCACTTAAAAAAATATTTCTAACTAACAAGAGGGAATAAAAATAAAAGAGCTGCAGTTCCTCGATTATTAAGACGTGGACTGTCGAATAAAAATATAATTTGCACCTCTTCCAAAAACTTTACTTAGCCAATTGTTGTATTCAATGTTCGAACAAGTGAAATAAAAAAACAAGTAACATGGATAGCGCCAGATGGAGGGTCTATTGCTTACAATTTTGTTGTTATCTGTTGCATGCCACAAGTGGCATGAAATTTTTAATGTGACTCCCTCTGATGGAAATGACTTATTTTGGACACCGTTTTTCTATCTCGAAAAATCTCATTAGTCGAAGATAACTAATGGTATACTTATCCCTTATTTAAATACAAGCTAATTGAAGACTGTGTCCTTGATGTTAATTTAGTAAAGCAGGGACCAACTTAAGACTTCATAATAACAGATTTTGTCTATACTAATATTACAAAGCGGAAAGATTTGTTTGTTTGCGTTGAATAGGCTCTGAAACTAAACTCTGAAACTGGACCGATTTGAAAAAAAAAAACACCTTTCGAATTTTACATTATCCCTGATGAACATAATATTTAATTCTGCGCCGACGAAATCTAAAAATATTGGTGATTTGCTTCATCTAAAGAGAACAGAAATATAATTTTAGCTTAAATTTTAATTTCCGTTTTTTTCCACCTCTTCGAAAATAGAGAAAAAACCTTGAAACTCTGCACATTATTCAATTAAGTCGCTCAGTAGCCGGTTTTGAAATGCAAATTATCGTTGAGCAATGAGTTTGTTAACGTGAACTCACCGGTATTGATCAGGCGGTTACGTCGCGCTAACTGGCCAGTTAGTTGCATGCAATGCCTGCATTAGGCCGACTAACGTTTGTTTTTAATTTCACTAAAGTATTATGTTTGTACTGACAGATTATTTGCACGGGAAAATGACTATGGAACAAATTTTCGTGCCATAAATTTTTACCTCTTTTTCATTGTAAATAAATTCTAATAGCGCGCGCACTTTTTAATCTCGGCAGTGGTGGTAACTGCCTGCTATTGGCGGAGTCATGGCGCGTGCTGAAAGTCAGGACGGACTGGGGACAGCGGATTAGTGTTATGGGCACGCTGCTCTGTCATAGTTGCCATAGGCACTTGTCCCACCGCCGGCGAGTAGCGAGAAGTGAGCGTTTTTTAGTATGGGAATTTTGTCGCTTTTGTCGCCGGGCGACAAAAGTTCCATACTAAACCACACTCGCTTTTCGCTACTCGCCGGCGGTGGGACAAGTGCCATAATCTCGACGGCCGAGTTACCTCACTAGCTGTTATTAATATGCTATTTATGTTTCTATTTATTTATGGCTATGGTAATAGCTTACGTCTGCGGTTTCATCTCCGAAGCAGTACTGCCTCTGTCGTGGGAATTCCGTAAAACCTGGTCCAATTGCTAAAATTTCTGATGTTCTCTAGATCTAGAAGCATGGGTTTGAAAATCAGTTAAACGTAGTTTCTCAGAGATTAAACCTAAGATCGATTTTCAGTCCCAAAAAACCCCTGAACCTTTTAGAAAATTTCTTTGGAATTGTAGACCATATTTCTAATCATCGCGATGGGCGATATTCAACGTCCTCTTTGTCGTTATCTCAAATTCCACGTTTACCAACCCAAACAAAACCACGAACGCAATTTCCATTTACTTCAACCTTCAACGTCATCTCCACTATCTCAATTATTGAGAGTGTTCAACAAGATTCGTTCTCTAATAGCAATTTCGCAAAAATGTTCCCATTATCTTTGGCAGTAACGTGCATTGAGAGCTAACTCGATCCAATTTGTCTCAGCGCGTTCGAAACAGGGCAATCACAGGGTGCTCCCTATTACTGCGAATTTGCCGGCACACGGGCGGCGGTGGGCTAATCGGTTAAGCCTCCAGCTTTATTGGGTAGGTACACCTTTTGCTTTAGTATCGACAGCTGATCTATTGAACTTGTGGCCTCTGTTGTATACGAAAATCTACTAACTTACCTGACCTTAATTGACCGTCTTAAAGTAACGGGTGCGTTTTGATTGAGGTTATAGAACGTATTGTTTGTCGGAACGGTTGTTGGTGACACAGGCAACAAAATGTGTACAGGGGTTGAAAAACAGCGTCTTCTGACCGAAAAACCTCGAGGTCTGTGACACAGGCATAAACTCTGACAAATGAGTCTACTATTTTAATAGTTGATGTTTCCTTACCTTATCTAACCTTCTTCTAACTTACCAAAGCTTTTTTTTTTATTATTTTTTATGTAAATAGGAAGGCAAACGAGCAAGTGGGTCACCTGATGGTAAGCGATCACCACTGCCCATAGACACTCGCAACCCCGGAGGGATTGCAGATGCGTTGCCAACCTAGAGGACTTAGATGAAATGCCTCTTGTGCCCGTAATTTCCCCGGCTGTCTTACTCTCCACACCGGAACACAGCAGTGCAAGCACTGCTGCTTAGCGGCAGGATTAGCGAGTAAGATGGTGGTAGCGATCCGTACGGACCTTGCACAAGGCCCTACCGCCCGCAAACTGTAAGAAAATGTTCGAATTGTGTATTTGGGCAGAGAAATATAAGAAAATAAGTAATTAAATTATATATTCTTATTGTTATACTTCAAATTGAGAAATGTAGGTACTCATAAAGGTGGTGTCGGATAGTCATGTCCAATCCAATTATCCACTTATTTGGGTGGAGCACAAATTTAACGATGGTGGATAATTAGACATAGTTTGAAAAATCCGCTGTTCTCCAAACAATAAAGCTAAACGTAGTTACTTAATTGCTGTAGCACAAATCAAAGTCTAGTTTTAGTCGTTATTGTATGGTTAACTACCAATTAACAGCGTCTGCGAAAGCAAGCAAGGCCGGGACCTTGGGCATTAAAGCTCATTGACGTCTGTCAGATTTTGATTGATAGGTATTCTTTTTTTGATACCACTTTCGTGCGCGTGCGACTTAGAAAATATCATTTTCTTTACAGCTTCAAGAGTTACTCGGTATATCCCTAAATTGTTATCACTTCATTAGCCATGAAAAAAAATGGCCGATTTTTTCACAAAATTCTGAAATTTTGAGTCCTCATAACTTACGTATGAATAGGTATTTGCAAAGTTATAAAAGTGAGAAACATTATTTTTGTTGATTCTGAGTAGAATTGGCTCAACATTCTGTGAAAATCTGTGAATATTATTGTTAAATTTTCCGTCTAAATTATTGCTAGGTAACCTATAATTACTCAATTGTATCCCGGACGTTAAATATCAACATCAAACAACGATTAGACTTCCAAACAACGTGGGAAAATGGCATGTGTACTTTAATGGGATTACCTACTAAATTGAGTACCTATAATGCCAACTTGACCTGACCTAAAACTGAAGAAAAACAATAAAGGGAGGTTATTTTATAAGACCAATGTATTTTATAGTCAAGAAAGTCTAGATGGTTCTCCAGATTAAGAGCACTGTCTGATAAGCCGAGAAAAAATACGTATTATGGTGATTCCTTAAATTATAGTTGATCGTCAAAAAATACTTTTAGTACCAGAATAGTAATAGCATATTCAGCAATATACGTGTTGTTTCGTATTTTGTAAGCACCGAGCAAAGCTAGTTTATATTTATACTATACTACACTTTTCACTAAAATACAACACATAAGAAGAAACATTTTTTTTACACATTCCGTGAGGGGTCTTTTCGATTTGCATGGTGACTTGTTTAGCATGTGTAATGCATACTAAACCATTTAAATTCAATGTAAGTAGGTTATTGTGGCCTAATCTATGGATTAGCGAAGAAACGTAATGTGACTATTTGCTTCATTTTATTCTTCTAATCATCGTCATAAGCCTTAAGACGTCCACTGTTGAACAAAGGCCTCCCCACACCATAATGAATCACAACTCGCCACCTGCATCCACCGGTTTCCCGCAACTTTCACAATGCCGTCGGTCCACCTAGTGGGAGGCCCGCCAACACGGCGTCTTCCAGTTCGTGGTCGCCACGCATTCTTCTAATGCTCTACTCGTAAAGTCACTCTTTTATCGACACGTGTGTGTCTTTTGTCTTTTGTAGTCGTGGTTGTCGGTTAAGGATCTGACCTTATACTCTAACATAAAGTCTCAGAAGCTTCGCTTCTACTGCTGCTTTAAGGGTTCCGTGCTGTATCTTTTAAATCATTATATTAAGGTAGACACTTGAAATTTTCACCATGCTATGGACGCTCTATGAACAATTAAGGAGTTTCCGATACAAGAAACGGGTATTTTCGCGAAGTTTTTGGCTCGATCTTAGTAATGGAATTTGTGTGGTACAAAAACCTTCGCGTGCGACTCCGACTGGTAGGTACTTGGCCGGTTTTTATTGCTGACATTACTTTATTTTGATGTACATAAGTAATAATGGGTTATATCTGAAATAAAAAAACGTTCATTCTTATTATTATGCCTTTTGTAGGTTTATTAACATTAACATGCTCTGTAAGGTTTTTTATAATGGTTTGATGTTAATTTACTGGTTTATGGTATATTCTATTTATTGCCCGCGACTTCGTCTGCACAGAATATCGCTAAAACTTTCCCTGGTATAGCAAAATCGTTTTTTTTTTTATATAAGAGGGGCCAAACGAGCAGACAGGTCACCTGATGGAAAGTAATCACCATCGCCCATGGACACCTGCAAGACTTGGGGAATCACAGGTGCGTTGCCGACCCTTTCAAGAACAGGAAGGCTCGCTTTTTAAAGATCCTTAAATTGTACCGCTCAGGGAATGTTGCAGCAGGAAGTTGGTTCCAGATCTTCGTCGTACGAGGAAGGAAATTGCGTTTAAAACGCACGGTACTTGACTGCCAACCATCAAGATGTTGAGGATGGAAGGACAGACGATTCCGCGAAGCGCGGTAAAGGAATTTAGCCGCAGGCAACAATCCGAAAAGTTCATTGGAGCACTCCCCATGATATTCGGTACAATTTGCAGAGGGATGCTACATCCCTTCGCACAGCCAGAGAATCGAGCCGACTAGAAACTGCCTGGTTATCGACAAGTCGAGCAGCTCTGCGTTGAATGCGGTCAAATGGAAGGATTTGGTACTTAGGTGCCCCAGCCCAGAGATGAGAACAGTACTCCATGTGCGGCCTAACCTGCGCCTTATACAGTTGTAGGCGATGGGCTGGCGAGAACGTTTCTACGGTTTAAGCGTAAGAAGGTAACAGACGGACAGAAACACACTCGAATTTATAATATTAATATAGACTAGCTACTGCTCGCGACTTCGTCTGCGTAGAATTATACATGTAAACCTTCTTCTTGGATCACTCTATCTATTAAAAAAAAAACCGCATCAAAATTCGTTGCGTAGTTTTAAAGATATAAGCATACCTAGGGACAGACAGACAGAAAGACAGCGGGAAGCGACTTTGTTTTATTCTATGTTTTATTTTATGTAGTGATCTGACTTATTATGCACAAGTACGTAAAAGAATTTATAAACAATGGACTACAATCAAATAATTTCCTATCAATATTTCAAACAACAATACGGCACGGATACCCCCGAAGATATTAACACTGTCGAAACCACATTCAAGCCTAATCAAGATAAGAGGTTGTTGAGAACTCTTTATCTGGTCAGAGGGTAGTGATGTACCTAATCGATTAAGCTAGGGGTGTTATCGAGTCCATCTGGACGGCTATGGCTCGTCTAGTGGCGACGAGGATTAATGCCATTATCCTAGTTGTGAACTTGTTTTGCGGCTACTTAGATGACAGCTTCGACTTATCTGTACTGTTTGATCTCTCCAACTTTGAAAACGGCGGTAAGACAGACGTCAATTTGTCTCTGATAGCTTTCGCGATACAATCAGCAATTTTAAAAGTCGTATACATTTTTAGTGGAGAACGTAAGAAAATGTTGTATTTGCTAAAAATAGAACATCCCGTAAAAGCTATTCAAAATAAATAATATCAGCATTGATGTATCAATTTTAGATCAAAGGTTTATTCATGAATGAATTTTAAAAATATTTTAAATGTATAATATCAGGTTTTCTGATTCTGATAATTTTAACCCGTTCCTTGCTACGTTTAAATTTATTAATAACTCGGATTTAAGCGAGCCCCGATTCAACTGGTTCGTCTACACATCGCATGATGTACGAAATCTAACTCGCGTTAAATATCGACGCTATTTTAGCTGCACTTTCGTTTGCCTTGTCAATTCTGACAGTACGTCAGCAGCTCCAATTAACCGGTTAATTCGTCCAATTTCAGTTTTGATGTCATGCCGTTATAGTAATGGATGAATAGAAAGGAGACATAAAAAAGCTTTTATCGAACGTATGGACTTTATGTGCCTTTACTCTTTTATTAATGGCGACCATAAGCTTTTTTAATTGTGATTGGTACGTATTCTAATGCCCATTCGAATGCCAAGTTAAAGGATAATCAATTATCATGGTAGTGGTTTCGGCATAGGTACTCAGAAAAGGCGATAAATTATTACGACTTAAATTAAATCATGTCTATTGTTTGGAAGTAATAATTGGTCACTACCATGTTGATTAACGTTAACGTTTCTATTTCTACGACCAAGTTACTTCACTAGTTACTGTCATTACACTAGGACGGAGGGTTCCTTTCATAATAGTATACAGTAAGAGCTCTGCTCTAACTTGGAGTCAATTAAAAACTAAGCACTCGAGGAGGTTTGCTGTGTTTATTTGATATACCTATTCGATAGTGAAAAAAGCATCGAAACATTTTAGAACTAAATCTATTCCGTTGGTTCTCTCTACTACAAATTAAAAAATCGAACGAGAACAAAACTGCCGGCGCTTCGATTTCTTTAACACAAATTAGGAATTGTTGATGTTGCACAGTCTGAAACATTGTGAAATATCTTGATCATTTTGACGTATTAAGTACTTTAAGTAATGCTACAAATTAGGGCTTGAACATTTTGAAGTCGTAGTGCGGACACTGTTAGGAATTGTGGTAAAGTTACTGGTTCAAGTCAATTGTGGCATTAAACGTTATACTTCTAACAGCGAATGTTGAACTTGCCAACTTCACAGATGCTACTACTTTTTTAGTCACAAGAGCGGCCTATTCTTTACATTTGTTTTTTATTGGATGACTTTTCAAGCTAGCGTTGCAGTGGCAGAAAATTTTGATCGCGTCGTCTAGCGTAGCTTGAAGGCGACTTGATTACCAGGCAATTGTTTTCTTTTCAAATATAGGTGCGTTTCTATAAAGGTTTTGTTACTAGAATAGGCCTTCAGAAGAGCGTGCGTAGCTGTCGAATTTCGCTCGGATATTTTATAGTCGCGTTAACGTTTATGACGCCGCGTCTCCAACGACTATTCCACGAATCGAAAGCCGCCTTTCGCACGCATCTATAACAGGGGAATATTCTTTAACGAACTGTCGGGAAAGTCGTATATTTTGTTATTGAAGAAGTAATCCGTATTCGATATCGGATAGTTACGAATAGTAGACTTATCTGTTAATGTAAATATATGGTGCAGGGGACTGATTTTTGAAAGCACATCATTCGAAATATTTTGCCGTATTTGAATTACGAATAACAAGATATCGAGCGTTATACGCGAACCGAATGACAACTGGTTTCCGATACGAAATATGTGTCTGTGTTTAATTTTTAATTAATTACCAACTTATTAAATTAATATTACTGTCACACCGCGCCGTGGCCTATTTAGGGTTAGCGGCAAAGGTTAGCGGTGATAGAGATTGAATGTATATTCCTTTTCTAGAACCTAAAAATCTGAATATTTTTTGGTAAAAAAAAAAATTAAGTAGGTACATAAGGCTCGTCCAGAAGTCATGACTGTGATCATATTTGGCCTACTTTTGACTCCCCCTCCCCGCTGGTGAGATTTGGTGATTATAACGCTACCAGTTCAAGATCACGACGTGTTGAAGAAAATTATTAAGTAAATTCATTATTTTTTTATTTTCCCTGCTGTGTAAAAAAGTTACACGTGATGTGTTGTCGGACACCCCCGTCCCCCATCGTGATTTTGCTGACCCCCCACCCCCTTCATAAACCATCCCATGATTTCTGAACGAGCCCATATACTTCACAATTTCTATCTGTGCTATCTTTATTTTTAGTTCCCGTCAGTTAACGTTAACTGTGTATTTTACCTACACGTGTACCTTGAGGAATTATGTCAAAGAGGCTTGTACCTTGGAAATCGATAATACGCCATCCCTAAGGATTCGCAGACATGAGATGGTGACCGTTATCCATCAGGTGACCCATCGGCTTATTCCCACTCCTATTGCATAATAAATAACTTTGTTAAATTACATTTACTCAGGTGTTTGCCGGACGTTTCACCTTAATACGTTACGTAGGAGTTTTGTGCTTGGGAGTGTCATTTCTTACTACGACTTTATGTCGCAGTGAATACGGGATTTTACGACAGTTGCTGAGACTATAAAGGGTATTCTTTAAGGGTCGAAGGGCTTCTCGTAACCAACGTATTTTGAGTCTTAGTTAGTGCTATCATTAATTAAACGCCGACTTCGTCACTAATTTGACTCCTAAAGTCATTCGCGAAGTAGTTACACACGCAACCGAGTTTATAGTAAAGGGGATGTTTTACGACAAACCATCACCTTCCCACCTATGGTCTAGCAACGCATCTGCAATACTCTAATTGCTGGTGTCCATCGGTCGTGGTGTTCTTTTACCATCAGGTTTGTTGACGTTAGCCCTCCTTGTCGTATACCTGTAATAAAAACCGGCTAAGTGCGAGTCGGACTCGCGCACGAAGGGTTCCGCCGTACCATTATCTATAAATATCTATAAACCAGTGTAAGCAGAACCCTGCTCCAAAGCGAAATGTACGCACTGTGGGATCACTTTATATTGGTAATTTATATATACAGACATACATGTACATATTTACGGTTTTCACAATTTTTCCTTTATCTGTGCTATGAGACGTTGCTCCGTACCATATTTCAAGATTCTGAGTTCACGGGAAGTACCCTTTATATAGCTAATAGATAAATTGACTATTGTAATGGTAAATAAATGCACAACACCCAACAGGCTGTTTCCTAGGAAACAAGTAAATCGAACTCATCTAAAGCCTCTTAACCGCAGTGATGTCTGTAGGGATTCCGTAGCGGGAGGCAATCGGGATTCACGCGAGTGACCCCGCGCCTGTTTATAGCTACTATAAAAGCTGTATAGTAAAGTGGGGGACATGGCAGAAACGGCCTCATTCCCCCACTATGCTATAGAGAATTCCGACACTTTATTATCTGAGACCCCTATTGTTTTCTTTATTTTATTTGCTGTTTGCTTAAGGAGATAATTAAAACGCGTGGACGGGGGTGTTATTATAATCTTGGCTGAAATTACTGAATACGTTTTATTATGGTTGATGGGATCGAGCGGTAGGTACGTTGTTAATAATAGTTAGTGGTCGCGGTTTTGATTCCAGAGCCAAAACACATACCTACACACACATACACACTATCTACTTCCTTTTTCAGTTCAAATCAGGCACGCGTTTAAGTTATGTTAATTAACTAACTTTTGCCTGCGACTACGTCTTAAACCACCTTAATCCGGTACTGTCACCAATACTCATGCTTCTCATATTCTCAATACTCTATACTTTATTGCACATGATTTAAAGTTAGATATCACATTATGTTATGTACCCTGTTGGGCGCAGCAATTAATCAAAATTAAAATTACAATTATTAAAACATAGAACATTTTATACATATTCGAGTTGCTTACACCACCTAATCTACCAAATGCTCTACCAAATCCTTTCTTAGCGGTTACCTACGTCATAATATATCTGCGTGCCAAATTTCAGATCAATCTATTCAGTGATTTGAGCTGTGCGTTGATCGATCGGTCAGTCACCGAAACCGTAAATAAGACAATAATTCTTTTTTTTTTCATAATTTCCTCAAACCGCTCGTCTGATTTTCACCAATTATGGAAAAAAACTGGCTTTAAAAGAAACCACATCGAAATCGGCGGTCCGTCGGCTTGAGAGCTATGATGCCACAGACAGACACACACACACACACACACACAAAGAAATATTGACGTCAAACTAATAACACCCCTCTTTTTGAATCGGGGGTTAAGAAACAAAAATTTTTTTTTCTTAAAACAGAATGATCGATTTCACTATTGCGATAGTTTTAAACATTGATAAAATATTCGAAATATTATAAACGGGATGTGAACCGCGATTACCTTCCTTCCTTTCCTTCCTTCTTCCTTTCTTCTTTCTTTTCTTTCTTTCCTTCCTTTTTTGATTTCCTTACCGTGATCATGATGCATGCAACTGTATCGAAATATCGGGTGCTCAATAAAGGTAATCGCGGTTCACATCCCGTTTATAATATTTCGAATAAACTCTTATTGATAAAATAATCTATCCGATTGGCTAACTCATCTTGCTTGATCTTGGTTCAGCCTATCAACGTGCCACGATTACCATCATACAATAAGATTTCTAGTATATTTATTTCCCGTATAAAATGGATAAAAATAAAGCCTGAAGGTTAATAAAATGTTTTATTTGCAGCTTACGGCAACCTCGGCAGCGTGCTGAGCGCGCAGGGGCGGACTGTGGAAGCAGAAATAGCCTTCGAGCGGGCCCTGAAACACAGGCCCAATATGGCGGATGTCCATTATAATTTGTGAGTATAATACTTGTATTACTGTATCTATGGTACTTGTCAAAGCGTAGCGCTACGAATTGCTACGAAAGTGCTCCGCAGCATCTACGCTTCGTAGACCCATTGCTCGTTATTGTTATTTTGTTCTTAGTCATGTTTAGTAAAAATCGGTCCAGCGGTTTGAAAAGTATCAGCTCTTTTCCAAAAGAACAATATTTAATTTTATTTAATCAGGCGTTACTTTGCGGAGGTCTATTTTAATGAACAATTTTTAATGTTATGAATCAAATATACGACAAAAAACCTTTATAGGAGTTTTTTTTTTCTTTATGTGAATAGGAAGGCAAACGAGCAAGTGGGTCACCGGATGGTAAGCGATCACCACTGCCCATAGACACCCGCAACCCCGGAGGGATTGCAGATGCGTTGCCAACCTAGAGGACTTAGATGAAATGCCTCTTGTGCCCGTAATTTCCCCGGCTGTCTTACTCTCCACACCGGAACACAGCAGCGCAAGCACTGCTGCTTAGCGGCAGGATTAGCGAGTAAGATAGTGGTGGCGATCCGGACGGACCTTGCACAAGGCCCTACCACCCGCGGGAGTGTACAGTTATACTTTATACTAAGACCTGCTTGAATATTCCCAAATAATTCAAGTCACCTTGTACAGCTCTACTAATATAGGTCTTCGCTTTCATGTTCTACCCAAGAATAGAGGTCTAAGTTAATATTCTGACTAGTTTCCACGCTCCGTTCGCATGGAATTCCGTTCTTCCCATGTATCCTTTATGAATGGAACGTGATACCGCGATATCAAAATGGTTCCGCATTAACTAGACCGGAACGGGATGAAAGGTTGTGAGTCCTTTCATACCGGTATTGTGCAATAAGAGCTGGCTGTACCGAAATTAACTTTAATTGTGACGAGATAATGGCTTACTTGTCGGTTTGGCGGGCTCAGATGTAAGATGGAATATTTGCGGCTGGATGAATATTTTAAAGATGTTCGGAAGCGATTATGTTTATACGGATTGCTTTCATACGTTACGGTGAAGTTGTGAGATGTGGAGATAGTTTCACCGTCTTTATTAACAACTACCTGATGCCGGCAACGAATTCGAATAATTTGTTTGGCGCTATCCCGCGGGAAATATGCAATTGGATGAGACAAAAAGTAGGTAGTAGGATAGCCGGTACCCTATTAAAACATTAGGCTACTTTTTATCCGCGGGATAGCGATGAACCATATTCTATGCAGACACACAGTCGCTAGCAACAGTTTAGTTAGTTATATTAATGTATATTGATAATTTGATTTAAACGTAATATAATTTCAGACTCAGATTACCAAGATCCTTGACACTTATTAGTGACCTTCAACTCATTTAATGTCTAGACGCCAGAATATAATTATTTATCGTAGGTATATTATAAGATGAAAACTTCCATTGAAAGCGGTCACAATGAAATGAAAAGAGGTCGAACGCCTTCGGCGAGCATTTCCGATAACAACAAAAGTTTAATGTACTCAAAGGGTTTTTTTAGTTTACCCTTACAGAATGGCGAAATAATAATCGTCGTGTCTTTCCCTATGCCCCGGGGACTTAAAAGGCAAAAGGTCCAAACCCTTATTACGGAGTTGGGGAAAAGCAAATATTTTAATAATACAAATTTTATCATACTTTACGGTGCTTGTCTTATTCCTTGGAAATTCTCTAGGCTGTTACGTGTATTGGCCCGAAATATTTGGCGTAACATGCCGTGCGAAATTACCTTTTTGTGTTCTGTTTACTTCGAATAAATTAAATGTGCTTTATTATTATAAAGTAACCTGAAACAAAGAGTGTATAAAATTTTAAAACAACGCAACGGATTTTAATGCGGTTTTTTTAATAGATAGAGTGATTCAAGAGGAAGGTTAATGTATAATACATACATAGTAGAGAAACACTGATTGCACCCGTGCGAAGTTAGTTAGTTACAGTATATTTTCCAAAATCCAAAGAAAATGAAAGCCAACTGAAGGCAACTTATCATATTTTTATTGAACTTTTGTTCTCGTTATGTTTTCATTGCTCTACACTAAATGAAAATTTCAGTGACTCGCTAGATGAATCGCTAGAAACATAAACATTGCTGTTAAAGTTTTATAAAAATGTAAATTTAATATTTGAATAAAACAAATTTTCCAACGTGACTTTGTTATGCTAACCACAGATAAGGTAACTGGATAGATAATATACCTATACTTATTTATTTATCAATGTATCAAAAAGGTACCTACCATGATAGTTAGATTTACCACTAAATCGATTTAGGCGTTTGAAGCTTTAAACAGCTGCTCATCTCTTTGTGGTAATTTGTAGACGATACGACAAAGAAAACTATTTTTAGATCCGAGAAATACGAACTTGGAAAAAGAAAAAATATGTACTTAGATCTTCCTACACAGAGTTATTATTATGCTGATGATCTAAAATAATTCGTTCATTTGCGTTGTTTTAATTAAAAAATCATGAATTTATCTGACTACTTTTTTTTTTTTTTTTTACTTTACTTTTGGTTTGACTTTTTGAGTTAAACAATAAATGATTCTGATTCCGATACAATAAAGTTATTGTTCCATTCATTTTTATATGGGTACCTAATGCAATCACTTAGTCACGCATCCTGTATATAGCATGGTTTACCTACAGAGCAAAAAAATACACAAAGATTATGAATATCCTATTGCAAATTTTTGGAGCACGAAATCACTTGAACACGTAGCAACATGTCGCTCGAGAATTCGGCAAGGAACATGCGGCGGGGATGATGTATTGTGACAGTTAGCTATGTGCCGTGTGAAAATTGGCTCACCAACTTTCATGCACCTTACGCATCCCTAATAAGATCCATTTTGGTAGGGCGACTGCCAAATCGGTGTACGACCGAAAGCTATATCGACCGACAATAGCGGAATGATTGCCAAATTTAGTGAGATAGATTTTAAAAGTATTTGCAATAGTGGTCGAGCCTTTATTATATTTTTGATTAAGTTACTACCTGGGTAAGAATAATTCAGTGAAGCGATACATATTTGTAATATGTTTTTCTTTCTTTCTGTACCTAAACTTTTAAAGGATGACAAACTAACCAAAAGAACCAAATTACACGCACGCACCACGCGCACGCGTCACGGAATGACGAGGACCCGGGTTCGATTCCCGGCCATAGCTTTACTTTTCGGATTTTTCTATGTGTTCTAATTTTCAGTGTCGTTTAGAAATTAGAACCAAATTATTCACATTTCGCTCATTTTCGCTCTGTGGCGATAAGGCCGCCTATTGTTACCTTATTACTTCTGTATACCTTTTTTCTGTTTTGATTGTTATAATATGTGGTGTTAAATAAAGAGTTATTGTATTGTATTATATTGTATACATACCTACGCATACAGACTTATTCTTATTATGTTGTGCAACACATTTTTGTGATTACTATTTATAAAATGAAAATGCTCTTTATATCCAAAAGTACCTACCCATAAATAAATGCTTTCTCCGAAATTTTCGATTTCGTGACTTTCATGGTTAAATAATTCAAAAATCTTCTTCATATTCGCAAAAAAACGTTTGTATCACCAAATTAATAAACCTAAATACAAAGCCGTGTCAAGTAGTTACGTCGCATTTTCTTTGTGTAACCGAATTTCATGGTTTAAAGCGGGAGCAATGTCGTTTGGGGCATCGTTCTACATATGGGTAGAAGGTGGATTCTCTGTTAGCGTGTAGTGTCGCTACGTGAGGATCGGCGCCACAGCCTGCGTGTTCGAATGCACTAGACCACGTTATTTGGTTACCCCGAACTGGAGCATTTAACTTAGTAATCACTACACAGTTATACGGAAAGGTTTATTTGAAATTTTAGCTTCGAAGAACCGATTGAATTGCATTTAAGTATTTAGTTTCATTCTATTTGCATTAAGCGATTTTCGAATTGAGCTATAAATATTATTATGAACTCCTTTTAATACCATCTATTTGATAAAAATGCAATTAAAGCAATTTATTCGATTCATCTACTTTAATATTATTTGGATATGGAAGCAGGGACTTGACAAAACGAATAAAATATTGATACATGTTTGCAAAGAGTTGAACAGAATCAATCTCTACTTGTTTTGAGGAAGCGTTTTTTCCCGCGGGAACTTAATGTTTTACCGGAATGGAAGTACTCTATATGCTAATCCGGAATACGTTCGATATCTGTCCGAAAATCATTCGATTCCGTACATAATACCGATTGAAGAACAAATACGTTTACTCTGGTTATTATTACAAAAGTGATCCTCGGTAATCTCGCGTTTATTGAAAACGACAAAGGTTCAGTTTAACTGCTATTGCTGACTGTCGCGTTTATAAGGTCGTAGGGGTATGGGGAGGGAACGCTACTAGGGGTTGAACGAGTTGCACCGCTGATAAGGGGTAGATTAAAGCCGCGTTTGCTCACACACACATATTTAACATTCTCGCCCAGACACGACAACGCCAGCTATTTGCATACTTACTTGTTTGCGGAGCGGTTCCATGTGTGAAAGCAATATAATAAACGACGTGCCTGATGCGTTTTGTAGTACGGCGCGTTTAGAATTGATTTATGACGCCGATAATTGCGACTGTGTTATTGGATTCGTATTGACTTTGATTGGTGTGATGTGGTTTTGATCGCGAATGTTTTTCAGAAAGCATGTACCTACTTACGTAGCGTAAAAATGTGTGACTGTGTGTGTAAATGTGTGTGTGTGCGTAGCGTAAATGATGTGACAGCGGGACAAATAAGTCCTTAATTATTGATAAATAGGTACTAGCAAGTAATACAATACAATCCAATACAATGACTCTTTGTTAATCACCACATAATGTACCAAATCAATTTCTCTGAATGCTGCGTATTTATTTTCAAAACAAAACACGACTATTTTTACGTATAAGCGGAAGAAGGATATTTGGCTTTTATTTTGCTAAGGCGCTCGCGCACCTCTACGTACGAAATTGCGCCTTACTATTTAATTTTCCAATGTTCTGACAAAGTTGCTTCGAGTTTGAGGCCGCGCCGATTTCCCCAGAGGCAGCACAAGGGACTAGGCCTCGTTTAGTGTCACAGCGCCAACCGCACTCCAAACCAACTAAAACTTAATAAAAAACTTTTCCGAGCCAAGCCACCTACATTAGGAAAACTTAGCAATCAATAAACGAATATTGTTAAAACGATAATGTTTTCGTGCCTAATCCAGTCAATTGGGGATTTGACTTGGAAAATAGGATTTAGGTTTCACTTTAGTTTAGAGCTAAAACTGAAATCCTGCTAACTTATTTGGCTGAAACCAGCCAACGAAAAGAAAATCAACGTAGAAAAATATTATTATTAGTATAAACGATTCTATTTATACATAATAGGTATATATGTATATTGCTTAGACTCGAATGTCTCTAAGTATACTTTGTTAAAGATGAAGTTTTTTAATGCGTATAGATAAATAAATTATCGTCTAACGTTTAACTAACTCCTAAAGATTCCAAGTAGGTATAAGTTTGCCTATGTACAATTAGTCATACATTTTGACAATTGCATTTGCTTGTTCATTTTTTTTCCATAACATATTTACTTTAGTATTTAAATGCTGGCTGTCTTTAATTTGTTACGAACATAAAGATATTGTTCAGCTTATAAATTACGTATGCGAGTATCACGCATTGTTTTATACTGCGATGCTTTCCGTGAATTCGGAATCCTTTTTAATTGAATACCATTGAAAACGTTCACAGTGATTGCGAGTAACGCACGAAACGTAACGATTTTCAATAAGTCGATATGTTCATGGTTCGCACAGGCTTTGTTATGAGTTATGACAATTCCGACCTACACTACCGTATTTTTCAGTACAAGTACCACATTATTTCCAACTTAGTTTTCTGCCGAGATGCGTTGCTCGCGGTGATTCGATTTTCCTGTAAGAGTCTTTCTTTCTTGAATTTCCTGCTTTCTTTGTTTTCTCACCAACTCGTTTATGTTTATGTGAAATCCGTGCACCAACTTTGTCTAGTACTTTGTTTGTAAGCACTAAAAAAACTTGTAAAGGAAACATTGTGAAGTTGTTTTAACAGTTAAGCCGGCCAATCTAAGTGGAAATGACTCAGAAGACTTTTAATTTATAACTTCCATCGGATAAACATCATAGAGCATTTCTATAATTCTTAATGTAAAAGCATCATTACACAGGGTCTCTGCAGGGGCAATATTGGAAGCAGGGACAGTATTGCCTCCTTATCCTTAATTGTGAAGTGTATAGGCAAGCAGAGGCAATTTTTAGATTTGGCCTGCGGCAGGGGCGCAAGACCTTCCTAGCTCCCTAGGTTGTATCTACCGCCCTGCTAGGTTGCCACATGTGTAGTACGATTGGGGCAATTCCAGTCAGTTCATTGGCGTCCTTTGGTGTTTCGACAATACTGGAGCTATTCTCATGGACGTGCGTTCAGCGGGACTATGACTTACACACTGAACAGCAAGCTCGTGTGTAGAGAACAACCGAAACGGCTCTGACCGCCGTGCTTTCGGTATTGCACCTCCGTCAGGCGTGCGAGTAGCTGGCCTTAAAATTGTTCCGGAATATTTCAGAAGGAGATTGGTAGGTTGAATAAATAGCTCTGCAAATGTTTTTCAGGATTTTTGAATCGTTGCTAACAAACGTTTCCATAATGTTGATCGATGTTCAAAGTAAAACGCGTCAAGGGCGGGACTAAGTAGTTAAGCACAGTGTACGACACCAAGCGGTCAGATTATACAATAGTCTACCTAAGGATCTGAAGACTGTTAACAATGTCAACATCTTTAAAAACCGACTTAGGGACTTCTTGTTAAAGAAATGCTACTATGATGTAAATGACTTCATTTGTACATAAGTAGAGTAAATTACCATCTATTTTTATTATACTGTAGTAATATGTTTTCACTGTGTGTTCCTGATCTCGTTAAGTAGGTATTGTTTTAAGTTTTTTTTTTAATTTGTGAACCTGATCTCATTATTGTTTTAGTTTTTGAATTTTATTATTATTATTAGAATTTATTTTTGATATTTTTAAGTTTTTAATTAGTAATTTGTTGTAATACCCATAATGTATAGTAGATTTCCAACACAAATGTAATTGTTATCGATTAAATGACTAATGACTAATGACTGAATTCAGAATCAAAATTGAAATGAAAAGTATTTGTAAGGGTATTAAGTCGAACTAATCTAGTGTAATATTCCGAAAAAGTTCTGGGAGACTTTGCATAATGTAAAATTATGACTATACCATACATACATCTTACTAATTATTATAAATGCGAAAGTATGGATGGATGTTTGTTTGTTACTCAATTACGCCAGAACGGCCCAACGGATCTGGATGAAATTCGGCACATAGATAGAGAAAAGTCTGGAATAGCACATAGGCTTCTTCTTATCCCGGAAAATTGCGTAGTTCCGGCGGGATAGCGATAAACGGATTCTTTGCAGACGAAGTCGCTGGCAACAGCTAGTACATACATAAGTCACATCTTTCTCTCTCACGGGGTAAACAAGAGCCTAGTTTAGCCTGATTGTGGCCGTATAGGTTGATTATCAAAAAAATAATCACGAATGAAATGTAATGTTTTGAAACATTATGCTTTTTACCTATAGTCACAACGTTTTTAAGTTTAACGAATAAATACAAATTAATTCAGCCGAAAAATATCTTCGTTCAGCGTTCATCAAAATCAAATTGCAATATCTTGAAATATTCCCATTCACATGTGTCCAGATTGTAGAGTAATAAAACCGTCGTGAAGCCGATACGTATCTTATTGACATGACTTTGAAATGGCGTGGAATTCAAAATACGAGACCAGTCCAAGTTTCCGACATACGACACTCTTTAGAGTTCGACTAGATGGAGAGTTACGCCTGTAGGTGAAAACATACATAAAGATGTCCGCGACTTCCTTTATATCTAGACAACTATAGACTTGCCTAGCTTTTTCAGCCGAATGGCTTCGTTCCAATACTCACACTACTTCATATACATAGCAGACTCATGCGAGTTTTAATAAATAAAGAACGATAATGCTCTAGGGATATTTTGATAACTCTTAGAAAAATCTTAAAACCTACAGCATTAAAAGTTCAAATCTTCCGCATACTTACAACGTTTTAAAACGTTTGTTAACTCATTCCATTACTTGCTGCCTTAATTGCATTACATATAAACGTGCAATAACAATCTCCTTAGCAAAGTTTTCCGCATCAAAACCCTACACTGTCGAACAATGTGTGCCATAAGTACGTTCCGTGCAAAACTCATGACAAACGAACATTGTTGTCGTCATCGTTATATGTAGCTTTTTAATGTAAGTGCGATAGTGAACATTAATTTAACTGACAATTTGTCACGTCGGCTAAATCGCGGAATGTCGGTATTGCGTGACTAAGTAAAGCACGGCGCAGACATCCGAGTCGTTTCGTGAACATTCGTCGCATAAATTACTTTCAATTTATACGGGCTGCGTTTACGGCGGCGCTCGAACGTGCCAAATTAAACAAATACGTGTGATCATAATTTATTCGGTGAACACTTATAATTTGCAGTGGCTGGTGGACACTGGCACCCAATTGTTGTTTGTTTTAGAAGACTGTGAAAACAATTTTGATTGATGTATCAAGTGAAGCATTGACTTATTTACTGTGGTTGTTTGTAGAGTTTGATAAAAGTACATAACAGATTCAAGTTTCTCTCAAAATTTCGTTTCTTATACAGTTTTTTTGCTGCCTGTACTTTTGTTGTTGACTGTACCTGTATTGTCAACCATTCTTCGTAATAATATATCCATTCTACATCTGCATACTAAATTTTAAGTCGATTGGACCAACCGATGAGTTCCCTCCTGAGGAGACAGTCCGGGTCGGGCCAACAGAATTTCACAAACAGTTTGTTAATACTGTCATCCGGTTTACACATGTAATAAGTATGCACGATTTCAGCTCAATCTGTTGAGGAGAGCTGGTTTAAAATTGAGCTTCAAAATTCGTGCCAAACACATACGTACGAGTAGCTACATGAATACTTACACATAGCGAGTTAAATACGACCAAGTACCAATAGCTTAAAAGAAGGTAAAAGAAGCTACTCTGTAATCGATTAGTGTGTTGATATTTAGCTCAGTCAAATGCCTGATTATATCACTGTAGGTCATTTATCAATTTAATAAGGGATAGATACGCTATGTCAAGTTTGACATTGACTGGAACCCGTAAAAGCATACCCCCTTATTCATAAACGCATAGGCTTCTGGTAACTTAACAATCGTTTGTACTTATCTGTCACATTGACATTTACCTTTCACAGATAAGTACAAAAGATTGCTAAGTTATCAGAAGCTTATACAGCGTTTATTTATTTATTTATTTACATACATACTTAACACTACCATTACAGAATTTTGATTCTAATGCGATAGTGCAGGCACATTTAAACAAGTAAGTACATATAAAAAAGCAAAAAAAAAAAAACATACAAACGTTTCATGGTTGATAGCATATCACATGCAAGGCAGCCTTTGTGAATTCGTTCAGTGTACAATGGAATAGGTCTATTTGCATCGCTATCCGGTTGAGGTTCGAGAGGGTACGCGAGAACGGTGCCTTGGCCAGCAGCCGCGTGCGCGCGCGCGGCAGCGCCAGCAGGAGCGGCCGCCGCCTCCTACCCGCATAGTTGTTGGGAACGCTAAAATGTACATGCCTCAATACACCTGCATTATGAATAAGGGGGTTATTTTACACCTGAAATGTCATTCTATGGAACTTGCTAACTATGTAAACAAACCGCCATATTGAAATTGTCGCTGAATGATGAATTTACTAGTGATGTTTGTTTACATGGTTAGCAAGTTCCATGGAATGACACTTTAGATAATGACATGTAAACTGTGTCATTTGTTGTGGCCATTCGCCACTAGGGGCGCTGTTTTAGTTTTTGTACTCTGATCAATACCACAAGGCATCAATAACAATAATGATATTCTATTTCTGTGTTTAGTAAGTGCTTAACTATTTTTTATGGCAGTTCTTGCGTCTGATACAAATAATAATTCTGATTATCACGACATGGAAAAAACATTAACATGGTTTTAACGTTTGGGAATTCTTTGGTCGTTTGTACGAAACTGTTTCAAGTGAACTAGTTTCTTTAGAAAAAACTTAGGTACCTGATCTTCAATAATAGGTACGTTATTATATTAAATCGCTCAGTTACAAAGTTTTAATTAATACCTACCTTCCAATAATACCTAAACAATAACCGCCTCTTGAAACAACTGAAAGAGTTTCCGTATAAATTAGTAATTGTTATTGAACATTTAATTGACTTCCTTAGATACTTTGAAATTAATCACAAATTGTACAAGGACTGTTCGAGAAAGTTAATATTGAAACGACTAATTGGATTATTGTGTCAAAAATATGACTTATTATAATTTAAGTTTGACACTACTGTTGATTTCATGCTCTACTGTTTTACAAAAATATCTCAAAAGCCGAAAGGAGGTTAACTATTACCTTGTGGGGAATCCATCAGCAAATTATAGTAGGTACCTAGTGTATATTAATGATGATGAATATGACACCGAAGTAGCTCGAATTCTCACAATTCACTTTCTACTTCTGTCAAACATAACCGCCGCGCGGTAAAATTCGAGATTGACTTGTTGTAGTCCAGTTTCACTTTGACAAAGAAGAAAGTTTGAACGTATTTATACGTAATGCTATTAAATTTGGGTCGACTGGCGTCCCCTTTTTATATATAGGTCCATGTGCACTATATTAGACTAGATGCAACTCCTGTAAACACTTAAGGTATTACTGTGCTGCAGCGTGTATTTGCAAACATAAATTGACAGTGGGTAGCAGGTCCCTGGTAATGTGCTCTTTGTCTAGACTTACACAATAATGAGAGTGGAATTAGTAACAAATTGTTAGCAGAGTATGGGCTCGGACGGGTCTCATTAGTGTTTGTGGCCCGCGTAGAGCCCGCTCGTTGCTGGCTGCATTATTCATGCGGACAATATTGCAGTGCGAGGTCTTCTAGGCTAAGAGCAGGGTACATAAATTATACGTTTTTGTATCACAATGTTTAACTAATGATGCTACCGTCGCAAGAGAGGCGTTATAGCGTTACGTTGTGCGTGTGAGAATAGTTTTACATAAGTGTCGGTAGAAGTTTTCATAGTACACTGTCAAACCTTTAAGTGCGTGTTCTTAAAACCTGTATTATTAATGTGGATATTAATGTATGTATTGTGTTAATAGACATTAATAAACTTCGTATTCATAAACGATCGAAAAAGGTTTTAGACTTGTACCAATTGTTGTGTTTCAGCACTGAATCAACAGTTAAACGTATCCATAATATAAATAGGTAACTCGGGAAGGTACAATATATGCTTAAAGGAAAGAACATAACGATTTAAAACATATGAATCAACACAATATTTTTTTTCAATTCTCAACCAATGACGGTTAGATTAAATATCTTAAATCTTTAGCTATTCGTTTAAAAGATCAATTATTGTATGCAGGGGTTTTAGGGGCGATAATTCGATCTAGCTAGGTTTCATTTTTAGAAAACGTACCAAAAACAAACCAAGCAAAACTCGGTAATCCAGGTCTGTAAGAATTATGAAGCTTATTATAATTACATTAAAAGCTTAACAAATACTACCACCGCCTTAAAAAAATCACCAATTTTGTTATAAAATTACGTGAAACTTTCGCTCCCAGCTCTTTACCTATCCTATGCACCCGCTAAGTGAAGAGCGGCAGCGGTTATTGGCGGTTGAACTGCTATTACGTAGAACTATTAACGACGCTCCTGGTCCACGTTCGTTTGTTCCAGGCATGATTGCTTTCAGCATTGCGCTCGCATGAACTCTCGGTTACTTTGTGACGCGTTTGCGGTGGCAACTTTGACATCTCGTCGCAACAGTCGTGGTTAATTATTACCTGTGCCACGCTGAAAATGTGTAGCGATGACGTACCTTCGAGTGAGAAATTGAAATTCAAGTTGGAATATGAAAGGGCACGACAAATATTGTCTCCAATTCTCCTGGGTAGCTCTACTTAATTCTTTTGTAACATTAGGTATTATATTGATGATGATGACATCCTGGTATAATGGTATAAGTAACGTTCGATATGTAAGTAAATTTTGTAAGTAAACCGTAAATAAAAGTTTGGTCTCAGCCCTTTTTTGTTACTAGATTATTTAATCTAAGAGTGTGAGTGAGATTGAGTGTAGTAAGGCCTTTGCCAGTTTTACCACTGTCACTGTCAGTAAATTCTCGCAGGTCTCTGACTATGATTAATAATTACGCGACAGTAATTAAATTACGCCATACTTCTGGCATCAAAAAGAATACCTATTATACAAAGAGTTCGTTTGTTCATTAGGCTATTTATTTTACGTTAACACTAATATATTCCGAATGTTTTGAATTAATTGGAATATATGTGAATTTAAATAGTTTGCAATTAAATTTGCATATCATTGTACTACCAAATTATTGGAAAGTAGTTTTAATCTCGTCGGCAAACTGTATGCAAAGGTATTGATTGAAAGAGTTATAAAAGAGACGGATGAGAAAATATGGGATGTACAAGCGGGTTTTAGAAAGGGAATGGGATGCACGGATCAAGTCTTCTCCTTGCGGCGTATAACTGAAAAGTATATGGCCAAAGGCCAGAAAATATACTGCTTATTCGTTGACTTGGAGAAGGCTTATGACAGGGTGATGAGGAATGAGTTGTGGTCAGCGTTAGCCATGCATGGGGTGAACAGTAATCTGATACAAGCGCTAAAATCTCTCTATGAGGATTCTAGTGCTTGTGTAAGGATAAACGGGGCGTACACTGAATGGTTTAGCATCGAAAAAGGTGTTAGACAAGGATGTGTTGCGTCACCGTGGCTGTTCAACCTATTCATGGATACGTGCCTGAATGATTTGAAAGAGAATGACTGTGGACTAAGGATGAACGAGTTAACCATCAAATGCCTCCTATACGCCGACGACCAAGTGTTGTTAGCATCGTCGGAGGAGGAGTTGCAAAGAATGGCTAACATTTTATGTGGGGCATTGGAAAGGAAAGGCATGCAAGTTAATGTAAGCAAGACGAAAGTTATGGTATTCGAAAAAGACGATAGCATGACAGAATGTGAGATTATGATTGCGGGTGAGAAAGTAGAACAGGTAAAAGAGTTTGTGTATCTGGGCTCGGCTTTTACGACAGATGGAAAGTGTGAAAGAGATATTGAAAGAAGAGTGAATGCAGGAAACATGGTCAATGGAGCGCTGCGCGCCTTTGTGAGCAGTGAGAAGGTGTCAAAGAAGGCGCGTCTGGCTGTTCACAGAGGGGTGCTCGTTCCAACACTAATGTACGGTAGCGAAAGTTGGGTATGGCAAAAGAAGCATGAAAGTAGAATAAATGCGGTAGAAATGAGAGCGTTAAGAAGTATGGAAGGTGTATCACTGAAAGATAGAATAAGGAATAGTGTGATAAGGGAACGTGCTGGTGTGAAAGAAGATATAGTGACTAGGATAGAAAAAAGTATGCTTAGTTGGTTTGGTCACGTAGAGAGGATGGATGAAAGAAGATTAACTAAACAGATTTATACGGCGAGTGTGAATGGGTGCGTTGGGAGGGGAAGGCCTAGGCGGACGTTCCATGATCAAATTAGGGACGTTTTGGAAAAAGGCCAGGTCAAGAGTACCCGAAACCGACGAGCATGTATGAAGAGATTGATGAATGTGAACGAAGCGAAAGAGGTATGTCAGGATCGTAGCAAGTGGAACAAAGTAGTCTCTGCCTACCCCTGTGGGAAAGAGGCGTGACGATATGTATGTATGTATGTATGTATGTAGTTTTAATCAAAATTGGATAGCCGTGTGGCCTAAATATGCCACTAAATAATTATGTAAAAGTTTCGTTATATCACGTGTCATTAAACGGTATTTTTTCATAGACAGGTATTATATTTACGTGTCCGTTATCCCCATCATTTTGTAATTTTCTCGTAAACGATTTTAGATATCGAAATTGACCGTCTACGGTATACGATTGAGGATTGATGGTTTCACGTTGGACGTGAGCTTTACTATTTCAGACAATAGCTTTTGAAGTCCTTGCTCTTTGTTCAACTTTTTTAAATATTTTCTGAGACACACGTAAAGATAGAACAAAAATGAAGCTGAAATTAAAATGGAAACTCAGCTTGTCATTTTGAGACGTAAGTATGTTAAAAAAAAACTTATCACTTTGTTTAAACCAGAGGTTCCCAAACTCTTTTGTTCCATAGACCACTTTCAAAATTTTGCTGGATCCGGTGGACCCCCTGCAGCTACATTACCACTAATTTCTAAACTAAATTTCGAAAAAAAAAATTAAGATTAGCTCTATAATCTATGGAAACTTGCGTTGTTGCTGAGTTTCAACGATAAATTAACAGTTTTCGAAAAAATTGGTTAGAATTGATTGCTTGATAGGGTTAATTATTTGAAAATAAAGTCGACTAAACAAATTTCCAATTATATTATATTTTTGTGCTGCGAGTGACTCCATCCTACTTTACTTTCTTGAAATCTACAATGACTCACAGCACAAAAACCAATCAATTCTCACAATTTTTATTCAATTTTCATGCACCCCGCTTGCGATTGGGGACCCCCAATTTTGGTCACGCCCAACGTAGACCCCTGTCGAGTCTTCCGTGGACCCCTGGGGGTCCACCTGGACCACTTTGGGAACTACTGGTTTAAACATTGAACTCTCTTGAGCTCCGGCCATGGCTTTTCTTTTTACCCTGCTATGTGTGGTGTAGCACGCATCACGGAATGATGAGGATCCGGCTTCGATTTCCGGCCATAGCTCTTTACTTCTCGGATTTTTTTATATTATGTCCAATTCTCAGTGCCGTTAGATTTTTTTTTATTCTCTTGAGTAATAAAATATGGTGACAGTACTAAGGCCATTTTTCTACACCAACTGGTACATGACCTGCCCATCACCTCGCTCTTAAGTTCGTCGTAATACCTACTTACGAGACACCATTATAATTATGTTTGTTAACGCCATCTATGTGAACTTTTTCGAACAAGATCTATTTCGTAGTAGTGCACTTTATTTGAATGAAATGGAATAAAAACTCCTTTTACGGCACGCAATGCTCAGTCAAGACAACAGATGACGCTACTGTAGATCGGTTAAAATTATTGAAAGCGCTATTTCGATGCTGCGCTTCTACCAAATGGTTAGGCAGCAGAGTGGTATGCGAGAAGGAAACACCAACAGGATTTCTTTCTTTTTCTAGCCACTCTCATCACTGAGGTGGTTTCGTCGCACATATCCCGAAGGCCCGTCAGTAGGAATATTATTTTTACAAATTTTAAAGCAACGCTTAATTTCATGGAATATTATAAATTCTAGATTACAAATTTATGTTTTGGTTTAAAATGAGTAGCAAGTTAATTTGTTTATTTTTGTTACAGAGGAATAATACTACAAAACCAGAGGCGATACGGGGAAGCCATAAAAAGTTTCGAAAAAGCAATTAACTTTCGACCGTCTATGGCTTGTAAGTATAAACAAATTAAAAATACATTATACAGTCAGCGTCATAAAACATAGTATGAAACGTCTAAGGTGACCAAAAAGTTCGACACACCCACGTGTAAGTGTACCCACAGACCATCCTATACCAAACTATTTAGCCGACTTGGATGCTGCAAACTATATGACGCTGACTGTACTACTTAGATTTTCTAAGTAATGTTTGTATGTAGAACCGAACCAGTAAATTAATATTGTGATATTTGTCATGAGAACACTGGTTTTGATATTCATAATTATAACCTAACACGACACTCAGTTTGGCTCAGGTTCCGATTTTATAATTCATTGAACCCTCGGTTTCAATACTTTGACTACCTATTTAATAGAATTATTTCACAGATTTAAATTAAAACAGATGACGCAAATTGCGTTAATGTATGAGAACCCAGCGTGTCATTTTTTGGATACTTCATCGGCACATTTTAGCCAAACACCCGCCCAATGCTCTCGGCCGGGCCGCCTGTATTTGAATTATTCAGATTTGCACAATTCACCATTCGCTTCTGTCAAACGTAACTGCCTCGTGGCAGCATGTGAAGCTGACTGGTACATGCAAAATTAATTATTTCACCATAAAAAAAACACCGGGTAGCACTCCGAGAGTGCCGGCAGAAGTGAAAACTACACACACGCACACTCGCGCAAAAAGAAAAAAAAAAAGAAAAAGAAAAAAAAAATATATACACGAGATTTGAACTGGTCACCTGAGAGAACGCACTGTTATTCCACCTTATAGCACTAGGCCAAACGCACATACGTTAAAGCGACGAAATCAACGTACTCTTCAAAAATCGAACGCGACTCTACCTTCATTCGTATTTCAAAATAAGCTCTTAGAGGATTCTGATATCCTGGTACTTAAACTCTCATTCCGTCTTACGCCTGACGCGAGTTTAACATTTCGTACCTATCCCAAAAACAAGTTACGACACTCAACAATAACGCACGTGCGTCATCTATTTAAATACAGGTTAAAATATATTATTTGATTTCGCCAGTCATTTTCGCTCTTATCTTCCGGATCTACAGAGGGTTCGCCGTGGAGAAGGACAGAATGATGACGATGATGTTGATATTGTAATGATGTTGGTGTATTATTATTTCTCACGGTAATTTCTGTGTATATCAACTGAAATAAACATTATGTAATTTGGGGTTGTATATATACCTAAAGTTAAAGTAATTTAAGTTTAAATCTCGCTAAAGCAGTTTTCAGGTTAAAGTTACTTTCCAAATAACGCCTAGAGTAGTTTACTCCCGCGTTAAAGTTAAACCCGTGCACTGTTAGATTAAAAGCATAGAAGAATTAACCAATAGAGTGGTAGCACGCGCCACTCAACTCCGTAACACATTGGTGATTGGTGTATATCATACTAGTATTAATTCATTTGCAATAGTTATAATAATTTTCGATTTTTCCGTCAAAAAATCAACTATTTACTATGCCACGCATTGACACATTGACTTGTTATATCGAAAATAAAATGTGCATGCTCAACTTTAGTGTCCTCCTTGATCTTGGGCCAGCCAATCAGAAGGTAATCGTTCGAAATATTATAGACGGGATGTGAACCGCGATTACCTTTATTGAGCTCCCAAAATTTCGACGCAGTTGCATGCATCATGATCACGGGTAGACTAAAGAAATTGCGGGTGGATGTTATTGTTGGGTAGACCGAGCTCTGTCTACCCTCATTCTTGCGCGTCGACTGCGTGCACTCTCGTAACCTCGTAACCTTGTACGTCCCGTCGTCGTCGTCTCGTTTCGTGTCTTCGTCGAATGAACGTAACCGTGAATCGAGAATTGAAAACTCTTAGGTAGTAATCGCTGCAGTCGTTTATAGTTTTTTTTAATATATTAAATAAAATTTTCACTCTATTGGCTATACGCTCCATGAGTAAAAGTTACGGAGCTGCAGTAGCGCATTATACTTTTTACTTTAATCCTCCCGAGTCACTGTTACATACATACATACATGAGTCACGTCTTTTTCCCTTACGGGGTAGACAGAGCCTAAGGTAACATTACGGTTACGTTTGGGTATATTGCTGTCGTCCACAAAGTACCTACTTATTAATTTTTGACGATCTCAACAGAAATACTTATATTTGTGACATGCATGTTTTTATATAATGTAATTTTTGTTGACGAATAAATAAATCTAAATCTATAGATGACAGGAGAAGGGTAATGGTCGCTTTCCCATGTACATTAGGCACGAGAAATGCTTACTTGCTTTCTTATTTAATTATATATCACATTATTGTGATAGTTTCGTGCTAAACGTGGTTATACCCCGTAAGAGATATAGATGTATATTGTGTATGTATGTGACAGTTTTGATCCAAGAGCGAGAGAGTAGCGATATCGAATTAACTCGTATAATTCGCAGACTGGTCGGGACTTTAAACTTCATAATTCACAAACAAATAGACTATCTGGACGACGTATTAAGAAGTATTAACAGTAATTTAAACGTGTTCGCGATACGTGGCATTAAATTGAAAGAGGCCTACAAAACTACGGCGACAACCGACAGACTAAAGTGGAAGTAAAACGACTGCTTTTGTTTTTTCCCTGTAACAAGGAATAGCTGGAATAACTACGAAATTTCCCGACCTATCCCAGTTCAGTTGTTTTTGAGAATAATTATTAGAGTTGGGGTATAGTCTATTTGAGTTTTAGAATAGGAATGGAAACTTAGTTCGGTTTATTAGCTCTTTATGGGATAAGCTCATGAAGCAATTAAATTGTGCCTGCAAGCTAGCTGGTTAGGGCTTCGAGGGTTCCAAAAGTTCTGTACAACTCAATCTTCCCAAACTTAGGCTTAGGCTCATGCTTGTCTTGTCAGTTGTGGTCTGGAACCTATCTAATATCCTGTATGCTCTTTAGAACTTTGGTACAAAGCTGTACTTACGCGTTCACTTTTAATATTCCCTTATTATACCTACATTGCTTATATTTACTTATTTTCGAAAAGGTAGGTTATTGTAACGTCAACCGATAACTGTTAACAGACTTCGCGATAAGAAGCAACTAGGCAAACAACAAAACAACAACAACAAACTAAACATGAACATGGATTGTAACTTGAGTTCCTAAACATGATAAATGCTGTTGCATGCCTGTTATTGGTGCATGAACATGGATTGTAACTTGCAATTTTTATGAATATTAATGTTTTGTTTATGTACTGTTGGCATGTCTAAATAAATAAATAAATAAATAAACACACAATAACAATGTAAAATAAAATCATTGGTAAATAGGTACCTAAACTGCAGATCGGAATCGAAACATGGTGTGTTTGTGGTTTTAGTAGCAGAATGTCAACGCTTAAGATTTCTATTCCGCTAGGTAGATACCTATCACCGATCTAGGAGTAAAGAAAAAACATAGAATGTACTAGTTGCTTCTCTTTCCGCGCAGGTGGTAAAAGCCTATCGAGGGAATCGCCGAAAAACGTAGATAAATCTTATTATAGGCGATGTGGCAACGCTACTTTGATTCCCTTTTCCACTTTTACGCCCACAATCAACCTTAGGCTCTGTCTATAGTTGGCAAACATCTTGAGCAAGAACGACGTGGAAGGGGTAACTTCGGCATGTACTTTTATACCAAAGAGACGCTAAATTTCCTTCTGCGCATTCAAGGTCATGCTCAAGCTGTTTGCCGGCAACTATTACCCCATGTATACTTATATTATTAATAGATAAAGACATGATTTATGTTTTGATGCATTTGTATAAACTGTTAAACTTACCCCCAGTGGCGTACGTGAACCTCGGTGCATCGTTAATGGCGGATGGGCGTCTCGCCGAAGCCGCAAGCGCGTTGCGAGCCGGCGCGCGCGCTGAAGGTGTTCGCGTTCGCGATCGGCGCGAGCACGACGCGGCGCGCGTCTCCGCGCTCGTGCAGCTGGCAGCGCTGCATTCGAAGCGCGGTCACTGGCACAAAGCGCTGTCGGCGTACAAGGAAGCGCTGCACATATTACCTGGCAATGGCGTGCCGGTCGTTGGATGGACGAGACACGTAAGATATTTTGTAGGCTTTGTGTGGATGCTTTCCTATTTTTTTAACTAAATTAACCTATATTTTATGTCCTACTGCTATGCAAAGGCCTCCCTCGCTCTCCACGTTTCCATTTTTACCCCTGACACAACTTTTTGTTAGGAGAGTTATTAGTTTTACGTCAGTATCTCTCTGTGTGATGTGGATGGGCCGATTTCAATGCGGTTTTTCCATTCAAAAGTCAGTTTCTTACGTTTTCTAGCTATGTTTGGTAAAAATTGGTCCAGCAATTTGAAGTGTATCAGTTCTCTTCCAAAATAATGTACGGCATTTTGGCATAAAAGGGTCTGGCCGGAAGGTAATAGTAAAATCGCCCCTGACTGAATTTGAAATATTGTTATGCACGTTTGTTTGTTTTATTAAAAGATATAATTTTACTGAATATTAAGACTTAAATGCTTACGGTTAGCGAAAAAATAAAAAAAATAAAAATTCAGTTTTTATTTTTTTTTAGCCAAACTACGTTACCGATTAATTTGTCCTTCGGATATTTTGTACATATATTTAAGATACATTTATAGAAAAAAAATAAAAGCTCTAGCGTTTTTTAAAATATACAATTTTGGCTGTTTTAGTTTTTCTTTTTTTTTTTTTTTTTACTTGCAAGTTGGCGACACCTACCATATTTTGATATAATATACGCAATTTTATATTCTATTACATATATTTTTTTCAAAATTATTCATTTGGATCAACAAAGTGAAAAAAAGATTTTTGTTTAAAAGGGTGGTAAAAAGTTCTACCATATTGTTCAATCGTTCAAACATTCGTTCATAGTGTTAGTAACAATTATCTTATTAGCAATGTTAGTAACATGACATAAAAACAAAAAATACGGATGAATCAGAAGAAAAAATAGATTTAAATTGATTATTTAAAAAAATATATTTTGTAGTTGCAATTTTTTACTTATTTTGAAAAATTAAAAATAATTGATAACAATAATAATATAGCTCTTTTTATTTCGGGTTCACTACAATTTCAGTAGACCAGGTAAGTTTTTTTTTTTTTTCAAAAATTCAAATGATTTATTTGTAAGAATACAGTATATTAATTAATTATCCATTATTTTATTATTTGTATATAATTAAATATACAGGTTGTATCAGATACCCCCTAACAATAATCCACTGGGGTATATAACCATAGCTATAGAAGCTAAAAAAATATTTAGAAAAAAATTGGAGTAATTTTTTTTTCTATGGGAATGATTACAGTTAATACTACCAATCCTATAGAAAATATAAAAAAAATTACTCCAATTTTTTTTTTATTTTTTTTAGCTTCTACAGGGTGTATCAGATAGCCCCTAACAATAATCAACTGGGGTATATAACCATAGCTACAGAAGCTAAAAAAAAACATTTAAAAAAAAATCAGAGTAAAACGTTTTTTATATTTTCTATAGGAATGGTAGTATTAACTGCAATCATTCCTATAAAAAACATAAAAAAAATTACTCAATTTTTTTTAAATATTTTTTTTAGCTTTTGTAGCTATGGTTATATACCTCAGTGGATTATTGTTAGGGGGTATCTGATACATCCTGTATATTTAATAATATACAAATAATAAAATAATTGATAGTTAATTAATATACTGTATTATTACAAATAAATCATTTGAATTTTTGAAAAAAAAAAAAACTTATCTGGTCTACTGAAATTGTAGTGAATCCGAAATAAAAAGAGCTATATTATTATTGTTATCAATTATTTTTAATTTTTCAAAATTAGTAAAAAATTGCAACTACAAAATATATATTTTTTAAATAATCAATTTAAATGTATCTTTTCTTCTGATTTATCCGTATTTTCTGTTTTTATGTCATGTTACTGACATTGCTAATAAGATAATTGTTACTAACACTATGAACGAATGTTTGAACGATTGAACAACATGGAAGAACTTTTTACCACCCTTTTAAACAAAAATCTTTTTTTCACTTTGTTGATCCAAATGAATAATTTTGAAAAAAATATATGTGATAGAATATAAAATTGCGTATATTATATCAAAATATGGTAGGTGTCGCCAACTTGCAAGTAAAAAAAAAAAAAAAAGAAAAACTAAAACAGCCAAAATTGTGTATTTTGAAAAACGTTAGAACTTTTATTTTTTTTCTATAAATGTATCTTAAATATATGTACAAAATATCCGAAGGGAAAATTAATCGGTAACGTAGTTTGGCTAAAAAAAAATAAAAACTGAATTTTTATTTTTTTTATTTTTTCGCTAACCGTAAGCATTTAAGTCTTAATATTCAGTAAAATTATATCTTTTAATAAAACAAACAAACGTGCATAACAATATTTCAAATTCAGCCAGGGGCGATTTTACTATTACCTTCCGGCCAGACCCTTTATTAAATGTTCTTGTTCACTAAGAACGTTTTACGAACGTTTTGTGTCGTGGGTTAAAGAAAAACAGTTTTCACACCTCTCATTTAGAAAAGTAAGCTTTGCTTCCAGTCGAGAGAGATCAAAGTGCAACTTTTCTTTTCAAGGCTTTTCTAAGTATTTTTTTGCAAATGCAATTTTTTAAAGTTGATAATTGTAAAACCACGCCATTTTCTATGCTGGTAGCTCTTTAATTATATTTGGAATTCTTTTTTAAGTTTTTTAATGTTCGGTGTGAAAAGTTGTATGAGCCACTCAGTTGCAAAATTATTTTCATCTTGGGCGTTTAGCACTTGAATCCCTCATTACGCTCTAGATTCTACTTTATTGTAGAATCCTTCGCTACATTCTGGATTCAATGTAGCGCCCTCGCCGTAAATACATGATTTTGTTCCCTTGTGACACAAACAACTATTATAGACCGACCGCCTAAATTATTCCTCACCCGCGCGGCAGGCGCACTACCCGCCCGCAACTCTCTCGGTCCCCTTTGTCGTCCTACCCTGCGCTCCTGTACCGCGCGGGCGAAGACTCATTTAAGGGATCGGTCTTAGCTTTTATTATTAAACGAAGTTGCGGACAACAATTGGAATAGACTGAACTGAAAGCCACGATTCAATATCCATGTAATGTGACAAGTGTGTCTAGAATCAAAGCAAAATCGCGCGCGGGATCACAGAATAAGTAATAGTACTGCGGGATACACGATCAACTTGGGATCTCGGTCGTTGAAAGTTGCGAGACGGTCGAGAAATTGAGGATGTAGAAATAGAAATACTATGTCACATTTTGAATCGGGCAAATGCATACTGAAGAATTGAATGTCAAAATATAGTGCCATCTTTGCGAGTAATATTAATGGCCTCGATAACAGACGCGTAACGATTCCTGGTTTATTCTTTATTCTAAGCATATGAGAAAGCACGGCATGGTATAGATAGTACTTCCTAGCAGTAGCAATAAGACAGTCACGTAAGTTGTCTGGAGTAGATAAATTCATAATTTAAAAAGATTTTGTTTGTCGTAAATCACAAGGAAAATACTTCCATGCCGGTCTGGGAGCAAAGAAAATACTTACCCTGTGAAAGGTAAATGTCAAAGTGACAGATAAGGACAAACGATTGCTAAGTTAGCAGAAGCCTAGAGAGCGTTTATGAATAAGGGGGATAGAATGTACCTGTTGCTTCTCTTCCTGCGCAGATGGCAAAAGCTCATTTAAAGAGTGGGCGAAAATCTTAGGAATCATTTTATAGGCGAGGCAGCTAGCAACCCATCATTATTTTGATTTCCCTTTCCACCCACACCCACAGCCATACTAAACGTGGCCTATAGGTGTTGCCTTAAGCTATGCCTACCCCGTATATACACGTGATTTGTGTATGTATGTATAAGGAAAACCTATTAATAGGTACCGACTCGGTCTGTCTTAGAAATGCGCGGTTATTTTAAACGATCGTCTTGTCTTTTAGAACGTGTTGTCGATGATCGGCGAGGTTCACATGCAGCTGCACCAATGGCCGCAGGCGGAGCGAAGTCTGCTGTCTGCGCACGCGGCGTCGCCACACCACGTCGGCACGCACATCGCTATGGCGAGGATACTGGCGAGAAATGTAAGCATTGTAGACACGTCCAGACACTTAGGGCCACTTGCTCGGTCCAGGGTTAGCGACTTAACCCCGTGTTAGATGCTAACCCGGGGCTAAGTAGTGTCAAAATGTATGGAACTGTCAATCCTGACTCTGAGTTAGCGATTTAATTTTTTAACTCTGGACTGTGCAAGTGGGCCTTAATGTATTATATCCTTTGTGGCAAAGCTATCGTAGTAACCAACGGTCCAAATAAAAATATTAAAAAAGATAAAGTGTGATTGGAATGCGTTCGGTGTTCAAATTACTACACGAGTACGCCAAAGGTACATAAATATTCATGGATTTTGACTGTAACATATGTGTAATTATTTGTTTATTTACAGGCAACAAGAAGTATGGAGGCCGAGATGTGGTTCAACAAAGCGTTACTCTTAGCGCCGAATGATCCCTCACTGAGAGAACAATTCGGTAGGTACAAATATAACTAATTACCCTCGAGATCTTTTTTGTATGTACTATTGTCTTATTTTATTTTTTACAGCTTTCTATTAAAAAAAAAACGGGTCCAGATTTAAAGTGTGGGTGATGTTCCCAGTCCACTCATCCTCATAGGTACAGCCCTATAATTTTGAAGAGGCTTGTGTCAGTTGTATATGAGCCAGAGATGATGCATTGAAATCACAGTAGGTCTAAACCTTATTTATTTTAACGTTTCTTGTGCAGGTATGTTTCTAAGATCCCACCGGCGCGTGCGCGAGGCGGCCGAGCAGTTGGTAGCAGCGGCGCGGCTGGCGCCGGCGGAAGGCGCGCGCGCTGCAGCCGCCGCGCGGGCGCTGCGGGACGCACGACGCTGCCGCTCCGCTGAGCGGTGGTACGCTAAAGCTGTACAGTTAAAGCCTGAGGTAAGCTATTCCTAGAACATACCAAACCAGCAAACTTCACTAATACAATGTGCTAGAGATACATATTCAGCCTCACAAGAAGAAAGTGCGACCGTGGCTTGTTTTTTTGACGTCCAAGATACCAAGTTACCATAGATATGTAAGCAAAAACCCGACGTTGATTTTCTGTCTAGAGTATCGTCTCCCCAGCTAGCGTCAGCATAAGCAGTTAATAATTTTTCACCTGCATTTGATTTATATATCAATTTTAAATCTATAGTACCCCGTATATATCTCAGTATTCGTTTAAGACAAGTCCAAAGTTCATTGCTTGCACAGTTTTGAAATCGCGATAAGTAAGTTATACTGGCACACAAATCTGGTCTGGTGCCAATCATGGCGTACATTATACAACCTATCAGCTGCCTACACCTATGCTCCAACTCGACACTTTCGGACTTTTCTCTTTGTAGCGTTGAGAAGTCAAATTTCGGATCCATAGGAGTAGTCACACTATGACAGTCTGACATATTAAATTTATTTAAGACATTTTTAAGGTACTGGGATTGACTCATAGTAGTGACACCATTTTGTAAATCTTGTTGAATAAGGATTCCAAGATATAAACTAGCAAGTCCCAAATCTTTCATTTTAAATTCATTTTTTAAGCTTGTTAGAATTTTATTCAACATTGGACCAAAACCAGTGCACAAAATGTCATCTACGAACACTAATATGTAGACCTTACTACTGTCATTGACGTAATAATATACACAATGGTCACTTTTTGTTTTTGAAAACTTTTGGCTTAACATGAAGTTATTAAATCGCTCATACCAAGCCCTAGGTGCGCTTTTCAAGCCATATAACGCCTTATTTAATTTGCATACCTTCCCAATAGGTACCACAAAGTTTTCTGGCAATTCTACGTAAGTATCATCCTTAATTATGCCATTTAAAAAAGCGCTACATACATCAAGTTGATATACTGACCAGTTGTTTTTGTTACATAAAGCTAATAAGGATTTTACTGTAGCTATTTTAACAACAGGCGAATATACGTCACAATAGTCTAAGCCTTTCTGTATAAAACCCCTAGCGACTAATCTAGCTTTATACAAATCGATTTCATTATCTTTATTTCGTTTAATTTTAAACACCCATTTAGTGTCTATAAGCAAAATCGTATCATCTGGTTTTTCAACGAACGACCAAGTGTTATTTTCGGCAAGAGCTTTCATTTCAGCCTTCATTGCCTCCTCCCATTTACAGGCGTTTGGAGACGTCTGCGCTTCTTTCAGGGACGTCGGCTCTTCTGTATCTAGGAGTGTAAAATAGGACGTTTCATAGTCCTGTAGACTGACAGGTGGTCTTAGCGTATTCCTAGGACGTAAAGACCTAGTATAAATGTTTTCACCGGCACTGGAAGAAGGAACTGCGCTTGAACCAGCAACAGAGTGATTAGAGTCTTCTATTACTTCTTGTGACGACATTTCTTCACATGTATCAACAAACTCGTCTTCAGATCCCTGAGCGGTGTCAGTTATTGTGCTTGTAGTTGCAACATTTGGTTCAGTGTCGGTGGATTCAAGCATCACTGAGATATTTTGTTCTTCATCTGCCACAAAATTCTCCATTAACATGATAGGTGATGCTATCACCTCTCTTTCAATTGAGAAGGTCTTGCTTTTTGGATAGTAAATCTTATACCCTTTGGTGTTCTCGCCGTATCCCACAAACATTCCTTTCTTGCTTTTGCTGTCGAGCTTCTTCCTTTTTTGTTTTGGGATATGAACCCACATTTCTGTGCCAAAAATGTATTTCAGGTGGGTAACATCGAACTTCTTTTCATAGAATAATTCATAGGGAGTTTTACCTTCTTCAGGACTCGTTCCTGCCCTATTAATGACATACACGGCCGTATTTACAGCTTCTGCCCACAGATTCTTGTCGACTTGGCTTGCTTTCATCATCGTGCGAGCGGCCTCCATTACAGTGCGCATTTCGCGTTCAATCTTTCCGTTTTGAACCGGCGTGTATGGAATTGAAGTTTGGTGTTTAATTCCTTTTGATTCTAAGAGCTCTTTCATACTTTTATTAAGAAACTCACCTCCACCGTCCGTGCGAAGAGTTTTCACTGGTTTACCTTCATTTTCACTTTGTGCGAGGTATATTTTTATATTTGCTATAACTTCGCTCTTGTGTTTGATGAAGTAAACGGTGCGGAACCGTGAAAAATCATCTTTTAATAAGAGAAAATAGTGCGAACCACCAACAGACTCTTCCTCCAACGGTCCACATAGATCTGCATGCACAATTTCTCCTCGAAAACTTGTCTTATTGCTACTTGAATAGGCCGGAGTTTTCGAATGTTTGCCTTCAATACAAGCTGTGCAAAAGTGCTGCTTCGTACATGTGATTTTAATATCGTTATCTTGGAGTATTTTTTTCGTATAAATGAAATTTTGGTGGGCGAATTTCTGATGAAATAACATTATGTCACATTTATTATTGTTGCATACTTCAACTTTGTCAGACTTGCTTGACAACGCCATTGATTGCTGTGACATTTTGAACATCATTTTGAATAATCGACCTTCACGACGAGCTAGAGTGACAATTTCATTATTTTTGACAAACTTGCAAAGGTTCTGATCTGAGACCATTTGCAGACCTTTATCGAGACAACTAGCGGCAGAAAACAGATTTACCTTGAGATTCGGTACATAGAGAACCTGTTTTAGCTCTACTATTTGCCACTTCTGTCCGTCAAATGCTTCTAGTCTCACACTGCCAATACCAATAGCGTTTATAGTTGCCCCATCTCCCATCTGTACAGGATGATCTTGAAGCTCTTCATAGTCACTCATTATGTCCTTTCTTCGTGACATATGTTGTGAACATCCGCTGTCCATGTACCAGACGTCTTCTATTTGATTCATTTCAGTCGCCACTAAAGCTATAGGACTGATCTGCTTCTTAGTTTTATTATTCTTCCTGAAGAAACAATACTTAGCAATATGTCCCGGTTTTTTGCAAAACTCGCAGGTTTTGTTTTTATAGCAGTCTTTCTTCATATGTCCTGCTCTGCCACATGTTAGGCACTTGCTAGTACTAGAACTTCCATGAGTGACGAGTGCAATCCCACTTGCTCAGTGGTTTTATTTCGCTCCTCTTCAAGTAGGAGTCGTGATGTCAGTTCATCTAACGTTTGCTTCTCAATAGGCACAGATTCCCATGCAGACCGGAAATATTTGTACTGCTCGGGAAGCGACATAAGGATTTTGGTTATAGTCATTTTATCCGAAATGCCTTCTCCAGCTTGTTTAAGCTTGACACGGATATCTTCCAGCTTAGACATGAAGTCGGATACGGTTCCCTCATGGAATTGCATTGTGAAAAAACGCTGTTGTAGAAGATGAATGCTGACAGTGGATTCTTTGTCATAAACTGATTTCAGTTTCGTCCACATATCATATGCGGTCTCACAAGATAAAATATGAGCTTGTGGACCTGGTTCCATACGGGTGACAATAATAGTTTGTGCCTTGGCATCATCCCGGACCCATGTGATCGCCTCATCTTTTGAATCCGGTTTTAGTTTTTGACCCGACACAATTTCAAATAATCCCTGGCCGTTTAATATAATTCGTGTCTCAAATTTCCACGTTGACCAGTTTTCACCATTTAATTTATTTACCGTTGTAGCTGAAAGTGACGTCGCCATTTTTTTTGCTGTGTAGCTCCCGGTCGTAGATACAACGTTACACGTCGTTTTCGTTTTCCGTCTCGACACGGTTTTCGTGCAACATATGAGCTAGCCCTGGGCCCATAACCACTTGAAAGGCAGTATATGTTGCAGTATTTTATTTATTTAAATATATAAATTTAGCTTACAACATGACAGACATCTATTCTTGAAGTACATACATAGACAATAAAGTAAACCAAAGACAACAGCTAAGAACCACCGCAAAGACCGGCTTTCGAATAAAAAAACGGTCCGTCCGTTTGAAAGAAATTATACCACAGCCAGTCTCAACACACGTACCTACACATATAGTGGAACATTGACGCCAAACTTAACACCCCCACTATTTAAAATCATATCACACTATGAGTCAGTAGTTTTGTGAAAGGCTAGACTATTAGACTAGAAAGGCCTCTGTAGTGTGTAGTTCTCATTAGAATTTTGAAAAATGTAAGATACCTATGCTGAAAAAACAGGTATAGAACGTATTTATTAGTATTTAACTTTGTATTGTAAGTATTTGTCGTTCATCTTCTTCATTAAAGTTAAAATAATTCACTAATTCTGATATGTAGGTACCTACTTTGCTAATTCCTAACAGCGACTAGTGAAACATTGCGAGTATTGCACCGTTTGTATTTGCTAAATAATTTCACTAAAAATTAAAGAAGACAGCTTGTTCATAAGATACTCGTTTAATTTAACTTTGAAGCTATGATAAAACCGATACGTATTTGGCAAAAAATAATCATGCTCCGATATTTGCGTTGTACATTGCGCTGCGCCAGGCAACAGCGCGAAAAATGTACGTAGCAGAATGTAATGTTTGCATATTTTCGTTGCAAATGGAATACGGTGTTGTGTACGGAGCACAGTTTTAGACATCGCATGGCATTCCGGGCCCGCTTGCAACCTTTATTGCATTAGAGGATTAGTACGGGAACTGGAGGAATACCAGCCGAGCGATAAATTAATCGTTACGGCCGTTTGTTGGACTCAGAACGACGAGAAATGTGCAAAATGGATAAAAGTGGTACAATTTCTCTATACAAAATTGGTACCATGGCAACATGTTTCAGCAATTACGTCGAAACGTAATATACGTCGAAAAGTTGCAGATGTGAACTACCCTTCAATCATTGCATTGTAGGTGTATAATAAGACGCAAAAACATGATCTTAAACATGATCTTGGATATTAATCTGAAAATAAATATTATTATTATTAAACAAGTCGAAAATTGTACAACAGATTCAGTTGTTATAGGCTACTAAATACATCATTACGATGCTGTAAATTGGTGACGTTATTATTGCGCGTTTATATTGTGTTGACGCGAAGATGCTGGCGAAAAATAATTCCCGTTTTTTGTTTTTCTATATGGAAATACCGCGTAGGTAGTAGGTACACAATCCTTAAAGGCGCTTTCAAGACCCTCCCTGGCGGGTATTTAAAGGCTGTCAATAAAATTTCAATAATTTTATCATTCGCCAAGAAGAGACTAAGGCGGTGGTCCAAACAAACTATCGACTAGTGATTAAGTCCATTTCCCTTGAGATGAACGCCTTTTGCTGAAACCCTATGGTTTAGCGTTCTCTAATTAAATTCCAAAATGAGTGTTGAAATAAAATATTCTAAGAAATAGGTCCTAATTCAAGTTCGCAACTGAACTTCGTAGGTAAGTTTATTGGATACGATAGGGAAGGGTCGTCCATCTCATCGGCAAAAGATTAATGGCTCATATACTTAATCTTATCCCGGTTTATTGGGTTATTACCTAAACGTAACGTTTATTACGCGTAGATTTAACTAGATTTACTTTGTTCTGCACTTCCTATGAATGATAAATGCTAAACTATGGGTACCTACCTACGGGAATATTTCTTAGATTATCAAACCTACCTAATCAACGAATTGAATCATTCGTAACCTTTTGGAGAAATGACGCGCACGCGTTTCAAACTATATATTATCGATTATAGTACACCACTGAGTCAACACTGAAAAGAAAGAAAGAAAGAAAAAAGTTTATTTATGACAAACACAATTAAACACAATTAATAAAAAAACAGATTTCTGCTTGTCGTTGTGTTGGTAGACACACGTGCCTGGGTGAGTATTTTTGAAAATAACCGTTTTAGGTGGGACTGTCTGGGTAGTTTCCTTTTGTATGGTTCAATAGATAGTTGTTGATAATTAGATTTATTCATTAGTTTCTCTTTCTAATCGAATTATTTCTTAAAAAAAATGTCTGACAAGGAACCTCCCGATCGAGGGAGGCCATTGCAAAATTTAAGTAATGAAGGGAATGCTGTGTCGTTTTCGGACGCCATTGACGACTCTCTTTTTTCTCCATCACAGTCAGATAGTGGGATTAATAATAATAGGAAACGAATGGCGTCGAGTGTTTTCTCCAGTCCCAAAAAAACAACAAAAAATCCTGGAGATAATTACCAAAATGTATACATATCTCCTGACTATGATCCAGATGACCCCCAACTGAAATATCGGGACACTGATAAGGGTCCTTTTTTGGTCCATATTAGTAAGATGGAATCGGATTTGTCAACAGGCTTGTCCTTGCAGGTTTTAAAAGTGGCCCAATTACTGCATAAATATAATGTCCAGGCTATTGTGGAAGGTTCGATTAAATCTGTTGGTCGCAACAAAATTGCTGTGAACTTTAAGTCGGCTTTGGATGCCAATAATTTCCTTTCTGTTGGTTTTCTATCAGAAAACAATTTATTGGCCTCCATTCCCCGATACCATGTATCTCGTATGGGTGTGGTGAGGGATATTCCTACGGAATGGTCATTGGAAGAGGTAGTAGAAGGTATGCATTTTCCCTCCGGTTTAGAGTCTGAATTTAGCGGTAGAGTCATTAAAGCCCGACGTTTATCTCGAAAAGTGCATAGAGATGGTCAGCCTCCGGAATGGATTCCTTCAAAAACCGTGGTTTTAACTTTTCACTCCCAAGTTTTGCCGGAAAAAATATTTATCTATAACTCGTCCATTCCCGTGTACACCTACTCTCTGCCCTCAATTCAGTGTAGAAAATGCTGTAGGTTTGGTCACATTGCTGCAAAGTGCAGGTCTAAACCCATCTGTTATCGATGTGCCCAACCTCATTCCGGTGAGTCATGCTCTATTTCTGACGAAAGTAGTAGTTGTGTTTTATGCCTTGGCCGTCATATTGCTACAGATCAATCATGCCCTGAACATGCCCGTCAAAAAGCCATTAAAGTTGTCATGTCTGAAGAAAGTATTGGTTATTTGGAAGCTTCTCAACGCTTCCGCCCCGCTCGCATGTCTTACTCCGCTGTGGCTCAAAAAGCTCCTTCTTCTTCCCAAAGGTTAACTCCTTCTCTCCCCCCGATTCCCAATTATGTACTAGTTGATGGTAGTCCACCTGCGCAAAAATCTTATAGAAAAACTATTTACTCCCAAAGAAAGCCTCGTCGCCTACAATCTCAAATGTATGACGTTCAAGCTCATAATGAAATTACTAGAGAGCCCCGTCCATCCCTTCCTAATGGGTGTGCTTTAAATGATAATTTTAATGAGTCTCCTAACGATAATTTTCTAGATCACCTTACTGGTTTATTAGTAAACCTTATTCACAAATTCAGTGACTCCCTACCGAACAACGTCCGATCTCAACTTCAATCAATAGTTCCCTTAATCTCTGATAATGGACATCCTTCAATGGAATGTTCAGAGTTTGTCAAATAAAAAATCGGAACTTATCTTTTTACTAAACAAATATAAACCTATCGTTTCTGCCCTCTCGGAGACATGGTTAAGGCCAGGGCGTTGCTTCAGGGTTCCTGGCTTTTCTTGTTTCCGGGATGACAGGGATGATGGGTATGCTGGTTGTGCTCTCCTTATAAACAGATCTTTTACTTATTCTGTTCTCCCTCTTCCCAATCACAGTCCTGGTTTAAACATAGTTGCTGCCAAATTACTTAACATGTCTTTTGTATCTGTTTATATTCCTCACCCTAACTTAAATCTTTTAAATGAATTCAAAACTATTTTATCTTCCATTCCTGTTCCTATAATTATTTTAGGTGACTTCAATTGTAAAAATACTTTATGGGGTTCGGCATCATGCGACTCTAATTCATATTTGCTCTTAGACATCTTGGACGATTTCAATTTATGTGTTATGAATGATGGTTCTCCCACTAGGCGAGTTTCTCCTATTCAAAACGTCAGTGCAGTAGATCTCACTTTAGTTTCTTCTAGTTTGTCCCCTTTTATTTCATGGAAAATTTTAAGTCAATCATACAGTAGCGATCACTTTCCTATACTGTCTACAATTCAAAAATCTTGTCCGCCTCCTTCTTTTTCTCCCCCTTTATTAAAGTATAAAATTAATCGGGCAGACTGGGACGAATTCTCTCTTAATTTAGATAAAAGTATCATTGTTCTTCCAGATATATGTGATGATAACTTCTTTTATGTTTATGATAGTTTTGTTAAATGTCTTCTTTCTGCTGCAGATGCTGCCATTCCTATAAAAAATTCTGCTTGCAATAAAATTCCTTCTCCTCCGTGGTGGGATTCAGATTGTACTAATATTATCCGTGAGCGGAACTTGGTTGAAAGCAGATATTCTGAGAATCTTACCATGGATAATTATTTATTATACAAAAAAACCTCTGCTAAAGCGAAGAGATTGTTGTCTAAAAAGAAAAAAGAGGGTTGGTCTAATTTTTGCAAATCTCTATCTCCCCGGACGCCGTCCACTTTAGTCTGGAGAAAATTTAAGGCATTTCGCCGTAGTCTAAATGTCAATGATGCAATATCTAATGATTCAGATCCATGGCTATCTGAATTTTTAGATAAACTCTCTCCTCCCTTTGTTCCTTCTGAGGATCTTTTTCCTCCAGTACCTTCATCTCTCCCTTCTATGGACAGAATGAATGATATATTCTCTTATTCGGAATTGTTATGTGCTCTAGACCATTTAAGAGACTCTTCTCCTGGTATTGATGGGATCCCATATTCTTTCATTGTGAAATCCTCGAAAGCTGCTAAATTACTTTTCTTAAAAATTATTAATCATATTTTCATAACTGGTATGATTCCTTCCTCTTGGAAAACTCAAATTGTGATTCCAATCCTAAAGCCTGGTAAAGATCCTAACGATCCCTCGTCATACCGTCCTATAGCTCTTTCCTCTGTTTTATCAAAATTATTAGAGCATTTAATCAAAAACAGATTAGAGTGGATCGTCGAAAACCGAAATATTTTAGCTAAATCCCAATTTGGTTTCCGTAAAGGAATGGGTACATCAGATAGTCTTAGTATTTTAACATCTGATATACGCATTGCTTTTAGTAAAAATGAAAATGTTTTGGCTGTTTTTTTGGACATATCTTCTGCTTACGATAGTGTCAATCTTTCCATTCTCAGACAGAAATTACATCACTTGAATATTCCCATTAGATTGATTAATATCATTTGTGGCTTACTAATGTCCCGCTTAATTCGTTTACGTATTAATGGAAATTTACTTCCTCCGAGACTTGTTTGGAACGGGTTACCTCAAGGATCAGTGTTAAGTCCATTATTGTATAGCTTATATACTGCTGACTTGGAGCCTGCGGTATCCTGTTTCTGTAATATTTTGCAATATGCAGATGATATTGTGTTATATTGTAATAGCTCCTCTCTTTCTTATTGTTCTAATAAATTAAATTCGGCCTTGTATTATTTAAAAGTGTGGCTTGTCCGCCATGGTCTTTCTCTATCAATTCCGAAGTGCAATGCAGTTGTTTTCTCCAGGAAAAGAAATATACCTGCTGTTGATCTGTCAATTGATGATCAACAGATTTTTATTTTAGATAAAGTAAAATTTTTAGGCGTTCATCTTGATTCTAAGCTTTCAGGGATTCATCACTTGAATTATATTATGAATAAATGTGAGAAAAGTATTAATGTTCTTCGATCTTTATCTGGTGTGAGATGGGGAGCTCATCCTTACACCCAAAAAATTCTTTATAACGCAATAGTTCGCAGTCATTTTGATTACGCTTGTTTCGTATTGGAACCTTGTAGTAAATTGTCGTTGGCAAAACTGGATCGAATTCAGTCTAGGTGCCTTCGTATAATAACTGGTGCTGTGAAGTCATCTCCTATAAATGCGTTACAGGTTGAATGTGTGGAACCTCCTTTATTTCTTCGTCGTCAATATTTAGCGGACAGGTTTTTTCTAAACGCATCCCAATATTCTTCTCATCCATTGATAGGCAAGTGTAAAACTTTGGTAGACCTCTCTACTTCCTCTAGATATTGGACGAATAAGACTCTCCCTCCTCTTGTTAAATCTTATACAAAGTATGCCTCTATCCCTACATTTCAGTTGAATAAAAACCCCATTTTTTGTTTTGATTATGATACTTTAATTTTCCAACCTAAGGTCTTTTTTGATTTGGGAATTCATAAAAAATCTCCTTGCGCTAACTCTAAATTTACTGAAATTATGAATACTAAGTTTAAAGACTGGTTAAAAATTTTTACGGATTCCTCTAAAGTATCTGATAGTGATTTTGTTGGTTCTGCTGTGTGGATTCCTAAGTTTAAAATCATTTTAAATTTTAAAAGCCCTCCTCTTTGTTCTATTTTTACTGGTGAGGCAGTGGCGTTATATGAAGCCATATCCTATATTAAATCACACAATCTTGATAAAACTTTAATTCTGTCTGATTCTTTAAGTTGTCTACAGGATTTGGTTAGTTTTCCTTTTCATTCTAGAGATAATTTTTATTTAACGCTAAAAATCAAAGATGCTCTTCGTAATTGTCATCTTGCCAATCTTGATGTAGCTATTGCTTGGATTCCGAGTCACTCTGGTATAGTGGATAATGAGATAGCTGATTTATGCGCTAGACAAGCAATTCATATTGGTTCTTCTGTCTACTCTGAATGCTTTAGTCGTGACATTAAGACTCTTGTTAAACCTCAAATGTTTGAAAGTTGGAATGAGTTGTGGCAATCATCTCGGTTAATTAAGGGAAGACATTTCGGAAATCTTCAATTATCTATTCCTACGAGACCATGGTTTTTTTCTAATAGAGATTTTTCTAAATTAAATACCTCCATCATTATTAGACTAAGATTGGGCCATTTTTGTTCTCCTGTTTTTTTGGCAAAACTTAGGATAAGGGATAATGCCATTTGTGAATGCGGTTTGGCTGATGGCACTTTGGAACATATGTTTTTGGATTGTCCAAAAATATCTGTTCCATTATATGATATCCTCCCTCGTGAAATTGTTCGTCCTATTAATATTAATTTTCTTCTCACTTTAGTGTTCTCTCCATTTTGTGTAATTTTAGACAGATTTTTGACAAAAAATAAAATAAAATTATAAATGTATACAAGTATTGTAATTTTTTATCTGTAGTGTTCTGTCATAATATAATTCTGTAGTCTGTTATTCTTATCTGTGCTGTTATCCATCTTCTTCTATTTATCTATCATATTATGTGTTTGATTTGATTGAGTAGTTGTTGAAATCTTCCTTGTGTATCCTCATTGCAGTTAATTTAGTTATCCCACCGAAAACTGGCAGATTTCTGATCAAGTCGTCCGCCTACCTGCCGTGTCTCATCCAACCTTGACATTGGCAGAATCATCAAAAAGTTGATGGAGCCACTTTTCTTAAATTTGAATTGAATAAAAAAACAAAAACAATGTTACTGTCCCTCAAGAAAACTGGCGATGAACTACCTTTCCTATCTTTATGTATATTTTAACTATTTTAGGTATTTTAGGCCCCAACCACGCAGAAATATTTTTTCCCGTAATTTTATACGACAAGGTAGGCTAACGAGCAAGTGAGTTACCAGATGGTAAGTGAGCATCACCACCCATGGACATCCGCGACACAGGATTACAGATGCGTTTCATTCAAACTTTGTTCTTAACAAACATGGCAAGATAATCAGTAAAAGTGGTCAACTCGTTCTCAAGTAGCGACTTTACATAGGTACAATTGCAATAGATTTTTATTTATACATAGCAACTTTGTATAGAATAAGTTTTTGCTATCGCGACGAAACCATGCATTTTCCGGGATAAAAAGCATGCTACCTATCTATGACTCTATCTGTGACTCTGTGATTCTGCGTGCCATTCTTAAGTACTTATCTAATTTTTGTAAGAAAGAGTAGCATAATATATTTATACAGATGTATTCACTTATCCATCCGTCCATCGTCCTACCGTCAGTCCTACAAATACTCGGCTTTTGTATTATTATTTGACTTTTCCGTCACTTCTGTATTGTTATAAGTAATATATTTTGGATCAAGTATAATGCTGACAGTTGAGGTCAACTTCAGACGAGAGAGCTCCTGAGTTCCAACCGGGACAAAGATGACGGGTCATGTAGGTCGCAAGCTGGTCCAAATAAATTATTTTTATCCCGTCTGTAACCGCCAGAAAGGAGAGTTATGTTTTCCAATTGTATATTAAAAATCTAGCTGATTATTAATTATTGAACGTATCACCACGTGCCCGATTTTTGGAAGCATATCTACACAATGCTACATAAGAAGTGGTGAAGCTTAATTAAAACTCGGATTGAACATTATCATTGTCCACAGGATGCGGAATTCCATTCCAATTTCGGTGCCATATTACATCTAAACGGTAAATACGCTGCTGCGGCCACCGCGTACCGTCGAGCTCTTCAACTACAACCCAACGATGAAATCACCATCACCAACCTGAAGCGAGTAAGAACCCTCATGAACCAACCCACAAAGTAAAATGTAGATAAAACATCAGATAGTTTAGTGTATGTCAATTGCCAAATATACATCGATAGAGTTACATCTTTATTTATAATCATTCCATTTATTACGGACTTTAGAAATATGTTCTTCGGTATTGTGACACAATCACTATGTAAATGAAATAGTTCCACATTACGAGTAGTTAGGAGTACCAATTAATATACAAGTATCTTTTAGTTTAATTATAGCTCTGTGTGGAATTATTGCGAATTGATTAATTGTAATGATTGTCAATAAATAATTTCGATTCAACTCACCACAAACGTGCCTGGAACAGCCAGCGGTTTGAGCTTTTGACTTTTGATGAACAATCACTATAAACGCTGTTTCAAATATTTACAATTGGAATTTAAATATCTGGTTACAATATGTAATTTTTTTGTTACTTAAGGTATTTTTTCTTAGCAGCTTTCAAAATGAGCCTTGAAAATTAATGTTGTGTGTTGTGTATAAAATGATGTAATTTTATCTCGTTACAGTAAAAACAAAAATAGAAAAGAAAAGTAAAGATTTATTAAGTACTTTTGCTTTACTCGTAGTAATCACAAAACTTGTTTTATTTTTGTCGCATTTTTGCTTTTTGTTCAGTAACTCAATTTAGTGTTTGAAGAGGGAAGACAAGTAGGGTAAATGATTCATAGTTTTATTGATAAAGAGACCACTTACGTTTCTTTTTCATAAATTATTTAGGTATTAGTCCAGTCAATGCCGCGGGGCCTTGACAATAAATCATTAGTCCGTGAAACTTAGAAGAAATTAAACATGTTTAAAGAAAAACTAATTTTTTGTTTACGTATTTAAAAAACATAAAAATAACAGTCAAAAATATTAATTATCATGGGGTTATTTGCGTTAATCATCGCAAGTTTATTGTTTCATGTGTTTGTAATAATTAAAATACGAATCTCAATCGAAAGGTCTACATTACAACGTTAAATAAATAGGTAGTTACAAAATGTAAATAGATTTTTAATATCATAATAACATTTTTATACATGTGCATATAAATCTATCAATGTTGAACTTCCTATACCTGATTTAAGTAACACTATTTTTACGTCTAAGAAGTCGTCATGGTTATTGTTTAGAGTCTTCCATCTTATTTTAAGAAGTGATTTCTTGTATATAAACATTAAATTGAAATTATACTATAAAAGCCACCGGAGTGCAACCTTGTGTGTAATTATAATTAATTTCGATTGTTATCGTTTTCTGTTTGTGAAAATTATCATTGTTAAAATGTTGGCGTCAATTAAATTGTTCTTTATTCATTCGATTACGTTCTTCATCCAAGCGTTAACATGAAACCATTAGGTTTTACCGTCAAATAGGTATTGTTGAATAATTATTATAATGATGTGTTTTCAATAGAGAAATTCGTAAAATAAAAACCAGAGATATGTCCAAATTTTGGTTAGACGGCATATGTTGTGGAGTCTATACATATCTATTCCCTGGGTTTGTATATAAGTAAGTCTGTTTTATGTTGTGTTAAATTGTATAAAAATAGGTGTAAATTATTCCAATTACTGTACATAATTTTAATTGAATATAATGCTTCTTTTATTGATAGATATTGCTGAAATTGTATTAATTTTGTTTACACCTGTGACAATAAAAGTATATTACGCTTTGTAGGAATAGATAAAATGCCAAAAATTATAATTTATTTCAAAATTTCGGTCTGATACTAACTAAGTCTAATTAAACATGTAACATTATTTGAACGCTAGCAGAGTTTGTTTCTATGAGTAGGTACAAATCAATAAACATTAGCTCATTTCAAAAACAATACTTCAATTTATATTAAAACACCAAAGCCTACATGCAATCGTATCTTTTACAATGTTTATTACAGTCACTTAATTACACTGACGAGCAAAAATAAAGGGCCATTCTCCGTACACCATAAACGTTGCGGTTGGCCAAGTTGGTAGTGACCCTGCCTGCGAAGCAAGCGTCCTGGGTTCGAATTTTGGTAAGGGCATATATTTGTGTGATGAGCACGAATATTTATTCCTGAGTTATGGATGTTTTCTATCTATATAAGTATGTATATCGTTGTCTAGTGCCCATAACACAAGCCTTACTAGCGCTTGCTTTGGGACTAGGTCAATTTGTGTGAATTGTTCCCTAATAATTATTTATTAATTTATTTATTTATACAAATTAGTATGAAAAGTGACCCATTATTTTTTGTTCGGGAGTATATTATATATATGTTTCACGCACATAATGAAATTACTTTCATGAATTGCAGTCAAAACACAAGTACAACGACATTAAGGTATCCTGATGGAATAACAATATTTTTATAAATCTAAGAGCTAAAGCATGATGCTCTAAATGACATAAAGATGCCATAAAATATAGTCTCTAGAGGTAAAAAGCTTTTTTCAATAAAGATGATTGTAGTTTTAAGAACCCATATCAATGGTCAGTTATACTCTTATTACCCGAAAACCAACAAGAGTTATTAGTGCGTATGTATATGGGTTCGTAATAAGCTTTATCTAAATATAATTATATGTTATTGCTTCGAAATTGAAAAGCAACAATTTTAAATTATGAGTGACCCGCTGTTTGAATGAGGAATAATTATAACTTTTCGTTCACTATAGTTACGTAAGTTTATTAATGACATCAAATCAAACGTATTAAGCAATGAAAAAAATATTAAAGTTTTATGCGATCTTTATAAGGTTTCGCCTAGGGCTTGCAATATCGGAAGGTTTTCAATTCCGGAACTGAATATCGGAAATTTAACCCAATATCGGAATTCCGGAGCTGGTTCCGGAATTACTCTTTTTTGTTTTCTTTCAATTAAGGTGCAGTTTTTTTTAAATAACACGCCGTTTTCGTTACAAAATCAGTCTTTTAATAATGTTTGCTCAATTAGCCTTTGGATTTCTGTAAAAAATATACATGAATCGCGGTGAGCAGGTAAGACTCGAACGAGGCGTAGCGTCGCGTGGAAACAAATAAATATTGCGTTGCGTTGCGAATCTTGCGAATTGGCATTGTTATTTTTTGTTTTTAACCATCCGATTTATCTTGTCCTATTTCAAAAATACTTTATGATTGCAGATATTTTTGTAAAAGTACTTTTGCCCTTTGTTAAACCTAACGACCCGGTTTTTTGGCAGAATCGGGCATTAAATGTTTGCCACAAAAATTAAATAAAAAAGTTTAGTTACGATACCTGTCAGCTGTCATTGTCACATCTACATCATAAGTAACAATACATTCCTACCTACTTAATCTACAAACGTTAGAAATAAAATAAAAAACAAATTCAAAGTATAAAAATGTAATACACAATGGATATTTATCTATTAAAAAAAATGTGCAGGGATGCAACAATGACTCAAACAAAAATCAACAAAATCAACAAAATCATTGTGAAAATCAGAGAAGATTTGCGGCAGGAATGGTGTACGCAAGCTAATGTGGAATATTTCAAAGTTTACACGATGTATTGTTGCGAAGACCACTATAATGTAAGTAGGAGTCGGGAAAAATCTGATGTATTGATGTATAGACAAAATCATAGAAAAAACTGTTTTTATTGCTGAACGAAGGCGATTGGGATCGGTCGGATCGGATCGTGCCAAAATCAACAAATTATCAAACAGCGAAAAAATGTTATTACAATAAAGCTAAGTACGTAATAGCATAATATTAAAATTAGTTGCTTGAAATAGTCGATTTTATCAAATAAAAGTGTTAAAAGCACCGCTTAAAAAAATGAACTATGCCAATACGTCGTTTTATTTGTCAAATTGTCCCAAATTTATCAATATCGGAATTATCGATATTGAGTTGATCAATTCCGGAATTGAAATATCGTTCAAAATCGTCCGAGATTCCGGAATTACGAGATTCCGGAATCTCGTAGTGCAAGCCCTAGTTTCGCCTGACGGTCTCGTAATAGATGGAGGACTGTCGTCTTGAACATAATTGAATCAATTTTAATAAATTATGAAGCAAAAATCTAGTATACCTACAACAGGCCACGATAAACCAATTAACAAAGTCTATTTTCTCTCAATGATTATATTACCAATGAAAAACCAAGATGGTAAGACATAACATTTAAGCGTCACCAGTACTGAGGGTCGAACGGAACCTAGCAGATGGTTTTAGGATCGTAAAAGATAACGAAGCGCTAAGGCCGTTAAGTATAATTTAATTTCACATCGTAGCAGATGATCCGCGGAACTTTTCGAAAAAGAAAAGGAAGATTAGAAAGTGCTATAAATTACACGCTTTTATTACTTTCGACATCGAAATAACCCATGTAATTGTAATTATCGATAAATACTTTTGACTTTTTGACTTTTTTGTATTTGACTTTTGACTTTGACTTTTAATGGAAATAAAAAGTCCACTACAATTTGTATGTAGGTATATACGCAGATGTGTGATGATAATGACAATGCACACACACTTAAAAAATAAAAAACAAATTAAATTGATCACAATTTTTGAGTTTCTTCTTATTTAATTATAAAAAAGTTCCAAATATGTAAAACTATTGATGAATGACCGTTTTAAAATACAGGTGCTGAGTTTTTCATTTTTATTCTGCTTTGTACACATAACTATGACATGGCCCTAACTTACTGTGGTGTTGAATTCACTTCACTAATGCCGCAGTTTTATAAACAAAAAGAGTAGGCATTCAAAGAAATAGTACCAAAACAATACCTAAGAGTATATTATACATAAATAAAACCACAATACTTGAGAATTCTGCAAGCATCTACATAAAACGCCGATATGGATTTGAAATTTTTATAACAGCGGTCACAGAATTACTGCAATAGACTATTTAGGGAATGAATATAACAAGTTTTCTTTCAAATACCTTTAGAATAGTTAAGTTACATTTTATATTTAAGCAATGTATTTGTATCGAGTATCTCTGCTTTTTACGAATTGTGTAATAAATTTACTTCAAATTTCAAAGCTAAATCATATTTTCATATCACTGTTAGATATATTATTGCTATACGTCGAATTTATTGTATTAAACACATATTTTATTCGTGGATTAATATACCTTATTTGACACAACATCTAAACTTATTGTACCTAATGGTAGGTATAAGTACCTATGATATAAAATTATTGAGGAATTGTAATGTAATCAATATTGTTTTTATTAACTAGTATTTATGGCGTTATGCAAGTAAAACTGCAAATTCCCAAAGTGATAATATGTTGATAATTTTGTAAATAAAAGCTTCAATATTTTATTGGCTGTTTTTATTTCATTTCTTCTTAACAATACTTGGATTAAATAATTGATTAAAATAAATTCAGAGCACTTAATGGCAAGAGTAATTTATTTCATTTTTTTGTTGTACAAAATACATAAATATTTACAGGTAACAGGATAAAAAGATGTTTAAAAAGCGAACTTATCCCTCAAGAGATCTCTCCCAGTTAACATTCGACTGATTGACAAACCAAAGGAACCAGAATAAACGTACCAAAAGAAGCTAAAGGAGCAGCTTTCTAAGTTTGAATGGTCGAATTATTTACACAAATCAAATTACTCGTCTTATTCTTAGGACATAGCTCAAGATTTGACACGACTATTTTTCGAGATATAAAATATACAATACAATACAAATACTCTTTATTGAACACCACAAATCAGTACAAAACAATACAGAAACAAAGAACAAAGTATACAATAGGCGGTCTTATCGCTTAATAGCGATCTCTACCAGACAACCTAAAAAATATATATATATATATAAATAAAATAAATAAATATGTGCATATTTTATTCGTAAACTCATATATACTAACTCATAATTCCTACAAGCTGAAATATAATCACATAAAAATTATACCGTGTTATTACACTAATAATAACAATAATTATTACGAATAAATGAGTATGAGTAGGAGTATGAGTAATATAATAAAGCATTAAACAAGTACATGTTTCGACACTTGTCAATACATACAGGTGTAGCGAATAAAGCTTTCCCATGACATTTAAATGAATTCTATCCTGTTTTCAACTATAATAATATTTTATTAAAGTTGTGTAGGTATCTAACTAATATTATAAATTAGAAAGTATGGATGGATGGATGGATGGATGTTTGTTTGTTACTCAATCACGCCAGAATGGCCCAACGGATCTGGATGAAATTCGGCACACAGATAGAGAAAAGTCTGGAATAGCACATAAGCTACTTTTTATCCCGGAAAATTGCGTAGTTCCCGCGGGATAGCGATAAACGAATTCTTTGCAGTGGAAGTCGCTGGCATTATATACAATGCAGTTTGTCAGTTTCTTTTTATAAATAAAAACCTTGTTTAAGAACCAACAGGTATATTCAATGTTTATTCTTTGCTCCTGTCCAGCATGGAAGCTTAAGACAAGAAAAGAAAAGTCTTTCTTCATGTCAAATCATGTCTTAATACGTGGTGCCCCTCTTTTGCCCGAATTTCATATGCCATAGGTAATGTAATGTTTGCCATAATGATCATTTGCCATAACCCTTTTTTTCTCTGAAACCGTAATTTTTTCAGGAGCATTGTAATGGCAATCCTGTAGAACTCTATAGGTTAGGTTAGGTTTGTTTCATAACAATCCTGAATAATTAACATATAAAGAGAAAAAAGAGTTATGGCAAATGATCATTATGGCAAACAATACATTTATGGCAAATGAAATTCGGGCAAACGATAGAGAACCCTTAATACGCGTTTGAGTTTTTTGTAGTATTTAAATTATTGTTTTAATCAACAACCTTAAAATACGGACCACATTGCATAAGCCAAGGTCAAATAGACTGAAGTGTAGGATGCAGAGGCTGATATTCGAAATTTAGGTTGACGCAATAACCAATACGTATGAGCAGATACGGTAAAAGTCAAAAGAGCGGCAATGAGAAAAGCGATACTTGCAACTGAAATTGCAAACTGCCTACAAAACACAATTTTGGCGTCCGCTTTAATGAAAACGAAACAGACGCTCAGCTTCTGTAATAATAACTGAAAACTGAAAGCTTTGTGTATTGTGAGTAAAAATTGAGTCCATGTTAATTAGTAGAGCACTAGCGTTCCGTGTGCGATAAATGTTCGTGAAATTACTTCCGATTCAAACGTTGCTTTTAGTTCAACATTTTAACGAATTTGAGTGATTCGAAATATGAGTCAATGAAATTCCACGCCGATTAAATGGATATGGAAGAAATTACAAACTTCGGTGAGCGACATTAAAATTAGCGACAGCATCCGTCGAAAAGTTGAAATGCAAAATGTGAATTCGGTTTTATAAAACTGTGTCTAAAATATGAAGCGATACCTTCATATTACTATTTCAGCACATCTGCTTGCTTATGGATTTGTTTATAATGTGGTTCGCCACTGTCATAGAGAAATCAACGTATAGAGTCAATATATGACGCTATTTGTTTGAAAAAAAAAACAATGTAGGTATCACTGCGGCACATCAAATTTGATCTGAAAAAATAAAAGTAAAAAATAAAGGTAACTACAAAAAATAAAATGGCTTTGTTCCATGTAGGGCTTAAAGGAAAAACTTTGGGCTTAGATATGTTCTATTTGGTTTCATTCATGTTAAAAAGGCCCAATTGAAATAAAAAAAATGTATATTTGGTTTCATATTATGTGCATCAAAGGAATAGGATAAAATTGATTCGAAACCAATCTGAAAGCACATCTTTTAATAAACAAATCAGTTTAAAAACGACGAAATTCTGTCGAGGCGACAAACGATTTTAAAAATTCAATCAAATTGGGAACTTCGTCCTCTTTTGAAGTCGGTTAAAAAGAGTACCTAATTGAGGCTGAGTATATAATTGGACATAATAAATAATCGGTTTTCAATCCTTATTTTACTAAGCTCTCGCAAATGCGTTTTTTGTACTTTATCGAAAATAGGTAATTCAACAAGTAGGTTATGGTATTAAAATTGCGTGTAGATACTGCAGACAAAGTTGGTAGCGTAATTACCCCTCCGAGCAATAAATAATTTCCTTGACTGAAAGGTTTATGCCATAACAGAAGTCATTAGGGAACTAATTTGACGTCAACAATTTATTATTACTGTCGTTTTTTTGAACACATTTCATTAATAAAAGAGGAAATTATTTTTAAATAATGTGTTTTACTTTATGAATACTTATATGAAACAAAAAGATGTACAATAAGGCATTATTTCGATATAGACATACGTATTAAAAGCGGATATAGATGGATGATAAAAATTTGCATCAGTTTCAAAGGGCGTTTCATGCATGTGTCAGGTATCTGATTTAAAACAAAAAGAGGTATGCTAAATGCACCTTAGGTTAGGTTCCTTAGGTGTGTGGGTTCTGGACCGCGTTGCTAGTCACCAGGTAGTTGCAGTGTTGGTAGTCCTTCTGCAAGATGGACGGAAATCTTGTATGTTAATTCCTAACTAACGAATACAATCTAGAAAAATTACTAGGTAACTACTGGATGAATTTATGGTTTATGTGAATCCATACTTATATTATACAATTTATGTGAAAGTGTGCCTGTCTGTTACCTCTTCACGTTTAAACCGCTGAACCGATTTAAACGAAATTTGGCACGGACATAGCTGCATAGTGATGGTCCCGGGAAAGGACATGAAATAGTTTTTGATTGTAGAAATCATCCTTTAAGGATTTGAAGAGGGGGTAAAATTAACTACGAAGAAGCGCGATACCTGAAGGTAATATAATTTGTGCTCTAATTGAATGTTTGCCTCTAGAAATAACCTACCCGAAATACTCATTCCATGCAGACGAAGTTGGGGGCAAAAGCTAGTAATCAATATAGTCATTATTCATCTGTGCAAAAAGAAATCGTTTGCAATGTCGAAAGTCCAAAAATACTTTGTGGCTTCTCTACTCAGTCATCCACACCACACTTACCCTTAATCGTTTGAAATTTATAGAAAGTCAATTTTTTTGTTCCATCCCATTTACGTTGGCCGACCATCTTTTTTGACATCGAAAAAGTGTTTCACGCCTTAATAGCGAGGGTTTTGTGCGATGTGAAAAGCGGAAACTGATTACGTTCTTAGGTAACTATGAAACGACTTCGCACTCCGCTATATTTTTTGCGAGACGTGCGTACATGGTTCGAGAGAAAGACGAGTCAAATAACTTAGGTAAGAAGGCACTTCGTCGACACACGCAATTTTCCTGTATACTGTCTTAGACGTAATTGTGTTTTCATTTCATTTTATTTATAAAAAGGCTCCCCTGAAGCAATATGTGGCCTAGCAGTTAACGTCACATCATTTTTATTAACGCATGTTTGAGGATAATACAACCCATAAATATAATAATACAGCAGGTAGCAACTTGGTTTCATTATCCTACTTTTTACTTTATCTGTTAAAATAGACAATTAAACGGTACTGAAATGGTCACGCACGTGTAAAAAAAAACTTATAGAAAAACTTTCAAAGTCAACTCAGAATAATAATTGAACATTCAATTTTAAAGACTGGCAGGCTGACGAACTTTAAAAAATATTATCAAGTAATGCATAAGTAAGTATGATGATGAATGTATACATTATAGATTGTACCTACCTAGTAAACTAAAGAGACTTGTGCGGTATAGTCTACTAAGTAGACACTTCTGCCAATATAATAAAGTTATTGTTACCTACCGTATTATAACAGCAGCTGCCAGTTCTTATTCGCTCACATACTACTACTAATACTACTTGAATTCTCAGTCTGAAACCAAATTCTATTTACGCGGACAGCCAACGCTTTAAATTCAGTAAAAGCTTTGCAACGTAATAAACTTCATCTTATCTAATCTCTCCTATAACTTGCAACGAAGCGAACCGTTCCACAAGCGCACGGAAGAATCAACAAGTAAGTATACTTAGGTTAGCCAAGCATTGTCAACAATGGTTTTAGTAACGATATAAAACTGAGCCAGCTCAGTTCGGCCAAACGGTGTGTCACGGTTTGGTCACAGTTCATTAATATTAATCGTCGGGGCAAGCCGAGCGGCCACTGCGTCCCTTCATGCATAATTTCAGTTCCCCGTCCTCTACAAATTTTAATTACTGGAGTTGTGTAACTGCAACTTTGTTCGCAAATAACTGAACATACATAATAACGTTCGCCGTCTGTACGAGCATAAAGCAAAAACATATGTAACATAACACATAGGACACTTTTGTTGTGTACTCGTATATATAAATGTGTGTTAAATATATAATGTGTGACGAATATTAAATGAGGATTAACCATAACCAGCCTTTACGGGCTTCATGCATTAACGCACAATGGAAATGCATTGTGAATTAAACTGTTTAATTTGACTTGAAATGACCAGACTGATTCTCGGAGAAATAATAAATCGATAGATTTTATCTGTGCAAAATATAGTTACATTGAATATAATGAAATTTTAGTTAGTTACATTTCCAGCAGTGGGAGGTATATAGGCTGGAGATGATGATGATGACGCACGTGAGCTAACGACTGCGTTTTCTTTTTTTGCGAAACACGAAGTTTAACGAGGAAAATTAAGAATATAGCCGCACTGCAAAATATTATTTGTCAACATACGTGTCGCTGCTAGCGAACAATAGCGAATGTAACGAAGTGAGTAAGCTCCCTCACTTTATGAACGTCAAAACGAATATTCGCCAGGCTGGTCCATACTTTTTATTTGGATGTAGGCAATAACAACAGTTATACACACCCTACCATTACCCGGAAAATGCCAGATGTATATATATATATTTTGAAGCCGTATAATTTGCATGGCATTCTGATTGAATTTGCTCGTGTTTATCTACTGTGTAACTGTAAACGTATTGCTAAACGAATGTGACGACAGTTAAAAAAATAGTGCAGCTATAACAATAATTACCTACATGCCAAAGCAATTCAAACAAAGAAAAATATGCAAGTACTGCGTGAATGCGGCTTGCGCATCTGTAATCTTCTGGTGGTGCTCACCTACCATCAGATGATCCTCTTTCTCGTTTCCCTTCATCGTAATTCCTGTATAAAAAAAAAAGTAAGTAGTTCTACTTTACGTAATATACTTACTACGAGCAAAAATAGCGGGTAAAAATACAATGCCTTAAGAGGCTGACAACACCTAATTTTGTTGAAATTGATGTTATTTAAACACTTTTTTAAGAAAAACTGCACACAAAAAAAATACAAAAAAATATAATGTTAATTTTCATCATATTTTAAACACGCTAGATGGGCTCGATACATAATAGAACAAAATCGGCTCGATAGAAAATAATTGCAAAGATTGGTCTTAAAATCATCATTAAACGGTTCTATGTCTTTATTTTTTCGACGTATGGGTCTGCAATTAAAAACATAAAGTCAACATATATTCATACCTAAGCGGCTAACGAGTCATATTTCACAAATAATCCATACTTTTGTTTATTTCTTATGATTTGTGTCTTATTTGCAAGATTTTAGACGCGCGCCAAGCTGCCGGAATAGTTTCTTCTCTTTCACGAACAGGCACGTGAACCGTATGTGTGAAGAGTGGTGCTGCTCCAGGTCATTTGCTGTTGACAGCGCCTTAATAATTACTAATAGTGGGATCGTAAAAATAATAACTAATTGGCATAGTGGCAACAGAAATACACACTGTAAAATTTCCAAGTATCTACCGATTATGGCCATTACAGTCGTACTGCATCGCGACTGCAACAGAACTGCAATTGTCGTTTATCTAGATACTAGGTACAGTACACGGCCATAAAGATTGCACATCGATCTTCTCAGCTAATTCAACGGTTACAGCCAAACGGAAACTTTTGGCACGAAACTCAAAAAGGCGCAAAATCAGCTTTTTAGAAAGTCCCCAGTCCTCATTTTCCCGCAATAGCATTCACCATCTCTTTCTACCCCCATACACGTTTGATAGAAAGAAATGGTGAATGCGATTGTGATTTAAAGTGCGTTAGACTATATGGCCTTAGGTAGCCCTAAAAATGTAAGCAACTCGGGTTGCCGGTTGCCGGAAAGTTAATTTCAGATTGGTAACCGCGACCTATTTTACCCCGTACGTTCAGTACTGCACCACCTCACGCTCTACTTGTATTTAGAATGTTTGCGTAGGCCAGCATGCTTCCATATTTCCGGTATTACCTTTCGTTTATTATGCAATCGGTAAAAAGATCATGAATAAAGAGGGAATGAGAAGTCCCGCAAAAGCTTCTACCAACTTGTTAGACGATCTATGACGACGATCATTCTGGCAGGAGTGTACGACTAAGAAGAAGGTAAACAAAAGGAGAAAGGAAATATTTGAAGCATAGGTCAGCTACAGCACAAAGGACAATAAAAAAGCGGATAAAATGCAAGTTGAACTCGGGTGATCACGGAACGGCTTTAAACGCATCCATATAATATATAAATAAATAAATAAAAAAAATATATATTTTAAAACCTTGTTAGTAAACAGGTACATAAACTACGAGAAACTCAGGGAATGACAGTATCATTTGACGACCGGATAGCCTAGTGGTTAGTGACCCTGACTAGGAAGCTAGAGGTCCCGGGTTCGAATCCCGGTAGGAACAGACATTTGTATGATGAATACGAATGTTTGTGCCCGAGTCATGGATGTTGTATGTATTTAAGTATGTATTTACCTCAATGATATTTCATAGTATAGATATGTTACGTACCTAGTAAATTGCGTTTGAAAAACGTTCCCTCTGTCAACTGTCACATTGACTGTCACGGACTACTCATACTGTGGCTTGTTTGAGGTAAATGAGACAATTGGGTCATTTATGAATCTTCAACTTGGGCGCGGTAGTGACATAATCTACTCCCAGTTCATATGTAATATCATTGACGGATTTCCTACATTATATAAGTATGTTTATCCGTTGCCTGGTACCCATAGTACAAGCCTTGTGCTTAGTTTGGGACTGGGTCAATTGGTGTAATTTTTCCCATGATATTTATTTATTTATTTATTTCCCCCTTACAGAAAAGATCCAAATGAACATCCCATCAAAATGACTATGCAAATAGCTTGATACAGGTAACACATGCCAAATCACCGTCTAGCAGTAAACTTATTCAACTCATGACGTTATAAATTCATGACATGAAAATACTGAATGTCTGGCTTTCCTCTTTGAACAAGTCATGGTCCTCTCAAGAACTGAAAGGATTGATAACAGGCTCCAAATGAGGGCTCATTTATCTTCAACTGGCACAGTTAGAACTAGTAAAACTTAAATCCTCGTTTATAGGCTCGCATTCGTAGCTCTTGCTCGTATATCACCGCGTATTACGCTTTTCTTACTTCTATTAGTAACTTAATGATTATGACAACCGATATAAAAAATCGAAGCGATGTTTTTTAATTTCTTAACGGTAAAAGTTTTAATTTAGTTAAAAAACATGTAACATTTTTGGGCTATACCTGCCACCATTTTGTATATCGTTGTTTATAGCCGTTATCCGATATAAAAGGTTGATTGACTGGCAGTTTGAACAATAAACCTTGCGAAAATTGTCGACAAGTGATTGTCAGTGTGCGATATTTTTACCGATCGGGCGATAAGCTCTCCAATTAACTAGCAATTCAAGAGATTTCAAGTATTATTTAATGACCAATTAGTGTAGTAGATAGAAGTAATGAGCATTTGTTAGTTCGGGAAAAACAACGTTGGCAACGCATCTGCAATCCCTCCGGGGTTGCGGGTGTCTATGGGCAGTGGTGATCGCTTACCATCAAGTGACCCACTTGCTCGTTTGCCTTCCTATTCACATTTAAAAAAAAACATGTCTGTGGGAGCATAGGTTTAACAACGATGTGCGTTTAAGTGAATTTGGGAGTCTTAGTGAGTTACTGGCAAAGAAGAAATGGTTCCAGAAGCACAGATTACTTTAATTATAAAATATCACATTTTTTATTGAATCAGGCGTTACTTTGCGGAGGTCCATTTCAATGAACGAAAAATATTTACCTTTGGGAGTTTGTAATTGTGTCGTACAGACACATCATTCAAACAGATGACGCTTAGCGACAAATATTCGCATAGTAACATGGTCACGTGACAGTTGGCAACAGATAGAAAAATTCGGAGGCTTACTCACCTGCTATGGGTGGTGTAGGGGTATAGCACGCGTCACGGAATGACGAGGACCCGGGTTCGATTCCCGGCCATAGCTTTACTTTTCGGATTTTTCTATGTGTTCTAATTTTCAGTGTCGTTTAGAAATTAATTTACCTTGTTATTTCGCTACTCACGTGCAAGATAAAATATCACTTTGCAGGCGATGTCCTTCTTAGGTAATAGGTACATATAAGCAAATAAAAAAGGCTGACTCAGTCATGCTTATTTTATTTTATGCGCTTACAGAATAAAAACTTACAACGAAATACGCTTTATTTAACCTGCAGTTGATATTGTGATAGTTTAACCCCCTTATTCATAAACGCACTATAGGCCTCTGTTAACTTAGTAATCGTTTGTCCTTATCTGTCACTTTGACATTTACCTTTCACAGATAAGGACAAACGATTACTAACTTAGCAGAGGCCTATAGTGCGTTTATGAATAAGGGGGTTAGACTTTAATTCTGATATGATTTTTATTAAGTAGGTACCTTATCTAAGAAATAAAAACTATTTCGAATTAATTTACTTATTAGCATACTATGTACGATGCAATATTCTTGAAATTTAATATCACTGTAATCAATTTTTACATCACCTCTTTATCAAAGATTACAATACATACCAGAAGGTCCACAGTCGCATTCAAATATTCGGCCTAAACTGTTTAGGAGTCACGCCTGTGACGGGCAGACAAATGACTGGATTATGCTAAATAGTACGGAACCCTTAGCGAGAGTCTGACTCTCTCTTCACTGGATTTATTTCTTTATGAGTTATGTCTTTTATGGCCGAATAAACTAACTCGGTATTTTTAGACAAAACATCTTCATGTATTTTACTTTTTATTGTTGTATTTAATTTAAAACCAACAAATTGTGATGTAGGTACATAGGTATGCAGATGCATTTTAGTTTTTGATTTCGCAAATGATGCATAATACAATACTTACTTACATGTTTTAGAAGTGTAATTATGACCACACTTAAAAAAGTCCTCCACCGCGTCTGTCTGTTTGTTCGCGATGAACTCAAAAACCGCAGAACGGATTTTTACGCTGTTTCCAGCAATAGATAGAGTGATTCACGATGAAGCTTCAAGTTTATAATTTGCCATGGTTTTGGGTTAGTTGTTTGAGATATAACGATAATTGTTGGAAGCTGAAAGTCAAGCTGCAAGGGACAAAAACTTTATTTCTGCGCGGCCGAAGTCGCGGCTACTACTAATTTTGTGTAAAGAAAACTTAACAATACATGAAGTTAAAGAACCACGCAACGTTCTCTTACGTCAAACTCTGAATGTGCAGAATACCTGCTAAGGCAGTTGTATCGGGCATGCAGGAGTGCTGTCGGGGTATCCTTTTGTTTCACAAAACCTCCGTTGTGAGTCGGGCCGCATAACTTTGCTTTTGCATTATCTTACGTTCTGTTCCCAACAGCGCTATACTATATATAATTATGTCACTATTGTATTGTGTCGTTGGATTTAATAACTGTTTATTCGCTTCACGAAGCAAACAGCATCGATGTGTTTGCGTAGTTCGGATAAAAGTGAAGCCCCACTGGTGCGTTGCGTTGTGTTGTGTTGCATCGCGACTTTGTAACGAAGCACATTGTATTCATCTTCAGAGAATCTTCAGGGCATTCATCATCATCATCATCATCAGCCTGAAGACGTCCACTGTTGAACAAAGGCCTCCCCCTTAGCACACCATAATGAACGACAAGTCGCCACCTGCATCCACCGGATTCCCGCAACTTTTACGGAACTTTTAGGCTCAGAGTCGCTCAACGAGCTATGGAGAGAGCTATGCTCGGAGTTTCTTTGCGCGACAGAATCCGCAACACGGAGATTCGCCGAACTAGAGTCACCGACATAGCTCGAAGAGTATGTACGTTGAAGTGGCAATGGGCAGGCCACATCGCCCGTAGAACAGCCAACCGTTGAGGGAGAAAAGTTCTCGAGTTCAGGGCATTAAAGGCAATTATTACCGTAGAATACGCTCTGAAGTTGCCATGACGATGCATACAAAGCGTCTATTTTGATATAAAAAATATACCGTCGAACCACGAAAGAGCGCTTTTACGCTAAATGTCGTATTGATTTCCTTGTCAGGCATTGCAATGTCAGTGACATTATTGAGAAAAAGTTTCAAAGATGGCCGCGGTTTATTCAGTTTACTTGTAGATTGCCGTTGGCATTTTATAAAATTTGTATTGTAAGTATCTAGATTCTAGAACACGAAATGCAGTTCATAATTATTGGAAAATAATAGTGGAATGTAAATATGACGGAGAATACAAGAACATGATAATGACAACTAAGGTGCAATAGGTGTTCAAAATAATTTTTTGGCGTGTAACCACTTGGAGTAATTATTATTCTGTGTATTCTTAATTTAGTCGGCCTTGCGTATTGTGTTTGCTTGTTGTGGTTATTTTTACTTGTAAGAGTCGGAAAAGGCTTATCAAAGTTGTTAATACTTTGATGTATATTTTAAATATTCACGCAACATCCATTTTATTATTCTAACTAACACGATGGAAACGGAAAAGTTCAAGGAGTGCTATGTAAGTTTACGTTAGCGAGATGGTTGACACACGCTATAACTAAGTAGAAAATAGCTTTGTTGTAGCTACTAACTATGCGTTAATAAGGTGTTAATGAATGCGTTGGGAGGGGAAGGCCTAGAAGGACTTTCCGGGAACAAATATAGGAGACGTTTGGAAAAAGGTCAGGTAAGGAGTATCTACCCGAAACCGACGAGCATGTATAAAGAGATTGGTGAATGTGGATGAAGCGAAAGAGGTACATAATATCAGGATCGTAGCAAGTGGAACAAAGTGGTCTCTGCCTACCCATGTGGGAAAGAGGCGTGAGGGTATGGACGTATGTATGTGTGTAATCAAGAATAAATAAATAAATATCATGGGCCAAATTACACCAATTGACCCAGTCCCAAACTAAGCAAAGCTTGTAGGTACTATTGAATAAAAGTAATATTAGTATTATACGTAGTCAGTACAGTACTTCATCTGAGCCCCCACAAAACTGTCACATACTCCACATTGTCATGTATAAAGTAGTACGTAAAGGCTGGAGTCATAAATAATTTAATGCTAGACAGAATTATTCTCCATTGCAATCAATTCAAACAGAATTGGAAATTCGTTATCAGAGAAAGCTTGCTGAAATTCTTATTACGAAATATGAAACCACTTCCCTGTTATGAGGGAATTCATTCCGCGAATGGAAATCCCGAAATGGGGTGATGTGAAACTTAACAACTACTTTTGTAATTGCTTGGAAAGTTTCGGAGCGGAGGAAACGACCCGACGGCCCCGATGAAAGAACCGATATGAAACAGGAAGTGATATTTCTATAATGAATAACGTATAGTATTTCTTTGATGGAACTTCTAACTTTTACTTGTCCGATAGTGCTATCTCGTTATAAGAAGACAAAGATAAAGATAAAGATAAAGATAAAGATAAAGATAAAGATAAAGATAAAGATAAACATAAATATATTTTATTAGACGCACAGATAATGTACAAAAATGATTAAATTAATTAAATTAGCTGTGTTTTGTCGCCTGCGTTACTTTAGAGAATTACTTACCCATGTTTTTTGTTTTAAGTTTCCTATTCACGCTTTTACCTGTAGATTATTATTTTATGATAGTTTTTCTTCTGTTGTTATTTTTTGTACGTTTTTGTGTGAAAAAGACACTTCTATTTAGCGTAAGGGACACAGTTATGCAGCCATATAGCTCTGTCCCTTACGCTGAATAGAATATGGCACTCGTTAAGCGTCTTGGTAACCCCTCCAGATACTCGTAAGTACGTACGAACAGGCTAAAAATTAAAATCCTGTAAGGTTTCCGATTGAACCTTTTGAGGTACCTACGGAACCCTACGTATTTTATTTTGATCAGTATTTAATTGAGAAGTTTTCATGTTTGGTGTTAGGTTACTCAGACGTTGATGTCATTTTCTACAGGGAACACAAAGCGGCGAGAAACAATGATGTCTGTAGGTGTTGCGTTCTATTATGTGAGCTCAAAGCTTCTTCACTTAGACGATATAATATTCATGCTTAAGCTCTCTGAGCTTTACAGTTTGAACTATTTGTTAATGGAAGTGCCGACCAACTGGACTACTTTGAGTTGAGAACAGCGTTTTCCTTCAAAGCCTGCACTAGATATACAATTCTACATTATCTTTAAGCTATGGACCTCTCCATTAAGGAACTCGAAAGATAGGTGTTTTAAAAAAACATCACTGAAGTACTAAACTTACCAGTAGTAGGTATTGCATTGACGGTAAATGCACCATCGCTACTCATTGAACACAGGAGACATTACCACTTTAGACTGCAACTTTGGATTTATTCTCTTTCTACAATTATTAATATAATTAACTTTCGTGAACTCTTTATGGACAACTGTTCTTATTCTAAAAACTTCTTTTACTTGATCGAATCTGCAAAGACCTCAGATCAGCGTAAGTTTATGAACAGCTGTGGGTTATGAGCAAGACATTTGTCAGCCAGATACATTGTTTTCAGGACGGACAACATTTTCCTGAAATGAATTGCTGTCTGAAGTCTGCTAAAAAGAAAGTCCTTCGAAATATTTCGCCTTCATTTTTGCTTATTTGTTTTAACACCGCAACTCGGGGCTTCGTCAAAAACTTGTTATGTTTCGTTGGAATTGATGCCGGTTATATAATCACGAAGGCGACGAGACTAGTATTTTTTTGGGTTTCGTATTTCGAAAGAGACAAAAGGAATCATTACAGGGTCACTTCATTGAATGTCTTTACTTTACAAGAGGCAAAGTCAATGTAGGTATAAAAAAAACTTGAAAGTTTCCTTGTACAAATTGGTTGCAAATTGCATTATTATATTTTCCCGGTCACTAATTCTCGGGTACAGCTTTCACACAGCCTACTCCGCGCCGCGCACAAAGCTTTCTGCGAATGATTCCAAAGTTTTATTTTAACTGAAGTCTTCATGTTTGGATAAAACAATTTTTACGAGTTTTCAGCCAAGTTAATGCTTGCTAATCTAAGCTTATTAATGAAGGAAATTTAAAAAGTTGTCAATTTGAAGTTTATTTTATTTTCTTCTACAACAAGGAAGGCAAATAGCCCATAAACACCTGCAATACTGGAGAGTATGCTTATGCTTTACCATTCGAGGTAGGTAGCCCACATTTACAGTTAACTTTGGCATTAATATTCAAAATTGCATTTAGGGGCGTTGATGTAAGTCTGTAGACGAGCAATCGGGATACAGTAACATCAAAGGTTAAAACAAGATTCATCCGTTTCTAAGTACATTTCACTCTCTTGCCGTCTCTCTCCGTCAGAACGTAAGAAATATTCACAGGGAGACTGCTGAAATGAAAGGCATTGTGTAGCAGAAACGGATGCAATACAAAAATACTGCTTCGGGCTGGCTCGGCCGCCATTTCTGCCGGTATGAATACGTAATAACCCCGTTTGAGCGGTGGACCTAATCTAATTATTTACTTGTTAAACTCGGACGGCTCAGTTTCAGTTTGCGGTTTATAATAATTATATGGGTAGTTTTTATTTAGTGTGCGTTATCCTTGTGAATGTTAAAAAGATGAAAGTGAGTAAATTTGTTTGTTTGATAATTCTTTTTGCCGCGAATAAACTAACCTTGATAAAATTTTGCATGCACAGGGCCTTTAAGCAAAGAATAGGCTAATATTTTACCCATTACTGAAGTTCTGGTCTTCCTGTGTGAAAGTCGTACTTTTTACACTTTAATGGTTTAGTCGGCTTACTTGCTTACTAGCTTGTTTATGCATGCTCGTTTGCTGGCACCCTTGCGTTTGTTGGAATATGTATAATCCTATGGCGTCTTGGCAGTATTTGTAACATATTATTTACTTTCATATTTTTGAATTTAGTAGACTTGCCTCTGCAAATTAAGGTGTAAACAGATGCGTCTGAGCGCCAGCTGAAAATTAAATGGCACCCGCCGATTTCCGTCTTCATAAACTTTAAACGAAATTTCACTTACAAAATGGCTTGATTCACACCAAACGCATAGCGGCATACGAAACTTATTCCTATAAAACTTAAGCTGTTTGAAGTTAGGCTTCGTTTTGCATTTTGAATAATATAATAAAACTTTGTATTTTGCTATTTCTTCGTTCTTTACGTTGAATGAGAAAGATGGCAGTCGTAGGGATTATTTCATTGTGAAAGGACATTTATATTTTACTTTTTCTTCAATTACTTCGCATAGTCGCTGGTGAACTACACTAAGCGGCATATTTAGCGGAACACAAAAAAAGTGTAGGTAACTAGGTATTTTTTTTTTCTGGTGAAGCATTAAATATGCGTGTTGGTAACTTTTTTTTGTGTTTCGCTAAATATGCCGCTGAGTATAATATTACATAATAATTATTATCCTATTATGTTACGAGGGATGATAAAAAATCATAATTTAATCAATATTTTGTCTGTTTACGTAATTCAAAGAATAAATAGGTAATTAAGATTGGCAATTAAGTACACTCAGTTTACTTAGTTAAAAAATAAGTATAGGTATGCTGTTTCAAATCCGCCCAATGTTATACATGATAATTGTTCGTCCATTGAACAATTTCTTCTTTGTATATTACATTCAGCAGTCAATCTTACAACACATCTGTTTTTTAAAGTTTGCGAAGAGCCCGCTTTAGATTTTCAAGAAAAATCCGACAAAAAAAAAATGACGCCGTGACGCAAACAAGTTAGATGTCGTCGCCACAGTGCTGCAATGTACCTACACTGGGCTTATTGTAAATAAATTGGTTTCGTTCAAAAACTATCGCGGCAAAGAAATGCCAGTACATATTTAGTGACAAATCGTTAATGAGTTTTGGAATTTCACTGCCCGTATCCACCTTCATTGGTTAATTATAATTTACCCTTTCTCTAGAAGCTCCAACCGTTGAAGCTCCGACCCAACTAAGGTGACCTCCAACATCGCTGGAACTGGAACTACCATGAGGTAGCGACTTAAATAACAAAGGTATTTTATCTAGGATGTACACTGCAGTGGTTTTCATTTAATTCTGTTACAACTGTTTATTCAGTACAACCCTTCCCGTGGGATACTTAAAGAAAACATTTATGTTTGAGTTATAGCCATACCTACTATCTAATTAAATTTCCCTCTGGGTATACCGACTCCCTACGAACAATTTGGTCCTAAAATAACACTAAGTCGTAAAGATAGAGGCTTATGGTAATGGACTGGAATAAATTATACGAGTATTAAAAATCAATAGCCTATTCATTTCATGTGGAGGGCATAAAAATACGGGTTAGCTATTTTCGAGTAAAATCTCTATTTTAATCACGTTAGTAACTGGACGAGCGAGCAAAGCGTAGTATTTTCCAAAATTTGGAAAAACACGTCTTCTCAAAGATGAGACATTGATAGATATATAATGCGAGTTTTATTATTAATGGGAACTGTTTAAAGTCGCGGGATTTCTCTTGTAATTATAAACTGAGCCTCTGGTGTAAGTTTTCACACAAAAAAAAGTCTGTACGCGTTTGCGTAAACATCTCAGTTACTATGGAAAAATTGGCAGCGCCACTAGCGGCTCGAAACGGTAACAAACGAAAAGGCATTTTTTGCAACGAAAAACGTGCGAGTTGGATTACCTCCGCGTGTGGTCAATATGCAGTGGTTCGTTTTTGTATCCGTCAGGGGAGAGCAGTACTGGGTTCGGTGCATCCTGGGCATCGGTTTAATGATTTCCTGGCAGATTCTGAGGGATATCATTGACTGTTAACTAAGAGGCCGACATGTTTTAAAACTGTCAATTACATATTTTTTTAACACTGGCAAAAATACGGAGCCATATTTTTTTTATGATAATAGTAACGAAAAACTTACACTAAGCGCTTTGAACTTAACATAAGTAAGTACCTTGCCTTAAAATGTAAGCATGGAATGTTCTTTAGAGATCTTTTGAACGATTTTTGATGTGGATACTTACAGTACCTACTGGTTTGGATGGTCGGTCTGTTCGTTATTTACCATCAAGTGCAGCAAAACCCAAGTTTTATACCTCTGCTCTAACACACTAGAGTTTATCGCAGGCATAAAGCATCCATCCCTTTTGCACAAATTACTAGTTAAACAGATATAATGCGTTTTATTTCTGTAATAAATCCGAGCGTGTTCGGGTGTCTGGGTTCCTTTAATATTTTAAATTATATTATTTGCAGTTCTCAGGGAAAATGTTTAAACAAAAGTATAACTGCACTAGTTCAATAGGGTGTTTCGGACCATTAAATAGTTCCAAAACGTAAGTGTAATACATAAAAAAAATCACGTTTCTATATCCTTGAATATTGGATTCATTTTCAATATCTTACTGGAATTACAGCACGGCTTTTTCTGTGTTTCGGATTAAATCCTTTTGCACTGGGTATTTACGACTCTAGTTAACAGTTTTATTTGTAGTATTCGAATCTTCAACAAGATCCGTTTCTATTGCTTACATCATCTTACTCGTTAATCCTGTCGCCAGGCAGCAGCGCTCACGCTGGTAAGTTTCGAGGTGGAGAGTGAGGTATTTCACTTTGCCGAGGGGTAGACAGGCAATGCATCTGTATAATCCTTTGGTATTTCTGTGCATCCTTTTTTGCATTTACATATAATTATGAGCAATGAAAAAAGAAGATCTGACATTTAATATTTAACGTGCTTGACGGGAATTGACAATACACAATTTTTAGAATGAATATTCCAAATGAATTCCATGGATACTTCGGATGAAAACTTTATTCCTTTGGTGTTTCAAATTAATGCCGGTTCAATTTGGCGTTCTTAATTAACAGAACGTCTTTGGTAAGGTTCGTTATAAAAGTCTTAACTATTTTGTAGGGGCTATTAATATTAATATTTCGAGTGACATACAGACATCGAGGATTTTATTTTCTTTATTGATGAATTATTTTATTCACTGCTAAGATTTGAATGACGTGTGTCCATCAAAATACTCTAAAATCCGATTTATTTACCTACCTACCTTTTTGTTCGAATTTTTCAATCTATAACCAGCTATCACGTTATTAGTACTGTAATAGTTTTTTATTGTAATTTTTTATTCAAAATTAAATCTTTGACAACGTACCTACACTATGAACATCGGCCAATTCAAGAAAACATTTGTCTCGTTGACGATCAAAAATCCTGAAATACACTCATCAAAAATGTTGAGAGATATTTCTTATCCGTAGTCAGTTTTGAACATTTAACTATAGGCATATTACTACCGAGTCAAAACACATCATGTGTAGGGATAATGGTGATCCCAAGGCTTTTTTGATGTGTGTATAATTTAAAGGGATGTTAAGTCAAACTAACCCAGCCATCTTCTGAAGTATTCCGAAACAATTTGAAGAAACCATGTATACACAAGGACCAGTCAATCACAACAAAAAATAAATGTCAGAACCACTGCTTCAAAGTTCCGATAACGCTGGTAGGAAAGCTAGCTTGAGCAAGCGAAGAACTTCCCCCTTTTAAAATGCCTGTAAATAATAAATTGAATAAAAGGTTACTTTACGGGGATATAAAAGCTTTCAACTGTGGGCAGAAAAAGTTCACAAACTGCAATCCTAACGTTCATCTGGTGTAAGTTTTTGACACAAGAAAATCTCAATTAGTTGGTAAGTTGGTAGCGCCTATCTCTAGTCTAGTGAGTAGTATTTTTTTATGATATAGGGTGACAAATGAACAACTGAAAGAAAAGAAAGAAAGAAAGAAAGAAAACATTTATTCATGATAACATTACAAAGACAAAAGAAAAAAAGAAGCAAAAAAACATAAGAACATGCATCATGAAATGGTTCCATCTCAGCATAATGCTGGCCTTGCAGCCAGCGCTGGTCTTCCGATGGGACTATCAAGTGCTACTGAAAGCACATATTAAAAAATATATAAATTTAAAGATAGTGAACAGGGCCATCTGATGGTAAGTGAACACCACCATGGACATACACAATAGAACCCTCCGAAACAGGAGAATTGCAATTGCGTTGTCAGCCTAGATAGAGGGCTAAAATGAAATAGGTACTTCATAATCTTCGTAGGTACCGTTTTTTCCCGGCATTTGCCACGGCTCAGTGAGCCTGGGGTCGGCTTTGACAACCTAATCCCAAGATTTGGCGTAGGCATTAGTTTTAAAATGAAATACTTCATGTCCCGGTAATTTCATCGGCGCCCAACAAACACAGATAGCAATACAAAAGTCCACTTTTGGTGTAACACGGAACCTTAAGAGTTAATAAACATTTAATATGGTACAACCGTGAACTTATAGCGGCGCATTACGCTTTTGCCTGTATAATAGCATCATAAAAGCAGGAACGAATACTATTGTTACGCGATCAGTGTAAGTGCAGATGTCAAAAATGCCTTCTTACAGCCTCTAGCAGCATGGCTCCTTAAGAGCATTTTAGTGGTAGTCAAATATGTTAATTGCTGTATAAAGGCGTAGACTTATACCACTCTAATGCCGCTGCTTAAAAGAGTCACTGTGAACTACTATACAGCCAACAGTTTTAGAGTGGTGCACACTTAGAGTGATTTAATGCAAAAAGTTACATATCGGCTCACCTCGACTCTGTTACACAACTTTTTAGCGTTTTTTTTTCAAAGCTCCTTAATGGCGTTTTATTAACCCACATAAACACCAAAGGTGTTGCGAGATCCTCATATAACTCAGAAATGCAGCATTTGGCTGTAAATTGGCTACACACAAATACTTCTATACCGTTTTAGTCTGCATATTAGAATTGTCGTTAGCTATTCTAGGGCACATTGAGCAATATTGGAACTTTTTGCAGACATGGGAATTAATTCAGGATTAAAACGGTTCACATAGGTTTCTTCCTGAATGTCGCCATTTTGCTGCTACCTTATCCTTAAAAACAATGTTATTGTTTATGTTTTAATCATGATTTCTGCCTTTTTACTTTTTGAATTACATGTTAAAATTACACATATTTTAAAATAAAACAAAAACTTTGCATAATTGTGTGTAAGTCACATAAAAATGTATTTAATAATATTTACTTTTTACTTCTTTCACGATATTGATAGTTAAAAAAGAGATATTTTCGAGGCGCGTAAAAATTTAGTCATAAAACCATATAGACATTCACAGTAAACATGCATTCCCAGCTATTTTCACAGGCTGTTACAAACTGTACTTACCAAAAATACAATGCTTCCCTGATTTCACACTTCACATCGCGCGGCCATTTGTTTATTTTTCGACACCATTGAATGAATGTCAAATATTCTAACTCGGCTGACAGTCCAAAACAATTTACTAAGGGAATATTTTCAATATTATTCACACGCCTGATGATATTATACAGGTTTATATTAACCAAAAGCGTTATTTAAGAGGATATGTGACCTATCCCTACTCCTTAGTCTGTATAACAGGACACTCGTGTTCTGTTAAACAACAGATAATCAGCTTTGTTACCTAGAATAATTCCAATATAGTGCTACTATAATTCTTTTAAGTAGAAATGTGAACTCAATTAGAACCAAAGGCTGAATAATTTGTGCCCAAATAAGAGTTATATTGGTGTTAACAGCGCTGTTAACACCATTATACAGCCTCCTTATACAGCTTTTGGTGTTGTGTTACACCAAAAGTGGACTTTTATATTGCTATCTGTGTTTGTTGGGCGGTCTTACTCTTCACGTTGGAACGCACCACAAGCACTGCTGCTTGCAGAATTAGCGAGTAAATTGATTGTAGCGATCACAAACGACCTTGCCTAAGGTCCTACCATTCACATAAACTATATATTTACTGTATTCTAGCAAATAAATGATTCTTATTCTTATTCTTACAATTTGTGTAGACAACCAACTCGAGACTTATGCTTATCGACGAAAACTACTATACTTAGAGCTGTGAAGAAATAAGGCTTCTACTGGTTTGCTAATCTCTGAAGCTGTGTGTCCTCTGCTGCGAGACGCGGTCTCTTGCCGCGGGTTGTCACTGCTAATTTGCAGGCAATTGTTCATCCCAACTGAAAGTCAGAAATAGGAAGGGAAATGCAGTCTGAATTCAATGTGACTCGCTAGGCGGGTCGAAGCAAATTGTATTTCTTACTGTATTTCAGATACCTAACAGCGTCAAAGAGGTATTGTTATATTGTAACTGAATTATGGTGGCACGGGATATTGAAACGGAAAAAATAATATATAATACAGACGAAATTTTTTAATTAATTAGGTAGTATAAAATTGACATGCTCGGTTGGCACGAATAAATTGCTATAGGATATGTTCGAAAAATATGACTGTTGCGCTGTTTCGTGTACCGTTTCTAAAGCAGATAGTGGAAATATCGTGGGCTCTTCCTTAGTTCGCACCACTAAGTATTTCAAAGCGTATGCAAAATTTACTTATAGTGTTTAGCAATATTGTTACCAAAGATTCGCGTTTTAATTCTCCTCTAGTATATTACCTGTATAGCATTTTCCCAGTATTTATTAAGGGCATACCTACAAAACAAAAAGCTTGGACTGTACCCTCCATGTGTTCATATCCTGTCAGATGTCATTTGTGTATTAATAAGCCCCAAAACCAGTAGTGGAGCGCGCTCACCAGAAAAAATCACGAATTTCGAAGTATTTTCCTAAATAATGACAAAAGACAACTGACAGGTCACCGTTACTCGCAGCCATCTAGATCAATAACTATCGTGATGCTTTTATGGTAAACAGAAACGTAAAGCTAAAAATTCTTCCATGCTAGTCAGGGAGTATAGAAAAAACAAAGAATGTTCCAGTTGTAAAAGCCCATTACTATTGCATATTTGTGTATTATCAGTGTCAATTAAAACTTACATGATACGTGGCTTAAATTCTGTCTGACAAAGTAAAACCCGATGTACGAATCGTAATTAGTCGGGCGAGTAGCTAGCGTAACCGCTATTCGGTATCCTGCTCATAAATGAAACGCTGTATGGTAGCAATTAGCACAATTCAAGTTTGGCGATGAAATAGATCGCGTGCGGCTGAGCGTAGATAGTAGTTTGGAGTAATTACGATTGTTGTGAGCGCCGACAATCACTTAGAAGCGCCTTATCTAAGGCCTACTTAACGCGCGGACTTGGCTATTAAGTCATAAATCCTGGTCTAGTCACGCAACAAGCTGACGATTTGGCTGGAAGCGAGTTATCTTCGCCCCGGCATCTAATTAAAAGAAAATCTTTTATTGCTTTCGTTAATTGGAATTTCATCGCGTGGATTTAACGGGTCTGGTTTAATAAGATACGCTGGGGCACTGTTATCTTAAGCCTAACTCGCCTACAAGATTAGTCTTCACGCACCCTAAGGTTGTTATTGACGGAGTGTTTGCCTAATTTAAGTATGTTTTGTATAGCAAGTTGCGCCTAAATGGAAAGCGTTAATTGCTTTAATTTTGAAGGAGTTTGCACTTAACTTGAGGGCGTATTGTTTTAAAAGTAATTGAATGTTTAGCAGGCTGCTTAGTGGTAAATAGATTATTAGGTTGTAACAGTGACAGCAGAGCTAAAGCCTGGGTTTATCTGTGACGTGGAGACACAAGCAGAGACGTCCCTGCGGAAGTCCGATTCGGTTAACGGCCAATAGCTATCGATTTAGCAATTGGACAGTCAGTAGTCAGTTTGACACATGACATTGTGCCCCAATCCCGGGGGATCAACAGTGTTTGCGCTGTTATTATGTGGGAGCGTTCATTTATTAATATTGCGTTTGCGGTTGGAGTGACTTTGCTTTATTCAAGCGAATGCTTGCGGCAATCACTTTTAAAATTTATGAAAACAGTTGATTGATTAGGAGTAGATGTTCTAGGACAAAGCGTTAGGTATTACTAGAGAGATTGTCTTTGTAATGATGATCTTTAACTTATAATTTTATTTATAAATTGATAAAATATCCTGAAGATGAGCCCTGGGAAAAGCTAAGGAAAGGCTTGCATGCAACTCCATAGTTACCTACGTAGTGTCTTATATATTTTCGCTGTTTGTACTCGTATTGAATCACAATCAGAATCAGAATCAGATTTTTTTATTGTCATCATTGTTACATATTTGACACTACATTGCGTAAATACAGACGTCAAAAAGAACAATGCAGACAAGAATGACTCGTCATTGAGAACGCAGTACAAATTGCCATTCCATTTTACTTAGCAGAAATCTATTTATTATCAATACAACATAAAACTAGAGATAAATACTGCTTATCCAATCAACATACCCATACTAAAATTTAAATCAATTCGATCACGGGAAATTCGTGTCTTTTTTCAAGTTTTACTTTTCGCAATCATAATCTACCCTGCATAAAAGAAACTAATGTAGAGTTGTAACATTTGAAACCGTCAACTTACCAATTTCCAATTGTTAATTTACACATACAATCATTGCAAGTTAAACAACAAGCGTACAAATATCCGAACAATTCAAAATGTTACCATACTTTATTTACTTTCTGAGCCAAACAGCAATTAAAGCTATTCATTCGCCATAAAATAAAGAAACTCGGAAACTTTGTTAAGACGGCAACGACTGCAAATAGAAGAATCGCAATCAGTGGGTTTTTGTTCACCAGAAGCTACCTGACATCGTTTCCTCCGGCTTGTTTCCTGGTCGGAGTGTTTTGTCTACGCTGGAGGAAAATACTCGCCGATCAAAGAAAGCAAACGACAGGGAAGTCGGAATAGCTTAGAACGAATCACGTTTATGGTCAGCTCATTCTTTCTAGGGTTCTCTATCGTTTGCCCGAATTTCATATGCCATAAATGTATTGTTTGCCATAATGCTCATTTGCCATAACTCTTATTTCTCTTTGACTGTTAATTGTTCAGGATTGTTATGAAACAAACCTAATCTAACCTATAGAGTTTTACAGGATTGCCATTTCAATGCTCCTGAAAAAATTACGGTTTTAGAGAAAAAATGAGTTATGGCAAATGATCATTATGGCATATGAAATTCGGACAAAGGAAAAGCTCCGATTCTGAATAAAACGAGCGGTAGAAATCTTAATTTTCGGAATAAAAACTACCAAAGCTTAACCGTACTGAAACATTTTATCTTTTTGTTTTATAAATTAAGTAATTTCATTTAATATTTTAATAATTAAATATTTTATACATTCCATTCTAACATAAAGTTACTCTGCTTGGCTGTCATTTCATTTCGCTTCACTTCCTCTTCTTTTTCTATTGGTCTGTGATGTGGTTGTCTATACTTATTTTTGTTTCATTTTACAAAGGGTTTTGTGCCCAGGCAACCACATCTAATTATATCCAATTATGTTTTATTTTGTTTAATGTTTATTTTTAACTGTTGTATCATTCTTTTCTTTTCAATATATCAATGTATGTATATGTATCACCATAAGGTCCCAACGGAAGACCAGCGCTGGCTGCAAGGCCAGCAAATGCTGAGTTGGGACCATTTTGTGACAATTTATTTATTTATCTGCTGTTTTATGTGTTTTTTTTTATTTGATGTGTTGTGATTGTCATAAATAAACTTTTTTCTTCTTCTTCTTCTTCAAAGTCGATTAACGGAATAAAGGCCTCGTAGCAATTCTAGATAATTTCAATTACATTTTAATGTCATCACTCATCATCATGACCTCCGGCCTAAGCTCACGTTGCTTGTTTGTTGATGAGAGGACATGGGCTACAGTTTCCACGCGGGCCCAATGCGGATTGGAAACTTCACACTTCATTAAATTGCTTCGCAGGTATGTGCCGTTTTCCTCACTATGTTTTCCTTCAAAGAACATTAGCATTTTAATGTACTATGAAATAATTTTGTACCTAATTATACTGCATAAAGCTTTTTTAATTATCTAATCATCATAATGAGTAAACTCACCCTTTTCCCTTGCCGTTCTTAGGCTGCGTATACACAGGCGGCATATTATTGAAAACAGCACAAGTTTTCAAATAAGTATACCATAGATTATGCAATTATCACGTTTGTATTGAAGCGTGGTGACTTTTTACCATTTACTGTTGACGCCACAGCCGAAATTTAGTGACGGGAAATAAAAACCGATTCAAAAACACTGATGCGCTTCCGCCTCGCTACGATTGAATTAATGTGAAGCTGTCTTTTATTTGACAATTGTCACTATTGCCAGGCCCCTTTAATCACACACATTACAAGCGACAATTGACTATTATAAAAATTGAGAATACAACATCGGCTACGAAATGTATACCAAAATGCATCTGTCAGCTGTCGCCGGTCGCGTTTCTGAAGTACCTAGTAAATTCTTCGACCTAGTACTGCAATTTAATGCGAGTAGTATTTTTCTTGCAAGTCTGAACTGGGCTTTATGCCCGTACTATTATTTCGAAGGTTGGTAGAGAAAAGATATCGAATTACTAGTATTTATTATGTATGATACGTTTTCAATTTGGATCGAGGGTTGAGTACCTACACTATTACTTCAGCTATTCCAATTTCATAGTGGACTATTGTTTCTTCTAAATTAATTCTTTGTTTAGTCCATTGTTATTTCTGTCCGACTTGTATTTTCAGCATGTAGGTGAAAGAAATACCGAAATATTTAAACATTCATACAGACATACCGCCATACGCCTCTTTCTCACAAGGGTAGGCAGACACTATTTTGTTCCACTTGCTACGATCCTGACATACCTCTTTCTCTTCATCCAGATTCATAAATCTCTTCACAGATGCAATATAGCATCCGCTTAATATTTGAACGTCTGTATATTCATTTCGTTTCACTTTACAAGCTTTTGTTTGACTTCCAGTTGTTCCTTTTCCGAGTATTTATGGCCTACCGCTTAGTAGATAGGTACATGTCTTTTTTCAGAATAAGAGGGCTTAGACTAGTTTTTACACAGGCCCAGTGCGGATTGGGAACCTCTCATGCACACAACCGCTTACTAGATGTGTGCAGGTTTCCTCGCCACGTTTTCCTTTGTTAAAAGTGGGTTACAGTTTTATATCAATATTTTTAAGTGAAGTTTTCAAATGACGGAAATGAGTAAGTAAGGAATATTTAAATTAATCAAGATTTTTTATACTTTTTTCTCACCTTAGTCACGACTGGATTTAAGACTTAGAGTGTCGTCAAATAGACCTATAACAAAAATGCCGTCGCTGATTCCAACTTAAAAACGTTTCGTTAAGAAATAAAAAGAATTAAGGAGCCTGATTTGAGTCAAGAATTGCTTAATTAGATTTAAAAAAGTTAACGTTCTCTAATCTCCGATGTTCACAATGGAAATCTTTGAAATTCCGAAGGGAAATTCCAAACAGATTGTAAGAAAAGTTCAAAGTAAATAATATTGTAAAAAAATGCAACCTTTTGTGCTGAGAACCTGATAATACTTTATTATAGCATTGCCACCAGTCGAATTTCAGTTGTATGTCCTTCTCCGGGACTAAAATTATCTGTGTACCAAATTTCAACTAAATCCGTTCAACGGTTTTAGCGTGAAAAGGTAACTGACAGACAGACAGACAGAGTTAGTTTCGCATTTATAATATTTTAGTAGGGATAATATTTTTTTAACCATTTATTTTGGGCTATGTATTTTAATACGTACCCGTCATCGCATGGCGTATAGTGATTCGGCGATTTCATTTTAAACATATCACATAACATGACTTTGCACTCTACGTGTATCTCCGACCACTGGAATTGGATCAAAATTCAAAATGCAAGAAGCAAACTAACAAATTAGGGATGGGTTATACTTGCTAAATCGCGTACCAGGGCTTAAAAGTACGTCCACCTTCTCATACCAGGTGCAGAAACCAGGTATCAAAATACTTTCAAGGTATTTTCTGTCCAACGTAACAAGTCGAATACTTGCTTCCTTGCAAGTTTAAACCTTGTTGTTATACAAATAAGATTCAAAATATTTCAATCAAGACGTAAAATACTTTGAAAGTATTTTATATCGCGTATAAGCGCAACCTGAACCTTATGTGTATGAAGTAGTATTTACTTTGAAGGGACAGTATACTTGAATGGAAAAATACTTTCAAGTCTTGCAAGTATATCTTGTCGGTACCTGGTTGGTATACTTGCAAGGAAATACCTGGTATCAGAACCTGGTAACGTAAATACGCACCATCTCTATAACAAATATACAACGTTAAACAAAAGCTTGTAATAAATTATTAACGTATTTCTCTTGCAACGAATAATATAACAAAGTAGGTAGTTGCAACGATATGTTTTCGCGTAAAGTTTCTTTATCAGAGCGGTACCTGAGCCAAGATGGGCGTGTCTTGTAGTCAGCTGATAGTTTACATCGAGTAGCCAAGGTGGGTTGGCCACATGTGGAACTAAGTCAGTATTTAAATTTTAACCCAATTTTAACCTACAGTACAGATTAGGTAGGTACGTTCTTTTTAAGAAACAGCTGCTACACAATAGTTATTTGTTATACAAGGGGGGGAAGTTGTATTTTACCTGCGAGTGTTCATTTGAAACACGAGCTAGCGAAAGGATTCTATGATTGACCACGAGCGAAGCGAGTGGTTCAAAAATAGAATCCTGAGAGTAGCGAGTGTTTCAACACACGAGGCGTAAAATAACTTTTCACCCGTGTATAACACAAAACTTTTCACCTCACTACAGCGAGGAAAATAAGAAAAAGGGTTTATAGGTACTATCACTCATTTTTAATAACAAAATAAATAGAAAAACATGCGAATATTTAACGTTGACGGCTTAATTGAATAGTTTTGACTTATTTTTTTTTAATTATTTGAAAGAAAGAAAACATTTATTCGTGATATAAATTACTTACAGAAAAAAACAAGTAACAGCATAATATACAATCACGAAATGGTTCCACCTTAGCATAATGCTGGCCTTACAGCCAGCGCTGGTCTTCCGTTGGGACCATCAAGTGCTACTGTCAGCACAAACAGTGAATCGGCATTAAAATCTTTAATATGGCTGAATGGACAATAATTCCTTTACCTATCCCACAAGGGATGAATTTTATAAAAAAAATATTTCGGATATTGACTTACTTGGACTGTCAAGACATTTTATCCGTTTTTACAACAAGAATGAAGGTTAATGTTGAATGCTGATATTTATGAATTAAAATAAAGTTGTAAGACTGTATTGAGTGTTTTTTACTCGATGCAATTCATTAATTTTGATATTAAAAAATCAGCACTTTTAACGTTTTACGTTTTGTTAGCTGTCAAATATCACTTAAGCTCCCTTCAAATGTCAAAACCCTGTACTATATCTTTCTAATCTGTGGTCAAAACTCTTTCTCCACAAGTGAATAAAGAGCGATTTTCTCAATAGCTGTCAAACAAACAAAAAGTGCTTTCCGAGCTAGTGAGGTGAAAAATTTGTTTTAAAACTTTGTTAGCAAATTAGATAAGACGGGGTTCTGCAAACGGTGAAGTGAGGCTTAAACTAGGTACGCCTTACCGTGTACGTACAGTAGCGCAAACAACATATTTTGCCGTTTTCCTTTCTCCATAAAAACATTCCGTGGAACTTCAGGAATATATGAAAAAAGAATTATCCGAATTGGCCCAGCCGTTCTCGAATTTTGCGCTTAGCTACATTCATTTTTATTTATGTTACCTATAGATACTTGTACCTAATTAATTTAAGAAATGATAAATGACGCAATATCGGTATGATCAAGCTTTAAACGTTTTGGCAAAACCGAACACTCTATTGGACCTGTACCTTTTTAACTTAATTTCGCAATATGTTTTTGTCAGCAACAAAAAAACCCGAGTACAATCGCAACTCACGAGTATGTCTAACAAGACATCTACGGATTCCTTGATGTTTGTAGCTAGTGGGGCGTTGGACCCCAGTGAAGCGAGGGTAGCAATCGGAAACAAGATAAAGGTGGTAAACTACATGTTAACGCGAGATAACCAGCCCGGACACTAACAAGCGGGGAAAGAATCTTTATTTTATATCACTACACTAGCTGCTGCACATGACTTCATCCGCAGAGAATTATACTTACGGTCTGTTTCAATAAGGAAGGGTTGTATGTGACATTAACATTGACAAATCTAGAGGTGAGGCTTCCTTGTGACATCTTTCACATGAAACGATTATCGATTATAGCTTAGTAATTTCCATAAAAATAACGACTACATATAAATTCATAAATAAATGCTATTTCGGTATAATAGTACTCAAGTCAATCTCCTAAGATGTAATAATTATAATTCCTATTTTACGCTTTTTGCTAAGTTATGTTTCTTCAACCTTATAAAATATTATTTAACTATTATGTAATTGAAGTTCTAAGGAACCTATTTATTACCAATAAGATCGATTGGTATTGTGTAGTGAGTGTGAAAGAATGTAAAATACTCACTTCATATTTTTGTAGGTTGTCTTTGGATTTTCGATAAATACGCGATTTTAACCGATTACCCAATTATACATAGTCACCTCTCTAGTTTTATTAACCATAGAACGTAACCTAGCAACGTCTCGTCAATAGTGACATATTATATTGAAAATTTGTACGTGAAAATTGTGTAAACGCAAAAAAACATCGCCGTGATTCTTTTTAGAACGTTATAAATGTAGTATTGATTTATTTCTAAGTAATTCAATTTAGTATTTATTTTGCGGACAAAACTTTCGCGAATGCTAACAGTTACATTCTATGGATCTGTCACACAACCCTTCCTTATTGAAACAGACCGTAAGAACTCATCACCAGCCTCTACACGTCCCACTGCTGGGCACAATCCTCTCAGATAAAGAGGGGTATTGCCATAGTTCCCACGTGGGCCCAGTGCGGATGGGTATATCACACTATAATATTGACCGTCTACCTAATTCATGCCTATGGAAACAGGCTGGTGCAGTATCCAAAGTGGCCTATACAAAGCCCTGCATGCAGAGTTCTTCTTGCAGTGACGCTTCAAGTCGTATAGCGTCTACGTGCAATACGTTTTCAAAAAACGCTCTTCTGAAAACCAAACTGTTTTGTTCCTATACCTAGTCTATGTTTCAGTATATTTGACCTTTTATAGCGGCCGATGAATAACCTTGCTTTAGTAATCCTTCTCACTATGGTAAATCTCAAATTATCGGAAGCGAATGCGTTCGACTATAAAGTTAGTCCGGAACACCGTTAATTGAGACATATAAAGAGCTAAATATAGTGCAAAGATAAGCATAGTCCAAATAAAGTCTAAGTTTACTTTGAAACGTGGTACCTAATGAGTTAATTAGGTATGCATTAATATGATTACTAGGTAAGTATAATTAACTCAAGCTTGACTCCGCAATTCGTGCCAAATTTATTCCTTATCACCCCTTCTATTTACACTTGTCGCGTACTTAGGTAGCTATCGGGGTATGTATTTAGCAAATTTGATATCGTATATGTATGCTGCTTTTCGATTAGGGTCGACAAGCCTTCGCCCTTGTCACCCTGCATGATGGATGGAGCCAACATCCGATTTTGGATAGTTTTTTGCATATTATGTTTTCCTATGATCGCGTCAGAGCGCTGTAAGGGTTTACTATGAGGTATCAGTTGTCAAAGGAAAGGGTAACGATACGTTTTTTTTGTAAGGGATAATGTATCGTATGCAGGGAAAATCGCTTAAGATTTAAATAATGTTGCCTGCTGGTGGACGGCGAGGTGGGAGTAATTTCCGCTCAATTTCATTTTCATGTGTTTCACGGAGCAAATGGAGTTAGCCATCCTTTTCATTTGCAATTTTTGCTAAAGCACTAATTCGACGGCGAGGACTTAATTAATGCTCGCACGGGCTTTCGCCGCGGAAGTGGGAAAGCGAGATCATTGCCACATAAGAGCGGCACCTATGTAAATTGAGTACTTTGCGCATTATTTACATATGTACATACATTTTAGCAGGTTATTAAACACCCCGTTGCTTGAGCAACCATCGTAAATCACACGAAACTAGGGGCTCCGCATACCAAATTTGCTTTTCAAATTTCAAACCGCGTATTGCTTGTGTTTGAAATTGGACTAATATACGCAAAAAGGTTGAAGTTTGTTTTCCATTCCGCGTACGTGTATTTTGTAGCAAATGCGATTACTGGCTTTTGTCGCCATCATATTTAAATAGCGAATATGAATAAATGTCATATTATTATAATAATGTTAAGCATTACATAATTATAATTATGCTATTATGTTAGTTTTTGTTTTAATTCAGCATCTACACTTTATAATAATAGGTGAATAACATTTGACGTAAACTAGCGAACCTTAATAAAAGTTTATAAATAATGGAAGTTATGACCATAAACCCTGAGAAAATTTAAATGCTAAAGATTGGGTTAATCGAACATAATTATATGAACACAAACATTGAACGTAAAATTAAAGTATGACCTTACCTACAGACGACATACCTAACAGAGTAAAGCAAAGTGCCGGTTTTCTTTCCGCTCGTTTTTTCTCACGCCGTAAAGTAAAGTAAAGTTCCGTAAAGTTCCGCTTTAAAGTTCCGTAGTTAAAATACCGGGGTCTCTAACGATGTCGTTCCACGACATCCGGGTGCTTCTTGACGTTCAAGATGCAAAATACAGACCGAAAACTCCCTTGATAACGGAATCCTCTATAAATAGAGAAGTTTAGAGAAGAAATAGACAACAGTTTGAAAAATGCTGTAAATAAGTTTTTATGTTTTAGAAAAGCATCGGGAGGAAACCGGCACACTCTTGCGAAGCGATTTAATAGTGTGTATAGTTTCCAAGGAGGCCAGCGTGAGATCAGTAACTCGAGCGTTTTCAGTTTGGGAGGAGACCTGTGCCCAATAGTGGGAAGTAATATTAATGGTGATGTTAATTTTCTTGTGGAGCATTCTTTTTTGGAATGCTGTTCCCGAAACCTCTGTTAGGTGGTATAAAATAGACACGGAAAAGAGCCTCTCTGGGCCCATTCATAAAGTATATTTTGATTTTGATAATGGTAACTTTAAAATGTCTGTTCCTGGCGGAACAGAGCTGCAGCATTTCAATGTAACAATTTTCAACCGATATTTATGATTTCGCAAAGTTGTCCGATGAAGTTGAATTTTTCCCGTTCATCTTGTTACTTACAAATATGAGTTTTACGTGGTCGTGCCTGTAGGAAGCACCTTTTAGCGTGACATGGAAGGCTTAAAATATATAAAGCTTGTAAATAATTTATCAACACAGGGTACGGATTGGTAGATCCTTTATAAATGTAAATAGGATATACTTGAGTACCTACATACCTTTTCCCTTTTTTATCGGAATCACGGCCAAGCTAAAAAGGATTTAGGGTGGGGTTATAACGTTTCACTCACATCGCCCCCCCTTTAACATACAATACTGTTGGAACTCGTACGAATAATGTTTCAAACGCTTCAAATCGTACAAATTGTCTGGCACATGGCTTTGTACTGCACTATGCCTGTTTCTGAGTGTCCATTTACCGTTGGACTCTAATTATCGATTTTGTGGCATTTCAGGACCTCTTTATTTTCGATGTTCTATTCAAAATGGCGAGAAAAATGAAGGGGTTCAGTTGTAAAAATAAATTGGCAAGGGCAAACATTTGAAAAGCGATCTGTTGAAAGTTACTTTGCCGTTCGGTTAAAAAAATCCTTTAAACATGACGTCATACCTAATGAACGAGACGAAACCAAAATCTGTTTTATTCAAAAGTAACTAAGAAAACAAGCGACTTTTCTTAGTTTGTCGATGGGTAATTTGTTTCGATCGATAACAATTTGCAACAAATAGCATCTCGGAAGCGACGTGAGCGACTACTGAGACAGTACAATCTACTCCAATGCCACATATCAAGCTGGGGGGATGATTGGCATAATATCTGCGGAAAAGCGGCGCGATGTCGAGTGTGACATAAAAACCACATCCGTTTGAATTATAGCCATAAACATAAACAAATAAACGGGTATAACCCGCGAATTGCCGCGCCTATGATGACGATTTTATTCTTATATTTACTATAGCGAGAGACGAACAAAACGAAAACAACATGTATCTAAAATATATCTACAAATAGGTACGTATAAGCATTTTTTACTAAAGTTTACAGCCGTACACGGCAAATGGGAGGTCATTGTGAATGAACTAAAGCAAAATTACCTTACTACTCTGTGACCACAAAAACGGTGGTATTAGCGGTGGCTGTGGTCCTGGCCAAGGTGCCTAATTGGTTTTAAATTCATGTGTGGAACGCAAAGCAACGTCTGATTCAATTAATTGTATCATTGTGTATTTTTGACACTCTTAACAATAACCAAGTACTATACTAAACTAGTTTGTCTTACCACTTATTAATTTATAGCGTAAGGCAGTTTTGATTCGTCACGAAAATAAAATAGCTACGTAGTTTCATTTGTAAATAAATAAATGTCTAGGGACAAATTACACCAAATGACCTAGCCCCCAACTTAAGCAAAGCTTGTACTATGGGACCAGACAACGGATAAACATACTTATATAATGTATAAAAATACATACTTAAATACATACAACATCCATGACTCGGGCACAAACATTCGTATTCATCATACAACTGTCTGCCCCTACCGGGATTCGAACCCAGGACCTCTAGCTTCATAGTCAGGGTCACTATCCACTAGGCTATTCGGTCGTCTCGTCAACAATTTGTAATTTCATTTTACGCATTTGTCACAGTTCCTGCTACTCCAATTGGCTACTTCTTATCTGTACTTTTATAATAATAATAATAATAATTTTTATTTTCAGATTAATATCCATAGAATGTTAGTTATTACATAAGCCATTCAATTTATTCCATTTATTCTTTACCCCTGACCTGAATATCCCCTGCAAACGACGACGAGGCCAACGACGGAGCAAGCTTAGCTAAAAGATGCATAATACGAGTATGCACTTTGTTCCACAAGATGCCTCCGTTTCAAGAACTCTGAAGCGCGTAAGTAGGTATATGAATATGAGTGACACAAGAAATTCCTAAAAATCTATAATATTAAAGAAAATATGTATATATATATATATATGTCGGAGCATCGTCACAATGACTAGACTTATGATAGTTAAAGAGATGTACTTTGTAGTTGCGAATAGTCGTTAATTGTACTTGGTTTCAATTTGAGTATGACTGTATTAATTTAATTATGTAATATTCGTACACAATGAAAATTGTTTTTTGAATAAATAAACTGAACTGAACTTGTTGAATGTACCCTCATAAGTTATTGCTTTTACGAAACGTCAAGCGATGACAGCTGTTATTTCGGTATCGCTTGGGGTGGTCTGTGCTTGGCTCAGTTGCTACTACCTGCAATGTTAGTCAAAATGACAGAATTACATCTGGTGACAGTTGGGAGCGGAGAGCATTCTTGATCGGGACTTGACTGAGTTCAGACGTCTAAAGTAATCCATTTGCATCGACGTACTGCTTTGAGTTTAATGGTGAATTGTTACTGATTCGGAGTGTAAAGTGCCATTGCACTAAGTATCGAGCCTTATTTCGGTGCTAAGCGGTATTCAGAACATTGATAGGCCAACCAGTGGGCGCAAGCACAGAACTCTCCACGTTTCGTCTATTAGGGTGTGTGATAGTCCTGAGTCCTTTTGTGTAAGCACTATTTGAATAAAGACTGGCTGTACAAGTGAAACACGTGCGCTGTTATTTCTATCTCATTAATGTACCTTGAAGATGATCGAGATGGTGACCTAAGCTCGGCTACGCATAGAGCTCGGTTGAATCCTGACCGACCAGTATGACAGTTCAATCCAATCCCTTTGTTCTTCGACATATAATAATATATATTTTAATGTGAATAGGAAGGCAAACAAGCAAGTGGGTCACCTGATGGTAAGCGATCACCACTGCCCATAGACACCGTGCACTTTTATTCTCGTGACTGTAAAACCAGACAAAATTCGCATGTAATTGAAGGGTCGACTTAAATAATTTTCACAACGTTGCATTTACATTAAAATAGCTACAGGGTGGTTACCATGACGTCTTAATGCAATTCAATTCGGATTCAGTTTAGGTTCCTCGCCGTCACATCCATACTATAAATGACAGCTAAAACATGAACTGAGTCGGAATTGAATTATTAAGACGTCATGGTAAGGCCGCCTATTGTTACCTTATTACTTCTGTATACCTTTTTCTGTTTTGATTGTTATATGTGGTGTTCAATAAAGAGTTATTGTATTGTATTGTATTGTAAGGCCCCAGTCCTTCTTTGTACCTTTCTTCCTGCTTTTTCCGTGGAAAAACATACTTCCACGAATATTGTTTATCTCGACATGAAAGGTGCTTGAGTTCAAGCTACAGTATTTTTTTTCATAATTTCCATAATAATTAATACACATACCTAAACTGAGTCACAATGAAGCTTGTCCAAATTTGATTAGTAAAAGATAATACGATGGAAAATTAGGAAACTAAATTAAAAAAACAAAAAATTAATTCCTTAAAAAAAATTAAAGAAGTGGCTCCGTTACAATTCAAATTCGGAGAGCAATGCCTTTCGTAAATCCTTCTCCCAATTGTAACAAAAGGGATCGCGCTTTTGTACTTAAACTAAATTAGCCGAAAGAAAAGTAAGTGGATAGGTACACAAATATCTACCGTTTCTATATTGAATGCTTTTAGCCGAATTAACCCGATAATGTTAAACATTTACAAGAAGTGATCATAAAATTAGATTGAATTTGTATTTCTTTCATTGTGAAGGCGCTTGGTTTTTATATGGTGTGTTCAGAAAGGTTTATATTAAAAAGTGCTCCGATATTTCACGGATTCCAAAGTGTAAACTTTTACAATACGTAGTACTGTACTGTAGGTACTATAATATATTTACCATGAAGATGATTGGTGCTTAAGATTTATTGCATGAATACACAAAAATCAGTAGTATAAACAGAAGACAATATAGGTCACATAAAGTGTATATTATATACATTATTATATGCTTGTTATTTATAACATTTTGTTATAAGATATGTATTATTATCATCGGGTGACTTTTGTTGTACTTATGTATTTAGAGATGTACGCTCTATTGTGACTTTCACTACCTGGAATTTTTAACTCGCTCTTTGTCGGTACCTCGTTTAATGCTCCTCTCATCTATTTAAAGGTTAACTGGTAGAGATCCCTTATAAGTTCGCCTTTGTACATAAATTTAATGTTTTTTATGTGTTTCGTACCTGTTTCTTTAATTACTTACTTACTTACTTTTTGGCAAAATTATTGTTTTGTTAATTCTTTCAGAAAATGATTTTAGTCTCGTTTTAATTTGACATTTACCTATATCACTTTGACATCTGCGTATTTTGCTATATCTAACTAATATTATAAATGTGAAAGTATGGATGGATGGATGTTTGTTTGTTACTCAATCACGCCAGAACGGCCCAACGGATCTGGATGAAATCTGGCACATAGATAGAAAAAAGTCTGGAATAGCACATAGGCTACTTTTTATCCCGGAAAATTGCGTAGTTCCCGCGGGATAGCGATAAACAAATTCTTTGCAGACGAAGTCGCTGGCAACAGCTAGTTATTTGTATATTTATTAAGATGGTTAACATTTACTATAGCAACAGGTTCTACCTCCCCTCATCAAGACACTTCAACTTAACAGGGCTCATTATCAAATTTCCGTAGCCAGCAAAGAAACCAATTCTCCTAAACGCATACCAAGAACAATAAGAATAACAGCTCCTACTTAACTGGGACAGCTACTTAATGAAAATTAAAACAATTACGAGTGATGTTCAGAAGGGTATCCATTAGCCTGGAACCGGCGCGTTACAGATAATAGCTGTAACGGTGGGTTATTGTTCGGAACAACAATGGTGGCACTTACGGGAGTACCCTTATCTCGTCGGCCACCTCGTTTGTACTCTGCGGAGATCAGCCCACCTGCATGCCCGTGATACGAGGCTCAGACTACATGTATACTGCAATCAATACAAACGACGCAAACAAAAGAATAATAAATCTGCAGTGCATTAGGGGTCGTTTGTTCATTTCGTATGCCGTTTATACAGCATTGATGTATGAGATGTGATAGATATTCATTTTAATATTACACCGTCACATTTTTTTAGAGTAGCTGAGGACCGTGCACGATGGAGTGTAGGTTGGAGAAGCCTACGTCCAGTAATGGACTCGAATAAGATGATGATGATGATGATTTTTTTATTAAGGTACAGTACGTGAGCTTTTAGAAAGCCGTTCGGGCTTCGGGTATACCTACGTACGTACTTATACTTATTTAAGTAGATGAGAAGCTGTATGCAAATAAGTGACTTTATTTGCATAAACCATTAGTTCCAATCGTTGTTTCAGTACATAAGTTGTTAACGTAAGTAAATTTATACTTATTTTATGTTTAATCAATACCTAAATCAGCTGTGATGTGATACTGATTTGATTAACTTGTTTTCATTTTTAAAATTGTAGATTTAAGACTGCAATGGTACGATAACTAATCTCAATCAAGCCTGTAGAACTAAGTAAATAAACGTTAGCAGAGATTTAATTAAAAGTGCATCCCTTTGTTTTTCTAGTTCCATAGATATCCATTACTTTATGCTCCGGAACAAAACAAGTTTTTATTATTGAACAAAAGGAATTAAACAAAGTAACTGCTGAACACATTTCTTGCAGCATGGGGATGCCGTTGGTACTTCATCCTTGGATATTCTCTTCTCCAGACCAAGACGCCACACTCAATACCGTCTTCATCATAAGGGCGCACCGGGCCCGTGCCCATTCTCAGGGGGCCCCGAAGGACCGACAATTTCTCTCACACATTTATTCTTAAAACATTTTTTGTCAGGCACATTACACTTTTCTCACAAATCAGTAAACTTATTTTCCAAAAGAGCTCCAAATTTTTGTGTGCCCAAGGGCCCCAGCCTAGTTTAAGACGGCCCTGGCCACACTGCTGGGCATAGGCCTCTTCCAAGAATGAGGGTTTGGACTTTAGTTCTCACGCGGGCTCAGTGCGAATTTTGAACCACACACGCACCACTGAATTGCTTCGCAGGCGTGTCCACCTACCCTCAAAAGTTCGATTTAAAGCGCGTTGCACATAAAATCCGAATAAATTCAGAGGTGCGGGTTTTTTTCGGTATAAGGTATCAATTGTATAACTAAATTTTCGATCATATTAAATAATATTAAGTACCTACTGGTAGTGCAATGGACGCATTATAGTACATTGCTGATGGTATATAACTCTCGACTTACAATGGCTACGACGAACGAAAAACAAAGAAATCAAATGAATTCAGTACGAGAGGAATTCTAACATTGCAAAGCTAGCACAAGTGGCTACTATCGACGTCAAGCGCTTCTGGTTCGTACTGCTGTCGTTAGGAAGGGATATAAATGAGGGCAAAACAATTCTGAGCTCGATAGTCGGAGCTCCCGTTTTAACAGACCAGAAACCCCTCCCCCCCCATCACCTATCATCGCGTTGTATCGCGATTTTTTCATCATCGTCGTTATCATATCACTCAGGAGAGCTACAATGGTGGATATTAGGCCTCCCCAAAGATCTCTACGACGATCGGTTGTGTGCTACCCTCAGCCAATGCCTTACCACGATTTTTGTCAGATCTCCGTTCACCATGTTTTTTTTTACTTTAATAATTCTTCAAATTGAACAAGGGTTCTATAGTCAAAATGGCAAAAGTAAATTTGCCATGTCATATCTATGTATCTAGGATCTGTCCGCGCCTGAGCTCAGAAACTCTTAGTACATACTATAAAGCTGATAATTAAGATGATGATGATCATAAACGCTGAGTGGAACTCTTTTAAATGCGACTAACGTAGAATATACAAACGGAGTCGCAGTCAAAATGTCTTAGTTGTACAGGTCAAAGTATTATTATGTATTATTATATTTATACACGTATCACTTGCCAATTATATCGTCAACCAGATTGAGCATTAAACGGATAGTCGTAGCGTAATTCAGCGGGATCAATAATATATATGTAATTACATTAATATGCACAAATGTACCTAATCATTATTATGACTTATTAATAACGCACTAATGAGACATTTTGTAGGACATTAAATTTCAATCGGAAAAAGGGCAGAAATGCCTACCATAGAAAATAACTTACCTATCTACCTACATAGTTTTTATATCGGCTACATATTTTTTTATTTCATAAAAAATATTAAATTTGGGTTGTACCTACCCACTAGGATCAACACTTCCCACCAAATAGTAGAGCCTAGTCTAATCTAAGTAATATTATAAATGCGAAAGTATGGATGGATAGATTGATGGATGGATGGATGGATGGATGTATGGATGGATGTTTGTTTGTTACTCAATCACGCCAGAACGACCCAACGGATTTGGATGAAATTCGGCGCATAGATAGAGAAAAGTCTGGAATAGCACATATGCTACTTTTTATCCCGGAAAATTTCGTAGTTCCCGCGGGGTAGCGATAAACGAATTCTTTGCAGACAACAGCTAGTGGATATAAGTGACATTATGATTTTCTTTGTTAGAAAATGACTGCACTACACTTTCTGTGAACATAAATTGTGTGGACTTAGACTTATTTTTATCATGTTTTTCTAATTCGAAATCTATCAGTCTCCACTCGTTCGTTCGTTCAACGTTTGTACTTAATTCTCGTACGTATGTGGTGTGTGGTCAGTCGTATTTTGGTTTGGTAATGGGCCGCTTCGTCCCGTGGTTTCGTCCCAATTGTTTTGAGGTCGAGCGGAAAGCGGAAAGCATGCAAAAACTAGGTATGTTACTAAAGTCTAAACAAATAGATATTTGTGAACTACGTAAACAAACTTTAACAAATTAGAAAATATTGTTGATACTCGTAATATCAAATGGACTTAAAATAGTTCAGTAGCGCACACTGAACTTATAATTGATTTATTTCTGTAGCTTCCCACAACAAAACGCAAGAAAACTTACAGTATAGTACCTACGTCTATATCGATGTTTCTATTTTTTTTAAGTAGGTACTTACCTATTAAGTATCATGAAGCCTATTTACTAATGCCGATGAACTTTTAGTTTACCGCGAAGTTGGTTATTAAATACTTTGTCATTAAAAGATCGACTATTAAAATGTTGATTAGAAGCCCTAAAAAATCACGTCCGCACGTTGTTACATGCTACATTGTCATAGCTACAAACCGACAAACACGCTTTCTCATTTGTAACTTCGGTAAGGAAATAGTGGTTTGGATCATTTCCAATTGACAGCGTTTCAATTTGAAAATTGATGTCCAAATACTTCATTGTGTCAAGAATTCCAATGTCAAGGGAACTTAAACTTTGCCGGTCACTCTAAACATTCAGATTTAATTAAAATCTCCGGGTTGAACTGTACTGAACCGTAATAAGCAAAATGGTCAATCCGTTTGAGTATTTGGAGTAATTAAGAAGGATTTAGAGACGGCTGTGACGGACTGGCCAGGTAGGAGGGTAATCCTTGTAATCTGTGACCCGGAGTGAGGCAAGAGTTGGGAAGTAACTTACATTGGAAGGATATTTTGTTGCGGTTGTTTTGAAATTTATTTTCAGTGAAATTTTTTCTCGAAAATAAACAAAATATCTCTACACATAATTATAAAACAAAGTCTGTCTGTCTTTTCGCGATAAACTCAAAAACTAGTGAACGGATTTTTGTACGATTGTTTCTCGAGTAAGGTCCGGAAGACCGTATTTTGACATGGTTTTGTGTAAATTGGTTGAAATAAAACGATAATTGTTGCATCTGGCGGAAAAAGTCCAGCTGCTGGGGGCACCAATGCAATGAATGCCACTTATTTGGTTTGGTACTTATAACTACGACTATAGCTCCAACCCACGTATAGCGTATATCTTTCAAAACTGACTTTTTGTAACTACAGTAGAGCTTTATAGAGTCCCAGGTTTGTAAGTTCAGCTTATTTAATAGTGTTTTTTCATGAAATGATTTGAACTTCTTATAGTACATTTGGCAGATTTACACAATCACTTTATACTTAATGAAATACAAGGGACTTATACGAAGGTATATCTGTGAAGTCACAGACATTATTTACCAGGTAGGTGGTACGGTATGACGTCATCAAGATTTAATCTAACTATATGCGTTTATCTGTTCCTATAATTTGGGATTTAGCTTAGGTAAATCACAAACATTATCACGTATTAAAAGGCTTAAGTGAAATTAAATAGACGACTAGTGTGGATGAGGATGGGCGTGCGCGAACTGGACACCGGGAATGTACATTAGCCTGATTACGGTCAAAATGCTCGGTCTGGGGAGGCTGCGGCTTGCCGTCTTCCTTTTCAACTAAATGGGCGGACAAACTATTAAATTTCGTCTTTCACTAAACCCGACTATGACATACCTTTGCAAACTAAGACGAGGCGGGACAGGGTGTCTTGCGATAGATATCACGTGTTTTAGGATGATTAACGGCAGATTTGGGGATAGTTTTGAAGCTTAAGAACAGATTTAATTAAATTAGATACTCAGTTTTATCTATAGCTACAATACAAGTTGCGGTAAACCGGTGGATGCGGGCGAGTTCATTGTGGTGTTCTAACAGTGGACGTCTTCAAGGTGATGATGATGATGATTGCTACAATTAAAATTTACATTCAGTGTAACTTTCGATCACCGACATTGCTCGGAAAGTATGTACGTTGAAGTGGCAATGGGCAGGCCACATCGCTCGTAGAACAGACAACCGTTGGGGGAGAAAAGTTCTCGAGTGGCGACCGCGATCCGGAAGACGTAGTGTTGGCAGGCCTCCCACTAGGTGGCCTGACGACATCGTAAAAGTTGCGGGAATCCGGTGGATGCAGGTGGCGACTTGTCGTTCATTATGGTGTGCTAAGGGGGAGGCCTTTGTTCAACAGTGGACGCCTTCAGGCTGATGATGATGATGATGATGTAATTTTCGATTATTATTTTAGAAACAGTCTGACTAATTTTAGCCTCTCCAGAAGACCATTTTTAAGCATAATTGCGTTCACCATAGATAGGAGTGCAACTCACTTGTAACGGCAAATTTATCCCTTCATTTAAATTTTTTACAAATCAGGTCTCACGAAAGCTTGAGTTTTTCTTATGCATACAAACGTTTAATGATAGGGATGAAGTAAGAAACATCAGTGCTTCGGATCTAATCTCAGTATCATCGAGATCATCTATCGAGCCTTTGTGATTACGAACATAATGCCTATAGAAATCTCGCAATCAAGAGGTGAATCTCGATCGAATCGAGAATTTACACTTTACAATTTTATACAGTGCACAACAATATAATAAGCTATAAACAATTTGATTTGATCAGAGCCTCAGGTGGTACGGCAGGTGTTCGTTACATAGTAGGTATTAGGTCCTAATCCATAATGGATATATTATAATTAACTTTAACTGTGTGTACGTCCTGTAATCGTTTCTCGCTATAATTGCATTGCATTTATTTATTCCGACGAATGGACTTCGATTAATCTCCTTTAAATAAAATTAATGAAAATTAAATTCCACCAATTACAGGGAAATGTATTTTAATGATCGGGTGCTCGTTGTATTTTAATTTGACATGACTGTCGTTTATGAGAATATCAGGCAACGTTTAAATTACTACTTGTAATTTTCAGTGTCGTTTAGAAAACTTAATTTATAACAGTAAAACCGTAAAAGTAAACATAAAAAACCAAGAACTAAAATTCTTGATTCATTTGACAGTACTTACGTTATTTCGATACTTATCTAAACCAATAGCTTCTAGAACTCTTATGATGGGACACAGCGCTGTATCAACGATAAACTTAACACTTATAATCGTTTATGAAATGAGCAAACAGTCAAATAAACAAAGTATAATTCTTTATTAAACGCATAAAGACTTCATCCCAGCAACTGAACAAGAAATATCATCAATAAGAGTTTGACCCGGCTGTATGTAAACTAGAATCAAGTAACGCCAGTAAAGAATGTGCTCGAGGCGCGCTTTGAGTAATGACAGTCATTTCTCCCGCGCTTCGAACAAGTTATGAACTGTAGTATATCCTTGTCGAACCAAAATTCACTTCATCTGATACTTGGATGAAGCCGCTGAGCTTTGAAATATTGTTATTGGTTATTGATTTTTTTACTAATTTTTTTACCATTCTCTTTATGCATTTGACTGTGGAAAATATCACAATAGAGTATTTCGTTTCCGTTTTTTTAGGGTTCTGTAGCCAAATGGCAAAAACGGAACCTTTATAGATTCGTCATGTCTGTCTGTCTGTCCGTCCGTATGGCACAGCCATTTTTTTCCGAATTTATAAGAGCTATACTGTTGAAACTTGGTGAATAGATGTATTCTGTGAACGCATTAAGATTTTCATACAGAAATAGAAAAAAAAAAAACAATAAATTTTGGGGGTTCCCCATACTAGAACTGTAACTCAAAAAAAATTTTTTTCATCAAACCCATACGTGTGGGGTATCTATAGATAGGTCTTCAAAAATGATATTGAGGTTTCCCATATCATTTTTTTCTAAACTGAATAGTTTGCGCGAGAGACACTTCCAAAGTGATAAAATGTGTGTCCCCCCCCTGTAACTTCTAAAATAAGAGAATCATAATACTAAAAAAATATACACAATCTACATTACCATGCAAACTTTCACCAAAAATTGGTTTGAACGAGATCTAGTAAGTAGTTTTTTTTTATTAAATATTTGTCTGTCTATATAAGTAACCAATATAAAAAGACCTCACACTGCCTACATTTTGCTTAAGAGCAGGGCTCTGCTAACACTGGATTTTGTAGTAACTTGGCGAATTTACTTACGGAACCCTCGGTGCGCGAGTCCGACTCGCACTTGGCCGGTTTTATTATGAAAGAGCACGAAATACCAGCATCGTTTGGACCCTGTCAGATGTGTTAGTATTTTGCATTTCAATAATTTGAAAAGCAGAAACTGAAAACAAATGTCACGTCTTTATCCCTTACGGGGTAGACAGAGCCTAAAGTACCAAGGCCTATATGCCATGTTTAGCATGATTGTGATAGGTGGAAAGGGGAATCAAAACAATAGTGATGGGTTGCTAGCCGCATCGCCTATAACATGATTCCTAAGATTTTCGATTCCCTCGATAGGCTTTTATCATCTGCGCGGGAAGAGAAGCAACTGGCACATTCTGTTTCTTCTTTACTCCTGGGAGTCCAGCATGGGAGAAACACAACACAATGTTCTTGATTTAGTTACGAAATTAGAACTGGAACTAGAACATGGGGGGAACGGTTACTTCGAACACATTTCACGTGCGATCTAAACTCAAGTTATAATTGTATTTCCTCAATTCTCAAACTTATAACGTCTTACAAACTAGGGTAACTTGGCTCGTGCGATTCTCACTGGGAGCCTATGTTGGTATCATGAAGTGTTAATTTAGCTTGGTCCTAATACCAATCTTAAACCTGTTTTTAGGGTTCCGTACCTCAAAAGGAAAAAACGGAACCATTATAGGATCACTTTGTTGTCCGTCCGTCCGTCTGTCAAGACCCTTTTCCTCAGGAACGCGTGGAGGTATCAAGCTGAAATTTATACCAAACTAGCTGATGCTAGCGACTTCGTCTGCAATGAATTCGTTTATCGCTATCCCGCGGGATTATTCCAGACTTTTCTCTATCTGTGTTGAATTTCATCCAGATCCGTTGGGCCGTTCTGGCGTGATTGAGTAACAAACAAACATCCATCCATCCATCCTTCCATCCATCCATCCATACTTTCGCATTTATAATATTAGTTAGATAGTTAGATTAGATACTCAGGTCCACTGCCCCTTAGAGCTGTGAAAAAATCAAACTTCTAAGCCAACGCAATCAAAAGATATAGCCGTTTATGCCGCAAATTTCCGCAACTCTCAAGGGAATCAAAACCTACAGGGTACTTCCCGTGAACGCAGAATCTTGAAATTTGGTATGAAGGTAGGTCTTATAGCACAGATTAAGGAATAATTGCGAAAACCGTAAATATGTATGTATGTCTGTATATATCAGTGACCAATATAAAGTGACCCCGCACTGCGTACATTTTGCTTTGGAGCAGTGCTCTGCTTACTACACTGGTTTATAGATATTTATAGATAATGATACGGAACCCACGGTGTTCGAGTCCGACTCGCACTTGGCCGGTTTTTTTTGTAAGTCAGACTAACTCGTATAACCTAAATAAAATACTTACGTTGTAGGAACAGAACTGATGGCTAATAAAGAACTGTAGGTATAGATAATGCTAACGTCGAAATCGCGTGGATTTGTCAAAACTAACTTGTAACGAATGTAATAAGAACCAAAGGGCCCGAGTTTTTGAAGCACTGAAGCACTTTACTCGAAAATATCATTCTAAAGTGGTATTTAATACAATATAAATACTCTTTATTGAACACCACAAATCAGTACAAAACAATACAGAAATAAAGAACAAAGCAGACAATAGGCGATCTTATCGCTTAATAGCGATCACTACCAGACAACCTATAAGACAAAGAAATAAGTCTAATAAATAAAAAATAAGTATAGTGGTATAAATCTCTGCTTGCTAAAAATCTACAGCTCAAATTAAATTTTCGACTAAATGATTAGAAAAAAGCCGTGGTAGCGTATAGGCACTTGTCCCACCGCCGGCGAGTAGCGAGAAGCGAGTGTTTTTTAGCGACAAAAGCGACAAAATTTCCAAACTAAAAAACACTCGCTTCTCGCTACTCGCCGGCGGTGGGACAAGTGCCTTACCTAGTGGTTTGACCTGTGACCTCTCAAGCACGCAGGGTCGTGGGTTCGAGCCTGGGCTCGCACCTCTGTGTTTTTCGAAATTTATGTGCGATGTGCTATTACATTTGAAATTTACCATGAGCTTTTCGGTAAGGAAAACATCGTGAGGAAACCTGCACACATCTGCGAAGCAATTCAATGGTGTGTTTGAAGTTCCCGATCCGCACTGAGCCGGCGTGGGACCTATTGCCCAAGCCCTCATTTTGAGAGCTGGGATGTATATAGGCTGGAGACGATGGTGATGACTAAACCTGTAATTTTCTTCTAATCTACTCGTATTTACGAGTGGAATTTTCATTTATGAGCTTTCATAAATTGGGTCTCAAGGAGGGCGTTATAGTGAATGGCACCTGTACTATTTATACTATGGGGTATCTAAATACAATAAACATTACTTTGCACATTCTAAACTACCTCTAATTTTCCCTTGAATGCCAGTTTTAGTCATTTTAACTTTACTTTTATAAGTAGTTAACGGGATCTCATCATCTGCTAAAAAACTTTTCACAAATGCATCATTTCACAACCGGTGTGAAGTTAGCGGCCAAAAGTTGGCGGCGGATTATTGGCCAAGTAACGCCAACATTTGGCCGCCAACTTCACACCGAAATTACCCTACCAAATAAATAAGTTCAAATGATGAACTGATAGAACCCCTCAAGGAATTATTAACTAATAAAGAAAAAATTTATCTTGCATAAATATTAAAAAGAAAGAAAAATTAATGAAGATTAAGATTTCATCCGATTTTGTATCAGTTGAAAATTCTAATGTTATTTTTTTACATTATTTCTAGATCGATGAATGAGAAGTCACTATATGTGTGATGTTGTATATGAATAAGACTTTCAAAATCAGCTATTGGCATAACATTACCTCGTTTAGTTTCGAAGCAGTGACTTAGCGGCCGATTTTGTATCAGTTGAGATTTCAAATCTTATTTTTTTTACATTATTTCTTGATCGATGAATGGGAATTCACTATATGTGTGATGTTGTATATAAATAAGGCTTTCAAAATCAGCTATTGGCATAACTTTACTTCGTTTAGTTTCGAAGCAGTGACTTAGCGGGCGATTTTTTATCAGTTGAGAATTCAAATATTTTTTTTTTTACATTATTTCTAGATCGATGAATGGGAAGTCACTATATGTGTAATATTGAATATAAATAAGGCTTTCAAAATCAGCTTTTGGCATAACATTACCTCGTTTAGTTTCGAAGCAGTGACTTAGCGGCCGATTTTGTATGAGTTGAGATTTCAAATTTTATTTTTTTTACATTATTTCTAGATCGATGAATGGGAAGTCACTATATGTGTTATGTTGTATATGAATAAGGCTTTCAAAATCAACTATTGGCATAACATTACCTCGTTTAGTTTCGAAGCAGTGACTTAGCGGCCGATTTTGTATGAGTTGAGATTTCAAATTTTATTTTTTTTACATTATTTCTAGATCGATGAATGGGAAGTCACTATATGTGTTATGTTGTATATGAATAAGGCTTTCAAAATCAACTATTGGCATAACATTACCTCGTTTAGTTTCGAAGCAGTGACTTAGCGGCCGATTTTGTATCAGTTGAGATTTCAAATCTTATTTTTTTTATATTATTTCTAGATCGATGAATGGGAAGTCACTATATGTGTGATGTTGTATATAAATAAGGCTTTCAAAATCAGCTATTGGTATAACATTACCTCGTTTAGTTTCGAAGCAGTGACTTAGCGGCCGATTTTGTATGAGTTGAGATTTCAAATTTTATTTTTTTTACATTATTTCTAGATCGATGAATGGGAAGTCACTATATGTGTTATGTTGTATATGAATAAGGCTTTCAAAATCAACTATTGGCATAACATTATCTCGTTTAGTTTCGAAGCAGTGACTTAGCGGCCGATTTTGTATGAGTTGAGATTTTAAATCTTATTTTTTTTACATTATTTCTTGATCGATGAATGGGAAGCCACTATATGTGTGATGTTGTATATAAATAAGGCTTTCAAAATCAGCTATTGGCATAACATTATCTCGTTTAGTTTCGAAGCTGTGACTTAGCGGCCGATTTTGTATGAGTTGAGATTTCAAATTTTATTTTTTTTACATTATTTCTTGATCGATGAATGGGAAGTCACTATATGTGTTATGTTGTATATGAATAAGGCTTTCAAAATCAGCTATTGGTATAACATTACCTCGTTTAGTTTCGAAGCAGTGACTTAGCGGCCGATTTTGTATCAGTTGAGAATTCAAATGTTATTTTTTTTACATTTTTTCTAGATCGATGAATGGGAAGTCACTATATGTGTGATGTTGTATATAAATAAAGCTTTCAAAATCAGCTATTGGCATAACATTACCTCGTTTAGTTTCGAAGCAGTGACTTAGCGGCCGATTTTGTATGAGTTGAGATTTCAAATCTTATTTTTTTTACATTATTTCTTGATCGATGAATGGGAATTCACTATATGTGTGATGTTGTATATAAATAAGGCTTTCAAAATCAGCTATTGGCATAACTTTACCTCGTTTAGTTTCGAAGCAGTGACTTAGCGGGCGATTTTTTATCAGTTGAGAATTCAAATATTATTTTTTTTACATTATTTCTAGATCGATTAATGGGAAGTCACTATATGTGTGATGTTGTATATAAATAAGGCTTTCAAAATCAGCTATTGGCATAACATTACCTCGTTTAGTTTCGAAGCAGTGACTTAGCGGCCGATTTTTTATCAGTTGAGAATTCAAATGTTATTTTTTTTTTCATTTTTTCTAGATCGATGAATGGGAAGTCACTATATGTGTGATGTTGTATATGAATAAGGCTTTCAAAATCAGCTATTGGCATAACATTACCTCGTTTAGTTTCGAAGCAGTGAATTAGCGGCTGACTTTGTATGAGTTGAGATTTCAAAATTTTTTTTTTTTACATTATTTCTTGATCGATGAATGGGAAGTCACTATATGTGTGATGTTGTATATGAATAAGGCTTTCAAAATCAGCTATTGGCATAACTTTACCTCGTTTAGTTGAGAATTCAAATATTATTTTTTTTACATTATTTCTAGATCGATGAATGGGAAGTCCCTATATGTGTGATGTTGTATATAAATAAGGCTCTCAAAATCAGCTATTGGCATAACATTATCTCGTTTAGTTTCGAAGCAGTGACTTAGTGGCCGATTTTGTATGAGTTGAGATTTTAAATCTTATTTTTTTTACATTATTTTTTGATCGATGAATGGGAAGTCACTATATGTGTGATGTTGAATATAAATAAGGCTTTCAAAATCAGCTATTGGCATAACATTATCTCGTTTAGTTTCGAAGCAGTGACTTAGTGGCCGATTTTGTATGAGTTGAGATTTTAAATCTTATTTTTTTTACATTATTTCTAGATCGATGAATGGGAAGTCCCTATATGTGTAATATTGAATATAAATAAGGCTTTCAAAATCAGCTTTTGGCATAACATTACCTCGTTTAGTTTCGAAGCAGTGACTTAGCGGCCGATTTTGTATGAGTTGAGATTTTAAATCTTATTTTTTTTACATTATTTCTTGATCGATGAATGGGAAGTCACTATATGTGTGATGTTGTATATAAATAAGGCTTTCAAAATCAGCTATTGGCATAACATTATCTCGTTTAGTTTCGAAGCAGTGACTTAGTGGCCGATTTTGTATGAGTTGAGATTTTAAATCTTATTTTTTTTACATTATTTCTAGATCGATGAATGGGAAGTCACTATATGTGTGATGTTGTATATGAATAAGGCTTTCAAAATCCGCTATTGGCATAACATTACCTCGTTTAGTTTGGAAGTAAGCAGTGACTTAGCGGCTGACTTCGTATGAGTTGAGATTTCAAATTTTATTTTTTTTACATTATTTCTAGATCGATGAATGGGAAGTCACTATATGTGTGATGTTGTATATAAATAAGGCTTTCAAAATCAGCTATTGGCATAACATTACCTCATTTAGTTTCGAAGCAGTGACTTAGCGGCCGATTTTTTATCAGTTGAGAATTCAAATGTTATTTTTTTTACATTATTTCTAGATCGATGAATGGGAAGTCACTATATGTGTGATGTTGTATATGAATAAGGCTTTCAAAATCAGCTATTGGCATAACATTACCTCGTTTAGTTTCGAAGCAGTGACTTAGTGGCCGATTTTGTATGAGTTGAGATTTTAAATCTTATTTTTTTTTTCATTATTTCTAGATCGATGAATGGGAAGTCACTATATGTGTGATGTTGTATATGAATAAGGCTTTCAAAATCAGCTATTGGCATAACATTACCTCGTTTAGTTTGGAAGTAAGTAGTGACTTAGCGGCTGACTTTATATGAGTTGAGATTTCAAATTTTATTTTTTTACATTATTTCTAGATCGATGAATGGGAAGTCACTATATGTGTAATGTTGTATATGAATAAGGCTTTCAAAATCAGCTATTGGCATAACATTACCTCATTTAGTTTCGAAGCAGTGACTTAGCGACCGATTTTTTATCAGTTGAGAATTCAAATATTATTTTTTTTACATTATTTCTAGATCGATGAATGGGAAGTCACTATATGTGTGATGTTGTATATGAATAAGGCTTTCAAAATCAGCTATTGGCATAACATTACCTCGTTTAGTGTCGAAGCAGTGACTTAGCGGCCGATTTTTTATCAGTTGAGATTTCAAATCTTATTTTTTTTTCATTATTTCTAGATCGATGAATGGGAAGTCACTATATGTGTTATGTTGTATATGAATTAGGCTTTCAAAATCCGCTATTGGCATAACATTACCTCGTTTAGTTTGGAAGTAAGTAGTGACTTAGCGGCTGACTTTGTATGAGTTGAGATTTCAAATTTTATTTTTTTTACATTATTTCTAGATCGATGAATGGGAAGTCACTATATGTGTGATGTTGTATATAAATAAGGCTTTCAAAATCAGCTATTGGCATAACATTACCTCGTTTAGTTTCGAAGCAGTGACTTAGCGGCCGATTTTGTATAAGTTGAGATTTTAAATCTTATTTTTTTTACATTATTTCTTGATCGATGAATGGGAAGTCACTATATGTGTTATGTTGTATATGAATAAGGCTTTCAAAATCAGCTATTGGTATAACATTACCTCGTTTAGTTTCGAAGCAGTGACTTAGCGGCCGATTTTGTATCAGTTGAGAATTCAAATGTTTTTTTTTTTACATTTTTTCTAGATCGATGAATGGGAAGTCACTATATGTGTGATGTTGTATATAAATAAAGCTTTCAAAATCAGCTATTGGCATAACATTACCTCGTTTAGTTTCGAAGCAGTGACTTAGCGGCCGATTTTGTATCAGTTGAGATTTCAAATCTTATTTTTTTTACATTATTTCTTGATCGATGAATGGGAATTCACTATATGTGTGATGTTGTATATAAATTAAGCTTTCAAAATCAGCTATTGGCATAACTTTACCTCGTTTAGTTTCGAAGCAGTGACTTAGCGGGCGATTTTTTATCAGTTGAGAATTCAAATATTATTTTTTTTACATTATTTCTAGATCGATGAATGGGAAGTCACTATATGTGTGATATTGTATATAAATAAGGCTTTCAAAATCAGCTATTGGCATAACATTACCTCGTTTAGTTTCGAAGCAGTGACTTAGCGGCCGATTTTTTATCAGTTGAGAATTCAAATGTTATTATTTTTTTCATTTTTTCTAGATCGATGAATGGGAAGTCACTATATGTGTGATATTGTATATGAATAAGGCTTTCAAAATCAGCTATTGGCATAACATTACCTCGTTTAGTTTCGAAGCAGTGAATTAGCGGCTGACTTTGTATGAGTTGAGATTTCAATTTTTTTTTTTTTTTACATTATTTCTTGATCGATGAATGGGAAGTCACTATATGTGTGATGTTGTATATGAATAAGGCTTTCAAAATCAGCTATTGGCATAACTTTACCTCGTTTAGTTTCGAAGCAGTGACTTAGCGGGCGATTTTTTATCAGTTGAGAATTCAAATATTATTTTTTTTACATTATTTCTAGATCGATGAATGGGAAGTCTCTATATGTGTAATATTGAATATAAATAAGGCTTTCAAAATCAGCTTTTGGCATAACATTACCTCGTTTAGTTTCGAAGCAGTGACTTAGCGGCCGATTTTGTATCAGTTGAGATTTCAAATCTTATTTTTTTTATATTATTTCTAGATCGATGAATGGGAAGTCACTATATGTGTGATGTTGTATATAAATAAGGCTTTCAAAATCAGCTATTGGTATAACATTACCTCGTTTAGTTTCGAAGCAGTGACTTAGCGGCCGATTTTTTATCAGTTGAGAATTCAAATGTTTTTTTTTTTTTTTCATTTTTTCTAGATAGATGAATGGGATGTCACTATATGTGTGATGTTGTACATTAATAAGGCTTTCAAAATCAGCTATTGGCATAACTTTACCTCGTTTAGTTTGGAAGCAGTGACTTAGCGGGCGATTTTTTATCAGTTGAGAATTCAAATATTATTTTTTTTACATTATTTCTAGATCGATGAATGGGAAGTCACTATATGTGTAATATTGTATATAAATAAGGCTTTCAAAATCAGCTTTTGGCATAACATTACCTCGTTTAGTTTCGAAGCAGTGACTTAGCGGCCGATTTTGTATGAGTTGAGATTTTAAATCTTATTTTTTTTACATTATTTCTAGATCGATGAATGGGAAGTCACTATATGTGTGATGTTGTATATAAATAAGGCTTTCAAAATCAGCTATTGGCATAACATTACCTCGTTTAGTTTCGAAGCAGTGACTTAGCGGCCGATTTTGTATGAGTTGAGATTTCAAATTTTATTTTTTTTACATTATTTCTAGATCGATGAATGGGAAGTCACTATATGTGTTATGTTGTATATAAATAAGGCTTTCAAAATCAGCTATTGGTATAACATTACCTCGTTTAGTTTCGAAGCAGTGACTTAGCGGCCGATTTTGTATCAGTTGAGAATTCAAATGTTATTTTTTTTACATTTTTTCTAGATCGATGAATGGGAAGTCACTATACGTGTGATGTTGTATATAAATAAGGCTCTCAAAATCAGCTATTGGCATAACATTACCTCGTTTAGTTTCGAAGCAGTGACTTAGCGGCCGATTTTGTATGAGTTGAGAATTCAAATGTTATTTTTTTAAATTTTTTTCTAGATCGATGAATGGGAATTCACTATATGTGTGATGTTGTATATAAATAAGGCTTTCAAAATCAGCTATTGGCATAACTTTACCTCGTTTAGTTTCGAAGCAGTGACTTAGCGGGCGATTTTTTATCAGTTGAGAATTCAAATATTATTTTTTTTACATTATTTCTAGATCGATGAATGGGAAGTCACTATATGTGTAATATTGAATATAAATAAGGCTTTCAAAATCAGCTTTTGGCATAACATTACCTCGTTTAGTTTCGAAGCAGTGACTTAGCGGCCGATTTTGTATGAGTTGAGATTTCAATTATTTTTTTTTATATTATTTCTAGATCGATGAATGATAAGTCACTATATGTGTGATGTTGTATATAAATAAGGCTTTCAAAATCAGCTATTGGTATAACATTACCTCGTTTAGTTACGTGACTTAGCGGCCGATTTTTTATCAGTTGAGAATTCAAATGTTATTTTTTTAAAAAAAATTCTAGATCGATGAATGGGAATTCACTATATGTGTGATGTTGTATATAAATAAGGCTTTCAAAATCAGCTATTGGCATAACTTTATCTCGTTTAGTTTCGAAGCGGTGACTTAGCGGGCGATTTTTTATCAGTTGAGAATTCAAATATTATTTTTTTTACATTATTTCTAGATCGATGAATGGGAAGTCACTATATGTGGTCCACCCTGGTATGCGAATTAGTTTCCCTGACTGTACTTGCGACGGAAATAAGATTATAACTGTAGCACGTGGACATAATACACCGTGTGCCCGAGCGATCCGACAAATTTTAACCATGCATTCCTGAGGCCATATGGTGTATTAAATGTTATATGAACCTTGGTCGTATTATTTTTTATGGATAATGTTTGCACTTCCACTTCATTCCTTTTATAGAAATATCTCAAAAACTAAGCATAATTCGTCCTAGGTTCATATGACATTTATTACTCCATATGGCCTCAGGAATGCGTGGTTAAAATTTGTCGGATCGCTCGGGCACACCCTGTCTAAGAACTTATAAAATAGAATTGAATTCATTTGTTTTGAATGTAATTTTTTGTTGACAAAAGAATTATCATTTTGTGATAATAGCTTAGTATATTAAGTAAGACATAGATAATTATGTTTACTGTCTTAATACATTGTGCCATAATAATTTCATTACAATTGTCTTGGTTACAATTGAAATTTTTGAAACTGCCGTAGTTTTAAGTTCATGTAAAATTTAAAATGTCAAAGTGTACCGTAGAATATGATTACAAAACAATATTCATCACTCCCAGCCACTTTCTGCTGGTCAGAACGTCCGCTAGACGCTTAAGAGGGTGCATTTCTTCCTACTGAACTGGAAACGTCGGATTTTTGGTGATTTTTTACGATTATTTCACAGAAATTGGATGAAAATTTCAAATAAGCGTCTGTGGTGTACTTCGTTTTTAGTGTATTAATGTGACTAATGCTATGATTAATCGTGATGGACTTTTATTTTCGTATTAAACGAGATATTATTATTTTTCTTTAACACGAAAATAAAAGTCCATCACGATCAATGATTGCATTAGACACATTAATACACTAAAAACAAAGTGCACTGCAGACGCACATTTGAAACTTTCATTCAATTTCCGTGAAATAATCGTAAAAAAAAACAAAAAATGCGACGTTGTCAGCTCAGTAGGGATAACGCTCTTACCCACCCAATAAAGCTATTAAACTTTACTAACATTCTGAGGCTAGTGCGAGGATTAAATGCGCTCATATACTTGGCTAAATATTTTTGTTTTTCTGTGATTGACAGAAGGTTCTGCCTTTCCGGTCTATCTGGCTAATCACCATATACATACTTTTGAAATAGTTCCATGTAATATAAACAAAAATCAAGCATCAGAATGTTGAGTAAAGTTTAATAGTTTTTTTTGGGAGCTTTCAAGAATGCTAGTCGGATAGAGAGAGTGATTAATATTATTTTAGAATCATCTAAGATATACAATATGAAAATCAGCCATAATGTATCTCTAAATTGACTGTCTACCCAACTTTACCCAACTTAGCTGGTATGCAGGTGTTGAAAGTAAGGTATTTTCATTCGTAACTGTCCTATTTGGTAAACAAAATTCTAATCTCAAAACATCTCATTTTTGTTATTTTTAACTATTTCTTCGTAAATACAGGAACAGGAGACAAAATATCAGCAAAATTATGTACAAAATATTGCCTCAGGTTTATTTGATAACATAATGAAATGAAATGAAATGAAATGATTTATTTTCCAGACGAGGTCCAATAAATGTACAATAAATGAAAATAAAAATAAAACCAAAATTAAAAATTAAAAATTAAACATAAAAATTAAGAAAAAGAAAATTAAAAATTAAACATAATCTGTCGGGCAACATCGCGGGTTACCCCGCTCCCGCGATGACTGGCTTATGGCAGGTCCTCCAGCGCTCATGGAGCGGGCTAGCGTCCCACTCCCTCACCGCCGCAAGCAGCGCGTTGGAGGAAACATATACGGCCTTTCTGGCGGTCGCAGTGCGTGCGCGCAACAGCGCGGGCCAGCCCGGCGCGCGCCCCTCCGCGAACATGGCGCTCGCGCTGCACCAGCGCGGCAGCCGGAACATGGCACGCCACGCGTCGTTGTACTGCACCTGGATGTCCTGAGCCACCGCGCAGGTGTAATTTGACCACAATTCTACTGTGTAGACGCTCGTACAGAAGCTCAGGAAGAGTTGCCTTTTGACGCCTTCACTGCATTTGGCGAACCTTCTGGAGAGCATGTTTGCTCGCATCGCGATAGCTCGTCTCTGTCTCTCGATGTCGCTGTGGTCTTTCATGTTTGACAGCAGAATGTGGCCAAGATACTTCACTTCGTACACCCTGCGCAGCGGCTCACCATTCAACATTAGTGGCGGTACTCGAGATGGTATGTTTGCGGCCTCCATGAGCATATACTCCGACTTGTCAGGGTTATACAGCATATTATGTTCTCCGGCGTATCTCTCACACTCTGCTAGCAACTCCCGCATCGCCGCTATCGATGGAGCAAGCAAGACCATATCGTCCGCATATGACAGGTGGTTTGCCATGGTGCCGTTGATAGAGCAGCCCACTCCGGTTTGCGTCAGCGCCTGCGATAATCCGTCCATGTAAATGTTAAACAGCGCCGGCGACATACATCCTCCCTGCCTCACTCCACAGTTCAGACGGGTAGCTGTAGACAGTGACAGGTAATGTTATGCCAATAGCTGATTTTGAAAGCCTTATTCATATACAACATCACACATATAGTGACTTCACATTCATCGATCTAGAAATAATGTAAAAAAAATAACATTTGAATTCTCAACTGATAAAAAATCGGCCGCTAAGTCACTGCTTCGAAACTAAACGAGGTAATGTTATACCAATAGCTGATTTTGAAAGCCTTATTCATATACAACATCAAACATATAGTGACTTCCCATTCATCGATCTAGAAATAATGTAAAAAAAATAAGATTTAAAATGTCAATTGATAAAAAATCGGCCGCTAAGTCACTGCTTCGAAACTAAACGAGGTAATGTTATGCCAATAGATGATTTTGAAAGCCTTATTTATATACAACATCACACATATAGTGACTTCCCATTCATGGATCTAGAAATAATGTAAAAAAAATAACATTTGAATTCTCAACTGATAAAAAATCGGCCGCTAAGTCACTGCTTCTAAACTAAACGAGGTAATGTTATAGCAATAGCTGATTTTGAAAGCCTTATTCATATGCAACATTACACATATAGTGACTTCCCATTCATCGATCTAGAAATAATGTAAAAAAAATAAGATTTAAAATCTCAACTTATACAAAATCGGCCGCTAAGTCACTGCTTCGAAACTAAATGAGGTAATGTTATGCCAATAGCTGATTTTGAAAGCCTTATTCATATACAACATCACACATATAGTGACTTCCCATTCATCGATCTAGAAATAATGAAAAAAAAATAAGATTTGAATTCTCAACTCATACAAAATCGGCCGCTAAGTCACTGCTTTGAAACTAAACGAGGTAATGTTATTCCAATAGCTGATTTTGAAAGCCTTATTCATATACAACATCACACATATAGTGACTTCCCATTCATCGATCTAGAAATAATGTAAAAAAAATAACATTTGAATTCTCAACTGATAAAAAATCGGCCGCTAAGTCACTGCTTCGAAACTAAACGAGGTAATGTTATACCAATAGCTGATTTTGAAAGCCTTATTCATATACAACATCACACATATAGTGACTTCCCATTCATCGATCTAGAAATAATGTAAAAAAAATAAGATTTAAAATGTCAATTGATAAAAAATCGGCCGCTAAGTCACTGCTTCGAAACTAAACGAGGTAATGTTATGCCAATAGATGATTTTGAAAGCCTTATTTATATACAACATCACACATATAGTGACTTCCCATTCATGGATCTAGAAATAATGTAAAAAAAATAACATTTGAATTCTCAACTGATAAAAAATCGGCCGCTAAGTCACTGCTTCTAAACTAAACGAGGTAATGTTATAGCAATAGCTGATTTTGAAAGCCTTATTCATATGCAACATTACACATATAGTGACTTCCCATTCATCGATCTAGAAATAATGTAAAAAAAATAAGATTTAAAATCTCAACTTATACAAAATCGGCCGCTAAGTCACTGCTTCGAAACTAAATGAGGTAATGTTATGCCAATAGCTGATTTTGAAAGCCTTATTCATATACAACATCACACATATAGTGACTTCCCATTCATCGATCTAGAAATAATGAAAAAAAAATAAGATTTGAATTCTCAACTCATACAAAATCGGCCGCTAAGTCACTGCTTTGAAACTAAACGAGGTAATGTTATTCCAATAGCTGATTTTGAAAGCCTTATTCATATACAACATCACACATATAGTGACTTCCCATTCATCGATCTAGAAATAATGTAAAAAAAATAAGATTTAAAATGTCAATTGATAAAAAATCGGCCGCTAAGTCACTGCTTCGAAACTAAACGAGGTAATGTTATGCCAATAGCGGATTTTGAAAGCCTAATTCATATACAACATAACACATATAGTGACTTCCCATTCATCGATCTAGAAATAATGAAAAAAAAATAAGATTTGAATTCTCAACTCATACAAAATCGGCCGCTAAGTCACTGCTTCGAAACTAAACGAGGTAATGTTATGCCAATAGATGATTTTGAAAGCCATATTTATATACAACATCACACATATAGTGACTTCCCATTCATCGATCTAGAAATAATGTAAAAAAAAAATAAGATTTGTAATCTCAACTAATACAAAATCGGCCGCTAAGTCACTGCTTCGAAACTAAACGAGGTAATGTTATTCCAATAGATGATTTTGAAAGCCATATTTATATACAACATCACACATATAGTGACTTCCCATTCATCGATCTAGAAATAATGTAAAAAAAAAAAAAGATTTGTAATCTCAACTAATACAAAATCGGCCGCTAAGTCACTGCTTCGAAACTAAACGGGGTAATGTTATGCCAATAGCTGATTTTGAAAGCCTTATTCATATACAACATCACACATATAGTGACTTCCCATTCATCGATCTAGAAATAATGAAGAAAAAAATAAGATTTGAATTCTCAACTCATACAAAATCGGCCGCTAAGTCACTGCTTTGAAACTAAACGAGGTAATGTTATTCCAATAGCTGATTTTGAAAGCCTTATTCATATACAACATCACACATATAGTGACTTCCCATTCATCGATCTAGAAATAATGTAAAAAAAATAAGATTTAAAATGTCAATTGATAAAAAATCGGCCGCTAAGTCACTGCTTCGAAACTAAACGAGGTAATGTTATGCCAATAGCGGATTTTGAAAGCCTAATTCATATACAACATAACACATATAGTGACTTCCCATTCATCGATCTAGAAATAATGTAAAAAAAATAACATTTGAATTCTCAACTGATAAAAAATCGGCCGCTAAGTCACTGCTTCGAAACTAAATGAGGTAATGTTATGCCAATAGCTGATTTTGAAAGCCTAATTCATATACAACATCACACATATAGTGACTTCCCATTCATCGATCTAGAAATAATGAAAAAAAAAAAAAGATTTGAATTCTCAACTGATAAAAAATCGGCCGCTAGGTCACTGCTTCGAAACTAAACGAGGTAATGTTATGCCAATAGCTGATTTTGAAAGCCTAATTTATATACAACATCACACATATAGTGACTTTCCATTCATCGATCTAAAAATAATGTAAAAAAAATAAGATTTGAATTCTCAACTGATAAAAAATCGGCCGCTAACTCACTGCTTCTAAACTAAACGAGGTAATGTTATACCAATAGCTGATTTTGAAAGCCTTATTCATATACAACATCACACATATAGTGACTTCCCATTCATCGATCTAGAAATAATGAAAAAAAAATAAGATTTGAATTCTCAACTCATACAAAATCGGCCGCTAAGTCACTGCTTTGAAACTAAACGAGGTAATGTTATTCCAATAGATGATTTTGAAAGCCATGTTTATATACAACATCACACATATAGTGACTTCCCATTCATCGATCTAGAAATAATGAAAAAAAAATAAGATTTGAATTCTCAACTCATACAAAATCGGCCGCTAAGTCACTGCTTCGAAACTAAACGAGGTAATGTTATGCCAATAGATGATTTTGAAAGCCATATTTATATACAACATCACACATATAGTGACTTCCCATTCATCGATCTAGAAATAATGTAAAAAAAAAATAAGATTTGTAATCTCAACTAATACAAAATCGGCCGCTAAGTCACTGCTTCGAAACTAAACGAGGTAATGTTATTCCAATAGATGATTTTGAAAGCCATATTTATATACAACATCACACATATAGTGACTTCCCATTCATCGATCTAGAAATAATGTAAAAAAAAAATAAGATTTGTAATCTCAACTAATACAAAATCGGCCGCTAAGTCACTGCTTCGAAACTAAACGGGGTAATGTTATGCCAATAGCTGATTTTGAAAGCCTTATTCATATACAACATCACACATATAGTGACTTCCCATTCATCGATCTAGAAATAATGTAAAAAAAAGAAGATTTAACCTTTGACTGACGACCTGGTTTTAACGTAGCATTTACACCGATGTGCCGTCTGAGAGGCGTAGATTTTAAAACTCATCATAAAAAATACAATTTTATAACTAGTTTTTTTTTAATGACTTTATTGCATACGTACATGTTTAAGCTAATTAATTACAAGATTTAAAATAAAACACCAGCTTTATTTTTAAAATAATCAGTATTTATTGAGAAGATCACAATATCTATTAGCTAAGTTTTAGGAACATTCATCTGTCTCTATGTTTCTTATAATTTTGTAAAATCTAACAAAAAAACATAAAATAATGTTACTTCTTGAACAAATTAACAAATTGAAACAATAAAAACACTTCTAAACCAAAACATAAAAAAAATGACGACGGTCATATAATGACATACAATTTTTTCCTACTGGCTAATTTTGCAGTCACTACATATTTGAATGCAGCACGTAAGGCACATAGGTTTGTTACATTTGTATCAGAAGTACTTCGTACGTCTTTTTAGACGGCCTTGGGCATGTTGCACAGGTTTTTCGAACCCCTAGTGCCGTATATACGCCATCTTTGGCTGGAGGCATGGGCATATCACTGGGTTGAATGACTCGCTCGATAGTTTGCCGCAATTCACGAGGCAGTCTGTCATTATAGACCGGCACTTTCATTACGGGTGTTGCAGGAGCTGTTTTTCGTTTCCTGGAAACGTTTTGCTTTCTTTTGAGCATTCTGAAACATAAAAATACAACTAAAAAACCGACCTCACGTCAATAAGACACTATGAGTTTATATACTAAAACACCGTGGTGACGAATAACAGACGTACATATTCTTTGTACATAAACAACGTACTTACGTCTGTGAGACGGCGGCAGCTTCCCTACGGGCATCTATACACTCTCCGGGCTCGCGGCGTCGACTGTCGATTAGCAACGCGGAGTGGGGAAGGTAGCAGGAGGGGCAGCTCCGCGAGAAGCGTATTTTAGAAAATATTTTTGAAATAAAAGTAATGACGTCTGTGAGACGTATAGGTCGTCAGTTAAAGGTTAAAATCTCAATTGATAAATAATCGGCCGCTAAGTCACTGCTTCGAAACTAAACGAGGTAATGTTATGCCAATAGCTGATTTTGAAAGCCTAATTCATATACAACATAACACATATAGTGACTTCCCATTCATCGATCTAGAAATAATGTAAAAAAAATAACATTTGAATTCTCAACTGATAAAAAATCGGCCGCTAAGTCACTGCTTCGAAACTAAATGAGGTAATGTTATGCCAATAGCTGATTTTGAAAGCCTAATTCATATACAACATCACACATATAGTGACTTCCCATTCATCGATCTAGAAATAATGAAAAAAAAAATAAGATTTGAATTCTCAACTGATAAAAAATCGGCCGCTAAGTCACTGCTTCGAAACTAAACGAGGTAATGTTATGCCAATAGCTGATTTTGAAAGCCTTATTCATATACAACATCACACATATAGTCACACGCGGGCATTCCTTAAAGGCACATAAGCGGTGCTTACTTATAACCATACGTACATTACATACTACTATTATGTTCATATTTATTATTAATTAATATTTTCTTACTAACCCAACTTACGAGTATTATAAAACTTCACAAACATTCTTCCGTAAACCTTGAGCGCTCGAATTTCGCGCTTCACGATGGACGACACGATGCCAAAAAGCAGCGAAACAACTTGCCTTAAAAAATGCACACATACTTACAGCATGCGTGTGAAAATATCGTCCGTGAACTACGTACAGACAGGGCAAACCTACAGTGGTGTGTGGCTACGCACACAAAGATAGGCTTGAGCTGTTATCTCAGTACAATTCCTAACTTCTGCCGCAGAAGTGCAGTGCTGCCAGGACAGGTCCATCAAACAGTCGCCAAAATATCTTGGTTAAAAGTTACAAATTTTATCTATAGATCCCTAAAAGCCAAAATAAACGATTTTGATTATATATTTAATCATCATATAAACACGAAATTATTATTGAGACTTTGTTTTATTACCTAATCAATTATAAGCTTTGATACTTACGTTTTAAATATGTATTGGAGGTGATATTTATTTTCAAAAGCTAATAAACGAAGTACCTATTTTACTGAAAAAATTATTAATTTTTCCACAATTTTTCTTTACCTCTTACTTTCCCGCTAGAATTCAGAACGAAATATTAGTCATCAATTAAAATATCATAACCTAAAAATACCGCCATATTTGGTTGCCAAAACACTAAAATGGCAGCACTGCGGACGCTTGAACTAAAGCATGCAAGGTGGCGCTGTGATGTTTCGCGCCAATCACCATGAAGCACTAAAACGCATGCGCGAAAAGACCTCGTTTTATTGGGTACAATTAGGCAGATCTTGTGATTTCATTTGCTAAAACTCGTAATGTTCGGGCTCTCTGATTTGTTGTTTTTTGATGTTTTCTTTCATGATCATAATAAAAACATTAATGATGTTATTTTAATTGTGTAATTCTGTGAAGGCTTATTAAGTTATTTGTTTGGTTCTACATAATTAAACGTGAACTAGTGTTATTTACTAAATATTTGTGTTTTAAGTACATACTAACTTATGGGATGGCATTGGCTTTGTGTTGTGAGTGTTGTGAAAGTTAGTTCGCAACGAAAGTGATATAGGAAATAAAACGCCAAAAAAGTACTTAATTAAAAGTACCGGTACGTAACTTTTACTAACTTTTACTTGGCTTAAACAAAAGGCAGCTCAATAATTTCACGTTACCGTTTCGCTTAGTTAACTAAATAGTCCTAATTTTTACTGCCAACTTGATTTGATTTGTCCTTTGCATAGGTACATATTTTATTGTTAGTGCTTTCCATCCAACGCAGAACTAATTTACTTCAATGGTTGTGTTGTTTTAATTAATATAATAACATTTGTGAACTTATGGTCGGTTAGTAGTATAGCAAAATTTCACACCGTTAGTTATGTGACACCGTAGCTCGACGGTCCTGGAGTCGCCTGTAAAGTGTAGAATTTGAGTTCGAATCCTAATTTTTCCAGGCTTTTTCCTTTTTTGTTTTAATTTATTTACAACAGGACAGTAGTTAACGTAAACTGCGGAGTTCATGTTATAGTTAAAACTAGCGACTCGCCCCGGCTTCGCACGGCTGTAATGTAAATTTATACCTACTAATGTGTGGTGTGGTGTGTTTTGTGGATAGTTTTAATATTACCATATTTCATAGGCGATTAATTTAAATTGTATGATGTACTAGCTTTTGCCCGCGACTTCGTCCGCGTAGACTTCATTTATTTTCAAATAGCTTTTGCCCGCGGCTTCTCTCGCTTGTAGGTTGGTACCTATTTCAATTCCGTTTTTTTCCCGTTTCCGTAAGAATTTCGGTAAATGCTCTCTTAATGCTACCCTACACTCCCCAAGCAACCCACTTGCCAAATTTCAGCTTTCTACGACCTGTAAAACGAAAAATCCCGTTTTTTCCCGTTCTCGTGGGAATTTCGGAAAGTCGTCTCTTAATGCTCCACTACACTCTCCAAGCAATCTACATGCCGAATTTTAGTGTTCTATAACCAGTAAAACGAAAAATCCCGTTTTTCCCGTTCCCGTAAGAATTTCGGGAAATGCTCTCTTAATGCTCTTCTACATTCATCAAGCAATCTACATGCCGAATTTCAGCTTTCCGCAACCAGTAAAACGAATAGTCCCGTTTTCCCCTTTCGGGAAATTGTATCTTAATGCTTCCATACACTGATCAAGGAACCTACATGCTAAATTTCAACTTTCTAAGACCAGTGTAATTAAAAATCCCGTTTTTTCCCGTTCGTTTCCTTCAGAATTTCGGGAAATCCTTTAGTAGTGTCTGTAATACTTCTGTAATTTCAGTTTTCTACGACCAGATCCTGTAGAACTGTATGTAAATCCCGTTTTTTCCTTATCCCGTGGAAATTACTTTCTTAGTTCTGTAATCACCTACTTGTGTACGAAATTTGAAGAGTCTAGTTCTTTATTATAGTTACGTAGATAGGGTCACACGAAATCGAATATATAAATCCCGTTTCTTCCCGTTTTCGTGGAAATTTCCAAAAATAGGTACGTGTGTTTTTGTTTTCGTAATCAGCGACCCGATAAACCGTAAAATTATATACCCATTTTGATTTTCAGACTTTGTCACCACATTTCCCCCTTTTAGGGGTTAAATTTTCAAAAAACCAGAAAGAGGGGTTTACACATTTATCGTCAGGAATACTCCTGCGAAGTTTCGAATAAAATAGTCTAATCTTGTTTCCCCATACAAACTTTGGACCCCCATTTAACCCATTTAGGTGTCGAATTTTGAAAAATGCTTTCTTAGTGTCTTTTGAATGTCTAGAACCAGCGGTTTAGGCTGTGCGTTGGTATGTCAGTCAGTCGTTTCTTCTTTTATATATTTATATTTTTAGAAACAGCCCCGAAGTTGAATGCACTTATTCTGTCCCGCGGGAAATTCGCATTTTCCCGGAGAACATGTTTTAGTGCTACAATCATCTACAGGTGTGCCAAAATTGAAGAGTCCAGTTATTATAGTTATGTACTGAGAAATATATAAATCTCATTTAATTCCTAACTCGTGGGGATTTTAAAAAATCCCTTGTTAGTGCTCCTTTGGGTTGGGATAATCAAGATATAGGTACGTCTGCCAAATTTCAAGTTCCTAGGTCCAGTGGTTTAGGCTGTGTGTTGTCTGTCAGTCACTCTGAATGTAACATATAAATCTCATTTTTTTCTTATCCCGTGGGAATATGAAAAAATCCTGAAATTAGTTTTTTAGTGTTACAATCATCTACATGTGTGCCGAATTTGAAGAGTCTAGTTATTACTGTTACTGAGAAATATATGAGCCTCATTTATTCACTATCCCGTGGGAATTTCAAAAAAAATCTTTCTTAGCGCTCCTTTGGGATACTCAAGATATACGTTTGTCAAATTTCAAGTTCCTAGGTCCAGCGGTTTAGGTTGTGCGTTGTCAATCAGTCACTCTGAATCGAACATATAAATCCCATTTTTTCCTTATCCCGTGGGAATATCAAAAAATCCTGAAATTAGTTTCTTAGTGTTACGATCATCTATATGTGTGTTGAATTTGAACAGTCCAGCTATTACAGTTTTACTGAAATATATATAAGCCTCATTTATTCCCTATCCCGTGGGAATTTCGAAAAATCCCTTCTTAGTGCTCCTTTGGGATACTCAAGGTATATGTGTGCCAAATTTCAAGTTTCTAAGTCCAGTGGTTTAGGCTGTGCGTTGTCTGTCAGTCACTTAGTAACGGAACAGTTTTATATATACAGATTAGGCAATTGTGGTCATCATTTAACTAATTAATGCAAAAAAAATATTTATTGAACTATACTGTTCTCTTGTAGGTATCATTACTCTATTATTTATTGATAAAACCCTTGAAAACCGCATTAAAATCCATTGCATAGTTTAAAAGATCTAAGGGAACATACCCGTTTGTACATAGAAGATCTATGATTATGCCCGACACGTTTCGTACCAATACGGGTTTTGTTGTCAATATGCCTACCCTCTGTCAGAACCCACTGCACGCCCCTGCATATAGTGACTTCACATTCATCGATCTAGAAATAATGTAAAAAAAATAACATTTGAATTCTCAACTGATAAAAAATCGGCCGCTAAGTCACTGCTTCGAAACTAAACGAGGTAATGTTATACCAATAGCTGATTTTGAAAGCCTTATTCATATACAACATCACACATATAGTGACTTCCCATTCATCGATCTAGAAATAATGTAAAAAAAATAAGATTTAAAATGTCAATTGATAAGAAATCGGCCGCTAAGTCACTGCTTCGAAACTAAACGAGGTAATGTTATGCCAATAGATGATTTTGAAAGCCTTATTTATATACAACATCACACATATAGTGACTTCCCATTCATGGATCTAGAAATAATGTAAAAAAAATAACATTTGAATTCTCAACTGATAAAAAATCGGCCGCTAAGTCACTGCTTCTAAACTAAACGAGGTAATGTTATAGCAATAGCTGATTTTGAAAGCCTTATTCATATGCAACATTACACATATAGTGACTTCCCATTCATCGATCTAGAAATAATGTAAAAAAAAATAAGATTTGTAATCTCAACTAATACAAAATCGGCCGCTAAGTCACTGCTTCGAAACTAAACGGGGTAATGTTATGCCAATAGCTGATTTTGAAAGCCTTATTCATATACAACATCACACATATAGTGACTTCCCATTCATCGATCTAGAAATAATGTAAAAAAAATAAGATTTAAAATCTCAACTTATACAAAATCGGCCGCTAAGTCACTGCTTCGAAACTAAACGAGGTAATGTTATGCCAATAGCTGATTTTGAAAGCCTTATTCATATACAACATCACACATATAGTGACTTCCCATTCATCAATCTAGAAATAATGAAAAAAAAATAAGATTTGAATTCTCAACTCATACAAAATCGGCCGCTAAGTCACTGCTTCGAAACTAAACGAGGTAATCTTATGCCAATAGATGATTTTGAAAGCCTTATTTATATACAACATCACACATATAGTGACTTCCCATTCATCGATCTAGAAATAATGTAAAAAAAATAACATTTGAATTCTCAACTGATAAAAAATCGGCCGCTAAGTCACTGCTTCGAAACTAAACGAGGTAATGTTATACCAATAGCTGATTTTGAAAGCCTTATTCATATACAACATCACACATATAGTGACTTCCCATTCATCGATCTAGAAATAATGTAAAAAAAATAAGATTTAAAATGTCAATTGATAAAAAATCGGCCGCTAAGTCACTGCTTCGAAACTAAACGAGGTAATGTTATGCCAATAGCGGATTTTGAAAGCCTAATTCATATACAACATAACACATATAGTGACTTCCCATTCATCGATCTAGAAATAATGTAAAAAAAATAACATTTGAATTCTCAACTGATAAAAAATCGGCCGCTAAGTCACTGCTTCTAAACTAAACGAGGTAATGTTATAGCAATAGCTGATTTTGAAAGCCTTATTCATATGCAACATTACACATATAGTGACTTCCCATTCATCGATCTAGAAATAATGTAAAAAAAAATAAGATTTGTAATCTCAACTAATACAAAATCGGCCGCTAAGTCACTGCTTCGAAACTAAACGGGGTAATGTTATGCCAATAGCTGATTTTGAAAGCCTTATTCATATACAACATCACACATATAGTGACTTCCCATTCATCGATCTAGAAATAATGTAAAAAAAATAAGATTTAAAATCTCAACTTATACAAAATCGGCCGCTAAGTCACTGCTTCGAAACTAAACGAGGTAATGTTATGCCAATAGCTGATTTTGAAAGCCTTATTCATATACAACATCACACATATAGTGACTTCCCATTCATCAATCTAGAAATAATGAAAAAAAAATAAGATTTGAATTCTCAACTCATACAAAATCGGCCGCTAAGTCACTGCTTCGAAACTAAACGAGGTAATCTTATGCCAATAGATGATTTTGAAAGCCTTATTTATATACAACATCACACATATAGTGACTTCCCATTCATCGATCTAGAAATAATGTAAAAAAAATAACATTTGAATTCTCAACTGATAAAAAATCGGCCGCTAAGTCACTGCTTCGAAACTAAACGAGGTAATGTTATACCAATAGCTGATTTTGAAAGCCTTATTCATATACAACATCACACATATAGTGACTTCCCATTCATCGATCTAGAAATAATGTAAAAAAAATAAGATTTAAAATGTCAATTGATAAAAAATCGGCCGCTAAGTCACTGCTTCGAAACTAAACGAGGTAATGTTATGCCAATAGCGGATTTTGAAAGCCTAATTCATATACAACATAACACATATAGTGACTTCCCATTCATCGATCTAGAAATAATGAAAAAAAAATAAGATTTGAATTCTCAACTCATACAAAATCGGCCGCTAAGTCACTGCTTCGAAACTAAACGAGGTAATGTTATGCCAATAGATGATTTTGAAAGCCATATTTATATACAACATCACACATATAGTGACTTCCCATTCATCGATCTAGAAATAACGTAAAAAAAAAATAAGATTTGTAATCTCAACTAATACAAAATCGGCCGCTAAGTCACTGCTTCGAAACTAAACGAGGTAATGTTATTCCAATAGATGATTTTGAAAGCCATATTTATATACAACATCACACATATAGTGACTTCCCATTCATCGATCTAGAAATAATGTAAAAAAAAAAAGATTTGTAATCTCAACTAATACAAAATCGGCCGCTAAGTCACTGCTTCGAAACTAAACGGGGTAATGTTATGCCAATAGCTGATTTTGAAAGCCTTATTCATATACAACATCACACATATAGTGACTTCCCATTCATCGATCTAGAAATAATGTAAAAAAAAGAAGATTTAAAATCTCAATTGATAAATAATCGGCCGCTAAGTCACTGCTTCGAAACTAAACGAGGTAATGTTATGCCAATAGCTGATTTTGAAAGCCTAATTCATATACAACATAACACATATAGTGACTTCCCATTCATCGATCTAGAAATAATGTAAAAAAAATAACATTTGAATTCTCAACTGATAAAAAATCGGCCGCTAAGTCACTGCTTCGAAACTAAACGAGGTAATGTTATGCCAATAGCTGATTTTGAAAGCCTTATTCATATACAACATCACACATATAGTGACTTCACATTCATCGATCTAGAAATAATGTAAAAAAAATAACATTTGAATTCTCAACTGATAAAAAATCGGCCGCTAAGTCACTGCTTCGAAACTAAACGAGGTAATGTTATACCAATAGCTGATTTTGAAAGCCTTATTCATATACAACATCACACATATAGTGACTTCCCATTCATCGATCTAGAAATAACGTAAAAAAAATAAGATTTAAAATGTCAATTGATAAAAAATCGGCCGCTAAGTCACTGCTTCGAAACTAAACGAGGTAATGTTATGCCAATAGATGATTTTGAAAGCCTTATTTATATACAACATCACACATATAGTGACTTCCCATTCATCGATCTAGAAATAATGTAAAAAAAATAACATTTGAATTCTCAACTGATAAAAAATCGGCCGCTAAGTCACTGCTTCTAAACTAAACGAGGTAATGTTATAGCAATAGCTGATTTTGAAAGCCTTATTCATATGCAACATTACACATATAGTGACTTCCCATTCATCGATCTAGAAATAATGTAAAAAAAATAAGATTTAAAATCTCAACTTATACAAAATCGGCCGCTAAGTCACTGCTTCGAAACTAAACGGGGTAATGTTATGCCAATAGCTGATTTTGAAAGCCTTATTCATATACAACATCACACATATAGTGACTTCCCATTCATCGATCTAGAAATAATGTAAAAAAAATAAGATTTAAAATGTCAATTGATAAAAAATCGGCCGCTAAGTCACTGCTTCGAAACTAAACGAGGTAATGTTATGCCAATAGATTATTTTGAAAGCCTTATTCATATGCAACATTACACATATAGTGACTTCCCATTCATCGATCTAGAAATAATGTAAAAAAAATAAGATTTAAAATCTCAACTTATACAAAATCGGCCGCTAAGTCACTGCTTCGAAACTAAACGGGGTAATGTTATGCCAATAGCTGATTTTGAAAGCCTTATTCATATACAACATCACACATATAGTGACTTCCCATTCATCGATCTAGAAATAATGTAAAAAAAATAACATTTGAATTCTCAACTGATAAAAAATCGGCCGCTAAGTCACTGCTTCTAAACTAAACGAGGTAATGTTATAGCAATAGCTGATTTTGAAAGCCTTATTCATATGCAACATTACACATATAGTGACTTCCCATTCATCGATCTAGAAATAATGTAAAAAAAATAAGATTTAAAATCTCAACTTATACAAAATCGGCCGCTAAGTCACTGCTTCGAAACTAAACGGGGTAATGTTATGCCAATAGCTGATTTTGAAAGCCTTATTCATATACAACATCACACATATAGTGACTTCACATTCATCGATCTAGAAATAATGTAAAAAAAATAACATTTGAATTCTCAACTGATAAAAAATCGGCCGCTAAGTCACTGCTTCGAAACTAAACGAGGTAATGTTATACCAATAGCTGATTTTGAAAGCCTTATTCATATACAACATCACACATATAGTGACTTCCCATTCATCGATCTAGAAATAATGTAAAAAAAATAAGATTTAAAATGTCAATTGATAAGAAATCGGCCGCTAAGTCACTGCTTCGAAACTAAACGAGGTAATGTTATGCCAATAGATGATTTTGAAAGCCTTATTTATATACAACATCACACATATAGTGACTTCCCATTCATGGATCTAGAAATAATGTAAAAAAAATAACATTTGAATTCTCAACTGATAAAAAATCGGCCGCTAAGTCACTGCTTCTAAACTAAACGAGGTAATGTTATAGCAATAGCTGATTTTGAAAGCCTTATTCATATGCAACATCACACATATAGTGACTTCCCATTCATCGATCTAGAAATAATGTAAAAAAAATAAGATTTAAAATGTCAATTGATAAAAAATCGGCCGCTAAGTCACTGCTTCGAAACTAAACGAGGTAATGTTATGCCAATAGCGGATTTTGAAAGCCTTATTCATATACAACATCACACATATAGTGACTTCCCATTCATCGATCTAGAAATAATGTAAAAAAAATAAGATTTAAAATGTCAATTGATAAAAAATCGGCCGCTAAGTCACTGCTTCGAAACTAAACGAGGTAATGTTATGCCAATAGCGGATTTTGAAAGCCTTATTCATATACAACATCACACATATAGTGACTTCCCATTCATCGATCTAGAAATAATGTAAAAAAAATAAGATTTAAAATGTCAATTGATAAAAAATCGGCCGCTAAGTCACTGCTTCGAAACTAAACGAGGTAATGTTATGCCAATAGATTATTTTGAAAGCCTTATTCATATGCAACATTACACATATAGTGACTTCCCATTCATCGATCTAGAAATAATGTAAAAAAAATAAGATTTAAAATGTCAATTGATAAAAAATCGGCCGCTAAGTCACTGCTTCGAAACTAAACGAGGTAATGTTATGCCAATAGCGGATTTTGAAAGCCTAATTCATATACAACATAACACATATAGTGACTTCCCATTCATCGATCTAGAAATAATGTAAAAAAAATAACATTTGAATTCTCAACTGATAAAAAATCGGCCGCTAAGTCACTGCTTCGAAACTAAATGAGGTAATGTTATGCCAATAGCTGATTTTGAAAGCCTAATTCATATACAACATCACACATATAGTGACTTCCCATTCATCGATCTAGAAATAATGAAAAAAAAAAAAAGATTTGAATTCTCAACTGATAAAAAATCGGCCGCTAGGTCACTGCTTCGAAACTAAACGAGGTAATGTTATGCCAATAGCTGATTTTGAAAGCCTAATTTATATACAACATCACACATATAGTGACTTTCCATTCATCGATCTAAAAATAATGTAAAAAAAATAAGATTTGAATTCTCAACTGATAAAAAATCGGCCGCTAACTCACTGCTTCTAAACTAAACGAGGTAATGTTATACCAATAGCTGATTTTGAAAGCCTTATTCATATACAACATCACACATATAGTGACTTCCCATTCATCGATCTAGAAATAATGAAAAAAAAATAAGATTTGAATTCTCAACTCATACAAAATGGGCCGCTAAGTCACTGCTTTGAAACTAAACGAGGTAATGTTATTCCAATAGATGATTTTGAAAGCCATGTTTATATACAACATCACACATATAGTGACTTCCCATTCATCGATCTAGAAATAATGAAAAAAAAATAAGATTTGAATTCTCAACTCATACAAAATCGGCCGCTAAGTCACTGCTTCGAAACTAAACGAGGTAATGTTATGCCAATAGATGATTTTGAAAGCCATATTTATATACAACATCACACATATAGTGACTTCCCATTCATCGATCTAGAAATAATGTAAAAAAAAAATAAGATTTGTAATCTCAACTAATACAAAATCGGCCGCTAAGTCACTGCTTCGAAACTAAACGAGGTAATGTTATTCCAATAGATGATTTTGAAAGCCATATTTATATACAACATCACACATATAGTGACTTCCCATTCATCGATCTAGAAATAATGTAAAAAAAAAATAAGATTTGTAATCTCAACTAATACAAAATCGGCCGCTAAGTCACTGCTTCGAAACTAAACGGGGTAATGTTATGCCAATAGCTGATTTTGAAAGCCTTATTCATATACAACATCACACATATAGTGACTTCCCATTCATCGATCTAGAAATAATGTAAAAAAAAGAAGATTTAAAATCTCAATTGATAAATAATCGGCCGCTAAGTCACTGCTTCGAAACTAAACGAGGTAATGTTATGCCAATAGCTGATTTTGAAAGCCTAATTCATATACAACATAACACATATAGTGACTTCCCATTCATCGATCTAGAAATAATGTAAAAAAAATAACATTTGAATTCTCAACTGATAAAAAATCGGCCGCTAAGTCACTGCTTCGAAACTAAATGAGGTAATGTTATGCCAATAGCTGATTTTGAAAGCCTAATTCATATACAACATCACACATATAGTGACTTCCCATTCATCGATCTAGAAATAATGAAAAAAAAAATAAGATTTGAATTCTCAACTGATAAAAAATCGGCCGCTAAGTCACTGCTTCGAAACTAAACGAGGTAATGTTATGCCAATAGCTGATTTTGAAAGCCTTATTCATATACAACATCACACATATAGTGACTTCACATTCATCGATCTAGAAATAATGTAAAAAAAATAACATTTGAATTCTCAACTGATAAAAAATCGGCCGCTAAGTCACTGCTTCGAAACTAAACGAGGTAATGTTATACCAATAGCTGATTTTGAAAGCCTTATTCATATACAACATCACACATATAGTGACTTCCCATTCATCGATCTAGAAATAATGTAAAAAAAATAAGATTTAAAATGTCAATTGATAAGAAATCGGCCGCTAAGTCACTGCTTCGAAACTAAACGAGGTAATGTTATGCCAATAGATGATTTTGAAAGCCTTATTTATATACAACATCACACATATAGTGACTTCCCATTCATGGATCTAGAAATAATGTAAAAAAAATAACATTTGAATTCTCAACTGATAAAAAATCGGCCGCTAAGTCACTGCTTCTAAACTAAACGAGGTAATGTTATAGCAATAGCTGATTTTGAAAGCCTTATTCATATGCAACATTACACATATAGTGACTTCCCATTCATCGATCTAGAAATAATGTAAAAAAAAATAAGATTTGTAATCTCAACTAATACAAAATCGGCCGCTAAGTCACTGCTTCGAAACTAAACGGGGTAATGTTATGCCAATAGCTGATTTTGAAAGCCTTATTCATATACAACATCACACATATAGTGACTTCCCATTCATCGATCTAGAAATAATGTAAAAAAAATAAGATTTAAAATCTCAACTTATACAAAATCGGCCGCTAAGTCACTGCTTCGAAACTAAACGAGGTAATGTTATGCCAATAGCTGATTTTGAAAGCCTTATTCATATACAACATCACACATATAGTGACTTCCCATTCATCAATCTAGAAATAATGAAAAAAAAATAAGATTTGAATTCTCAACTCATACAAAATCGGCCGCTAAGTCACTGCTTCGAAACTAAACGAGGTAATCTTATGCCAATAGATGATTTTGAAAGCCTTATTTATATACAACATCACACATATAGTGACTTCCCATTCATCGATCTAGAAATAATGTAAAAAAAATAACATTTGAATTCTCAACTGATAAAAAATCGGCCGCTAAGTCACTGCTTCGAAACTAAACGAGGTAATGTTATACCAATAGCTGATTTTGAAAGCCTTATTCATATACAACATCACACATATAGTGACTTCCCATTCATCGATCTAGAAATAATGTAAAAAAAATAACATTTGAATTCTCAACTGATAAAAAATCGGCCGCTAAGTCACTGCTTCTAAACTAAACGAGGTAATGTTATAGCAATAGCTGATTTTGAAAGCCTTATTCATATGCAACATTACACATATAGTGACTTCCCATTCATCGATCTAGAAATAATGTAAAAAAAAATAAGATTTGTAATCTCAACTAATACAAAATCGGCCGCTAAGTCACTGCTTCGAAACTAAACGGGGTAATGTTATGCCAATAGCTGATTTTGAAAGCCTTATTCATATACAACATCACACATATAGTGACTTCCCATTCATCGATCTAGAAATAATGTAAAAAAAATAAGATTTAAAATCTCAACTTATACAAAATCGGCCGCTAAGTCACTGCTTCGAAACTAAACGAGGTAATGTTATGCCAATAGCTGATTTTGAAAGCCTTATTCATATACAACATCACACATATAGTGACTTCCCATTCATCAATCTAGAAATAATGAAAAAAAAATAAGATTTGAATTCTCAACTCATACAAAATCGGCCGCTAAGTCACTGCTTCGAAACTAAACGAGGTAATCTTATGCCAATAGATGATTTTGAAAGCCTTATTTATATACAACATCACACATATAGTGACTTCCCATTCATCGATCTAGAAATAATGTAAAAAAAATAACATTTGAATTCTCAACTGATAAAAAATCGGCCGCTAAGTCACTGCTTCGAAACTAAACGAGGTAATGTTATACCAATAGCTGATTTTGAAAGCCTTATTCATATACAACATCACACATATAGTGACTTCCCATTCATCGATCTAGAAATAATGTAAAAAAAATAAGATTTAAAATGTCAATTGATAAAAAATCGGCCGCTAAGTCACTGCTTCGAAACTAAACGAGGTAATGTTATGCCAATAGCGGATTTTGAAAGCCTAATTCATATACAACATAACACATATAGTGACTTCCCATTCATCGATCTAGAAATAATGAAAAAAAAATAAGATTTGAATTCTCAACTCATACAAAATCGGCCGCTAAGTCACTGCTTCGAAACTAAACGAGGTAATGTTATGCCAATAGATGATTTTGAAAGCCATATTTATATACAACATCACACATATAGTGACTTCCCATTCATCGATCTAGAAATAACGTAAAAAAAAAATAAGATTTGTAATCTCAACTAATACAAAATCGGCCGCTAAGTCACTGCTTCGAAACTAAACGAGGTAATGTTATTCCAATAGATGATTTTGAAAGCCATATTTATATACAACATCACACATATAGTGACTTCCCATTCATCGATCTAGAAATAATGTAAAAAAAAAAAGATTTGTAATCTCAACTAATACAAAATCGGCCGCTAAGTCACTGCTTCGAAACTAAACGGGGTAATGTTATGCCAATAGCTGATTTTGAAAGCCTTATTCATATACAACATCACACATATAGTGACTTCCCATTCATCGATCTAGAAATAATGTAAAAAAAAGAAGATTTAAAATCTCAATTGATAAATAATCGGCCGCTAAGTCACTGCTTCGAAACTAAACGAGGTAATGTTATGCCAATAGCTGATTTTGAAAGCCTAATTCATATACAACATAACACATATAGTGACTTCCCATTCATCGATCTAGAAATAATGTAAAAAAAATAACATTTGAATTCTCAATTGATAAGAAATCGGCCGCTAAGTCACTGCTTCGAAACTAAACGAGGTAATGTTATGCCAATAGATGATTTTGAAAGCCTTATTTATATACAACATCACACATATAGTGACTTCCCATTCATGGATCTAGAAATAATGTAAAAAAAATAACATTTGAATTCTCAACTGATAAAAAATCGGCCGCTAAGTCACTGCTTCTAAACTAAACGAGGTAATGTTATAGCAATAGCTGATTTTGAAAGCCTTATTCATATGCAACATTACACATATAGTGACTTCCCATTCATCGATCTAGAAATAATGTAAAAAAAAATAAGATTTGTAATCTCAACTAATACAAAATCGGCCGCTAAGTCACTGCTTCGAAACTAAACGGGGTAATGTTATGCCAATAGCTGATTTTGAAAGCCTTATTCATATACAACATCACACATATAGTGACTTCCCATTCATCGATCTAGAAATAATGTAAAAAAAATAAGATTTAAAATCTCAACTTATACAAAATCGGCCGCTAAGTCACTGCTTCGAAACTAAACGAGGTAATGTTATGCCAATAGCTGATTTTGAAAGCCTTATTCATATACAACATCACACATATAGTGACTTCCCATTCATCAATCTAGAAATAATGAAAAAAAAATAAGATTTGAATTCTCAACTCATACAAAATCGGCCGCTAAGTCACTGCTTCGAAACTAAACGAGGTAATCTTATGCCAATAGATGATTTTGAAAGCCTTATTTATATACAACATCACACATATAGTGACTTCCCATTCATCGATCTAGAAATAATGTAAAAAAAATAACATTTGAATTCTCAACTGATAAAAAATCGGCCGCTAAGTCACTGCTTCGAAACTAAACGAGGTAATGTTATACCAATAGCTGATTTTGAAAGCCTTATTCATATACAACATCACACATATAGTGACTTCCCATTCATCGATCTAGAAATAATGTAAAAAAAATAACATTTGAATTCTCAACTGATAAAAAATCGGCCGCTAAGTCACTGCTTCTAAACTAAACGAGGTAATGTTATAGCAATAGCTGATTTTGAAAGCCTTATTCATATGCAACATTACACATATAGTGACTTCCCATTCATCGATCTAGAAATAATGTAAAAAAAAATAAGATTTGTAATCTCAACTAATACAAAATCGGCCGCTAAGTCACTGCTTCGAAACTAAACGGGGTAATGTTATGCCAATAGCTGATTTTGAAAGCCTTATTCATATACAACATCACACATATAGTGACTTCCCATTCATCGATCTAGAAATAATGTAAAAAAAATAAGATTTAAAATCTCAACTTATACAAAATCGGCCGCTAAGTCACTGCTTCGAAACTAAACGAGGTAATGTTATGCCAATAGCTGATTTTGAAAGCCTTATTCATATACAACATCACACATATAGTGACTTCCCATTCATCAATCTAGAAATAATGAAAAAAAAATAAGATTTGAATTCTCAACTCATACAAAATCGGCCGCTAAGTCACTGCTTCGAAACTAAACGAGGTAATCTTATGCCAATAGATGATTTTGAAAGCCTTATTTATATACAACATCACACATATAGTGACTTCCCATTCATCGATCTAGAAATAATGTAAAAAAAATAACATTTGAATTCTCAACTGATAAAAAATCGGCCGCTAAGTCACTGCTTCGAAACTAAACGAGGTAATGTTATACCAATAGCTGATTTTGAAAGCCTTATTCATATACAACATCACACATATAGTGACTTCCCATTCATCGATCTAGAAATAATGTAAAAAAAATAAGATTTAAAATGTCAATTGATAAAAAATCGGCCGCTAAGTCACTGCTTCGAAACTAAACGAGGTAATGTTATGCCAATAGCGGATTTTGAAAGCCTAATTCATATACAACATAACACATATAGTGACTTCCCATTCATCGATCTAGAAATAATGAAAAAAAAATAAGATTTGAATTCTCAACTCATACAAAATCGGCCGCTAAGTCACTGCTTCGAAACTAAACGAGGTAATGTTATGCCAATAGATGATTTTGAAAGCCATATTTATATACAACATCACACATATAGTGACTTCCCATTCATCGATCTAGAAATAACGTAAAAAAAAAATAAGATTTGTAATCTCAACTAATACAAAATCGGCCGCTAAGTCACTGCTTCGAAACTAAACGAGGTAATGTTATTCCAATAGATGATTTTGAAAGCCATATTTATATACAACATCACACATATAGTGACTTCCCATTCATCGATCTAGAAATAATGTAAAAAAAAAAAGATTTGTAATCTCAACTAATACAAAATCGGCCGCTAAGTCACTGCTTCGAAACTAAACGGGGTAATGTTATGCCAATAGCTGATTTTGAAAGCCTTATTCATATACAACATCACACATATAGTGACTTCCCATTCATCGATCTAGAAATAATGTAAAAAAAAGAAGATTTAAAATCTCAATTGATAAATAATCGGCCGCTAAGTCACTGCTTCGAAACTAAACGAGGTAATGTTATGCCAATAGCTGATTTTGAAAGCCTAATTCATATACAACATAACACATATAGTGACTTCCCATTCATCGATCTAGAAATAATGTAAAAAAAATAACATTTGAATTCTCAACTGATAAAAAATCGGCCGCTAAGTCACTGCTTCGAAACTAAACGAGGTAATGTTATGCCAATAGCTGATTTTGAAAGCCTTATTCATATACAACATCACACATATAGTGACTTCACATTCATCGATCTAGAAATAATGTAAAAAAAATAACATTTGAATTCTCAACTGATAAAAAATCGGCCGCTAAGTCACTGCTTCGAAACTAAACGAGGTAATGTTATACCAATAGCTGATTTTGAAAGCCTTATTCATATACAACATCACACATATAGTGACTTCCCATTCATCGATCTAGAAATAACGTAAAAAAAATAAGATTTAAAATGTCAATTGATAAAAAATCGGCCGCTAAGTCACTGCTTCGAAACTAAACGAGGTAATGTTATGCCAATAGATGATTTTGAAAGCCTTATTTATATACAACATCACACATATAGTGACTTCCCATTCATCGATCTAGAAATAATGTAAAAAAAATAACATTTGAATTCTCAACTGATAAAAAATCGGCCGCTAAGTCACTGCTTCTAAACTAAACGAGGTAATGTTATAGCAATAGCTGATTTTGAAAGCCTTATTCATATGCAACATTACACATATAGTGACTTCCCATTCATCGATCTAGAAATAATGTAAAAAAAATAAGATTTAAAATCTCAACTTATACAAAATCGGCCGCTAAGTCACTGCTTCGAAACTAAACGGGGTAATGTTATGCCAATAGCTGATTTTGAAAGCCTTATTCATATACAACATCACACATATAGTGACTTCCCATTCATCGATCTAGAAATAATGTAAAAAAAATAAGATTTAAAATGTCAATTGATAAAAAATCGGCCGCTAAGTCACTGCTTCGAAACTAAACGAGGTAATGTTATGCCAATAGATTATTTTGAAAGCCTTATTCATATGCAACATTACACATATAGTGACTTCCCATTCATCGATCTAGAAATAATGTAAAAAAAATAAGATTTAAAATCTCAACTTATACAAAATCGGCCGCTAAGTCACTGCTTCGAAACTAAACGGGGTAATGTTATGCCAATAGCTGATTTTGAAAGCCTTATTCATATACAACATCACACATATAGTGACTTCCCATTCATCGATCTAGAAATAATGTAAAAAAAATAACATTTGAATTCTCAACTGATAAAAAATCGGCCGCTAAGTCACTGCTTCTAAACTAAACGAGGTAATGTTATAGCAATAGCTGATTTTGAAAGCCTTATTCATATGCAACATTACACATATAGTGACTTCCCATTCATCGATCTAGAAATAATGTAAAAAAAATAAGATTTAAAATCTCAACTTATACAAAATCGGCCGCTAAGTCACTGCTTCGAAACTAAACGGGGTAATGTTATGCCAATAGCTGATTTTGAAAGCCTTATTCATATACAACATCACACATATAGTGACTTCCCATTCATCGATCTAGAAATAATGTAAAAAAAATAAGATTTAAAATGTCAATTGATAAAAAATCGGCCGCTAAGTCACTGCTTCGAAACTAAACGAGGTAATGTTATGCCAATAGATTATTTTGAAAGCCTTATTCATATACAACATCACACATATAGTGACTTCCCATTCATCGATCTAGAAATAATGTAAAAAAAATAAGATTTAAAATGTCAATTGATAAAAAATCGGCCGCTAAGTCACTGCTTCGAAACTAAACGAGGTAATGTTATGCCAATAGATTATTTTGAAAGCCTTATTCATATACAACATCACACATATAGTGACTTCCCATTCATCGATTTAGAAATAATGTAAAAAAAAAAAGATTTGTAATCTCAACTAATACAAAATCGGCCGCTAAGTCACTGCTTCGAAACTAAACGGGGTAATGTTATGCCAATAGCTGATTTTGAAAGCCTTATTCATATACAACATCACACATATAGTGACTTCCCATTCATCGATCTAGAAATAATGTAAAAAAAATAACATTTGAATTCTCAACTGATAAAAAATCGGCCGCTAAGTCACTGCTTCTAAACTAAACGAGGTAATGTTATACCAATAGCTGATTTTGAAAGCCTAATTCATATACAACATCACACATATAGTGACTTCCCATTCATCGATCTAGAAATAATGTAAAAAAAATAAGATTTAAAATCTCAACTTATACAAAATCGGCCGCTAAGTCACTGCTTCGAAACTAAACGGGGTAATGTTATGCCAATAGCTGATTTTGAAAGCCTTATTCATATACAACATCACACATATAGTGACTTCCCATTCATCGATCTAAAAATAATGTAAAAAAAATAAGATTTAAAATGTCAATTGATAAAAAATCGGCCGCTAAGTCACTGCTTCGAAACCAAACGAGGTAATGTTATACCAATAGCTGATTTTGAAAGCCTTATTCATATACAACATCACACATATAGTGACTTCCCATTCATCGATCTAGAAATAATGTAAAAAAAATAAGATTTGTAATCTCAACTAATACAAAATCGGCCGCTAAGTCACTGCTTCGAAACTAAACGAGGTAATGTTATGCCAATAGCTGATTTTGAAAGCCTTATTCATATACAACATCACACATATAGTGACTTCCTATTCATCGATCTAGAAATAATGTAAAAATATAACATTTGAATTTTCAACTGATACTAAATCGGATGAAATCTTAATCTTGATTAATTTTTCTTTCTTTTTAATATTTATGCAAGATTAAATTGTTTTTTATTAGTTAATAATTCCTTGAGGAGTCCTATCAGTTCATCATTTGAACTTCTTTATTTGGTAGGGTAATTTCGGTGTGAAGTTGGCGGCCAAATGTTGGCGTTACTTGGCCAATAATCCGCCGCCAACTTTTGGCCGCTAACTTCACACCGGTCATTTCACAAACTCATCTTGAACCCTTTAATATCTGATAAACCGTAAACTTTTTTAAAAATCGACAACCCTTTTTAGGCGTGGCTCACATTAGGTTAGGTCAGGTTTGTTTTATAAGTTTTCCAAAAAGTCAATATTTTAGTAGAAAATACAAGTTTGTCAAATGATGAGCTTATGAAATAATGCATATTTCTGAAAAGTTGTTTAATAGGTATGTAATTATTATAGTTTATAACATGTGGGATGTAGTTATTTCATGATATATTTCTGAATCGAATCACGACCAAAGTAAACGATACAATTCTGCCGAGAACTCTATGAATAAAATTATCATTTTGTAGAATTGATTTCGTAGCCCAGTAAATTACATGGCCTGTTTATGCGTAACTAGTGCGTTTTACACATTGTTATAGGAAAACTATTACACTGTATGAAATAAAATCTCTACTATTTTGAGAGCTTACATTATTTTTGTTGTTCATGATAAGTAACTAAGTAAGTAGGTAATGCTTTATTGTACAAATAAGTTTAGTAATACTTGAGACCAAATAAAAAGAAAAGACTGAGTGAAGCCGATTTAAAAACCCTCGTTCCATTGGTTAAACTAATATGAAAGTTAACTAGGTTGTATTTTAATATTTATTATATATTATTTTGACCCGTAAGATTGAAGTTTCGAATGTGCATATTTTTTGATAAACATAAAACTTTTAACGTAAAAAAGCCATGGTAACCTAGTGGTTTGACCTGTGGCCTCTCAAGCAGACGGTCGTGGGTTCGAATCCTGGGCTCGCACCTCTGAGTTTTTCGGAATTTATGTGCGATATCTCATTTGAAATTTACCATGAGCTTTTCGGTGAAGGAAAACATCGTGAGGAAACCTGCACACAACTTCGAAGCAATTCAATGATGTGTGTGAAGTTCCCAAACCGCAATGGACTCGCGTGGGAACCCAAGCCCTCTCATTCTGAGAGGAGGCCTGTGCCCAGCCGTGGGACGTATATAGGCTGGAGATGATGATGATGATGATGTAAAACTTTTTGTTTTTGAACATTTGTCTTGTGAAAAAGAAATAATATCGAACAATTATGGCCAATGATAATCATGGGACACAAAGGAAACCGTTTTCTACAATATCGGTATAAACAGTAATTATTTATACCACACAGTGTTAAAGTGAACCAATTTAAACATGCATTCGCGTGTAATTAAATCGATACTAATTGTGCAGCTGGTTATTAAACACCAGTGATATTAATGAAGGAAAACAGCAATGGGTTGTTTATTTATTTGCTTCATATCATTTCAGATTTTACTTTAAAATTTATGGACATTTTGGCAATACACACGTGAATTCTCTAAGTCAACGTTTTTATTTACGTAGGAAATTTAATCATTAGTTAAAACTGCCTATAATTTTCGTCCAAAACTCGTTCAAATCGTCTAAATTGTTTTTTTAATTGAAACGCACAGTTAGATAATCATCGTCTCGCGTAAGCTAAAAAATTAAAAGTTGCTTTTTGACTTGCAGACGACTCTATTTTGGAAATGAATCCGTTCTAATTGGCTACGGCTCATAACGTTTTCTCATTTTATTTGACGAGCATTTCGAAAAATTATAACAGGTAATAAAAAAAAACATTAATCGCATCAGCATCAAATATTTCAGCTTAATATTAACAGAAAAACGTCTCATTCTAAACCATTTCGTAAATTTAAGGAAAAATGTTGCGATATTCACAAATATCCATTTACTCAATCATTTAAAACCACCATCAGATTACGGTTTAGTAATCGGTTTTCAGAGCAAGTAATAAAATAGAGAAAATTTATAAAAATAACATGAGGTAAATTCCTACGTCGCGGATACCAGAAGCTCTCCCAACTTATCAAGATGCTTAGCAATAAAGATACGCAAAAATCTAGAGTGGATAACTTTTAATCCCTTTCTAACAAGATTGCTTGCGTACGAGTATCTTGAGAGCACGCGATATTGCACACGGCTCTGCTTAGGTTTGCAATATAATCTAAGAAAGTGGAAGTCGTCAGGATTACGAGGCTGCCTGCGCGTAATATAACGTTATGAGACTTACAAGAGTTGCTTTGACATATGTTCTAATGTTATGCCAAAAATATATTTTTACATATACAACCTGGGTAAGTTGAGCCTCGTGTTTGCTTTCATATTGCGTTTTGATCAGATACGCAAAAGGTATCTCGTGACCAGATGGCTCGCCAATATCTGCTAGCCTCATTTCCTTTTCATGCTCTGGGGCCTTACTATGACGTCTCAATGCAGGTTTTAGCCATAATTTTTAGTATGGATCTGACAGCGAGCAAACCTAACCTGAATCGGAATTGAATCGCATTAAGTCTTAATGCTGATTGATGATGAGTCTTAATGATGATAATGATTAAGAGCTTGAAATCTTATTCGTTTGGCAAAAAAGTCGGTGAACTATTTAGTGTTTTTTTTTCAATGACCAATGATACAATTTTCAATAGCATATTTGCATTATTGTATTTAAAAACTCGTCAACTTTAATTAAATAGTTTTCATCCGGTGATCTCATCAGATCATCAGTTCTCGGTTCCTCTTTTTTTTTTATATGAATAGGAAGGAAAACGAGCAAGTGGGTCACCTGATGGTAAGCGATCACCACTGCCCATAGACACCCGCAACCCTGGAGGGATTGCAGATGCGTTGCCAACCTAGAGGACTTAGATGAAATGCCTCTTGTGCCCGTAATTTCCCCGGCTGTCTTACTCTCCACACTGGAACACAGCAGTGAAAGCACTGCTGCTTAGCGGCAGGATTAGCGAGTAAGACGGTGGTAGCGATCCGGACGGACCTTGCACAAGGCCCTAACACCCGCAACAGGTCTTTTACTACAGGTCGGTAATCTTTGTATTACTATAGCGCACCTTACATCCTGTTCTTCTCGCGCTGTAATTTATTTACATCAGCACTGTTTGCTCAGTTACAGGCCCGTGTTCCGGTAGCGTGTAAACCATTTTGCACAAAACACATTTCAGACAATGCAAAGCCCATTGTTTCACAACAATAGAATAGGTACAAACTGTACGTATAAACTCAATACCTCATTGCCAACCCTTATTTGTTTGAACAGCTCATTCTTAACTTCCTACAGTTAGTAATTAATACCACTTGCCTAGTTAATATCTCAAGTATGGTTTGTAAACAAAAGGGTTTTCGCAATTAATTGGCGGTTTTTCGGTTACTTTGTTTCGATATTTTTTCGAAGTAAAGGTTAGGTACTTCTTCGACAATCTTCACACGGACATAATTTATTGTGACTCTCTTGTGTACTCATGCATAATTATTATTATGCATTCATTTAATCTATTTCAAAGCCAATCTCAAGCTTAATAATAAAAACATAATTATTTGTTGATATTTCTGACCAAAGTATTGTTTTTTGTCTTAGCAACAAGCAGTCAGTAATTTGACTCTTTATATTCCAAAATACACACATCAAAAAGCCTTGGGATAGGTAATCATTACCCCTAGACAAATTTGATGTTTTGACTCTGTAGTAATGCCTATATAGAAATGTTTTTGATGAGTGTAATTCAATCTTGCAACTGAACAAGTAATGTTAAAAATGTACTCTCTCTCTCTTCTCAATCGCTCCCTCATTGCTGAGGATCGTGACTCCGCTTCAGCATGTCGACAGCTACTCTCCAACGGTTACGATCAGCTGCCTGATGGAGAGCGGCGCTGATTGGTTGTTTAGTCTGTTCTGAGATCTGGTCAGACCAACGTCTTGGGCTCCGGCCTCTGGGTCTTTTACCCTCAACATTCCCTGTTACTATCAGGCGTTCCATGTTGTTAGCATCTCTGCGAGCAATGTGTCCAAAGTATCGCATGATACGCTGTGTGCAGGAGGCAGACAGACGCTGAGCACTCTCTTTTTTTAGCTGTTCCAAGATCGATTTGTTAGTGCGATAGGCTGTCCATGGAATCGTTAACAGACGGCGCCAACACCGCATCTCAAGGGCGTCAATCCTTTGTCTGTCGGTGGCTTTTAACGTCCATGTTTCTGATCCATAGAGAGCGATGGGGAAGACCAATGCATAGACCAGATGGATTTTTGTTCTATTTGAGATATTCCTGTCTCTCCACACCTTGCTTGCAAAAATGTACTATGTAGTATCTTTTTAGCGTAAACAGGCAACCCAATAAAAATAATGCAACTACAGCGTAACAGCGTGTTAAAAGAAAATAAGTAAGAAAGGATACGAAAAGGGCTTACGTAATGATGTTACCCAAAACAAACCCTCTGGTAGTTAATTTTTATTACCGAAGGCCCCAAATGATACTTTATATTTCCCCCGCCATGGCGATTGGGCGTGAAATATAAGTAATAAGAGACAAGCCTTTAAGACCTGCAAAGCCTTTCGGGCAGGCCCGTTCTGACTAAGCCTGCGGCCGCGCTCACGCATTGCCCGCATTACTCCTAATTGTGATTTAATGGCCTTACGCGCCAAACATGACGTGCTGTGGATAGAATATAATGGATATTTTCTTGTGTTACGGCTTTTTGTATTGGCTCATATCTAAAGATTAAGCTTGAATGTGGCAGGAAAACACAACATGGATATCGTGAAATATTCAATGCCAAAACACTAAATATACTTAATAAAACACTTTACTTACTTTACTTACTTTTTTATTTACTTTACTTTTTTTATTGTTTTTTTTTTACTTTATTTTTATTTTTTTTGTATTGTTTATTTTTGGTTTGTGCTGTTGTTGTCTTATGCGTCAAATAAACGTATTTTCTTCTTTCTAAAATTATATCACGTTACAATTTGAAACTTCATTATAACACCAAGTAAATATTTCCTGTTGCAATTTATTGATGTGTCAAAAATGTGCATTTTCTTCCTGATTTCGTCTGTATCAAATAATTATTCAGGCGTTTGACACGAGAAATATAACTGCTAACGTAATCGTCACTTTTTCAGAGGTCATAATTCAAATACGAAACGTTCTCAAACTTTTGCCTAAACAAAGACAAAATGTGACAATTTGGGCTTGAATAATTTAGCGGTTGGAATGGCGAAAGCACTGCCCCTTGTACCCGCTAATTGTAAATTAATGACAGCTCAGTGAAGAGTTTTTTTCTGATTTTGTTTACAACAAACGAAATCTGGTCGACGAAAAACGATACCTGGGTAAGGCCGTGAAGCGTCTCAAACGCCGCATCCTGTGTGTTACGATAATAGTCGAATGTGTCAATGAAGTGAGATCAATCTTGCTACTCGCGACCACACACACTACAATACACGTGCTCGCGGAATACGTACTTAGAGCTTTGCAAAACTCAAGACATTTTCGTAACACACAGGATGCGGCGTTTGAGAAGCTTCACGGCCTTACCCACCTACGTAACATTTCCAATGATTATTTGTGATAATCTTAGATTTAATATTTCTAAACAACATTGACAATTAGAACACATGGAAAAAACCGAAAAGTAAAGCTAGGTATAGCCGGGAATTGAACCCGGATCGTCATCAATCCGTGATGCGTGCGTTCGGTCACTTCCCACTAGTTCCATTATCAGTTCCATTGATGGTACTACTTTGTATAACAAAACTAGTGGGAATAGACCGTGCTTTTACCCTACTCCACTGATAGCAGGTAAGTGTTCGAATTTTTCCATTTGTAACCAGCGGTCACATGTTCACTTAGCGATATTGTCTCCAAGCGCCTGTTTGAATGAAGTTTTGTGGATCCGGGTTCGATTCCCAGCTATAGGTCTACTTTCGGATTTTTCCATCTGTTCTAATCAGTATTGTTTAAAAATATAATTTGTAACGGGAAAACCGGCACCTAACAAAATTGAACATAAAATATTTACCTTGCTACTCCGCTACACACGTGCAAGATATTGCCTGTGCGATATGTACACATGCATGACATGTGTGCTGTGTGTGTGGTTTTTGTGTGTCTTGCAAAATGAATAAATGTCTTCTTTCTTTCTCTCTCTCTTTCTTTATATGTTTTGCATAAAAACCCTACATACTACTACTGCCACATAAAACACATAAATCCCAAAAACTTAACTATCCCTTAAACCACACTAAATACTGACGCGCGCGTGGTACCTAATATAAGCACAAAAATCGGGAAGTATTCTCGATTTTTTGATATTTATATCTACTCTTACATCGACCTATACCTACCTACATGGAAAATTCAGGGTAGGCATATCTTACACATAAATTTGCTTTAAAATTTCGATTTAAACTAGTCTGCTGTGCTTGTACTTCAAGTAAAGATAACGATGTATGATTTCGAGTTATGCGGTGCGTATAGCGAAAGCACTTCCGGTGAGCATCGCTCGTTATTCCAGTTTCAGCAAACTTTGAAATATTCTTTCATGTTTTCAACGAAGTAAACACTTCAAACACGTGCATTTTGTACACAAGATGACTTTTCAGTCACCATTCAAATATGTTTATGTTATCCAGTATCGTTAATTGTAGACTTTAGTATTCAATAATTTCATTAATAAAATTCAATTCAAAAGATCTTAAATTTTGTATTGTTTTATGGAATTCGACAAATCATCTGGTTAAATTACTAAGGACACCCCAAAGTTCGAAACGTTAAATAATAATGTCAGCACTTAAAAATATTCTTTTAAGAATATTCCTGTACTAAATATGGATTGTGACAAAAAATTACGTTGCATGAGCACGAATAAAGCCTATTTAGATTTAGTAGAGCGATGTTTTACGCCATCATAAAATGAAAGGCGTCGTTTCTGTCGCATTGTGTCTATTAATTTTATATAATCAATTAAACTCATAAAGACAAAACCGCTTACAAAAAGACGCTAACAATCAAAGCGGCAACTCCATTTAAGAAATACAGGCACGTCATTAATTGCTCGGAATCAAGAACAAGGAAAACGGCATTAGGTTTTGGGACTTCATTAAATATATTGCTGCTGGTGTTTGAGACTCTCTAAGATTTATTACTTTAAATTTTGAATTGGAAGAGTTTAAATTACACCTCTAATGAGTTTACCGCTAGACAATTTGTATTTTAATGCGGCATAAATGCTAGTTAAATTACTACAAAAGGTGTTTGAAAATTATGATCCCTTTCCTTGATTACTTAACTTTGTTTTATTTCTATGCTATTTAGAGTTTATTTTTAAAAGTTTAGTTTTGTAAAACAAACACTATATGAAAAGCACTAAATTGTCAGCACAACCTAAATCAATGTGGTTATTGTGCTACAGAATTTTCTGTGAGCGTAATATCTCTTTGGTAGAATAATATGAGAATATCTAAATATGGAAATATTCAGTAAGGAGCCTGCTTTTTATGATGACAGTGAAGATTGCTAGTACCCAAGGTATCCCACTTTACCAGTTCACTTCTCAAACGCAGTAGTATCAGCAAGTCTGCGGCGAAGCACAAAAGAATTTTTATGGTCACATCTTTGCAAAATATCTCGGTCGAGTGCCTCCTATACACTTTTATCGAATACGAAAAATCCTTGGAAAGGAATGAATGTGATACAAAAATGTGACTCGGCGTTCAAGTACTTTACTGTGCCTCAATAGTGCATTTGGTTCAGAAGGTAGTATACTTAGTATACTACCTTCTGAACCAGTAATATGAATAAAAAAATAGTATAAATTAGAAAATGTGACATAGGTATTTAAAGTTTTTTTGTTTGATAATCAAAACAGCAACACAATACAAACAGCAATGAAAACAAACTGCACGTTAATACTAAACATTTGTTGCCTGGTCCATCCGTCTATATCAGGGATGTAACGGAGGTCGTTTTATCGGAACCGAAGTCGGAGTCGGAGTCGGAGTTATTATATTTGATTTATCGGAGTCGGAACCGTAGTCGGAGGCAGGGTCAGAAGTGGTGGCAGGAGAGAGATTTTTTTTTAAAGGACAAATAAAACAAAAAATCAACCTTTTTTTTGTTTTAATTATAAAATAATATATTTACTGCGTAAATTATACACAGACAATAAAAATAATAAATAAAATATGTTTCCAAATAAACAACAAATTAAATGCATTTAATCCCAAAGTAGCATAATGCCAAAGTGGCATATTTTATGAACAAAAGCTTTGAAACCTCCGATTAAAACCTCCGATTTAAAAGTTTCGAAATCGAAGTCGGACCCGAAGTTGCAATAATAATCGAAAGCGCCGACTTAACGGAGTCGGAGTCGGAGCTCCGTAACATCCCTGCTTTATTATATATGCGTCTGTCTCTTCATTCGTCACGGGGCTGTATCTTTTGACCGTAATTAACTCGAAAATTTCACAAATTGTGACATTTTTCAGTGTGAAATGATATACGAGTCCGATTCTCGGTAAGCCCGTTTTTCGATACGCAAAAATGCCATTCGGTCACTTGTATAGTGAACTGACTACTAAGAACTCTGAGGGAAGAATCCAATTACGATAACGTTATGTGCCGCATGAAAGTGTCGCATTTATGGTAAAATATTAATGTATTTCAATTTGGAAAGGCTGCTACAGACCCCCATAAATATCTGTGGCGCTGGGCCCAGCGGGGACGCGTAAATACTTCCACTAAAATTGAATTTTATTATCCGTGAACTAAGATCGTCGTATGTTGAATTTTCTATTACATGTTTTAGTTACGTGGCGTACGAGACTAACAACATTGTTACATAGTTTGTGATGAAAATAGCGTGTTCGTTTATCTCTCTTTAACGTCATTGTTACTCAAATAATAACTCAAAGGAGTACAAAAATACTTATCACTTTACGCTTCTGCCAAACTACAAAGCCGATCGTTGGCAGAAAATTTAAAACTCGCATTCACTGCACCTTAAACTGTTTAATTTAAACCTATTCCTATTTACACTTAACTATGTTGACAAAATTGTTTCAAACATGGTCTCAAACACTTGCAAGGAACTGATTCGATGAACCAAATCCGTGTTTTTAATTTTGTACGTTGTACAAGTTGTAAAATCAAACACAATCCAATTTTATCAGAAAAGCGGAAGTAGTAACTGTCATAAATGAAAAATACGACATAATAGCTGTAACTCTGCAAAAATAAAACTTAAACAACGGCACAGTCTTCTTTCAAAACTCAAATTGCACTCTATAAAAGTGGTATTGAACAGCCAGAAAATCAACACACAAATAGCATTTGGCAACAACATTTAATGCAGTTAACTGGAATTGGTTTTCGAAAGCGTCTGTGAAACTGGACTGGGAAACACTAGATATGCTTTAAGAAGAAGTTGGACGACAGATTTATAGGTTCGAGCGAACAAAATACTGGAACAATTCGGCGATACTCGATCAACCAAACGAGTTGTTTGTAGATCCGAATTCGGTCATTTAAATGTTCGACTTGATAAACTGCTAGCCGAAATTGTTTCGAGGAACGAGCCGCGTTGGGGGCGCGGAAACATGGCCAGAGGGTCCTGCAGAACTCTTTTAGATTAAACTGCTTTTATTCGTTTCTATTTAAGAAAAGTATACAGCCTACCTACCTACATATTCAGTATTTTTTTTTACTTAAATAAGCGAATTCGACTTTTTGTATTGTATGTAACAAAGACTCTTGCTTACTTACGTAATACAAAGCCTGTTTATCACAAGTCTCTCGTTTGCGCCGTGGAGTTGGGTAAAAATACAAACACACAATCAATAGGACTTCCTCTTTTTTTTAAAGTCTCCAGTAAAAAAAATAGGGATGTATAAATATTATTCCAATGTTTCTTCTATACCTTTCAAAAATGCATTAAAATCTTACATTGAGTCCAGCTTAGTTCACACGTACATACAGAAGTCAACCTTTACTTAGCTCATAAGTAGGTATTCTCATTTGTGACTGACTGATCATCAACGCCTAGTCTAACTACTACCTAATTGAAATTTGGACCGAAGATTCCTCTAGTGTAAAGGCGCTTTAAGAAAATATTTTGAAAATTTCCACGGGATATGGAATTCTGAAACAGGAGCAAAATCGCGGAAGCAAACTTCTTCAGATTACAAATACAAATCATGACAGACAGAAGTTATATTAAAAAAATCAACCTTTGTACTACCAATAACCATTGAAATATATCGACAGAACCCAAATAAAGTATTACCTAAGAAACCGTGACCGCGCGCGTAAACCACCGGAACAACAGCTCCCTGTGTCGTTTAAATTGAATTGAAAAATGATTTACGCCAACAATCTCTGGCGATACTCGTTTCTTACACACTTGGCTGCTCTAAGCGCAAATTTCGTTAAGTGCGTCTTCGAAAATTGATCGATCTGGTTTTAAAATGAGATTTCTTACACGGGAATCTTGGCGTAAGTAAATTCTATGACATAAAAGATTGTTTGCGTGTTTTGCTTTATTCGAAAACACTTTAGTGGCGTTGATATCATGAGAATGGTGTGGAAGTGTAAATCCTTACTACTCCGCGACCACACATGCAAGGCAGCTACGTCTATATGACACATGTACACATTATATTTACATGCAAACCCATTCTTCCTCCACTGCCATATAAATCGATATAATATCACACAAGACGCTAACGGACTTGAAACTCTCTACGAATTCATTCTTAAAGCTACTTGAGTTACAGCCAACTAATAGGTATGATTCCTAGGCCAACGCAGAACTTAGCCAATATGACATCTACGTCATTCGATAGAACTCAGCGATAGACAAATAAAACTATTTACAGTAATAAGGTTCCATGGTGGCCCAGAAATCAAATTGACTGACTGTACGTTATGGCATTAAAATTGATAAAACTGTACTGCATAATTTATTGATGTAGGGGTAGGTATTTACTGTTTAAAAGGTACTTTTTCAAACCATTATTATTACCATTTATTTTTGCGTTTAAAAAGCAATCGTAGGTATCCATTTCCGCAAATTAAAATAAAAAATACTCGTCTTTAGCACAGCGAGATTCGAATTCTTCTTGTTCAATCAATTAGGCTTGCTCTCTAAAACAAGGATCAATTTATCGTATTTTTAATGATGGACATTAAGGATCTTCGGCAGTTCATTACCTTAATTGAAAGAAAAACAGTAGCTACCCAAATAACGGAATGGCATCTTAATTCTCGTATTTATCAAGAAATTATTGAGTAATTTTTCTTAGTTTCTCTCACTGATAATTATATGACCCTCTGCAGATCAGAGAGAGTCAGAGATTCTTTCACATGCCACTGATAGGTATCCTACTAATATAAATGCGAAAGTTTGTGAGTATGTAGGTATGTATGTAGGTATGAATGGACGCTTATTGAGGCCGGAAGATTTTCAAGTTGGACTGATGACATGAAGGTCGAGGGAGTCCATTGGTCGAGGGCCGCGCATGGCCGGTCTTTATGTTTAGCAGTGGACGACTTTTGGTTAATGATGATGATGATGATGATGATGATTACATTGTCATGTAATCTACATGCCTGCCTACTGTATACCAAATATCAAGTCAATCCCAATCCGTCAAACAAAATAACAAACAAACATAAAATTATAAGTTGAATAAAAGCTTGCAAATGCAAAAAACAAGATGCCACCTTGCCACTTACGAAAACAAGTGTGAGCCAACTTTTTACGGGACAAAAAAATAGGACACAATGAACAAGATTAATAACGGCCATGAATTAGTCACGGGAAATTGCAGTTTCTTGTTTGGTAAATTCCTCGAGAGCGGTATGCCGGGGCAAAATAAAAATTGCCCAGCTTACTTATTAAGATGAAGCGACAGAATTAACTAGCCATACACTCTATCTACTAATCTTCATTGTGTCTTGAATTCATTGCATGAATTTAATAACAATGCTATTATACCCACGTATCTTAAGATAAAACTTTGAGAGACCAAATATTCTATGGAGCATTATTTGATACTTCTGTGGGTGATGGAGCTATACCTATAACTTTTAAATTACTAAGCATTATTTTACTGTATCAACATTTAAATTTATTAAAAACACAAGAGTATATTCCATCTTCCGTTTTCTATCCCGGATTCTATGCTCAAAGGCGGTGAGTCGTTTTGTTTAGAGAATTCCTGCTCCATCTTCGCTATCGAAGGCTTTAATTTATGTCTCCTTGGGCCTTTCAACCTTACGGACACAGTTCTTATGATTGAAATCTATATTTTAACTTTCAGCCGATAAATTATTATTGTATTGAATAGAAATTTTACCATTTCTCGATTTCATTTTGATGCAGTTCAATATAAGAAACTATTATTATGTTTCAATTACACGATGAACAAATTCATATTACTATAATTCAAAACTATGGAGCACTTAAAAATTGTTAGATCAATTTAATAGTAGAATATTTGAACGCTTTCGGGTATTTATTTATTACGTTTCGGTCGCAAAAAGCCGCTTTACGTTGCCTTTTTTATTCATATTTTTTAAGCAGAAACATTAGAGGCCAGCGGGGACAGAACGCGTTAGCGCTTCCCAAGCTTGCATAATTAATATTCGCCGGTCAAAATAAGCAATTTGGACACAGACACTGCTTTGTGGTGTCGTTAACTTTTAATGTGTGCCGCATTTACCGTATACTCTCAACTTCTAATTAAACCCTTTGTCTTTTACGCTTTAATAATATATGCTAAGTAATATTTGCTTTTCTGGTTACGGCGTACAGTGCAATAATAAACCAGGACTACTTTTAATACTAAAAGGCATACATAATTACATACCGCCTCTGCGGTTCGCCGTGTAATAATAACTCTTTAATTTCAAAACGAAAAATGTTTTCAAATCTTTCAATAAACAGTTTCGCGTGTTACAAAGAAACAAACGATTCGTTGATCTGAATGTTTGTTTTGATGTTATTTTTTATTATATTTCTATTTTTAAACTGAAAGTGTAGCTAGTAGGTAAATACTCTTTCTTACTATTTATGGATTTGATACTTTTTGAAGAGAAAACTTCTATAGCGGCGCTGAGCGCTTTTTGGGATGGGTAAAAATGATAATTTCGCGACAGACGTAAGACGGAGGAAGAGTTTAAGTACCAAGATATCAGGATCCTCTAAGAGCTTATTTTGAAATACGAATGAATCGCGTTCGATTTTTGAAGTTTTTTTTTTGTTGAGTCGTGGAGCAAAAGTAACTAAGCTGCTGTTTTCACTTCTTCTGCCGGCACTCCCGCAGTGGTACCCGCGCTTTTTACTAGAATACGAGTGTAAGGAGCCCAAACAACCGCTTCTTTACGTATTTTAATACCTGGAGACTAGTTATCTGCTTAGCGACTAACAATTATGGTCTTCGTCGAGGTAGGCCTACTACAGTCGCCCAAATAAGTGGTCTACCACTTTTCATCCAATTTCCTATCAAATGAAAATGTCGCTAAAGTCGAACTTTCAAGTTGACAGCCTGTCTTATCGACGTTATAATATTGTGACGTGCAAAGGAATTTTAACCTTAGGGTGGTAGACCACATATTTGGCTGATGGTACCTAAGAGGCGAGGTCATTAAGAAACACGGTGAGGCACTTGTCTTAGTATGTGTTCTATACAAGTGTATTTACCCGCTGCTGTCTAATACCCAATGTACAAGTTTGCTTGTTTATTTATTTATTTATTTACGTTAATTTTATTAAAGGAACATCGCGGCTTTGCCTGCCATACTGTTTAGTTCCAGGCGTATGTTAATAGAGTGCAATAAGAAACAGGCTCCTGCGTTTGACAACGCGTCGTTTCAAGATAAGTACACCTACTACTCGTAAACTCGTAACCTACTTTTATGAGCAATTTTATTCGAACAATTTTATGCTCTGCGACAGTTTAGCTGTATCAAAGAATGTACACGTGTGTCTAGAACCTTGATAATATCTACTCAAATTAATTCGCGTGATATCCATGATTTTCAATAGGTAGTACTAAGAATGATGTCCAAAAAGACAACGAGAATGGTACGGACAAAACAGTAGAATCGTTCTCCAATTGCAACGTTTTAGAACGTTTTCGCAGTAATTATCATAAGGGTTTTCTTTGCGAGGGCATTGCGATATCACTATAAGTTGGATACAATACAATACAAATACTCTTTACAAATGCTCTTTTTGGATCATGATTTCTTCTATGCTGGTCTGAGAGTACCTAAAGATTTTTTTTTTTAATGTAAGTACAGTTTCTTCTCTTCCCGCGCAGATGGTAAAAGCCCATCGAGGGAATGGGCGAAAATCATAGAAATCATACTATAGGCGATGCGGCTAGCAGCCACTATTTTCATTCCACTTTCCACCAATACGCACCCACGTCTTGCTAAACGTGGCCTGTAGGTCTTGTTACCATAGGCTCTGTCTATCCCGCAAGCGATAAAGACGTGATTTGTGTATGTATGTATGTTGGTTTGATTGAATCGATGAAACGGCACCGCGGGCGTGGTTTTTGTACAAAAGCAACAGCAGCCTCGAAAAAAAATCAATTTCGCTAATCGATCAAACAAATGAGTACAATAAACCTTCATGTAGCGTTCGACTCGAGTGTGACCGTATTAATCGTTAACACCGCGTCGTATATCACCATTTTCTTCGCGTTCACTACTTTTGTGATGGCCGATTGCACGGTAATTATTCAATTTCATCATTTATCAGTTACCGAGCGTCAGCAAGTTGACACGGACGCTACTGTTCCATTTGCATCGAATCCCCTTATTACTTTTTACCTGGTGTCGCGATCATTACTCATTCTATTGTACCGCCGCTGGCTTTGTCTGAAACCCTTGTAATCAACAATGTCATTACTAATGTTGGGTTGACAGAAATTTGTTTATTAATTATTGTCTTTGACTTCGCCGTGGTTTGAATGGGCTGTGGTTTATAGGTATGAGCACGCAATGAATAAACATTGGAACGCGTATTTGATCGTGTTTACTTCATATAACAAATTGTGGCTCTCAATGCTTTTATAATAATGAGGTTGGATTTTTTGAGAAGCTTTTTCCTGCTTTTTTTAAACATTTTGTTGCCACATTGAAAACCGGTAATATTAAAACTTTAGTATTTAATTTCAGAGTGTTTCGTGTATGTTTTTATATAATATTTAATTTAATAAATAAATACAATTTTTATTATTTACATGGGGGTTCTTTACTTATAGTGAAATAATTTAATATGCGAACATTGTAGACGATTAATTTTGTGAAAAGTTTTATATCAAACGGATCTCCGACCGACAACGGAGAAATTAAAATTCATTAAAAAAGTTTCAACGGTTTTTGGTCAGAACCCTTTTTCCAGAGCACAATGAAAGGTAGCAAACGGGCAAAGTTTAAATCGGTCGGATTTCCCTAAAGCAAATGTATGTGCCTAGTAATGCAGTTATTTCCCGAAATTATTTACAGTTCCTAATTATCAAAATGGCATCTAAGTTTCTCCTTTTTGGCAAATCTGTCGTTGTATAATTGTATTCGCTTCGCATTAGTAGTTGGTTCTGTTTCGGAAGGCTATTCGTATTAGTCTAGATCCTTTTCATATTAGGGGTTCATTTCATTTTTCATTTTCATTTTAACCTTTAACTCTGTAGGTATTAGTAACACCTTAAGTACCCCTGAAAGCCGAGGACGAAAGCCTCTGTATAATTGATATTATACTGAAACCAACGACTTTCCAGGAAAATTATCTTTACCTAACCGATGTCAAACATTTCACGGAGTGTAGGTGTTTAGTTTTAACGGAAAAAAAAACATGCGAAACTATCGTTCTGTCAAACATTGCTTGTGGACAAACAGTTTCATGCGACACAATGGAATTTTTTTTAGGTGATACATTTGCTACTCAAAAACTCGACCTATCTTAAGCTTGGTCATTAACCAACTCAAACACGTGTAAATGTCTTAAATGCGGCGTTCTTTGTACGTCTTTTTTGTGTAGCGCCCAGCACTGAACTTTTTGTCTGTATTTAATTTCCTTTATGAGCTCACAATTGCCTTCATAATGGTATCGTACCTTTCATTAAGACCCATTCGAGCCCGTGAATGGTTGGTCTCGACTCATAATGGGTCGAAACGCTAGCCGTAGTAATCCTAATCCTTTGTCTAACCATTACTGTTGGGTACGTATATACCCAGCCATTTGCCATTTTTTGCTAGTACTAACTAAAAGCTTTTTAAAGTTTTACTTCTGGAAGCTCTTTATGAGATTATGTTTCACGTTGTTTTCGCCCAGGGACTTGAACGAGTTACGTACACATATTTTATTAGTGCGCGCAGAATCTTTATGTGCAAATTCGGAATAGTTTTTCAGTGATATCGGGTTTGGTAGTCTTCAATCCGAGTAAGTTGTTATTAGTTTGGAACCGCTCTGTAGATTTATCTTTCTCTATGACCTATTTGTTTTATGTTTTCGTAATGCCAAATAAGTTCAGTTTCCATTTCTTGAGGCTAGCGAGCGTTATTCATGCCTTCGGAAAGGAAATAGCAAATTAACTTAATTTAATTTTAGATTAATTTAATTTTAATATGCGCCTACCCGGCATCAAACACTGGACCCGGAGCGCCTCAGTCAGGTTCGCTTACACGTAACAGTCTGTGGAAACTTTATCACTGTATGTAGCTTTACAGGAAAATTTGAAATCCAATCTGGCATCCGTTAACTAGAAATTCGGTGAACCTCAAACACAAACAGAGGGTAGGCTTTTGCAACAAGCGTCAATCGGACATCAGCTACTGATATGAAAGGAGAGTTCAAATTATTAACAGCTGAATTTCACTGGTAACTCCTAGGTTTTGTAGGTAGGTCTTACTATACATAATATTGTAACGGCTTTCCCCAAGAAGCAATGCGATTTCACTGCAAAGTCGGTATACTAAAATAGTTATTTGTCTCACAAGGGAGCAAAATGATGTACTTACGGCAAGGGCGCTACATTGAATCCAGAATGTAGCGAGGGATTCTAAAGTAGAATCCAGAGCGTAATGAAGGATTCAAGTGTTAACGCCCAAGATGAAAATTAAAAAACTTGAAAAAAGAATTCTAAATATAATTAAAGAGCTACCAGCATAGAAAGTAGCGTGGTTTTATAATTATCAACTTCAAAAAAATTGCCTTTGCAAACAAAACCTTGGAAAAGCCTTGAACAGAAAAGTTGCACTTTGATCCCTCTCGACAGGGAGCAAAGCTTACTTTTCTGAATGCGATGTGTGAAAAAGATTTTTTTTCGATTCATCATTATTCTGCGGTGTTGGGACATTGAGCAAAGTCTGGATCATTAGCACTACCATCATCTTGCTCAATAGTCGCGCCATGCCGTGCTTGCGCTGCTGTTGCTCTTCATCTGGGCTCTCTAGGCTGGCGACGCAACTGCAATCTTTTGGTTGATCGTGGGTGGTGCTGTTCACTTACCATCAGGTGACCCCCTGACTCGTTTGGCAATTTACATACATACATCCAGTCACGCTTCTTTCCCATAGGGATAGGCAGAGACTACTTTGTTCCACTTGCTACGATTCTAACATACCTCTTTCGCTTCATCTACATTAATCAATCTCTTCATACATGCTCGTCGGTTTCGGGTACTCGTGACCTGCCCTTTTTTCAAAACGTCTCCTATTTGGTCCAGGAACGTCCGGCTTTCCCCTCCAAACGCAACCATTCACACTCCCCATATAGATCTGTTAAGTTAGTCTACTTTCATCCATCCTCTCTACGAATTTGCCAATTTGTTCCAAAAAAATGTTCTATCTTTTATTAATTAGGTACTTTTAGAAACCACTATCGATGTTAACACTGCATAATATTATTCGTAAAAGTTACCCTTAGTAGGTAAAGATTTTATTACAGAATAGATTAAGTCCGGAAGGCTCCCCGTCGTTAAAATACTTAACACATTTATGTGAAATGGTTCTTTCATAATAAAAATAATGATTCTCTTGATGACTTCCACTTAAGAAAGCAATTAGCACTAATGTTTGCACTCGAACTTTACTCGAAAAACAACTGATTTCTTATCGTTCTTATTAATGGTGGCTTTTTTCCACTAAAAACTTAACATATTTACCAAGTTATTTGTTTCTTGCGGTAAAAGTTGGGTAAACTAGGTAGACACTTCGAAGCCACATAATAATAAAACATGAAAATGATTCTTACCTCAGATTATTCAACGATATTCACATCAAACTTCTTAAAGAATTGCCTCATAATAGGTACCTATAATGATAGATCTCAACTTTTTGTTAACGACTTACGACGACTTTTTGTTAAAGGTTTTACGCCTAGGTAATTGGGTTTTACTTTTCATTGTACCGTATAAGGTACAAAATACCTGGCAAGAAATTACCACTGTCAAATATTTTTGCATTCTTTTTTGTTTGCAAAACGCTGATAACGGGGTTTGCCTAAATTTTGCACTACGTGCATTTTATTCTGGCATTTGTCGAGGGGGTGAGGCATATTTATAAGTACAACACACATTTGAAAATTTTATTTGTTCTGCAATCTCATGCCGAATGTCACAAACGCAAACGTCATGATATATTGTGAAACAGTACACAACGTGTTCATCAGCTATCATAGTTTTAACAGAAAGGAAAACCGGTTACCATCTTCTTTCATGAGTGATTTCTGCTTTCTACATACTTTTACATCTATAAATCGACCGCTTAACTGAGTCCTTGGCCACGCGGCACAGGGGCGCAAGGTAGGACGACAAAGGGAACCGAGAGCGGTGTGTGCGGGTAATAGTGCGCCTGCCGCCCGCAACTCTCTCGGCTCCCTTTGTCATCCTACCCTGCGCCCCTGTACCCGCGCGGGCGAAGACTTAGTTAAGCGGTCGGTCTATAGATGTCAACTTATTTATATATCTACGAAAGTCTGTATACATAGCTACCTACCAAAAACAAATTACATTAGCATGTTTTCATTTGTCGAGTAAAGAACTCTACCGCACGGCACACTTACATAAAAATATCTACTAAGGAGGTAAACTTTTCTAAAGGACGTCGCGGAGTGGCAAAGTCGAGACGTAACGCTTTCAGACGTTCTCGAAGAAGCGGCAAAGATGAATGGCTTTCAATATGAAATTGAATTCCGCGGTCCATTGCTTTTCAATTTGTTGGAGGGAGCGTTCGTCGTTTACCCCAATGCTTTACCCTTGGAGGTGCTACGTTACACAATACCCGGCTCACTCTCTAAACATGACACCGGAAAACTGGTGCCGGAGTTTCGACGTAGCTTGTGTTACCTGCGCCTTCAGATTTGTATTCAGGACACGGTATGTAAAGGCGATGTCCAAAACAGTGTTCATGACGTCCGCTGAACAGCCTGTATACGGTTAAAAAAATGTCGTGAACGGATTTACGATCAGGATTACAACGAGGCTTCTGAAATTCCAGTTTAATAAAGATGTGATCTTTCTGGTTGTACTGAAGTGGATCAACTTTTCACGCCCTTAAATTCAGACCGCAAATAAATTACAATACAATACAATACAATAACTCTTTATTGAACACCACATATAACAATCAAAACAGAAAAAAATTGGTTGCCTGTAAAGTCGGTATACGGGCGAAAGTTTTACGTGACAACGACTTTGAGTGGTAAAATAATTTTAATGTGAATATTCATTCGTATAGTAGGAAGAAGGACGTGTAAACTTGTATGCAGGCGCCTAAGCGAAATAGAAGCGCAAGACATGAACCGGTGTGTATGCCTATCTCTCTCACTCTCTCTCTCTCGCTCTGTCTCTCTCGCTCTTAGGCGGGCTAACTGTGCTCGAGTGGAAGGGACGCGTGCCTTTCACTTTTTATGTCTGTCTCTCTCGCTCTTAGGCGGGCTAACCATGCCCGCGTGCCTCTCACTCGCTCTCATTGTGAGCGCATAACGTGAGCGGAGCGTAACGCAGTTTCTTGAAGTGTCACCCGGCAAACCAATTTATAAGACGTTGTCACGTCAAAAAGGTATACAGAAGTAATATGGTAAACAATAGGCGGCCTACCGCCGCAGCTCGGCGGCGGGGTGGGTATAGGTACCTACCAGTACTTAATTTGAACATTTTAGTGGGTGCCGTTCAATCGTCATACAAACTTTTAGCATAATTTCATTTCACTACGCTCAAAAGTCATAATAATCATTTAGCATAACAACGGATTTCAGATTTTTACCGAGCATAAGCTTTAAATAATATAACATTCATTAGTCATAACAACAATTGCAATAATGCTTATATTTAATAATTTCATTTTAATATTCAGTTATTCAATATAATGATTAAAATCCATAACAACATTTAGAATAATGATAAGAGGGTATAACATCATGCAACATAATTATATTTAATGAGTAAGCTAGTATTTTTTGTCGCATATTTATACTTGGCTGGTGCCAAATGCAAAAAAACATTTGATTTATAAGTATGAAGACGGTTCGGAGCAGAAGCTAGTCGGATAGGTTAGGTTCAGAAGGCTAAGGCGGGAGCGAAGCGTAGCGTAGCTTCCGCCTTAGCCTTCGATGTTAGGTATTTTTTTTTATAGCAGCCCGAATAATATTGCTGTTGCAGTTTTACCAACAAAAACGAACTGCTATATTCAATAATTATATTAGTATTGCTGTTGGATTTTTGCCAGGCGTTTATACTTACTTTTCGATCATTATCCTCGATGTTAGTATAAGTATAAACATTGTTTATTATGAACTTTGACTATTATGCTGCATGATTATTATGCAGTACCTTAATTATGCATAAGACAATTATACAAATTGATATTATGATTTGAGAAATTCGGCATTTTGTTTGTAAGCATATTGTTTTTATATGATATCAATACTTCGACAAATTGAAATTATGATATTCGTGTTATGAGAAATGAAAATTCGCTAATCGTTGTTATGACGAACATTACACACCCCATTTTAGTACCTTGTAATTTTCAATACTTGTGATACTATTTTTCAATACTTGTGATATTTTCAAACTAAACGACATACCTAGCTGGTTATTGCGACAAAGTCGTAAATAATTCGACTACTTCTTCGGCTGACGATATCTATAACTTCAAATCAAAACACACATACACGATCAAACTTTGTAAAAAAATTAACAAGCCGTCTGCAACTTCAGATATTTTTACAGATAATTGAAATTCATCTCGTTTTAGGCTTGTGACCCGAAGGCGCAATATTTCGTTTTCTATAAAAACACTCCATCAATTGAAGGCTTTGTTGGCGCGTATCCGCAGGGCCTTTACCCGCATGAACCTCGCTTTCGACTCTTCGGGCTTATGGTAAGACTAGAATAATTTCCCAATTGTTGATTTTACCCCGATTCTCATTTATTCTCTGAATCAAAAGGCAATAGATGTTATACGCTGAACTATGGCACTAAGCATTTATTTAGTTACACAATTTATTTAATAAAAGGCAATGGTTTAATTGTGATAATTTGACTTTAAGTTTCTTATAAATTTCTGCAACTAACCAATAGCTAGAACTATTATTAATGCGTGGAACTTTAAATTATTGTATGGGTTTTAAAACTATCGTAATACCCAGACAAGTCTAGTTAATGGCTCGCAAACTTTTATAAATATCCTTTCAAATACAGTTTTATTTTATACATTATGACTTAAAAGAAATCCGGAATAATTTGACAGGTAGTTAGGTTAATTCAACTGAACATAAAGTCTGGATTTTTAACCAAAGTTGACAACCTTTTTCATGCATTGTTAATTTAACATTCGAATTAAAAAAAATATATACTTACAAAGGCATCAAATATCAATTAATTTTGAATCAAAAATTACGGTACCTAAACAATTTTAACTCCAGTGTTCAATATCCCAATCACCTTGTTGAAATATTGCAAAATAATTCTAAGACTATACTAAACTTCTTCTTTGCAATACTTTACCCACAAAACGAAACATCTACACAAGCAAATGTATTCAGCAGCCACGTACAGCATTAGGCCCTTGTTCAACCCAAAACAATTTATACCGAAGTATACGCAACCGTCCCTAATACACCAGTATCTAATATTGAACTAATTTCGGGCGTAAGACCGTTGAGCGTTTCATTATTGAAAATATCTACAGCGTGGAACACCGGGGACCGGCCATAATCGTTGAATCGTATTACCATTACAACTGTCCGCGCTGCCAGCTGCTTCCAACAACTTTATCTCATTATTCTGAGTCCTACGAGGAATAGAAACTGACGCGCTCCGCCGCGACGTGTGTCGGGTATTAATGCATATTAAAAATATAATAAAAAAGGATATTGTAAGACCGCATTCTGGTTCGTTTTAGCTTCATATTTTAGTTTTATTGCTTTATTGAGTATTTAGTTTTCGATTTTTTTTAACGTAAAAATAAATGTAGGAAACGCTCGTGTTGCTGTAAACGACCGTTAAAACACATTTTTAAACACCTGGGGCCTTACCATGACGTCCTAATTCCGACTCAGTTCAAGTTTCAGCTGTCACTTTTAGTATGAATCTGACAGCGAGCGAACCTAAACTGAATCGCATTAAGACGTCATGGTAAGGCCCCAGATCCTCACTTCACTAGTATAAAAATTGATACAAAAAGTCATAAAATCGATGTTTTTGCTTTAACTCAAAAAATAATGATAGACTAGAAAATACAACGTATTTTATTTGAATTGTAAAATACGTTTTTTTAGAAACCCCAGGGTTATTCGCAATAAAAAGCTTGAGAAAAGCTATTATTAATGTCTTTTTCTCTAATCCTCTTATTGAAAGCGGGCTTAAAGTAGAAAAGGCAAGACTAGGAGTTTAATAAAAATTATGTATTGTTTGATTTAGATCCTTTTCTCAGCCATCATTTATTTCATTAAAAAAATGGTGTCAAAACATGACTCCAATCGATTCGATCGATCAATTTGGAGTAGAGGGAACGGGCGAAAATCTTAGGAATCATGTTTATAGGCGATGCGGCTAGCAACCCATCACTATTTTGATTAGCCTTTCCACCTATACGCCCAATCATGCTAAACGTGGCTTTTAGGTCTCTTTACCAGACGTGATTTTATGTATTAATGTATGTATGAAAGTAGATCGGTTCATTGCTTCAAACTACAGAATCCTAGGAACTAATAGCTTTGCTTAGTTTGGGACTGGGTCAATTGGTGTAATTTGTCCCATGATATTATTATTATTAAAGAAAAATCAAAAGTTTTAATTGAAAATAAAATTAATTTGTACAATGAGGGTTTTAAAACAAGGTCTTGCCTGTGGCAGCCTTTGGCGCTCGAACAAAGCGCAGCAAAGCCTTTGCTCGCGGCAATCGGGGGATACAACAGTCGTTTCAAATATGCCACTAAACAATATTATTTTGTTAATTAATCTTGAGCGTTGTCCGATAATTAAAGGGATAGCGTATAAAAATAAACATTTTGAACCAAAACTTAATATTGAATATTTGCCATAACAACTGCACATGGCCCGACACGCTTCAGATCTTACGTTAACCCCTCGTATGTCGGAACTAAAAAAAGTACCGCATTGTAGACTTATCTGTTTTAATATGCACATGTTTTGCTGATCTAAACAAAAATACAAAAATATAGTTTTAAATGTGGCACAGATCTATGTCTTAAGCATTCGAGGGGTTCATGTGCAATATTTTCTGTCACAAGTTACGATAAAATTTGTCAAAAGTATGATTTAATATTTAGGTACTTAAATTTGAAATTAAAGTATTAAGTATAATACTTAGTGCCACAAAATTAGGCCCAGTCCCTATACAAAATTGCCTATATTGCATACATTTGAGGGCCAATTTTCGAAAAAGACTAAACGGTTGACTGAGCTCACATCGTGACATCAACTAACCGATCAGGCCCGTATTTCACCAATCCGACAATTGTCGGTGACAAGTGACAATCGATTAGCAATGCGTGGTCAATATGAAGCCAACCGGCGTAGATTCTGGTCGAGTTTCTAATGTAACCAGAATTGACACTTGTCTTGGTGTCACCTGTCTGTCGCTTTGGTGAAATAAGGGCGGGGTGCATGTCGGGTTACCTCCACGTGTGGCCAAGAGCTGCGGTTCGTTTCTGGATCCATCCGGGGGGAAGAGCAGTGCTTGGTCCGGTGCACCCAGGGCAACGGCTAATGATTTCCTGGCAGTATCTGAGGGATATCAGCTATCAGCTAAGAGCCCGACAGGGGGGAAGGGGGGTCTTTGACCGTGTTACCGTACAACGTTGCCGACATTTTGTCACAAGATATTATTTTATGAAAATTTTACCCTTACATTGGCGAAGTTGTCGTCGCTATAACGACTTGTAATGCCACAAAGAAAAATGAAGAAGAAGAAGAAGAAATAAGGGCAGAATAGTCTCAGCAATGTAGAGAAGAGCATCTTCCTAGACAGTTGTATAGGAAGCGTCGAGGGTCAGACACCAGAAAGAAGAAGAATGCCTAAGGTATTTATTTTTCTGCCTCGCGCGTACCACCTTGCGTTCTAACAGAAACACCAAACACAAGTTACAATGACGTGTCGTATTGTACATTCGACAATATTAAATAATTTATGCGCCTAACCAGAAGGCAGCGTTATTACATTGTTACATGAAAATCTGTAGTGTGAAATTACACGGGGTTAAATGCGCTGTGGAGACGAAGGGGGCTATGTTACCAGATACCATGCTGTATCCGTAGTACAGGATTACTGAAGCCACACCCAAATTGTAAAGATTGTCTGATTTATGCTTATAATTATACGTAGTGTTCCATGACGCAAAAAAGGGATTCAAATCTGATAAATGTTTGTGTTTCGATCTAAGCAGTAAAATGGAACTAATCAAAATTTTTTTTGTTTATTTATCAGTTATCAAATTTACTGCAAAATCGATTTCCTTTAATTTAACGCATTTTTTTAAACATCAAGAAAAACAAACAAGCAAGTGCACCCACTGCCTAACTGCGAACTAAACAGACTAAGCGGCCAAGATAAAATAAATATGTACATAACTCACTTCATTCACATGTAAATATTGCTCTGCTACTCGTATAAATCCTATTAAATCCTAAAACTAAAGCATTGTTCGACAACGATTTTCTAAATCATTGATTTATTCGCTCCTATTTGATACACGTGCAAAGCTTTTCCTTAGTTACCTGACTTTCGACACCTTAAATAATATATTTTATTTGTCGTTTTTTATACAAACAAGTTGGCAACACCGGGAGGGAGAAACAGGCAGGCTGCTTGAAAGTTTAATGTTACGCCCCGTCCGGGCAGTTTCCTAGAAAATCCCCACCAAGCCTTGATTTCGGTTTTATGCCGCTTCTAAACTCGGGTGTTCATTTATTTGAATTAGTTATAATGTTTAGACTCAGGGTTAAGTAAAGGCCGCTTGGGAAACTGACCGAGCCAGCTTCGGCCGGTTGTAAAATGATCGGTGCGTAGGCCGTGTCAAAGTGAAGGGTTTGTTTAGACTGCCAACCGGTAGATACAGTACTATACAGTGGTGTGTAGCTTATCCAATTAATTAAAATATACTTATTTCATGATAATAATTAGTACTAATTAGAGATTGTAGGCGTAAGAGACGTGAAATTTTGTTTGTAAAGTGTAATAAAAAGCATATACTTAAGTTGCTCACGCAGAAATGACAGCAAACGATGCCAAGTTTGTAAACTAGTTGAGGTTCGCACACGCGGTAGTTAAAACCGGCCTCACTTTGCCATTGGGAGAACTCAGTCGCCACTTTTCATTTGGACTGAAGTGAAGAGCAATAAAGTAAAATTATAATAACGGAGTCTGAGCTTGCCAGATACTCTTGCAAGCTTGTAAGACACGATAATCCTTTTACAGCCCAGAAAAACTTCTTAAACCACTATTGCAATGGTACAATGCTGTAAAAACGACATTGCTAATAAATAATTGAATTTTATTAGCTATAACAATTTAAGTAATGTGTTAAATTACAAAATTTTGCGTCGTTCTTGTTTTAGTTGGCAAGTTAGAAATGAAAGAGTACGCGAACTTCCTTGAGTGAAATCTAAAATAAAAGACGTTTACTTGTACCTAACACATTCTGTGTATTTTGAAGAAGTACACCCGTTTAGAGATAAGAGTAGATGCATGAATACTTTAGAACGTAGGTATGCCGCGCATTTTAGTGAAGTATAACGCTTGGCAACTCGAATATTTTGACGCTTGACTAAGACCTGTGACAGAACAAAACTCGTTGCGGCTACTCATTGTTTTTAATTTGGGCAACATTCAAAAATTAGTGTCAATTTTCAATTTAGAACGCTTAAACTGTACTGATATCTAGTATAGTTTAAGTTAAACTTTAAGGTCTGTTTCAATAAGGAAGGTATGGTCGTGACATTTACATTGACAACTCTAGAGGTGAGGCTTCATTGTAACACCCGACATATTCAACGATTATCGATTTTAACCGATTACCTACTTAATTATACATAGTCACCTCTCTACTTTTAATGACCATAGAACGTAACCTAGCAACGTGTCGTAAATAATGACATATATATTGTCATTTTTTACGTGAATATTATGTAAGTGATCGCAAAAATTATCACCGTGATTCTTTTTAGAACGTTATTAATGTATAGTAGGTACCAAGCATTGATTTATTTTTAAGTAATTCAATTTTGTACTTATTTTGCTGTCAAAACTTTTGTGAACGCTAACAGATATATTCTATGGATCTGTCAGCCATACCTTCCTTATTGAAACAGACTTCCTTATTAAAAATTCTAAATGAGTGAATATTGTAAAAACCAATGACCCCAACCCAAACCAAGCAAAGCCTGTGGGTACCAGGAAACGGATAAAATATAAATAGATAAATGCATACTTAACTACAAATAGAAAATAAGAAAAACTAATTAAAAAACCGACGAGTTTTTTAAACCGACGAGCATGTATGAAGAGATTGATGAATGTGGATGAAGCGAAAGAGGTATGTCAGGATCATAGCAAGTGGAACAAAGTAGTCTCTGCCAACCCCTGTGGGAAAGAGGCGTGACGATATGTATGTATGTATGTATGTTATTTAACCGGATCCAAACATTAATAATCATCATACAGATGCCTGTCCCTACTGGGATTCGAACCCGGGACCTCAAACTTTACAGTCATCAGGGTCACTAACCACTAGCCTATCCGGTCGTATAAGCATTCTACCGACTCTACTCCACCCACCAACTTCAAAGTCTTGAGCTTCTTACAATACCTACGCTATGGAATGATCTACTACGACCCGACCGAGAGTATGCGTCAGATCTTAAGTCACATTGTTCGTGCCGGCCGAAGTTTAAGACGAATACCCGCCAAGTTCGGTCTTACTGAGTTTACGGAGATACTATTTTACTTCACCCCACCCGGTTAGTTAGAATAAATGCCTTTTCAGAATTTTGTTAGGTAAAATTATACCGTTATAGGTTTTTTTAGGAAGGCGTTACTTTGCGCAGCCAAAAACAGTTCAAAAATATAATTTTGTTCGATAGTTAATAGCCCGGTTACCCACTCGAACCTCGAAGTCCCCGCTTAAACACTACGGTCGACCAATTCTCGAAATCTGCTCGACAGTGGCAAAAATGTCAGTATTTTGATTACTCGAACCGACAACTCACGTATCAAAGTCGAGTAATGCTCGACATGTTTCGGACTACGTAGTCCTTCCACTTGGAGCGCTCGCCCCGGCGGCAGCGAAACGAACACTCTTGTTGAAAGTACACAGTATCTTATCTGGCACCCATTTGTATTCACCCATTCGAAAACACTTCAACTAGCCGGATGTCAGTGACCTTTGATATACACTGACGAACTAAAATAAAGGGTCACTTTTTATACAAATTTAATATCGAAGACTAAGGATTGGATAAACTGTCACGTTGGTCGGTCAGGATTCAAACGAACTTTATACGTAGCCGAGCTGAGGTCGCCATCTCGACCATCTTCAAGGTACATTAATTGAGATAGAAATAACAGCACACATGTTTCACTTGTACAGCCAGTCTTTATTCAAATAGCGCTTACACAAAGGACTCAGGACGATCACACACTCTAATAGACGAAACGTGGAGAGTTCTGTGCTTGCGCCCACTGACTGGCTTTAGACGTCTGAGCTCTATCGAGTCTCGATCAAGAATGCCTTCTCCTTCTCACCGTCATCAGATGTAGCTCTGTCATTTTACTAACATTGCAGGTAGTTGCAACTGAGCCAAGCACAGACCACCCCCATGCGATACCCGACAACGACCAGTTGTCATCGCTTGACGTTTCATAAAAGCAATAACTAATGAGGGTACATCCAATAAAGTACTTTAACTATCATAAGTTTAGTCATTGTAACGACGCTCCGACACAAAGTTCTTTAAAAAGCGACCAAATATTTTTGCTCGTGAGTATATTTTGGTATTGTGTATGATACGAGTCAACTATTGAAGCTTTCTCTTAGGTTAACCTGGAAAATAAAATTCGATTGATGTTTGTCGTAAGTAACAACTGTTGTACTCATGTGCTTGTCATGAGAAACTTCGTAAGCGTGATCTAGGCCATGCCGTAATAGTTCTTCCTAGTAATTGTAGATGGCGCTATGATTACTACTACAGCTGGCTCAACTAGCTGGATTACGTTGGGACATTTAAAAATCTATTAGGAATAACTAGGTGCAACAAAAGGGCATCAATTAATAAAATGAGCGAGTTTTTTGTGAAATTCGATCAACAGCGGTGGAGCGGTGAAATTAGTAGCCAAATTTATTTAAAAAAAGGTAGCATATCCACATAAAGCGTTGTACTTCGAAAGGAAAAATGTGGGTAATCTAGATCTGTTAATAGTAATCTACTATTATTTAGTTGTTAATGGTTATGTTTGTTTATTTTTATTTCCACAAAATGTTACTGTTGTATTTATAATAGTTATCATCGTGAGTTTCCCCGCTATGCGAGATGTCTCCTTCCTTTTTTTGGACTTGATTTTTGGCGAAACCTTTTAAACCAACAATTTAATAAACATACGACTTGAACATGTTCTATAATCTTCTCGTTAATTAGTAAAACATTCCACGCAAATACAAATTGGATTCCGCTCTATATAGTTTGTAAGTTTTTCTCGAAACCCCACTGATGTTATTAGGAGCAGGAATCCAATTCCATGGTTAAAACCAATTAGGCATCCACCGCCGACCCGAGGTACTGATATAGGATCGTAATATTGCTGAATGCTGACACAACTACGTATCCTATTTGGTTTATACGGCGGGGTAAACTGGTGGCCAGATGAATGGTTCCATTTCGTTCTATAGGTGCGCTGATAAAATCGAGTAAGGGAGTGATCTGTTGATACAGATTGAACTCGAAATTTTCTTTACTAGGGAGCCATTTTACATGCTTATATTCGAAAGTAATAACTGATTGTGTAGCTTCTTTAATATATTTTGAAACAGTACGAGTAGGATAGAAAATTTAATCATGAGTAATTTTAGTTTTGTCGAACAAGAATAAAGTTTGTCATTTGTCACGTTTACATTCAGATGATTGTACTTACCTTTATGTACCTATGTGTTGCATCAATTCAATTTGAAAAGATGAAATTAATGCAATAATTTATTGATGAGCTGTCTTATATTCAGGTAATATCGTCTTGAAGTCGACTTATCCTTTTTTTTACTTTATTTATCAAACGCAATTAATAACTGGGTTTCATTTAACATTAAACCAACCATTTAATGTGTTTCTGATTATAGCCTTAACTTACTTAGTTTATCCCGTAAGGGATAAAATATATAATAATGTATTATTTAGTAATATGTATGTAGGTATAACTCTTTATTGTATCTACATAAAACGCATTAATAAACTAATAATAATAACTAGATCAGAATAAGCACACTAAAAAGGAAACACCTACATCTTAATATGTTAATAAATTCAAATATCCAAAAACATCACTTTACGACGCCATAACAAATTCGATACGAGCCGAACGTCGAATTCAGTGGAGAGATATATAATATCGGATAACTTAATTTATCTGTCGGTGGATATCAAATTTATTGCAGGGACAGTCACCCAGAGGGCCGAGTAAATTAACGTGGAAAAGTGCGCGCGCAAGCCTCGGCGGGCGGCGTACAATTAGTGTCGCAATCAAGATCGCCTACGATAATCCTATATTATACGTATTCCCCGGGTAGGCAACGCCAGGCCGCGTAACATCCGACCCGACACTTTCCGTGTACATATTTTCCTCCAAGTATATTCCGACCTGCAAGTATTCCGGTCTGTTTATCGCCGTTATTATTTTTGGTTATTAAGCCATTTACACATTTTTTCGGCACGCGAGCTCGCTACGCTAGCGCTCAGTTAGATCTGCGGACGGAACGAACCATAACAATGTTGACGTTTCCAAAATTATAATAAGTATAGGAAGGTACACTAGGAGTGTTGTGATGTAGAAAATTTGCACGTAATAAATAAATTAAACCACAAGCTGAAGCAATCATAATGTTCATTAAATTCCTTTCGGTTCTCGCTAGAGCAAATGTGCGCGCGACCTTACGCCGGTTGATTACAGGCGGGTTCTTAATAAAAGCGGGAATATAGAACACGATATTCGTATTTACCCATAATGTAGTCGTAACGATAAACTACGATATTGTGACCCAATGTTCTTTGTAAATGTAATATTATTTCTACCTCGTGTTATCGATACAGGATTAATAGGATCTTGTTATAGGATCTTAATTGAGTTTGTCGTCTGGTAGGCACATTAATTTAGGATCGAGGAAGATAAACTGGCAGGAGGAAGCGTGTTTAAAAATAACATCAGACACTGCGGTTCGACAATGTTCAAGTAGCTTATTATTATGAGGTTCCTAAAACGTTACAAAATGTTATAATTACTTCAATGTTGGTTGCAGATGGTGAGAAATGATTTGTTAAATCTCCCAGTCTAAGGTTTTGTTTGGTAAACAAAATTTTATAGCTTATTTTTAATTTAAAATTTGACCTTACGTATTTTGCTATTGTTTTAGTTACCATTATAATGATAGTGTTCAGTTATAATGAAACTAGGTATTCCAAATAACTAAAATGAAACAGCTGTGATCTATCAGTTTATTAAAATCAGTCAATTGATTATAGACAAGCGATAACACATGCCAATTTTACTATTTTAAACAATCACACTGCAAAATATTAATAATACGCCAAAACAAATTCAAGTCAAGATTTGAAGTATGTACCTAACACTGTAAAGAGCTTTCGTAGCATAGCATGAGATATATCCGAAATCAAAATTCAAACAATTTTCAAACAATGACAATGAATGTGTATTCGAACATGTTGATATTAGCGAAGTTAGCGTATCCCAAGCATAGTTAAAGTGTGTATATACTTATTATAATGAATTTATTATAAGCCGGGTGCCGAGTAACTTCATTTGCATAACAAACAACCTTCCTCGGTGTATGTCGCCATCTTAAATTCAGACAGATAACACCAAGTACATACGGTGCTGACGATTGAAAAATAAATTGCCATAATAAATATCCTAATCCTACTAGTACTAACTATAGTCACACTAGTCCTACTAGTATTACTATAGTCGCACTAGTCCTACCAGTTCTACTAGTGTTATAAAAGCGAAAGTCTGTGAGTGTGTATCGATGCTTGTTACCCTCTCACGCCAAAACGGTCGAAGAGATCTGGCTGAAATTTGGCACAGCGATAGACTAACTAAAGTATAGTTTAGAAAAACACAGGTTGCTTTTAATCCCGGAAAATTGTGTAGCTTCCGCGGGACAGCGATAAACAAATTCTTTGCAGGCGGAGTTTTCGATAACAAGTGAAAATAAATAATAGATTGCCTATGATTCAATGATCACTAAAATATACAACACTATTTTGATGTGAAATCTTAACCTTTAAGTATAATTATCATTAATAGAGATTTTCAGGAATGGCGCATTTTTTTATTTATCTGCAAAATACATTTATATTTTTTGGTAAGAGCGTTCCAAGTATTACTTTTTTGATGATCATTATGCTTTATCTTATAAAATTTAGCAACATAATGTAGGTACAAACAGTACGTTCCATTCACTGGAAAACTAAGGGTACTGACCTTTTTTAATCACACTTCGCCGCTCTCGAAGTCCATGTGTATCCGTTAATTCAGGTAGATAAGTTGAGAGCTTGCAATTTCTTGCCGACACCAGCTTGCTAGTTTCCTCAGATTGTTAATAAAACTTATAATCTAACGTGGGGTAAAAGAACTTCTCTTGGATAAAATGCATAATTTCATGATACGTACCTACCGCAAACTTCTAAGTTACAATCTCGGGTTCTGTCAACTTTTACAGTTTGCTGTATACCTTAAACATCAACCTGTAAACTTTTAGCCATCGCTTGCTTATTAATAATGAGTTGCGATAAAAAAGCACTTTTTTGTGGATCCCAAAAAAGACGCGCATTTTTCCCGGCTACGTGCGTCCCACATTATTGGTTGAAAGGTCAGTCTGTTTATTTTCTTCTTTAGTCGGTAGGTAGAGGCTTCGGCTTATCGCCAGCGGGCAGGCGTGGGTTCATATGAGCCACCTCTCGCCTCTTTTGGGACATAAATCATGGGAAACACACATTTCCTTTCCACATAAACGCTTCAGGCAAAATCTATTTTACGTGATCGTTGCGATGTTTACACTACTTCATTACTAAGTACACACTTCTTATTTACGTATATACGATTGATAAAACTAATCTCTCATTCACACACGCTTGCTTAATGTTTTAATCGTTTGTGTTAATTTGTCACTTTCACATTCGCGTACATCAGACGCTAACAAAACTTGATTTAGCTATAACTGGACTATAAATTTCTATGAATAAAACTGTAAAAAAGAAACTATTACTTTTGGTGGATAAGGTGGTTGTTGGTGAACATTGAGAGATGTAGAGAAGTGAGAAAGAGATGGTTTTGCTTGTACCATCAGCCAAATATGTGGTCTACCACCCTAAGGTTAAAATTCCTTTGCACGTCACAATATATTTTATAACGTCGATAAGACCGGCTGTCAACTTGAAAGTTCGACTTTAGCGACATTTTCATTTGAAGGGAATATGGATGAAAAGTGGTAGATCACTTATTTGGGCGACCGTACACAAAATCATAGATTGAGCTTTATATCGAAATGAAAAATATGGTGTATCCGCTGTGAATTCAGCTGTCAGCCAGAGCCTTTGAATTCAGCTCGGTGAACTGGCATTCGGCACGAAGTTAGATAAAAAATTCAAAGCGGCCAATGGCCCATGGGTAACCGAGGCGATGTTTTTGCTACATACTAGATCAAAGTGAATTCAAAATAATTTGTTGTTTGTGTTTTAAACACATTTTGCACGGGTTGGCTGCGAGGAGTCGATAAAATTCCATGTTCTTTTTGTTTACGTTCAACAAAGTTGCGGAACGCAATTGTTCGTTCGATTGGGTTATCTAAAGTACTGCAAAAGAGATATTCTACGTGCCATGTCCTGCGAGAAGTCAGAAAAATTAAGCTAAAGGAAAATTTCTGAAGATTTACAATAGTCTCCCAGATCCCAGTGTGTCTGGGTAAATGGTGGGAGTACTCCCTAACAAATTGAAAATCAATGAACCGCGGAATTCAATTTCATATTGAAAGTCATCTCTCACGTCGCTTTGCAAGGCGCGGCCTCGGCTCCAGCTCGCCTTTGACTCAGCTTCACACACACAAAGACGTACACCCCAATGCACAATAGACCCCCAAGATGGAAAATACGCATTGAAATAGTCGAGCGAAAATTTTAACGCGTTTAATTCTCACTAATGTAATTTACAAGAGTGTGGGTGAATTTGAAGACATTTTGTAGACACAAACACGAGACCGCTTGTGTTATAGGTATCATTAATATAAAAGTGTGAGTAGAAACATGAAGCTGTTTTATGGTACCTTGCTTTAATCCTTATGAGGAAATCCTGTACCTAATATTAAGCCATAAGAGCGCATCACGTTACGCATTAAAATGTGACAATAGCACCAACATTACTACCCATGTAACATTCCATACTGTTGCCGCGTAAAGAACCCTTCATAAATTGAAATTAATTGATAAAAGTGCGTTTCGAATAAAATAAAACTCATTATGGATTTTATTAAATAAAAAACTGTGAAAATAATGAAACAAAAAAGTTATATTACGTAAATATTTGGACGAATTATTATGATCGTGTTAGCAGAAATTTAATATAATTTTGTCAATAAAATTTTCAACCTAATATTCATACTAGATGACACGCAAAAAACATTCGAATTAAAAATTTACACAGATATTCAGGTCACCTGCAGCACTTGGTTATAAGTTATAAATTACGAACAAATACGCCATAATTAAGTTAACCATTGGTAATAAACGAAAGGCTATTTCATATCCATTAAAAGCATCAAGGACGTTATTTTCTATGCCGATACGTTTTTCCATTAGTCGGAGGAGTAGCTATTAGGAAGGTATGTACCGCTCCGATAAGGTTACATAAGTCATTCCAGCCGTATAATTAAATGTAATACTTCGTCTGCTTTGTATGTTTACAGTGACTTCTCACGCAACGAATTGAAGGGAAGCCGGGAGTATTTTTTGCTTCTTTACAACCCAACATTAAAATAAATTTCTCAACGTCTAACAAGACCTGATAAAAGAAATAGGTTGCCTTGAAAGGGGCTGCTTTACAATTTTAATTGCCAAGCAATGTTTTATCTTTAAGTTTAGTTTTTATAATTATTGACAAATAAGAGAATAAATCAAATTAAGTAGCATACTTTTAGATATTTGCCAGTGTTTGAATGGATAATAATAATTATTTATGTTGCAAAGAAACGGATCACTCATATATCAAAGTCAAATACTGCCCGACATGTTTTGGACTCATTCGTAGTTCTTTTTCCCGGAGCGTAATGCTATAAGGAAGTATGTTAAAAGAAAATTTGGGTATGTCAAAATAACTTTCAAATACTTACTTTTATAATTTTCTTTTTGGTTTCTATTTAGTTAGGTACATAATATTGTAGGTACTTCCTTTTATATGTAGTAGATATTACCTTGTTATTTCATATTTATAAAACGGAATACTTTATAATTTGAAAAGGGTTCCAGGTACCTATGTTATTCTTTTGAAGTGAACAAATTAAAAAAGTTTGTTATTGAGAAAGCTCGCAGTTGGTCCGCGTCGACTCCTGTGAGTTGTGGTTGCTTGCTCAAACTTCCAAAGGCCCAGGGGTACCGAATCACATCGCTCCGTAAAAAGAACCACCTTTAATACCTTGACAAATAAAATGGCGGCGTATATGATCGAGCGCGTTCACAAATCATAGTGACATCTACCTTATTGCAGCTGGTTTCCTGAAAAATGTTAGCCTGTAACTACTTGAAAGAAAATTATGGCCTCTACCTATTCTGAACGCAACCGGGTCTTGTGATGTATGACGTCATTCTTCATTTTGGTTATGACCAACGGTGCCTGATTACCTCGCTGTTCTGTTGTATCATAAAGCCCGATGTCGTGTTCATATGTAAGTACCCTTCATGTGTGAACATGAACATACATAAGGTTATGTATATGTAGGTATAGATAGCAGTTCTCGATTTTTCCCGTGAACTCGAGCGATTCCTCAATTGTTTGTTTAGGATTGGGTAATCGCGTCGCACGTCCTGACGCGCCACTGGCTCTTATTGAATGATCTCGCGTCTTTGCCCTCCCTGAGTATTATGGGATTACCATATTTTCTCATTTATCTGTATTTGATGACTCTGGGGATAAATAGGCTCAGAGAGGGTTAAATCATTTGCTTTGAATAAAACTGTTTGCGTTTAATATGTACCTTCGCGTTCGACCTTCAGGGAAGAGACTGAAAATTATCAATGATAGAGCTACGTAATATCTTTTGAATAGAAAAGAGTTAATTTAGACGTTAAGTTTATTTCTTATATTCGTTTTTTTATTAATAAAAATATTGTGGCGATACGTTTATCAAAGCGCATAGCTCTATAAAAATTTAGGTTGCGAATTTAGAGTTTCATCTTGGTATTTATTGTTATAAATAGGTAATCAAGCGACTTTTGAATAAATCTTTAAAAATTCGAATTTAATATCCATCGACACAAATATTGTGTACCTATCTATCTATCTAATATACCTTTAAACGAGCAATTCTTGTATATAACGCAGGTATTATATATACCTAATTTGAATCTCGGAAACGGCTCCAACGATTTTCAAGAAATTAAGTCTGCATAAAGGTATGCATGTAAGTTTCGGGGGCGATTAAATCCATTAAATCGATCCAGATAGGTTGCATTTTAAGAAAATGTACCAAAAAAATACCGAGCAAGCCTCGGTCATCCAGGTAGGTACTTAACATTTAATCGTACAAAACCCCCAATGTTGGTATAAATCAGACAAGAAATCAAGTTGGGTAAGAAACTAAAATTGTAGAAGTATTCTTATGGGGCAAATTCTAAATTGAGGTACCTCTAGCAGTTTTGTTCAATAATAATATAATATTAATAACTATAAATCTCAATAAATGTAACGTTCAGATTGTAACTACACAATTTCCTGTACCCTTTATACCATTTGAACCGTTTTGTTCTTTTCTACGGCACAATTTACAACCGGCAATGCTTGCTGCAACATAAGCGTATACCGTTTATTATGACTACCTAGTCATAATAAAGATAAACTAAAAACGTTCTTAAGGTAACATACGCCCACGTATTTACTTCCCATTTCACATTTAACAGCATGCCTGTACGTTTACTACTAGTCAACTCCCAGTTGATTCATCGAGCTTCTATTATTAAAGGACACTTTTTCGTGGGTCATGTTGGGAAGCGCTGAGTAGGTACTACTTGAACGCGAGCCGAATTAATCAAATCTTTCAATTTGATAACTGCGTCCTTTTCACACAACTTCAGTCCAAGCAGGACCGCTACAAAAAGTTTCACGATTCCGTAGCCACTAAGGATTATCGAATCGGCACACTGACCCAAGTCCGGCTACACGATTCGTTCTTTTCTGGATAAAGGTCCGCTTTGAAAATTCATGCCGTTTAGATTTAGTAACTTTGGCCAAATGTGCGGACTCCACCATTTCTGTCACTAATTTACGACTTCGCCTTTTTACATTCGCTTCTTATTTTACAGAATTTAAGCTTTATTATTTTAATGTGTAAGTGAATTATATGTACAGTCACCAGCATAAATAAGTGATCACTTTTGTACCTTGTCACTTTAAAATCATGAATCATACGAAATCATGTAACGACTGAAAGCGACAAGGTACAAAAATGATCACTTATTTATGCTGGTGACTGTACGAATTTAACAATTTAACGAATGTAGGAAGCAATTTTTGTGTAAAAATGGCACAAGAACTAACCATTTTTGTCGCAGATTTTTAAACGTTTTTCTTTGCTGTGCTAACAGCGCGAAAATTCCACATTGCTAATTACGAGAGCGTGAAAAAACGAAGATTAATCTATGTACGCTGAGTGGAAAGAAAGAAGCAGCTCATTAGACAATGAATAAAATAGCCGGGGCAGTGGTTGCCGCCGCGGCCACGCGTTGTTTGCCTACCTAGTAGCTAATTGAATTAGAGTCACAGTTCTGTGCAAATTACTCGGGCAGTTTAAATTAACTTGTTAGGGGCGAGCTCGACTTTGGCCCTAAACTTCCCTAATTTTGTGAGCGCAACATCAAACTGTACTTCGCTCATATTACACTGTTTGGTCCCATGTGAATTTTCTACGCTAATTAGTTTCTGTGATGTTTACTTAACCCAGCATGGGCAAGTTGGACGTGACATACCGTACCTAATTCAAACACCCCTGAATTATAAAAGGAATGAAAGTTAAATTATAACAAACGTAACAAAAGCACTAGCTTTCAGTTTAACACGAAATTTCAGATGAAATGAGATTTTAGGCAGGTACAAGTAATAGTGATTTCGTGGAATCGTCGACGTCTGAGGTTTCTAACAAACAATAATTGGAGGTTGTTCGACAGCAGAATGTTCGGTATTTCTGATATATTTATATTAAATTCCATCGCTACAGCGCTATATTTTAAAGAATCAGTTGGTGACTGTTACTGAAATGTAATTTTATTGTGTGTGAATGTATTTTACCTATTTATTTTCATTGATAAGCTGAAGCTGAAAATAAATAACTGAAGCTTAGTTTGGAGTCATGTTTTTTTCTAGTATCCACTTGATCTTTTTATGCCAATAGTTAGTATTAGTTTGTCGATATGTAATAGGTAAATAGTCAATCTGTTTCTATTAGTTAGTTAGAAGCTTTATCTTCGCTGCAATATACTACGACTCTGACTATTTTTTTTTTCTATTCATCCTCTTCTATATATCTATCTAAACTATTTCTTCGTTATTTATTTTGACTTTTTCCGCTTATCCTACCTTGTATTAAACGAGCATTATTTGTATGCATATATGGATATGTGTATATAATATGATAATTATGTATATTTGAGATTTCAAAAATCACTCTAACGCCTTCGATGAAAATTAATTGCACCGTAATGGTTTTTTGAAAGGTACAAAATCCGATCTAGCTTGGTCTTATTTCAGATTTTGCAACCTCGAGCTAAACTCGGTTGCCCAGGTACCGATGCCGATGCTATAAACGCCTATTCTGTTCCAATTTTGTCTTGGACGCAACGTGTAAAATCAATTACGGGCTTATGTTGGCGTCCAGCTCAATGTAGCGGCCTTATGCAAGCCAACCCCGGGATTATGAGCTTAGCGAACGTACTAGTTGTACACCTTGTACATCTCACACTTTTACACGATGACATAGTAATTGAAACCGGTTGCAATACTCTATACAACACAAAACCGGTTGTCTATAAAGTCGGTTTACGGACGATATAGTTTTACGTGATAACGATAAATTTAATGGTCGCTTTTGGGGGTAGGCTAAGTTACGCCATATATCGGCACTTGGTTAAATCGCTTTGTATCTATCAAATCAATCTATGGACCCTTTTAAGTGAAGTAAGAAAAGTGGTTGCGACAGCAAGCAACAGATGTCGCTATTTGCGGCACACACTCTGACGTCAGTAACGTTACGCGTGAGTCATGCTCCTTCGTGAGTACGGCCGGCGTTCATCGATTTATAACACGTTATCACGTCAAAAAACAAATTCAGGTCTCACAAACGAAGTAAGGAGAAATTAACCCTTTGGACAAACAAATTGACGAGCAAGGAACTATCGCCTACACGTAAAAAAATCTACACATTCAGCTTAGATTGTAATAAGTACTAAAAGCCGATTCCAGTTTTGAATTGACTTAAACTTGTCCAATAATTGTTAGACTAACCAATATCACTAAAGCAACCAATGTAATCAATCGAAAACGATCGAAGCTCAAACTTGATAATCTAATTTTTGCCTCTTCGACGTTTATTTACTTTACCAGAGTAAAACATTAAGGCACGCCCGTAAAAATTAGAAGCTACCTCTACAGAGGAATAAATACGCTGTCTTCAAATTCCAAAATACTTCGGCAGGTGTTTGGGTTGGTCTGATTGAATACCTGAAAGAAAGAAAGAAGACATTTATTCTGTTTTGAAAGACAGAAATACAGCATACACACAATTGAACCTACCTCTGTGAATGTTAGACAAATTGTCTACCGGATGCGGACCGCGATTAGAGTCGTAATAAGGGCTATAAAAAATACGGTAGCACATCTGACTTTTTCGACATACCTATACCATACCGTTAACACTTGTCTTATATTTTAGGATTGATTGAGGATCATAATTAGATGTTTATTCAAATCTAGTCAAATGCTTGACTATCGGCTGGCCGATCCGAATGCAGTTATCGTCATTTTCGGCTTGGCTTAATTTCATCTCATATGAATTACCTACATAAAATTTGCTCTCTATTAGAAGCTAGTTATAAAATAAAGCATTATGATGAAAAACCTTAACAGGAGTGTACAACCGAACTAACCAATCCGCCAGCTCAAATATTCCAAAATGTTTTATAGACACCTTACATAGTGTAGTAAGAAATTGAGACGGGGAATAAGAAACTCAACTGGGCATAGAGCATTATGATCAATTGAATTTATTATTATTTCGTACACGTTCAGGGCTTGGCATCTCCTTGGCCAGCGCGTGGGCCGGTATGTCATGTCGCCCTTTCTATCCCTTGGCATGTCTCAACCGGCCAAATAAATGAATAACAACCAGTCAACGAATAATCCGATGAAATATAAAGCAATAAAAATTCTTTCCTTTATTCTGTATGTGAATACTTACACTAACATTCTAGACTAGCTGGTTGTCGGGATTTAGTTCACTTTTAGGACAGTATTTTTGTATGGTGAAACAATGTCTATAATTATTATAAATTTTGCTCTATACGAGTACAAGTTAAAAACCTGTGAAAACTCCAAGAAAATATTTTCTGAGTTTTCCAAGATTACTGTGAACACACAAAGCTATTAAATGCTAAACACCACTGAACTACATAATGTGAATGATTACGAAATAAATGTATTTGTATTTGTATTTGTCAAAGTGTCTGAATAACCCCAGAGTAATTTTTCTACAGAAATAAGTTTAATTTGCAGATGTTTCCTCTTCGTTGTTTTACTGTTAGGTACAGTTATTTATGAACAGATTATAATTATTAGGTAGATACATTGTGTTAAGTCATTATGCACATATTCAAAGTAATACAATTTGTTCAAAACCAGTAGGTAGTATTACTAGTTTCCATTACCTAGTAAATAAGATAACTTCTATACCATTGAGTTAGCGCTACTACCTAAACGAACGCTTTATGACCTGCTAGATTATAATACTAAGGATGGCAGTGATATCCTCAGTCTAAGTAATAAAGCTAAAGCCAGATTAAAGGAGATCTGAATATCTCTTTGGTATTTCAATGTGCAGGAAAGGGACGGAGAACCTATAGCCATATCGAACGAAGTAGTCGATTGATATAGACTTTTTTTTTAAACTCTGATTGCAAATTATGATCCTCGCCGGAGGCACAAGCGGTTGCGATTTAATGTACCTACTTAGATAATAATCATGATTTTAAGACAATGCTGCCAACTTAATATTTGTCTTTCTTTTATTTTACAAAAGACTGGTCATCGATTGACTTTCTCACCTGATGGAAAATGCAAATGAAGCCTAATGATATAATTTTCCCCTCATTCACAAACGGTTATCTTAGCATTCGTATAGAAATACCTACATGAGAAATACACATTTTTCTCTATTTAACAGGTTTGGATCTCTTTATGAATGAGGGTGAAAATGTGGGATACTCGTACACTTATAACAACTGTTTGTTCAGTACCTACTTCTATTAATAACCGCATCATTAAAACCAGCGCATAGATATTCGACTTCCGTCCCGATTTCAATGATACTTCCAGTAAACAAATTCCGATCCATTTTAAAAATAAACCAAACAGGATTCCACCGGAAATTCTAATTTAAGCATATGTTTGTAATTTCACATGCTTTCAATTACCCTCCCGAAACGTTTTTCCAGTAAAAGAAATTCCGATAGCGTTTAATTGAATTTTTTTTCGCTTCGACAGTTATTGATCGTCTACAGACTTTCAATACCTTCCTGTTTTATATCACAAATAGGCTGCTACTTATAAGAGCCATGATAAATCACTTCGGAAGTGAAAGCGGCTTTTTAAACATTCGCTAGTCTATTAATCATACAATGGAGGAGGGCCTATGAACTGGAAAGTTTGAAGCCGAATTTTACCTTATTTTTGGATCTAATCTCAGATATTTATAAAGGGCATGAGTTGCTAGTCATCATTTGGAATAAAAGTTTCACGTTAGCGATGAGTCTTGCTTTATATGAGATTTATCTTCGTGGTGAAAGCGACTTCATGCGCACAATCGAGAAAAAAATGGACTGTAAGTCACTAAGTGTACCAACAAATATTTCTTACTGTTGGATAACTTAGTGTACTTCGCATAGAAGCACGACGAAACGAAGTGGTGACTTATAAAATCTGACCAGGCTCATCTTGGTTGAAATCCATTTCTTGACCAGCTCTTCTTGTATATTAATTACTGATAATAATGTCGAGATTTTCAATAAATAATAATGATTGGTCGATTTTGCTCGTCTCCGCTCCCCACCACTTTTATAAAAGTACCTATCCTACAATCATGGAGCGGAACGCTTATAAACAACAACAACAACAACATGTACTTACTGAAATTGTAGCGAATTCGGAATAAAAAGGCAAATAAAAAAAAAAGCCTCCGTTAGAATTTTATTAATACGTACAAAAGAGACAACAAACAAATTTTACGCTCTAAACAATCTTTGCAGCTCTTTAAAAAACCCACTATTTAATTAATAAGCAATCTCCCAAGAGCAAGATTCATTAAAGATAATGGCTCATCAAATAAACTTGTCTGTCACCAGCTGGAACCACTTCGGATAATTAGAGCTGGTAGAAGCTGTTCTGCAGCCAACGTGATGTTTTGATGGATGAGTGCATTTGTATTATTAGGAAACTCGGAGATAATGCGCACTCCCTTTGATTATTGTGCTTCAGTGGCCCTAAATAACGATTCTCGGGTTTTTAAATTATACCGCGTCTTATCACTAGTTTATCTGCGGTAGATAATTGAGTCGTGTTGTTTAATGTACCGTGGTTTTGTTTTTGATGATTTTTTTCGTAGTTCATACTTTGGTGAATAACAAAGGAGAGGTTTTTTAAAATAAAAATCTAAGACCAAATAAAAAGTACACAGTTCTGAAACGGTAAACTAAGGTTTAAATTAAGTTTCGCCTTTTGCGGCGTGTGCGTAGCTTAATTAATTTGCTTAGTGAATTTTGGTTGCACTTCTAAGTACAGTGCTTGTATCTTACTCTTACGCTCTTACGCATTTGCATAATGTGTAAGAGTGAGGCAGCTAGCAAATTCGATTAACACAGTTGCTGTTACAGTTCCTACACTCTAACAATTAGAAACATAGTTATTTTCCAAGTTTATATTCCAAATATGAATGAAATATCAACCACATAGTGTAGAGAAAATTTTAACCGCAGAAAATGTTTAATGGTTACATTTTCTCCCAAATTAATGAGATGCGTTGCCACAATAACTACTAAGTACTCCGCTAGTTTCACCCGTGTGCTGTAGTAAAACTTCAACATGAGACAATTACCAAACTTTCCGTCGGGAGTGTAAGTCGTTAGAACGTAAAGGTCTACTACCTCTGGTTCAACTCTTACACAGGTGTTTCCAGAGGCAAACTTTACGAGTTTGGTACACTTCTAACCAACTGTGCGGGGAGTGTCACGGGCATACATCACGTTCGGAGGCCGCCAATTTGTCTGTCATTTGCCAAATCCGAACGCGGCTCGAATAACGCCCCGCCACCGTACGTCCGTAAATTCAGCATGTTTAGTGTCACGTGAGGGTGTATGCGTATTCCGTGTCGGGTACGTACCGGGTAATCCCAGGCATAATAAAAAGAATAAACTTTTCCGCAATTTCGGTGGCAATTTTTTATACATTGTCAATAGCGACGTGCTTTATTTACATAGTATGTACTGGGACGTTTTGTGAAATGACTGAATATTTGATTGGCGTAAATATTGTAACACTTGAACAGTTTTATTGTAACTATCGAAACAGTTTTATGTTTTAAAACACATTTGAACGCTAAAAGAGACGCTAAAAATAATTAATTTAAAAAGACACAAGATCAGTCGTATGGATTCATTTAATTGTCTTCAGCATGCTAAAGTTAGTAAATAATTAGCTTTGATTAATTATTTTTGCAAATTAATAGGTTAATCAAGTTGTTAATAATCCAGCTCGCTATGCTCGTCTAGGCCAAGTTGAGATTTTATGAAACACATCCTACTAATTTATAAATGCGAAAGTTTGTGACGATGTGACGATGTGAGTGAGTGAGTGTGTATGTTTGTTCCTTCTTCACGCTAAAACGACTGGACGGATTTGGATAATATTTGAAACGAAGATAGCTGGTATCCTAGATTAAAACATAGGCTACTTTTTATCCCGGAAAATTGCATAGTTCCCGGGGGATAGCCATAAACATGTCAATGGCTAATTCTACGCAGACGAAGTCGCGGACAGAAGGTAGTTTTAGATATACTAGCTGTTGCCTGCCTCATGAATTCGCTTATCACTATCACAAGGGAACTTGTGCAATTTTCCGGGGCATATGGTATCCAATGTTAATTCAAGTTATGACCTATGTAATAGGCATGTAAGCTGCAACTAAATTTTATGGCGCCGTCTCTGTTTATTACTCCGAAAGAGCCAGAGACGGCATCATCGATATCTGATACTTAAAATATATCAGGATCTTAACAGGAAGTTTTGAAACAGGCCCTTAGAGTGGTATAGGTGAAAAACTTAAGTAAATGATCTGTTGTACTAGTAGCGTACAGAACTTGGCCCCGTTTCTCGAAGCTTATTAGACTAATAATGACGGGAGTTTGTAATTGTGTCGTACAGACACATCATTCAAACAGATGACGCTTAGCGACAAATATTCTCATAGTAACAAGGTAACGTGACAGTTGGTAACGGATAGAAAAATTTGGAGGCTTACTCACCTGCTATGGGTGGTGTAGGGGTATAGCACGCGTCACGGAATGACGAGGACCCGGGTTCGATTCCCGGCCATAGCTTTACTTTTCGGATTTTTCTATGTGTTCTAATTTTCAGTGTCGTTTAGAAATTAGACTAATAATATTAGTGTTTTGTTTCATTCTTTCGTTTAATTTACGAGACAAAACACTAATATCTTCTATAATCTAATAAGCTTCGAAAAACGGGGCCCTGATATGGGACTCAAGTCACTTTTCTAATTTAGTAGGTACGTCAATTTGTACCTATAAGTCACTCTCTATCGTGCTCAAGGTACTGAGTCTGCGTTGTTTAAATTTCGAGGACTGTATGTAAAACATTCAAGGTAGGTATCATGTTTGTTATGTAAATGAACGCACCTGGCACGCATAATCGTTTCAACTTAAACCTTGTCTTCACGTTACAGGAAAAAATATTCGAGCTCCTAAGAATTGAGTGGATATTATAAAAATCGTTCCGACCGAGTTTTTGAAGTACGCATACCAAATGGGTAACAAATTTATAAACTTCACTAATTAGGCGGGTGTTGGCCCGAGTTTCATGTTTTCCTCTGAAACATCGTAAAGTTCTTGGAACTTCCTAATTTGAAACGGCCATGAACATTTTGTATGGACGTCAACGGAACAGCCGTGTTCCGTTAACAGCTGTTTACGCCGATAAACTTAATTGAATAATAGCTGTCATGTTCTTGAGCGCACGTCCATACCGTACCTAATGGTTGTTCGCCGTAATTAATATTTGTTCAAAGGTTACTCACAGTTCAACAGAAATATTGGATAATTGATGGCGACTTCAAACTACTTGTACCTAGAATCAGCCCATCCCTACATTCAGTTTTGTAAATTTGTGAATATTTTGACTGCGCAACCAAAAGACCTAACGAACATTCCATTTCTTTCCAGAGATTCTTATTAAATTTATGTTCTATTTTTTGTTTAGTGTTTTTTCTCTAAGGTAAAACAGTTAATATTAATTAACTTGGAATAAAGCAGTGTCCATTAGTTATTAATTTGCCGTCTACAAAAAGACACGCAAGCCCGTCAGTGGCCGCACCTACGTGTTAAAATAGTGGACAGCGAGTTCACTTTGTTTCATATTTATTCAATTTGGTTTCTGCCCGCAATTCCATCTGCACAATTTTCTTAGTCATTATTATTATTATTATTTTTTATGTGAATAGGAAGGCAAACAAGCAAGTGGGTCACCTGATGGTAAGCGATCACCACTGCCCATAGACACCCGCAACCCCGGAGGGATTGCAGATGCGTTGCCAACCTAGAGGGCTAGATGAAATGCCTCTTGTGCCCGTAATTTCCCCGGCTGCGGCTGCTTGCGTAATAAAGAGTTAATCTACACGAAATACCACTGAAGTATTAAATAGACAGTGAGGTCTCAGAATGTGACAAAAGGCCAGCGCAACTGTTAATAATACTTAGTCTTAAACATCATACATAGTCTGGCAACAATAATATATGGCTATCAATCTCCAGCGGAAACTGCAATTTTCGGGGATAATGTAAGTCTGTATAGCTTAGAAACTTACGTATTCATTTCGTATAGATAACAGACAAAGCGGATCTTTGTGATTTAAAGACCATAGGGGCCTTACCATGACGTCTTAGTGCGATTCAGTTTAGATTCGCTCGCTGTCAGATTCAATACTAAAAGTGACAGCTAAAACTTGAACTGAGTCGGAATTAGGACGTCATGGTAAGGCCCCAGGTCAAACCTCTGGCTAACACAGCTTTGTTGGTGGAGTTGAGGATTCAGCAAGAATTATGCGAGTAGGCATTTTAAACTAAAATTAGGTACATTTCGTAACAAGTTTCTCTGTAGTCCAGTTTCAAATTTCGGAATTTCAGACAACTTGCATACTTTAGTGAATATTCGAGCCAGCCCAGAATTTCGTGTGTGTTCTGTGTCAGTGTCTTCTAGTAAGGGAGACAGAAATAATTAACATTTGTTACATAGATCCCAAAAGTAACGACTTAATACCGCATTCAAAGATCTTGTTTACTATGAAGATGAAATTTCCGTGAGACTATTTTTTTTTTACAAAAAATAGGCTTAAGTACGTTTGACTTCAATCTCGCTTGATGGAAGGCGAAGATGAGGCCCAAGATGGTACACATTTGCCTAGAAGGTGTCATAATTACACAAACAGATAACTCACGTATAAAAGGCTTGTGTTCGTTTCGCTGTAGCCTGGGCGAGCGCTCCAACGGTACGGTATGGATTATACGGTCAATATTATCGTGTGATCCGCGCATATCGTGGTCCATATCACTAAATATTGATACGTATCGCAGCGAATACGACAGTTTTGAAATCCGCGATCCAATTTTGATATACCAGTATCACCATGATTCTTCTTCTTCTTCTTCTCTGTCGCTTCCTCATGACTGAGGGTCGTGACCATGCGAGGTCGTTGCGCGGCGCACCAGCTCTCTCCAGGCAGCATGGTTCTCGGCCATCCGGATGGAGGTCTGCAAGTTGCATTTGCATCAGTCCATCGGGTTGGAGATCTTCCACGACTCCTCTTTCCTTCCACGTGACCAGCTACAATGAGTTTCTCCAGGTTGTCAGGTTCACGTCTGGCCACGTGTCCGAAGTATTGAAGAAGTCGTTGCATACAGGTAGTGGAGAGGTGGTGCTTGATTTTTAATTCAGCAAGGATTGACGCATTTGTACGGCTCGTTGACCATGGGATACCTAACATCTTGCGCCAGCACCACATTTCGAATGCGTCAATCCTGCTCCGTACTCTCGCCTTTAGGGTCCAGGTTTCCGCAGCGTACAGAAAAATAGAGAAGATCAGGGCACGCATCAGTTTAACTTTCGTTTCCTTGCTGACTCCTCTATTTCTCCATATTTTCTCAAGCCGCTTTACCGCTGTCTTAGCAATTTGGGCTCTTCTAACCACCTCTTTTTCACAATCGCCATCCGTGGTTATCAGAGATCCAAGGTACACGAAGCTCTGTACTGCATCCAGATCGGCTAGCTCTCCGGTTCGCCGCAAAGCACCTGCTCGGTTAACAAACATCAGTTTCGTCTTGGTTCGGTTGATATGGAGGCCATACTCCACACTCACATTTTGAACTCTTTGCATGGCTAGCATCACCATGATTATTGACCGTCTAATTCATGCCTATGAATTCTATTCCTCGATCCGTTGCCAAATTAGCATGCGGGTCACCCGATGAAAAACAATTACTAGTACCCATAGACATCCGTATCATCGGAGGGTTACCTGTTACGATGCCGGCCCTTAAGAAGAGAGTATGAATTCCAATAATTTGTATGATAAATCATCCTTAATGGAAGTTTTGATTATTTCGTCCGATTTAGACTTCTTTTGTTTAGTATATTATGTATACTTGTTGTCTTAATATATAATGATAAAGAAGATCTTATACGCACAAAATTAAAAAGCACCTTACAAAAAGCTCTTCAAACAAAATAGCCTATTAGCGCATTTTCGGCTTAAGCCAAATAAGTATAAAAATAACAAAGCCTGTATTGCCGCGCCGACCTTCCTTTTTATTTCCTGAAGAGCAATTAGCAATTAAGTATTCTTATACTAAGATGATTTCCTTGTGTAATTTAGCTTAACGCTTTTTTTAAGTTGATTGGCTGTAAGCGAGGTGCTAACGAGCGTTGATTCCGTAAAAGTTTACAATTTGTTTGTATATTTAAGGTACTCGTTAAGGGAAATGAACACACTGTCCTGAATGTTCGCAAACAGCGAGCCAACTTGTTTACTCGGTATACTTTAGTGGGCACCATCTGGTTAATTGCTGATACAAATGTTTTATGACTAAATTGAATTTGAATTTGCGTTGTTTCACGGGTTTTGCGCCGCTTTAGGGTTGCTACGCTACGGGTGACGGCTGAATTTGGATACAGTTAGCATCAGAAGTAGATATAATCGAAGAGGTCAAAAAGACTTATTTGCTTTCTAAACGACACTGAAAATTAGAACACATAGAAAAATCCGAAAAGTAAAGCTATGGCCGGGAATCGAACCCGGGTCCTCGTCATTCCGTAACGCGTGCTATACACCACCCATAGCAGGTGAGTAAGCCTTCGAATTTTTCTATCTGTTACCAACTGTCACGTGACCTTGTTACTATGCGAATATTTGTCGCTAAGCGTCCTCTGTTTAAATGATGTGTTTGTACGACACAATTACAAACTCCCGTGGAACATCGAGAGAAGGCGCTGTTTTTCAAATGATAGGAAATATCAAATGAATCAAGAAATTTTACTTCGTTTTTTTTTTTTTTTTTCGTACAGACACATCATTCAAACAGAGGACTTTTAGCGACAAATATTCGCATAGTAACAAGGTCACGTGACAGTTGGTAACAGATAAAAAAATTCGAAGGCTTACTCACCTGCTATGGGTGGTGTAGGGGTATAGCACGCGTCACGGAATGACGAGGGCCCGGGTTCGATTCGCGGCCATAGCTTTACTTTTCGGATTTTTCTATGTGTTCTAATTTTCAGTGTCGTTTAGAAATTAAATTTCTAACGGTAAAACGTAAAAAGTAAACATAAAAAATCAAAAAGTAAAATTTCTTGATTCATTTGATAGACTTATTTGCCTCTTATTGCTTGATGAAAGTCCTGTGTCATTTTGAGCTAATACATATAATAAATAAATAATAAGGTCATTGTGAGTTGTACTGCTAATTTCATTTACTTTTAATTTCGCTTATACCCATGGAATTATTGGTTTATTAATATGAAATAGTAGAATAAAAAGCCTACATAATGTTCGTTTAAGCATTACGGCTTTGGTGTCCATGTTTTTCACAAAAACGAAAAGTATTGTATATAATTTGCCAAAAAAAACCTTTGGCTTAATTAACCTAAATATGTTATCTACAGATACAATTATTTTCAAGCCCACAGCTTCATTGATAATACTAGGTTTTTCTATAGAAAGTGCGAACTCACGCTCATAAGTCAACCACTTTCACCGATGCCGGCATAAAACACGCTTAAAAACGGAGGTCACGAATTTCCCACATTTTCGGGATACCCGCAGGCGATACGCTATCAGATATATCAGACGTTGCATTGACCAGTTTAATTTTCGTGTTCATGTTGGCGACATATCGCCGAGTCAGCAGACCCATCGTTGTACAGGGACACGTCACGTACCAGCGCCTCAATTTATCACCTATCAGCAGCGGGCCTCGTGACTTGTGGTCCCTCACGATGCCTAGGGAATATTTACATGCTGTTACGTACGCTTAAGAGTGTATGCGAGGTACAATAATATTTGCATGAGTGTGCGAGCCGTTCGCATTTTATGGCGTTGAGTTGTTCATTTTCTAACCGGCTTCAAAAGTTTCTTAATCCCTGGACCCGAAGGCTTGTGGTTTAAAAAAATATTTATCAAAAACAGCTAAATAAAAATACTAACTTACTGAAGTATTTTTATTTTTAGTAATCTCACTCATTTTACAAAAAAATACGGTTCACTAATGTTTCACCTAAAAATGATTGACCAATGATCAATTGACAAACGCGACATTTGACAAAAGTGTCATCTTATAAAAACTCACTTAGCAAATGATCAATTAGCAAACATTACAGTTGAAAATAATAATAAAAAATAAAAAAAAAATAAAAAAAATAATCACATCACATCACATCACCAGCCTATACACGTCCCACTGCTGGGCAAAGGCCTCCTCTCAGAATGAGAGGGCTTGGGCTATAGTTCCCACGCGGGCCCAGTGCGGTTTGGGAACTTCACACACACCATTGAATTGCTCCGCAGTTGTGTGCAGGTTTCCTCACGATGTTTTCCTTCACCAAAATGCTCAAAAAAAATAATACTAATAAATAAAAAAATAAATAATAATAAATTAAATATAATCTATTCTATTCTATTCTTGGTAAATGTGTTAAATAATAAAATGTCAATTGACCTTTTTTCAATTCACCAAATAATATGTTTCACAAATTAAGCATTGGCCTAAATATCATTTAACAAAATGTTATGTCATAAAAAGACATTATTTGACATGATTTAGTCTGATGGGTAATTTATTCCGCTACGATCTTATTACCGTGACAAGAATTGTTCTGCTAGCTTCTTATCACCAATGAATTATTTAATCATTTAAAATTATACATACATATTACACAATGACCTAATAGTGGATTAATATCTTAATAAATAATGATTTTCCAAATAATGTGTATTAATAAGAGCTTCACTGTTTATTCGGACTGTCATAAAAGTCAAAACGTAATAAATATTTTATAGAATCAGGCGTTACTTTGCGGAGGTCCATTTTAATGAACACGAAATATTTAACTTGCTACAAGCAAGCAAGGTAAATATATTTTGTAATCATTCAAATCGTTATGTTAATATTAAGACTTTTCTAGGATAATAAAAAAAAACCTAACCTATCCTACTCGTTTTTGCTTAGTTTACTCGTTTTTACTAATTCCGACTCAGTTCAAGTTTTAGCTGTCACTTTTAGTATGAATCTGACAGCGAGCGAACCTAAACTGAAACGCATTAAGACGTCATGGTAAGGCCCCTTGTTCTCTATAAACTTCAACAGGCACCGCTTTCCATTCACTTGGTCAAGCACTTCCTCATTCGTCACTTTCTGGGTCCAGCTAATCCTCTCCATCCGCCGCCAACAACACATTTCAAACGCTTCCAGGCGTTCTCTATCCCGTTGCGTCATTGTTCACGTTTCGCAGCCGTAGTGGTGCTATGCTCCAAATGTACACTTTAATCAAATTACGATTTGCAATTTCTACATTTACTTAGCCCCACCTGATCTGCCTTCATTATAGGCCTAACTGATCGAGCAAATTATTCTAGACTATTTAATATAGGAAAATGCTATAAATTACCAATACTACAGACTAATGACATCTGTAGCAATTTGTACATCCTCTATTCCCCGGGCCATGCGTTCCGATATCTTGATATAATTGGACATTATGTAGCAATATGATTTACCAATGTACGTACCTACTTGCCAATTGTAGCGATTTCTCACATTGATGTGAAGAAATACTAGGTTTTAAGGGTGCGTTACCTTTTTGATGTGGATTTTTACCAGTACGGTACTTGTATTTACTTTAAGGTTTTATTATAATTGTTGTTCTCATATTTGTCTCAATATCACCAGAGCTTCGAAATCTCACCTGTTACAAAATGCTAGCATTTACTATCCACTTACACACATCACTATAGGAAGTCGTAATATAGCACTCTCAAGGGAAATTTGTTATATTGCCTGTTTGTATTGTTGAACCGCCATTTGTTCGGTCTAGTTCAGCTCACCGCACAAAGTTATTGCTCTCTTACGGAAGCTTAATCTGTTTCGCATTAAAAACGTAAAAAGAATACGGTTTGAAATTCCGTGGAAGTTCCATTGGCGCAAGACAATATCTAGATTGAACGACGTTCTATTGTTTCGCTTTTTTTGCGTGGCTTGCGTATGACTATAATCAGAGGTTTTGTACTCCGAAATTCGAAATTTATTTCGTGCTGTTTCGCTCGCACTAATAGTAATTGACGTGCCGTGACGTGAGTAAGAAGGACGGTATTATACGAACTTCTACTTTCGAAATGGACATTAAAATACGCTTGCCTAGAAAATTCCTACGCCTGGTGAAGCGAAGATGTACCTTGCCTAAAATGCAGCACAATTGCCTAGTAAATGATCATTCACTCTAAATATGAAGGAAGCCAGACAGATTGATACTAGGACATGTGGCAATTAGCAACGAGTTGCAATATTTTTTAAAGTCCAATCCATGGCTAATCCAAGGACACCATGTATTGGAGACGAGACTTAGAATAGGAAAGCTAATAAAAAATTTAAATAGGTACAAAATTACATTTGTAACCTAATTAATAGGAATTTTGAACTAGGCCACGGACATGCAGTAGACAGTATGATCGACATGACGCATCAACCAACGGTCCCGTTTTTGCCATTTCGACAAAAACCTTAAAAAATAAACAAATTCGTTCGAGCACCTCTCAAATTGAATGCTTCTTAGTCTTTTTAATTGGCTACAAAACCAGGAAGATACAAATAAAAATTATAATCACAATTAGTATTTTCAAAGGAAAACGTAAAACGAACAAACAACGGGGCCCGGCCCGCTCCCCAGCCACCTACATTTCTTTCGATATTACTCTACATTCACCTTTTATATTCATCCCGATATTCGCGTGCAAACAACATAAATGCCGGTGTTTATGTCCCACATTCGCGTTGCTATTCAAGAGAGAAAATTTTAACTTAACGACGGCAATAACGGCCTTACCGGGGCTCGTTTACACCTTCATGTAATATTTTCACCCGCAACGCGAGAACGGAAGCAGAAAGTAAAGGGGACGGCGTTTGTATCTACTCCCAGCGACGCAAACCCCCGCTTTTATCCTCAGCTCACGGTCGGATACCTATTTTGCTTCAGATAAGTCGTATTTCAGACTATTTCTGTACATACTTGGGTCGAGATAAGTTTAGTAACCGCCTTATTTCAACCGAGGAATTTGCTCGTAATTATTTTATGGTATAGGTACGGCTTCTGAACAAATATTTCATTTATAGTAGTTTATAGGTAAACGATGAGTTTATGCTGTAACCATTTTTTTTAAATAAAATCAAATCAATCCAAAGCTATTTTCCGCTCCACATTATAACATTATTGCCAGTGCAAAACCGACAGATGGCCTCAGAAATACAATTTATCATTGAAATGTTTTCTCAAAATTTGTAATTTTTGTCTTCGGGAGCAACATTGAGATGTTAAATAGTTTATGACAGTGTTTAGTTTAATATTAATAGTAAATATTAATAAAATTTGTGATTTGGGGAACTTTATTAAATGTAATTGGCTTAGCTTTCCACTTACTTAATTACAAAATAATACCTACCTAATTTTTTACTTTCCATTATTCCCTAATTTCAAATAATGGCCACAATACGTAAATACTCACTAGAAATCAAAAAATATATAAACACATTTTACATCAAACAGTATCATTTCCTTTCCTTTTTTCTACTCCGTGAAAAACCTCTAAATATATACCAAACATTTTTTTCCCTTGCTTCAACAAAACTTTTATCTCATACGTCAGTAAAAGCTACATCTGACACAGATACACTTTGTTCTAATCGCTATTACAAAGCACCTTTACGATTGTGACGCTCCAGTGACCACAAACCCTTCTGTCATATTTTCCTTATATCAAATTCTAACAAATGTGCCCGAGAGCCTGCAAAGAAAATTGTGGCTACGACAAGTAGAAAAGTGGCAACATTAATCTGATCTCCGGCAGCAAATAGCTCTCGAATGCGGTGGCCGAGGGTAATGCACCGTGTGAGGAGTAGTTGGAGCAGAAACTGAGCTGCTGCGACCAGTTTACTCCGCTTGTTACGCCGTTTACACGTTTAACTGGGATAAATAAATATTTTGGGACCATTTTAACAACTATTGGCTTTGTCCCAAATTGATAAAATACAGCTGCTTGAGCTCAGGCATGGGATTATAACTAAAAAATATTACACCACTCTAAAGGTTATGCGATGGATAATACAAAATTGTACGGACATAAAATCATCAATAATTATACTAAGATTTCCCGGCTTTGATTTAGACATCGTCATAGCTACTTATTTTTTAGGTTTTCCAAAATAGAGTTCGAAAAATAATTTGCTGCCTTTTGCGATAATGAAACTCACAACGTCTAGCGAGAACGACGTCGTTTGAAAAACAAAAAAACATCAATGCCTCCTAAAATATTTAAAATGAACATGAGATAAAAATAAGTCCACGCTACGAGACAAAAGGTCTTCTTAAAATAACTGTCCTCGAGAGTATGTTAAATACACCTATTGATTAAGTTGTTGATATCAACTAAATATTCCATCTGATCATTAATTTGGCGTGAATTAGGCACTTCACCTAATTCAAGGAACTTCAACTAATTAGTCAACTTGTTACGAAACTTGTTGTTATGTTTCGGCAAACAATCTTTCGTAACTCCTCTGTTGTAAACAGTATAAGTAGGAATCTAATTACTTAAGAAGATAGCAACTTTATACTATCGCTTTGCAGAATTGAATGTTTTTTGAATTGTATAATTGTTTTAATTATCTTTTGAATATATTTTTTAGAATTCAGGTTATTTTTGTACGGATACGCGAATTCACACCACTTTCTTGTTAATCTTGGACTACAAAATGAAAATGGTTCCACAATGGACCACAGAATAGTCGCTGAACATCAAGGTGATTGCTTTAATTAACTTCATGAACATGAACCTACATCTGATTCAATTAAATATTTAACATATAATACCTTAACTGCTTAATATGAGCCCAATTGAAATTCTTGCAAATTTTTCTATATCTCTTTTGTGGTAGTGTTGACGAGCGAACTTAAAAACACGCTTGGTGGATTACAGGGGTTTAATCAATCACATAAACTAAACACAATAATAAATATACAATTATGAGCCTAGTGAACCGTTCCAAACTGACAACGCAACTGCTGTGAAAGTCCATGTCGTTGTCAGTCAAGGTATTTTTAAGAATCGAACAAGAATACGAGTAAAAGATAAATATATGCTAGAAGGAGACTGTAACCCAGCCAGTCGCCAACAGGTAGCTTGTTAAGGTTACATTTTGAAGCCTAAGGGCCTGTCTCACCATTCCTTAACTGTCAGTTACCTATGATGACGTCTCTGTCTGTTTCGTAGTAATAAATAGACTACTAACTTCCATCAATATTTATTTATTTATTTTCGGAGAACCAACAGCTATAAATTACAGAGTAGATTCCTTCTATGGTAACAATGAAGCCGATTATAGGATCTCACAACTAGAATAAGCAGAATAAGCCAGACACAATAATCACAATAAGCCAGAAACTCGAAACGATACAATAATTTACAAACCTCGTCCATTTTTAAAACGCGTCAAAAAATGTTTGTGTAAACCCTCAAAAAAAATCTTAGTATACGCGTATAGTAAAACCCCTTAATTAGCACATAAGTACACTTTTTAAGCTTATGTCAACATAATTTGTCTTCATGTCAGTTTGAATTTGCCTTTGCAGATAAAAAACACGCGTGTAACTTTTATGCATAAATATTTGCTTATAAGAGTACTCCATTAAAACACTGTATTTTAATTAAACGAGTCCGTGTAGGTTGGTCACAGTGGAAGAAACCTCAAGTAGGAGAGGGCGACTTATCCAAACCATAACACTAGCTAGCTATGCGGTTGACGGCAAGTTTATTTGACACATTTGTGGATACAGTAGCAACACATTTAGTTCGTTGATTCAATTACATTGGAACATAAAATCGAAATAACCAGTCGTAGTCAACAAATACCATTGTTTGTTAATCAATATCGTGATAATGTTAAAACAAAATGGAAATTAGGTACACTTAATAATATTCAGTAGTGATGGATAGTTTTAAAAAGATTAATAGGTTCTGGAGAATTGATTGCTGCCTGCTGTGATCTTAAAATAAATAAAATCTAAAGACTTTCTGCCGAATAAAGCCGTGGTTACCTAGCTTATAGTGGTTTGACTTTGTGGCCTCTCAAGCAGAGCGTCGTGGGTTCAAATCCCGAGCTCGCACCTCTGAGTTTTTCGGAATTTATGTGTGAAAATTACATTTGAAATTTGCCATGAGCTTTTCGGTGAAGGAAAACATCGTGAGGAAACCTGCACACATCTGCGACGAAATTCAATGGTGTGTGTTAAGTTCCCAATCCGCACTGGGCGCGCGTTGGAACTATAACCCAAACCCAAACTATAATACACGGAGGAGGCCTATGCCATGAGGCACGCCGAATTACGCGACAATTTAATAAAAACAACAACAACAACAACAACATGTACTTACTGAAATTGTAGCGAATCTGGAATAAAAAGGCTATATAATAATAATAAATAATAAAAAGACTTTCTGCGAACAGTAAAAGTCATGAAGCGTCGCGAAAGAATCTCTACGTCAGTGACTTAATTGCGCCAAAGGCTTCTATGAAGGCCTACCAACATGGCATAGATCATCATATTACACAAAACATCATTAAAACTGGCCCGGATTGCAATACTTATTTCCGTTATAGCACATCTCTTCAGTACAACGGGGGGATTGGGGGTATAAAACTGTCACCATTTTAGAAAACAAGTCCTAAAGTTTAGCACCTTGCGCCATGCGACATTTCAGGTGCCAAAAGTGCAGCAGCCTCACACAAAATCTGATAATGCATAATCCAATAGCCGCATGCTTGCTGCAGTTGAGATTTTTTTAAACACCTATTTTTACTTATAACATTCACTGTGTTTTTATATTTTGTCAGATAGGAAAGTTAAAAACAGCAATAAAACAAATACATTTGTTAGTTTAGCTATGTTTTTGGTGAATAAGTAATACGCTAACTCTTTACTGAACATCAACCAAAACAGAAAGAAAGGTATACAAAAGTAATAAGGTAACAATTATTATGGTTAGCGTATTACTTATTTTGTCAAGAGAAAAAAAAAATCGGTGTATCATGGAATTAAAATGGTTTTTTTTTAACGGGATATAGACTGCGATTAGAACGTGCTCCTTATATTTCGAAGCAGTTGCACATCATGTATCACGGGAAGACTGAAGAAATTGCGGACGGACATCTACGTAATCCATATTGTGTAGACTTTAAAACGGGGGTTAATTTACGTAGATTACTTCAATATGCTAGTAATTCATCGATTATCTTACTCTCCTAACTGTAATCACAAGATGGCAGTTGCGTGAAAGGCGGTGGTAGCATTCCTGACGTACCTCGTACATGGACCATCTCAAAAATTGCCTTTACCAAGTTATTATGTCTACAATTACACTCACCGTAAAACTTGGAGATGAAAAACATCTAAGTACTTTATTTGTTAGCGTCGGACCATTCCAACTTTAGTCACCGGTCACCACTTTTAATAATGCTACGCAAACGTTACAGAAGGCAGAATAAACAGAGCCACGGACTTGTTACTAACTCGATGCAGTGAATATTATCAACATCCGCACTTTGCAATACGATACACGCGAACATTTCAAAACATTCAATTCCTACAATGAAGTATCGAGCGCTCCGTTTATTTTTTTCTTTTGAATTCATGCCGAAGCGGGAATATTACAGTCTTTGTATCGTCACAAATGACGTAAAGGTGGCTCAAATGTTTTCAAACGAATATTATTGGGTGTTGTTGTTTGTGGAAATGTTTCTCCAAAGACATTTTATTTGCGTCGAGTTCCGTGACGGCGTAATGCTGTTTCTATTTAACAGATTATTTTATGAGGATATTGTCTTGATAATAATAATTTGACATCGAATGAAATTAAATATCTAAGTAAATAGACGCAATGTCTGCTTGGTATTTTTATTTTTAGAGTTAAAATTTGCGAGATTTCCTAAAGAATGTCTAACAATGCTCGACGCGGGAGAAGTTCCGCACCCGGCAGCCCGGCAGGTATCTCTATGACAGCCCACAGACTGCCCCTAATTCATATAAACGCTTGCTAAGTTTCTACTAACTTAACATTCCTTTGTCTTTGTCTATCCCTTTCGGCATTTCCCTTTGTCAGACAAAGACAAAACATAATCCCTTATAAACAGGGTCGCAATTTCTTTTATAAGGGGTTGACATGCTGAGGTTAGACTACCTACTAGAGATCAGATTTTAAAAAATACTAGTAAACACTGTTTTGATCTTCATTGCTTTGTATTTAGAGATTGTCTTAAATTAACTCTTAAATTATGTAAATTGTGCTATTTTCGTTTTTGTTCATCTTTATTTATTTATTTATTCATCTATTCACGAGCAGATTGAAGAATGAAAATTTTAGATTATCGCCACGCCTAATCAATATAAGTTATCTAATAAATTATCTGGATAATAAATAACAGTTGCACTTTAAGAAATAAATTATATATCGTAGAAGTTTTATTGGTATTTTATCTATTTCCATTAGCAAAGCTTAACCAATTTAAATTAACGTTCAGTATGCATTAAACAGATTGCACAAACGCTGACTGACAATTATTCCTAGTAACCTATTATTCGGGTTCTTGTCACTCGAATTGAACGTTATATGAAACATGTTTTACATACAATAACATCACTAACACCTTATTCCTGAACGCTGTTTGCTTTTACCCGTCATATTGTAAAACACAAAACAGATACATTTTACTGCAATACGTCATAGGTACAGCTGGCTGCAAAACTGCATGGACAGTTCAGTAAAATAATGCTATGAGGTGCATCTATCCGTTCGATGACAAACAGTCAACTTCAAACTTCTTTAGTTTAATAAGATCTCGCTAGATGGCGCTGTTAACACATTGTAAAAAAAATGTAAACGAATAAGAATAAGAATAAGAATAAGAATGTTTATTGCAGAAAATGGGTACATACAAGATGGTATATTAATTATTTACAGTGCGCCAAATTCGGCTTGGGTAAGCATGCAACAAATGAGTAGACTCGATTTTGTTCATAGACAATAATTATGAAGCAAAATAAAGCGATCACTTAATCTAAAAATTAAAATTATGTGCAATATTATCTATTATTAGTTTTCATGTTTAAAAACTCTTTTATGGAGTAGATACATAATTCGCAGAGCCAAGCGTGTAGTTTCTTTTTGAACATTTTAATTGGAAGGTCCTTTATGTCTCTTGGAAGTTTGTTGTAAAGCTTAATGCACATAAAATAGGGGCTACGAGTCGAGTGCTTAAGCCGAGCTTTCGGCATAGACAATAATTGCCTCTGTCTCGACATGCGGTTATTGTACGTTACTACATCGCAATTTTTTTTAAAATAATTTTGATTGTTATGCACAAATACTGCTACTTCATAAATATATAAAGATGGCAATGACATAAGCTTGTGACACTTAAAGATAGGCTTACATGATTCCCGAGGCCCCAATGCGAATATGGCTCTTATGCATTTTTTTTGCATTATGAAAGCCTTTGGCATCACTGTGGAATTGCCCCATATAACGAGACCGTAACGGAGGACAGAAATTACATGGCCATGGTATGCTACGAGAGCAGCTTCGAGTGATACCGTTTCGCGTAGTTTTCGTAATGGATAAACAAATTTATTTATTTTAGTGCATACATTTCCCACCTGTATCTTGAAATCACAGAATTCATCTATACATATGCCCAGGAATTTTGCCTGAGTGTCCTTACCTACAGGGTCGCCTTTATATGTAATGTCTAAGTTTCTGTGTTTGCCTCTGTGTGTAAGGAATTGTACAAGTACAGTTTTGCTTATATTTATCGAAAGGTTGTTAATTTCTAGCCATTTTATTGTATTACGTAGAGTAAGGTTTATTTCTTGCTCGTAAGTTTCGTCATTCGAGCTTGGGATTACAATTGATATATCGTCAGCAAACAATACAGTGGGGTATTCTGTTACTTTTGGAAGGTCGTTTATATAGAAGGAAAACAGTAAAGGTGACAATACACTTCCCTGGGGAACCCCAAATCTATTAAATTTGTACTCTGATTTGTAACTAACTAAATAGTCCCCTTCCTCTCTTATGATTTCCGTACATTGAGACCTTTGATTTAGGAAAGAATGTAACCAGCGATGTACATTTCCCCTCACTCCATATAGTTCTAGTTTATCTAGAAGCCTCTTGTGACAAACCATATCAAAAGCTTTGGATATGTCTAGAAAAAGAACGCTTACTGGCTGCCCCACATCTACATAATGAAAAATATCTTTAAGCAGTGTAAATGTGGCAGTTGTTGTTGATTTATTCTTTGTGAAACCATGCTGATTTTCATTAAAAAGAGAGTATTTATTTGCGAAATTCATTAGTCTTTGTGATATTACTTTTTCAAAGACCTTAGAAATAACAGGGATTAGTGCTACCGGTCTGTGATTGCCCACATCATTTCTCTTCCCCTTCTTATACACGGGTTTAATAGTAGACTTTTTTAGGGCTTCAGGGAAAACACCCTCTTCTATCGAAAGATTTATAATATAAGATAGTGGTACGCATATTGATTTAGAGCAAAGCTTTAATATCGTTGAGTTTATTTCATCGTACCCGGTTGATTTTGTATTCTTTAACTTCATAATCAGATTGTATATTTCCTCTGGGGTTGTGGGATTACAGAACATTGTAGCTGTGTGGCGAATACAATCCTGTGTTGATGGACTGTAATTTTGATTAAATTTATTTGAGACATTGATATAGTATTCATTAAATAGTTTTGCAATATCACTAGGGTTGCTTATTATTTGACCATTATGTAGGATATTTTTAATATTGTTAATTTGTCGGATACTACCAACTTTTTTATTAATAACATCCCATGTTGCTCTACACATGTTCTTTGCCTTATATATATAGCGGTGGTTACATGATTTCTGGGCTGCTCTAATGCATCTGCGTAGTGTTTTCGCATAGGATTTGTATGCTTGCTTATTTTCTATGGTCGGGCTTACACGTGTTTTGTAGTATAACAACCGTTTGCGCATGGTACATGTTTTGAGGCTTTTGGACATCCATTTTGTTCCCTTTGGCTTAGTAGAAACAGTAACTTTTATTACAGGAAAGCACAACGAATGGAACATAGTTAGGAGACTGTGAAATTCGTTAAAAGCACTGTCCGTATCGGCTTTATTATAGACATCTTCGTAGCAAACATTTTCCATACAGTGGATGAATTTAGACATGTTTTCTTCACTGTAATCTCTTTTGAAGATATGCAGTTTTTTAAAGATATGTATTTTATTAGATTTCAAGTGGAGGGACTGAGCACTATGGTCTGACAGTCCTAAGTCGTGTGTATGACTCTTAGCACTTGATATATTGGAAATAATATGGTCAATACAAGTCCGGCTTGTGCTTGTAATACGAGTGGCTACCTTTATATGATTGACTAGATTATAATTTGTTAATAGCTGCTTATAGCTCATTGAGATCGGGGTATCATTGAGGATATTTATATTTAAGTCCCCGGCTATTATAATATTTTTCTTATTATATTTATTAGTAATGTAGTGAAGAAAATTGTCTAGTAAGCCTAAGAATACAGTATCGTTACATTGTGGAACTCTGTACAAACATATTATCACACTATTTATTGATTTGATTTCGCAGCCGCAACATTCAAAGTTGTTTTCATGAGCCATAGCGCTGAGGTCCAATTCCACGGAATCAATCCATGGCCGAACCAAAATACATACTCCGCCTCTTTTTACATTAGATCGTGAAAAATGAGCGGCTGTACGGAAATTTGACAACCTTAGATTAGATTCAAGGCCTGCCTGAATGAACGTCTCAGATAGACACATTACGTCAATATTTATACATTTTTCTTGTAATTCTGAAAGCACTACTTCTAGATTATCTACTTTGTTTAATGCACCTGCTATGTTTTGATGCAGGATTCCGAAGGTGGCGTAAAATCCCTACTGCGGCGTGTGTTGCTAGACGATTTGGCCTCTGGAGATGGAGGAGAGGCAGTAGGTCGGTTATTGTTGCTGTGTGCTGGGAGCGTAGAAGGCGTGGTTGGACAGCTGCCGCAGGGTGACTCTGGAGAGGGCGTGGTGGGACGACTGCTGTTTCTGCTGGCTGACTTTAGGACGGGTTGCGAGTCTGTTAATGTTGGGTTGTCTTCTTGTTCTTGAAGTTCTGCTGTGTTGTAACTATCTATATGGTCGATTGTTTTGCTTAACCCATCGAGTATTTTCTTGAATCCGTGGTTATTTACAGTGCCTGAGCGCATTTGGAACATTTTGGGATCGTATTCTAATTCTAAGTTAGAATCATTGACAAATGCGTATTCATATGCTAGGTTGTCTAGATATAGTAGATTGCTGAAAGTCTCAACTCTCCAGTTATATATATGACTAAAGTGTTTGCATCTATATGTAGGCAAGCAGATAATATAGTTTGTGTTATCCAGATTTTGCAGTGTTTCTCTTATGAAGAGTACTAGGTTTAGGTAATTACTTGTTCTCTTAAAATCTTCTTCCCCTATGAGTATCACGCAGTGGTCATTTTTTGTGAGGTTTTTAGCTTTTTCATGGATGTTCAGAAGGAGTTCCTTGACGCCACCATTAGGTATTAAGTAATGACATATTTGGAGTCGGAAAGACATATTTTATTCGTATGCCGAATGGATCCCGGCTATCTTTTTCTATTTTTTTTTTCCATTTGTAAGATTGGTATTATTACTTCTCGGTATTATTAATTTGGATCATGTGAGGCTATAATTCCCGATATGATGGTTGTTGTTAATTTTGAAGTTCGACTGAACGTCTCGAAAACTCAACTTTTTTAAACATTTGCAAAAACTTCATAAGCAACCGTGGATTTGAACCTGGGAACTCTGGATCAATAAGCAATCGCACGCACCACTTGGCCAAACGTTCTTATACAAAGTGGTTGAAACTAATTAACAGTTTACACATTTAATCAAAGGGATAAACAACTCCATTTATTTTTTTAAACCTTATTACCATACAACAAAGTTCAAGTTTCAATTTATGCGGTTTTGTATACTAATTTAAAAAATATTTAGAATTATAACATGAGAGGGTAGGGTCTTAAGTAAGTCATAAGTAAGACGCTTATCCAATGAGCCAGCGCACCTTGTGAAACCTATGACGAATTATAGATTCTATTTACACACTACACAAATTTGTAACATCAATGAGTTCTGTCAACAACGCCATCTAGTTTATTTTTTGCGAACGCGAACTCGAGTGTTCACAGCGTTATAGTCCTTAAGGTATCCATGCAAATTTGCAGGCTACTGTACATAAGGGTGCGACCACACCGCCGCTTAAAAAACGGTGACGTTACGGAATCGCAACAAAATGTATGAAGAAACGGTGAGAAAACGTAACGCATACGAACGTCACTGCGTATACGCGGCAGTAGTAGACCGCCGGCGCGGCGTAGGAGAGGAAGTAATATCCCCCTTTCTACCGTGCGGTTCAAGTTTTCAATTCTGCCGGCACTCCCGGAGTGTAAGTGTACTCGTAACCCGTTGTTTTTTTTTTGTAGTGGTTTTTCCATTCTCTTATGAACTAACAATCTTTAATAGGTAACTTTCTTCAATAAAATTTTGGTACATCATGGCCTTCGGTACAGTCGCGTTATTGGTTAAGCGTTTTTGTATTATCACTACATAGTATAAAACAAAGTCGCTTTCTCTGTCCCTATGCCCCTATGTCCCTATGTATGCTTAAATCATTAAAACTACGCAACAGATTTTGATGCGGTTTTTTTTAATAGATAGAGTGAATCAAGAGGAAGGTTTATACGTATAATACATGCATAATATACCGCGCGAAGCCGGGGCGGGTTGCTAGTGCTCTTATAATTGTGTGTCATGCAAAAAGGAATAAATGTCTTCTTTCTTTCTTTCTTTTATTGTTGAGCCAGTAACTTTGTAACCTTGGCCGTATAGTGCAAATCGAATAGATGGCAGCTAGTCGGTAATTATTGGTCGTTGATTGCACTGCTAAATTGCGAACAATGGCAAGTACCTCAACATTCCCGGTTCGCGACTGTAGCTAAGTACCAAAATTTTGTCAATCAAAAGCAGGCACACATTTTTAGACAATTTGGCGTTTACGTAAACACCGCGTCCTCACTTACTACTTACTTCTTATAGTAATTACTTTTCGTTCTACAATAAAATACTCGTTCATGTAAATAATTAATTCAAATGCGAATACGTTGCGGGGCTTTTGCCGTCCACTATCAAAGTTGTCGGCAAACAGACGGGGGCAATCATTCGCCGACACCTTATCATCGACTAGTTAAGCGTTTCGCTGATTGCTGGATTGAGCTATAAATCTTTGCCTGCACGCGATCTATTTCTCGACGAACAGTTAAAGAAGCAAGATGTGCCATAGATAATGTCTACTTGCAAAGATTTTTAGCTTCTGCAGATTAAGTTGGGATTTTCAATAAGGTTGTTTAAATACATACAATAAATACGAACTTTCTCTGTAACTGTTGCCGGCAAGTTCGTATTATGTGTACATACATACATAGATCAGGTCTTTATATCTTACGGGGTAGACAGAGCCAAAGGTAACAAGACCTAAAGACCACGTTTAGCATGATTGTGGGAGTATAGGTAGAAAGGGGAATCAAAATAATGATGGGTTGCTAGCCGCATCGCTTAGAACATGATTCCTAAGATTTTCGCGCGGGAATATTGAACTTTCCCGAGATAAGAGTAGCCTAAATATGCCACTGAAAGCCGAATAATAAAGTGTTGGTTTTTATTCGAATGTTTTGTTATGTGTGAATTTAATTAAAAGTGCTCGTGTAAAAACAAAGAAAAATAAACTTCAAAATATAAATTGAAATGGAATTGATTAATGAAATGTCTGAATTTCACATAATTTCTGCTCACTTTGTGAAATCGTTGCACAAATAATGCTTGGTAAAGCTTCGTTTCATTTTGCATATTTACACATATTAATTAATATTCCATTCCTCAAAATACGCCTCGTTTTTGGCATCGGCACAACATAAATATGTTCCCTACCTATTTTATTTTATGTGGTATTCTTAATTAAAAAACCACATCGAGATGCGCAAAGAGAATCAGATGCCTACATATGTGAATACTCGACTCGACATGTTTCAGACCTATCCAAGATCCATATTCACGGAGCAAAAGGAGTGACAAGGTATAGCGCGGCGCTAAGTTATACAGTCCCGAAACATGGAGAGTAGTAATATTCCTTTCTCTATACAATGCACGCATGAGTAATCCGTTTTTTGTTTCCATTTTCGTTTAAATTACGTATGTACGTACGTACGTACAAAAAAAACGTAAGAAAGGAAAATGTACTTAATCTGAGATTTGATTGAGATTTGATTGAGATTTGATTACGATTTGAAGAAAAGTAGGTAGTCAAGAATATTGACTGAGTTATTGCGCTATTGTTATAGGAAATTCATAATTCTATTAAAACGCTATTATGTTATAAATATTTATTTGGAAATTCTTGCGGAAAACATTATTTTTAAACCGCATGATAAATCACTTTTCGTCGTGTTTTTTGAGTAAAATTTTTTCAACGCTTCTACTTATAGAGAAGCCTGTAAGAATTGGAAATAATACCTTTAATAATATCGCAAAATTGCAAGAATAATATGTTTTTAGGCCCACGCGGCCACGTGTCAGACTGATACAAAAATCATCCGAAACAACTGTGTTGAAAGACGACGCACATGATGCGTGCAAGTTGACACAGTTTTTTTTTAAAGTTATTCTTTTGAACAGTTTTGGTTTTTATCGTTTCCAGAATTCATCCAGTTTAACTGAAAGCGATCGTGCTAGACTTTTAATTGGCTCGTTATGAAGCGGATACATGAACTTTTTGTAATTTTTGCATACAATCAACAAAAGATACAAAAATTTATGATCGTTAGCAGTGCTGAATCGTATAGTTAACAACAATGTAGGTAGGAAATTTATGAGAGCTATAAAGATAAAATATAACGTTTTCAGATAGAGGTAGAATACCTGTGATTCAAATTTGGTACGCAAAAATAATGATAACAATGGATTTTCATTGGTATTAACTAGTTCTAAGCTTTGTTTGGAGCCTATAATCAAATAAATTTAAAAATTCCATATCTATAACTACAATATTTTCTTCATTCTCTTTTATAGTCCCATCAAACTTGAAAAAAGTCTTCTTTTATGAGTCAATCAAAATCATCTTTCAATCTTTGGAAAATGAAGGTCGGAATCTAACTATCTAACTAATATTATAAATGCGAAAGTATGGATGTATGGATGTATGGATGGATGGATGGATAGATGGATGGATGGATGGATGGATGGATGGATGGATGGATGGTGTCACAGTGGGATAGCCTAGTGGTTATTGAAGAAAACAATGTATATCTTAATACATTTATTAAAAAGAGAAGCTTGAAACCGTAGGCTATACGCGACAATTTATTTAAGTAAATGAGCAAAAGATCTCTCAGGAATGAGTAAGTTCTCTTGGGTCTAAATTCGGACTTTTAAATTGAGATTTCTACACCATACAATGCCTCCACTTCCCTCGGGAATCTGTCGGTCCGGTGACTGGGTGGCAGCGTCACGCTCGGTGTAGCGGCAGCAGGGTTCGGTAGACCGCGCCTTGGTGGAAGCTCCAGGAGTGGGACAGCCTTGAATTGGTGAAGGCAGTGGTGTTCAGCGGTAGCGGGCCGTCGAAATTAGGGATGGCAGTAGCGGTACCGCTGATTTAGTTAGTATTGCTTTTCTTGCGGGGTGCAGTGCCGCCCTGTGAAAATGGTCGGTATAAGAACAATGCTCAGGTTGTAGCGTTCTGCCAGGCCTTGCGTCGCGTATGAGACGTATCCCGAGGGAGCTAAATGCAGTGCATGGCAGAAGCTATTATACGGAATTACAGCAGGCAAAAGCTATAGAATCTAAGTTATATAAAGCTAGTTTTTTGTAATCCAACGGTCGACACGGCCGTTAGGATTCGAACTCAAGTACGAGATTAGCGGCGGTAGAGCTTACAAACTTTCAAGTAACAGCTAAAAGGAATAGAGATTAAATTTAATTACTACAGAGACAATTCCAACTGAGTATCTCTGCTGCAGAGTAACAGAGTTATTAATTTTTAAGAATTTAAATAATTTATTTAAATTATTTAAATAATTACATACACGGAGCTATACACAATTTAGAGTTAAAGTGATCAGAGAGTGCTTACCAGAAGAAAGAGCCGGGCAGTTGTTGGAGATTCGAAAAGTGGCCGATTTTGGCCAGAACCTCTGGTTTTATCCAGGAATAACGGTTCCTTCAGATTTTGAAAAAGCTCCGCCCTTGGGCGGGACCGTTTCCGTTAAGTTTCGAATCAACCAACCAACGCCAGTCAGGTAGAAAGGTAAAGGTGTGATCTATTTTTTATGTGTTACTGTGTTTGTAAAAAATGTGTTATAATAGTGTATTTGTTGTTAGGAATTAAATGAATAAGATAATCTAATTGTTTAATTAAAATATAGATTACGCGGAGAACGACTTAGGCGCCCTCTAGTGCGCGTACGTTGTATCAGATTCCATACTTAGAACAGCGCCATCTTTTGACGGTTGGCCGAACTGTTAGTGAAGTTCGGCTAGAGAGACGTCAATTAGACTGTGGCGCGAAAGTTCGAAATGTCGAGATGCGACTTAATTATTGCAGCGTGACAATGGATGGATGGATGGATGGATGGATGGATGGATGGATGGATGGATGGATGGATGGATGGATGGATGGATGTTTGTTTGTTACTCAATCACGCCAGAACGGCCCAACGGATCTGGATGAAATTCGGCGCATAGGCAGAGAAAAGTCTGGAATAGCACATAGGCTACTTTTTATCCCGGAAAATTGCGTAGTTCTCGCGGGATAGCGATAAACGAATTCTTTGCAGACGAAGTCGCTGGCAACAGCTAGTTACTTAATAGTTATTTGTTATACACGGGTGGAAAGTTGTATTTTGCCTGCGAGCGTTCATTTTAAACACGAGCTAGCGAAAGGATTCTATGATTGACCACGAGCGAAGCGAGTGGTTCAAAAATAGAATCCTGAGTGTAGCGAGTGTTTCAAGACACGAGGCGTAAAATAACTTTTCACCCGTGTATAACACAAAACTTTTCACCTCACTACAGCGAGGAAAATAAGTAACTGGTTTGTACTATCACTTATTTTTAATAACAAAATAACTAGAAAAACATGCGAATAATTAACGTTGACGTCTTAATTTAATAGTTTTGACTTAATTTTTTTAAATGATTTTAAAGAAAGAAAAAATTTATTCGTGATATAAATTACTTACAGAAAAAAAAGAAGTAACAGCATATACAATCACGAATTGGTTCCACCTCAGCATAATGCTGGCCTTACAGCTAGCGCTGGTCTTCCGTTGGGACCATCAAGTGCTACTGTCAGCACAAACAGTGGACCGGCATTACAATCTTTAATATGGCTGAATGGACAATAATTCCTTTACCTATCCCACAAGGGATGAATTTTATAAAAAAAAAATCGGATGCGTTTTGTTCGCATATTGACTTACTTGGACTGTCAGAACATTTTATCCGTTTTTACAACAAGAAAAGGTTAATGTTGAATGCTGATATTTATGAATTAAGATAAAGTTGTAAGACTGTATTGACTGTTTTTTACTCGATGCCATTCATTAATTGTGATATTAAAAATTCAGCACTTTTAACGTTTCACGTTATGTTAGCTGTCAAATATCACTTAAGCTTCCTTCAAATGTCAAAACCCTGTACTATATCTTTCTAATCTGTGGTCAAAACTCTATCTCCACATGTGGATAAAAAGCGATTTTCTCAATAGGTGTCAAACAAACAAAAAGTGCTTTCCGAGCTAGTGAGGTGAAAAAATTATTAGTCCTTAACCTTTCGAAGTTTGACTCTATTTATCACCAAATGATCTAAACAAATTAATGAACGAAAATCCCAAAGCAAATTTAAACTTTTGCGCCCGTAGATTGCAATATTTCAATAGTGCAGGTCCGTTTTCATACAATGCTAAACTAAAATATGCGTGCTATTGTACCGACGGGGCGCCGGGGACCTCTCGATCAGGGTTGCAAGTGCGACTATTGGGAATACCGATTGGTTTTAAAATTTCCATTTGGAACTGGCTGGAAAATTACAGCCACTAAATTCTATTTTTTATTGTTTTTATCACCTTACAAAGTACAGTAGGCTGTAAATTTGCATGGATACATGAAGGACTATAACGCTATGAACACTCGAGTTCACGTTCGCAAAAATTAAACTAGATGGCGTTGTTGACAAAATTCAACTATAGTCTCAACTATAATATTAACTCAATTATGTATAGTACAAACTTGTGTAGTGTGTAGTAGAATCTATACATTCATAAATTACCTACGTCGACAGAGCCTAAAGTAACAACACCTTATGGGCTAAAATATGTCTACTGCTGGACACAGTCCTCTTCTTAGGATCTCCACGTTGATCAAGTTAATGGTTCCACCTACCTGCAGACAACAGCTTCTATCGAACAAATTAATTTCTAACCCACCGCAGAACGTTCTTCTTCTTCTTTTATTAGTTATGGCCTCATCGATCGATGCGATGATTTCGCCAATGTCAAAGTAATAAATACAGTATTCAAAACTCTTGTGACAAAAATGTCGGCAACGTTGTACGGTAATATGGTCATAAGACCCCCCTCCCCCCTGTGGGGCTCTTAGCCAACGGATAATGATATCCCTCAGAATCTGCCAGGAAATCATTAACCGAAGCCCAGGGTGCACCGGCCAAGCACTGCTCTTCACCTCGGACGGATCCAAAAACGAACCGCAGCTCTTGACCACACGCTCACAGTAAATGTCACAATGTTTTTTTGCCAATTCATTGTAACGTCAATATGACATTTAGTGTGGTACGCGTAGCCTTCTTTCTTATAGGAATTTCATTACAAGAAAACAATAAATTGCGGTGTTCATAATTTTCTGCCATGTTATGACATTGGAGCAGTACTGAAAAATTGCTCAACAAAATAGTGAAAATAATACTTAAAAATCGAAGGTAGGTACCAGAATTAAAGCATTCGCTCACATGTCCATTACACGGTTCTCTTCTTTCTTCTTTTTGGCATTGGAGTGATAGATATACAAACAGAACTAAAAAGAGCTCAGATTTTGTTTTGGGAGGAAAGGTCCTCGCATAGGTATTTTGTAAATTTTGTGAACTTTTGCTTAAAACTGAAAATTTCCTACCTATCAAATTCTTTTTGTAAGCTTATTCGATTAAACTGAATTGCGAAGCTGAAGAGTTTGCTTTATTTTGTAACTTTCGGTGTCGACAAAAGTTAACGTCTAGGTATTAAACTAACAATTAAGTACTTAAGTACCTATGCTAAAAAAGCATTTCATGAAACTATATTTCTTAGTACCTAGATTATTATTATTCAAAACTATAGTGATATTTTAAACACATTATGATTTTTTAAACATATTTTGCGCGCTATTGGCTAGTTTTGTGGAACTGAAAAAAAAACTTGATCGTATTTCTACTTTGCTATTTCCCAAACACGATTAGGAAAAGCTGGGTCTATAGAACGCATTTTATTATTTTTTAAGTCAATAACAAACAAAACTTACTAAAACGTTTGAATTTGTTCTTTGAATTATTAATATTTTTCATTTAACTTACCTACCTTACCTTATTAATAGTTTTTTATCTATACTGAACTCATAGACAAAAACTTGCGCCATATAAAATATAACATTGTAAGTTGTTTTAAAACGAACCTTCCAGTGCGACTAAAAATGGCATCGTAGTTTAGGTACACTATATTTTAATTTCTGAAGACTAAAAGCTAAAAGATGGCATTCCAAGGAGCCTCGTGATTGAATTGTGGAGTATAATCACGCGATTGAGAATACATCAGCTTTTACCAAGCTGCCGTTCCACTGCCATTGTAAAATTGGGAACAAAAGAAACGAACTTGTTGAAGGTTTTTACTGGAATTATAATTTCAGAAAATGTTATAACCTTTCAGTTTTCTTACCGAAGGCCATACGCAGACGCGAATCCCTTCTATTTACCGAGAATTTTATGATTCAAAGCTGTGAAAACCTAAGTATTATTCTCCACATATTTCGTAATAGAATTGTAAATTATCTTGTAAGGTAAGTAAGACTGAATGATAATAAGCCGCGTCGATGACATGGAATACAGATTAGAGATACACCATGCACACGTACTCAATTACAATCGGATAGATACGTGTGACAATTTGAATTAGGCGCCTAACAACCAAGAATCCATAAATAGTGAAACATCTTTTTCTCTATGCTTTGTTGACTTAATATTACTGTGAGACCTATAAGCAAACCTTTTCAATTTTATTTAAAGTTTTCATCAAACATATTTCGCTGTTAGCCACTACATTTCTTGAAAATTTTAAATACACTTTTCTTCAGAAAATTCAAGCGAATAGCTTCTGGCGAAAAGTAATGGTCACGTTTCTATTTTTCAATGTGTGCATACAAACAATTATTAATCTCTTTACCAGCCAATGAAAATGGTTATCCGCAAGTTTTATTAAAATCAGGCACATCGCGGAGCGGAATACTGATTGACATTTTAACTTAATTAAATTTCCGTCGCTTGGGGACTCTTTTGTTCTCCATAATTTCATTAAATCTGGGACATTTTAATCATTTTTTAGTCCACCAGCTAAACCACTGCACTTTCAAGGTCTTTGTTTTTTAATCGTCTGGGATTAGAATTTATAAAGAACACTTAAACGAGCAGAAAGTAATTAAAGACTTTTTTTTTAAGGCCACCTTTACATTTTGCGATACGGTGTTAATATTTTAAGCCCATTTGGCCTGGATGGGGAGCGTAATTTCGTATTACTATTATCATTATTTTGATGCGAGTTTAACGAAGGAAGCAAACGATTCTAAGTATTATGCCTAAATTAAGTTTTTTACCTAAACGAACAGGCATGCTTATAAGAATTTTATTAAATCCTATTGGTTGGTATATTCTTTGAAACGTGCCGTGGCGTTTCGTAAGCACACACGTCTTTTTTTCTCTTTTAATCATGCCATTGTACTGAAAATAGAATAACAATCAAATGTGTCCTTGTTTATTTGTAAGGAAGCTAATTCTTACTTAACTTTCACAAAGCCTAATTTATGAACAATAAATTCATTACCGAAAACAACAATTATATGTAAACAGTCTCCATAATTCACGAAATTGCGTCTGTTTGCGGTAATACGCATTTTCGTTAGAGTTTATTTTGACGAAGGTATACAAAGTCGAGCACTTTAAAGCAAAGACGGGTCGCAAAGTTAAAAGTCATGTCAGTTAAAAGGGGTTGCGTAGGTCGCAGGCACTGAGCGCACCTGTCGCGGGACGGCGGAGGCCCGTGATGCATAGCAGGGATTTCCTATTTACCACTCATTGAAGCGGCAAACGCGGTGCGATGAATTAGGTTTTGCGTGGTAAAACCTCGTTAAAAGATCGTTCAAATTACAACCACTGACTTACTTTAATAGTGACCCCCTACCCCACACAGAAGCGGATCAGAATTTATAAAGTTTAAAATGTATTATGCCATTTTCTGTGAAACTATTAGGTATATGATTTTTTTTTATAGCGTGATCTATAGATTGGTTTAGGTTAGTTTAGGTTTAGTTTATAGCAATTCTGTTAATTTGCAATTCTCTGAGTAAATTGCATTTTGAACCATTGTGTATTTTAACCCATTATACATTTTAAACTTTATGGCTTTTAATACGTACCCGCGCCACACTATATGCTACTTGAATTGATCCTTTCTCTGCTTATCGTTCTGCCGCAATGTGCAATGCCATAGCTACAGACAACTCTCTTGCGCAACTCTTCCCTGGCCCTTTCTCCAGTTACGATGAGGCGGAAGGAGAGAAAAAGAGAGACAGATCCCACGAGTAGCACGACGTGCGGCGACGATTAACGTAGCCACACTACGTCTCTGCTTTTCTTCTTCACCAGTACCCATTCATTAGCCGAGTGTGTGAGTGTGAGTATTATGGCGAGGATAAAAGTCTCTACTTGAGAGGGGGTACGTATTAAAATCCATAAAGTTTAAAATGTATAATGGGTTAAAATACATAATGGTTCCAAATATATAATGCGATTTTTTTCAGAAAATTGTGAATTAACAGAATTGTTATAAACTAAACCTAACCTAAACCAATCTATAGATTACGCTATAAAAAAATTAATTATACCTAATAGTTTTACAGAAATGACATTATATATTTTGAACTATTATGCATTTTAACCCATTATACATTTTAAACTTTATATTGAGAGGCTATAAGATCGAATCACTGAAGAACAGATAGGTGGGTGGAGTATACCTCGCATTTACTTAGCTTTTTCCACTAAATTAACCCACACAATCCTACCTAATTGCGCCACACCACGCTGCTTGCTTTGCTCAATGCGCTGTCATGACACGGAGATAGAGAGAGATAGAAAAAGAGAACACTTAGTGAGTAGCATGACGTAACAACGCCAAGTTCCGCTACTTACCACGCTAGTCCTCGATTGTGTAATGCAGGGATTACAGCGTGGAGAAACTGTATTGGCATATGGGAGGTATTTTAGATATCTAGAATGGTTTTCCTCGTGATTACTTGTTTGATTTATAATTATTTGCTATTAGGTAGCTCGCTTGCTGGGTTCCGTTCTTTGTTGCACAAAAACTTAGTACGCATAAATAAGACGTAAAGTATGAGAAAGTTACTCAACAATAAGTTCCGCTCAGATATTATTTTGCGTAACGGTTCCTTCCGTTTCAACTAAGTTTGTTAAAAAAAGATATTGTAGTAATAACACTAGGGAAAAACTACACAGTTTTTCCCTTTTCACATTTTTTCCCTTTAAAAACCTTGCTGGCATTTCTAAATTTAATGTATTTTTTTAGGAGTTATCAGTGTTTTTTTCTGTTTTACTTCGGTACAGTAAAACAGGGGTGAGTAGGTATAAAATTGAAGTTCAAACTTCGATAAATAATATAGACATGTTGATTTCTATAGATAAAAGATGTTCCGGTGGTATGAATTTTAGTTTAGTAATGATTGTCTGTCGTTTAGTTTCATATTTTAAAAAATAAACACAAAAATATAGGCAAATCCCAGTTCAACTCGTAGTGGGATCAGAAGAGATATTTAGGACCGAATAAAAAAATGACGATAAAAAATTAAAAAAAAATTATATGAAAACACAAAATATTAGTTCTATTACTTCTCCCCCTACAATCTCTTCTCACCCCGTTTTACGTAGGTACCTACATTTATTTAATAGTTTTATTTTTCTTAGTAAATAAAGATTAGTATTCACACAAGTAAATTCGGTCGAAAAAAGTATCATAATTTGTAAAAAAGACTAAGGCCAATCTGATAAAAAAAAATACAAAGTACCTACTCACCGGTAATTAAAACCAAAATAGAATAAAAAATAATCTCAAAAACAGTATGTCATATAATATCTAAGCTAAAAAATCCGGTAAAATTTATTTAGAATCTCTATATTCACATAAAATCCCCACACTTAACCCCAAACCTGTTTATAATTTTATAATTGCGCAGTACCTCAACCGTATAGTTTCAGGTAACATGGGTGTGACATAATGTCCAGCTGTGGGCGTCTGGACAACTGAAAATTATACTTCAGTTATAACCTTCATAGTTATACCTACGTTTGGTCGTACCTCTATTAAAATAAATGAACAGTTTTGTTTGTCACCACAGCCATTTCAAATCTAAACTACCTACGACGTAATAATTTAATGTTTTTCAAAATCATTGGAAGAAAACTCAATCTTTATGAAACATGTATTTTTAAAACATTGAAAACAAACAAAAACGTTTTCCCAATAAGGATAAACGATAAGCCCGTATTATGTATTCAAAATCTTTGTCAACATCAAAAGGATCAGAATATATTATTTTGTTTCTTATCGATATTGGAATAAGTATAAAAAGGACTCAATTAGGTACGTATTTCTCAATGCTAATTGAGTTTTTGAATCAAATTTTTTTTTGTCATAAATGGAAAGATCATATATAAGTTTTGTTAGAAAAGTATTTTTAGTTTTTTTTTATTCGCTATAATTAACGAGTTATACCGATTTGAAAATTGATCGTCGAGTACCGCACCGAAAACACACCGACAGTTCCCGAACAAGGCCGAGCCGCGTGTGACGTCACAATGTTAGTTTCCACTCGTAGTTAGTATACAGGTGATACCGTTTTTTGACTTTAATCTACTCTATTCTGTTATTATCCTACTATTATTGTAAAATGCTATTGTTTGTGAGAGCTTATTGGTTTGTGACTCTTTCACGCTAAAACGGCTAAACAGATTTCGATAAAATTTGCCATACACGAACTTTATAATTTATAATCTGGATTTACGTACCGGCTATAGTAGGTGTCATTCACGATGGATGCCATCCACCGTGGTTCTTATTAATTTGTAGTTAAAGGTTAATTTTAATACATCTACGAGTCTTTGTGGATGGCACTATCTATACTTCTATCATGCTTCTATCCCAACTTTCCACGGTACCGGGATTTAAAACAATAAAATTAGATGAGAATAGTGATGAGTACACTTTGGTAGTAACTATTTATATGAATAAGTAAATAAGTCGTGGGATTTCAGTTCAAAATCCCGTTGATTTTATCCCAGGAGAATTTCATAAGAAAACCCGGAATTTCGGGCACAAAGATGGCGGATGACATTTTGACACTATGACACTAAAAATGTTTATGGGTGTCGTTTTTGAGTAATTTGATGGCTCTGAGCCTGATTTTGGCATATTTTTTTAGATTCAAGATGGCGAATGACATTTTGACACTATTGACACTTTGACACTAAAATATTAATGGGTGTCGTTTTTGAGTAATTTGGTGCCTCTGAGCCTGATTTTGACATACTTTTTTGGATTCAAGATGGCAGATGACATTTTGACACTATGACACTAAAAGTGTTTATGGGTGTCGTTTTCGAGTAATTTTGTGGTTCTGAGCCAGATTTTGACATAATTTTTTGGTTCCAAGATGGCGGATGACATTTTGACACTAAAAATGTTTATGGGTGTCGTTTTCGAGTAATTTTGTGGGTCGGAGCCCGATTTTGGCATAATTTTTTTGGATCCAAGATGGCGGATGACATTTTGACACTTATGCCACTAAAAATGTTTATGGGTGTCGTTTTCGAGTAATTTGGTTCTTCTCAGCCCGGTTTTGGCATACCTTTTTGGATCCAAGATGGCGGATGACATTTTGACATTACTGATACAAAAAACACAAAAAAGTGTAAAATGTTACTCGAAAACGACCCCCATAAACATTTTTAGTGTCAATGGTGTCAAAATGTCATTCACCATCTTGGATCCAAAAAATTATGCCAAAACCGGGCTCAGAGCCACAAAATTACTCGAAAACGACACCCATAAACATTTTTAGTGTCAAAATGTCATCCGCCATCTTGGATCCAAAAAAGTATGTCAAAATCTGGCTCAGAGCCACAAAATTACTCGAAAACGACACCCATAAACATTTTTAGTGGCATAAGTATCAAAATGTCATCCGCCATCTTGTATCCAAAAAATTATGCCAACACCGGGCTCAGAGCCACCAAATTACTCGAAAACGACACCCATAAACATTTTTAGTGTCAAAGTGTCAAAATGTCATCCGCCATCTTGAATCCAAAAAAGTATGTCAAAATCAGGCTCAGAAGCACCAAATTACTCAAAAACGACACCCATCAATATTTTAGTGTCAAAGTGTCAATAGTGTCAAAATGTCATCCGCCATCTTGGATTTAAAAAATTATGCCAAAATCGGACTGTTTTACTCTCCTCACCCGGAACACATCAGCGCAAGCATTGCTACTTGGCGGCAGGATTACTAAGATGCTGGTACAGTCGACGTCAAAGATATCTTTACACTTTAGTGCCTTGTCGCTCCAAGCACTTTGACAACTTCATATGAAACTTCAAACATATAGTTACAACGACAAGGTACTAAAGTGTAAAGATATCTTTGACGTTAACCGTACCTAGCGATCCGAACGTACCTACCTAGAACAAGGTTAGGCTCTTACACCCGCAAAAATTCCCATTGAATATATAATACAATCCCACGGGATTATAAAAAAAACTAGAAATACCTATCAACCACAAAATCTAGCCATTAAAGTTTACGTACCTACGGTCGAAGAAACTGAATCACGTAACCTACCTAATAGGTACAATTTAGCAATAATATCTCTGGCAGGGTGTATGTTAAAATTCCACAGTGGTAGGTAAGCGATTCTGTATCTTTCACTGTACTTAGGTACTTTATTGTGAAATCTCAGGTCCAGTAAAATCAATCCAGTTCACATAAATCAGAAACATTATCAGGATTAAGCTTTTATTACCTACCTACACATGACTAAAACAAAAATTTACTTACTATAAGGTGATACGCGTGCTCGTTTTCCACCTTATTTCATAAAAAAAACTTCAGCAGATATTTTTTCTATTAAATTTCGGATATTTTTAGTGAAATCAGCCGTTAACCCCAGTACTGTCGTGAAATTGCTTTAACATTGTGACGTCACAGCCATGGCGACCAATCATGGCCCGTTCCCGGTCAAGTGGTCATATTTCAAATTTCATCAATTTTGAATTGCTTATAATTAATTTAAAAAAAATATTTTAAGATTTCTTTGAATTAGATATTATATAATATGCTATAAAGTTTTAAAAAACATAAAAAAAATAGATATTTTTTTAAATTCAAAGACTCAATTGAATATTTACGACCAGCGTGAAAATGATATATTTATGCAGGTATATTTTTTTTGCTAGTATTATAATTATTATGTAATAAATAACTTTTTCTCAATGTATTTTATGTATCACCCTATGGTCACAACGGAAGACCAGCGCTGGCTGTAAGGTCAGCAAATGCTAAGTTGGGACCATTTTGTGACAATTTAATGAGCTTTTCTTTTGAATTGTGTTTAGTTAACTGTTGTTTTGTGATTGTCATAAATAAACTTTTTTTTCTTTATTTTCTTAACGTTTTTTGCTTCTATTTTTTAAAGTTCCAAAAGCAAAAATCTAAAATCATAGCGTAGCTCTATTTTACTCGCCTACGCATCCGTATTATCCATTTTTCTGCCACTCGGGTCTAGTGAGTGAACTATTGAACATACGATCTTCAGATTTGCACATTTGTATGGGTATATTACTAAAAAAGGTATACATAATAATATACTTGATTAAAAATGTATTCTCGTAAAAGCAAAGTGGACGTGAAAAATATTCGCCTCATCCGAATGGCGTAAGGGCCTATCACTTTTGAGATTAAGAATGCATTTTATATTTTCAAAAGTAATGAGCGTACGTGAGACGACCGACTGGTCGCCGCCCGGTTGGGCGACCCAGGTATCGCTGGGGGGACAGTGTCCAGGCGGATTTGCGACGTCTTCAAGTCGACGACTGGCAAGAAGCTGCGCACGATCGGGACAGATGGCGTGCTCTCGTTTCGGAGGCCAAGACCCTATTTGGGTTCCTGAGCCAAATTAGTTAGTTAATGAAAATCAAAGTTTTTTGGTAAGGAATGTACTTTTATATGTCTCTTAACATTAAAACCATGGCTGTTAATGGGAAAACCGTGGATAAAAATAACTAACTGTACAACATCAAAAAATTAAATAATCTAATTATGGTTTAGCGATATAGCTCTGTGGCAAGTGGACAGACAGGGGAACTTTAGTAAAGGATCCCATTGGCACCTTTTGGTTTGGGTAGGTACGGGATACTCAAAAATAAGTCTACTAGACGTACACAATGGTAAGTAGGTAGTTTACGAGGTAAGCAACGTGTGCATATCCTTTTGGGACGCCTTTTCTAACTTAAGAATGCTCTACGGTGAAGGGCTTATTCTGCATTGTACCCACTAAACCGCTTTACGCGCTGTAGGAAAACTATGAAAAATACTGTACGGGCTTTTGATTTTCAACGTACATTATTTTTAAGGTTCCGTAGGAAACAAAGAACCCTTATCTTATAGTATCGCGATGTTTGTCTGTTAGTCCGTATGCTCGTGGTACAGTTTAGATGTTCTTAGCTCTAGCTACGAGTAGTTTAGAAGCTGTAATTTGGCATGTGTTTAACACGTTCTGAAGAAAAATTAAAATGCAATGAAGTCTTTTATAGAGTGTTAGGGCAGTACCCAAAACATGACGTCGGGTTTTTTTTTTCCATGTCCATTTTTTTTATTGTTAGTTTGTGAAATGCTAAGCTTTTAATTGCTCATTTTTGTTACAATCAAGTGTACCCCACTGTCATTCCCTCCTGCCAGCTAAACAGTAGTGTATGGATGCGTGAAAAAATTCTCGGTAGGTATTCATGAACTATCACAGATTAAGCACGCTTTACAAATTAACGAGCTATCGTTTCAAACTGATACCGAATGATAGGTCCTTCCCAAACACTGTGTTAATGTATACAGGGCATCATGGCAACCGGTGTATTTCGGAGACTATTTTCCATTGTCTATGAACCCTTTTGACAATTTATCGGGACATCACATTTTCATACAAGCGGGTGGCACGAACTTTACGCGGCCACGCTCATACATATTCAAATAACCGGCACTGTACAAAGCAGAAACACGCGGCGCTTCTGACGTGTTAGAATTACAAAAAAGTACACGAAACATGGGAGCAGATATACAATCTATATCAAGATTACTTTTGTTTCCTACTAAAATATGGAAGCGTGTCGATCCTAATCATTAGGTGTCTACGAAAATGGTTCTCACTTGTTTGTATTCTGATGATATACGATATGAGTATGAAATATTCATTTAGTAAACCTTCATGGAAGCTTGTTATTACCACGTAAGGCAGCGATATTTAATAGGGGTTCATTTTTATTCACTACAATTTCTTTAATTACAACAAACCGGATAACTCACGTATAAAAGCCTAAGGATTGCTCCGACAATTGTTTCGGATTATTCCGTAGCTCTTCATCAGAGAGCGCTCGCCACGGCGGCAGCGAAACGAACACTGCGTGCCATCGCTCTGCTCGTGCGGCTACTCGGCGCAGCTGACATCGGCGCACAACTACCCTCATTTTATAGTCATTATTATTATAGTCAAAAGTACGAAGAACGAAAAGTAGGAAGTACGGTAGTTTCATGTTGAAAGTACAATTTACTTACATAAAGGACTAGCCTGTTTAGTTAAAAGGTTAAAACCGACTTCAAGAAAAAGTTCTCAATAATATTATGTACTTTAGTTTTTGTTGGACATACATATCTTTCACCAGATGCAAATTGATTGCGATACTTATTATTTTATTTGATAGAAAAAGTTTCAAAGTTGCTCTCATATTAACTTTCTGATAATAACAATGCACTAATTATGATTTTATTTACACTTAAAGTTGGTAGCCGTTTTTTTATGAAAAAAAAAGTCATTGTTTTTTCCTAGACTATCCGATGAATAGTTGGATATTATATTATTCAATTTTCAAGCATTTGGTGTTATTTTTATGTGAGTGCCCGCGGTAATAACTCAACAAAGTGCTTGAATATATAGCTCTCGACCGGCGGTGACGTTCTGAGAGCGTCATAAAAGTCCGTAACAGTTTTGGGGAACATTTAAATGGACGCTTGTCGGCGCTGTATTGTATCCAAACTTTCAACAGTTTCCACAGCCGCAGTTCTGAATGTAATTCAAGTTTGTACCGGTTTGTTTTTGAATCACTCGAGTTTTAAAAATAAAAGTTTCGTAACATGTTTCCCAAATTGAAATATTGTAAAAGAAAAATGACGGTATTTACGTATGAAATACTTCAACAATCGGTTTTATTCTTATTGAAAACCGAGTGCCTATTGATTTTGACTTATATTATTGAGTCTTATTCTAGTGATTTTCCCATTGTTGCCAGAACAAGGAAAGCAATTAAATATTTAACAATTATGATCATTGTTTTATTTTATTTTCATTTTAGAAGGTAGGTGTTTGTTTCAATAAGGCTGATAATTGAATACATGTTAAAGGTAAATTACTAACTGAACTACTTGATTCTACGATAAGCCCATAACACAACTAGCCTAGTGCGTTCGCCCCTTATGTGTACTTCTTGAATTATGCGAGTCTATTCCTTGTTTCAACTGACCCAACTCCTACAGTTTGAATTGTAGCAAGACAAGGAGGTCAATGTAGACAGAGTAGATAATAGTATCGAACGTAATTTATTTTAAAGGCGAACTTTTGAATTGCTCCTTTTAGCAGCAATCAAAATATTAGCTTCAGCTTCAGTTAGCCCAATAGGGCCAGCTTTATATTATTACACACTGGCGGGTTTGAATTCTAAATTTTGCGTCGTAGTTTTGAGTTTAGAGGTACCTAATTTCTATAATGATTAACTGTGTTATATGATTATGGTATTAGGTGGACTCGCGTTGAAATTAAATATTAAAGTATGGTATAAATAAGCGTACCGTTTTGTTTTCCACCAAAGGAACACTTATGACTAACATCAAGCTACATTGCCCGTTACAGTATCTGCTCTAATAATAGTTAGTTGCAGCTGAACCAGTTGTCTAACACAAAACATAACTTCGCCATACGAATTGAAATTATGTTTAAAGCAACATTAATCTGTATAATGGCGCAGGCAAGCGTCACTAAGCGTGTCAACATTTCGCTGAGCGTACCGCGGTCAGTTGACACAGGCACAGTTCTAGGTAAAGTATATAGGCCAGTATTACCGACGGCCTAGCACGCTCGCTCTAAGTGCACAATCATGTATCGGTTGCCAAATCCTCGGGGGACGGCCGCTATATGGACCCCTATGATTCACTGCATGAATAGCACAGTTTTAATTTTATTTGGTGCCAGCGTCCACCAATTTCGACTGATGGTGTATATCGGACAGATATTTGGCATGAATTCGGCTTTCATATGCCGGTTTTAAAAGACTTGGTCGAAACAAATAGATAGGTTAAGCGGCCGCCAGATAAATGGGTGCGGATGTTGGTGTGCTTATTTAAGTAAGATTTTACTGTTTTTTAGTTTTCTTTCCAAAATGGAAATAACTTGACTACATTTTGGATCTATGACGCGGGGGAGCTCTTTTACAGATTTATTTTGTCTAGTTTAGTTATTTTTTCTTGTATAGGTATTTAATTGTTAACCTAGTTGTTAAAAAATATAACTACATATATATATTTCGCAGGATAACTTGATCTGACAAAAACTGATTCTGAAGCGAATCCTAATTTGCCAGTTCAGCTAAGTAGTTTCAAATACACTACAACTATGTGTAATTTTGACTAACTAGGTACATCTAATTTAGTAGTCTATCGAAGTCCAAAAAATCCTATTATTGGTATGTTTGCAAGTAAATAAAGATAAATAAAATTGGTTTTTCTTTATTTCTATGTTATGGTAGAAGTTGCGTTTTTACTAATTTATAGAGGTTAAAGCAGAAGGACCTTTCCTTCTGCTTAACCCCTTGGTTAAGTTCAATGTGACCGCTGAGAGCTCTCGTCGCCCGGCGCTCTTTGACAAACAAATAATATTCTAATTCTGGCATAAAACATTATTTGTAACAGCTATTGTGTTCTTAGTAATGGCAAATAATAATTAGTGACTGAGAGTAAAAGGGATTCTTTGAACTATTTGTTTTGATGTTGAGATGTAACTGGCCGTTTGTTGAGACCAAAAACTTATTAAATTTATAGGGGTCTATAAACAAAATGGTAAAAACGCAATCGGCCTGTTAATTCCGTGGTTTGTGCCCTATTTTTTTTCAGACATTACGTGCGTGTGCGTTAAAAATGTCCGTAAATCTGTGACTTCACTGTTGGCTTCTGAGCGTTGAATCTTACAGTATATACAGTGCACATGTTTATAATAAGCTTTGTCTTACTTATTCCGCAAAGCATTCCAGTCACGCACGCCGTTTCCCTATTACAAGATGCAAATATAAAAGGAGGACCCAAACTGAGCAAAATATTTACGATCTTTTTCTCTCGCTCAAATTAAACCTTTTTACACCCTTGTTATATATTTTTTTAATAGATTAAAAGCAAAATCGACCGTCCAAAGTCCGAATATTATCTGATCCTGTAGGCTTATTATCTAACTCGCTCGTAATCGCCATCGTGTTCATTTTGACAGTTCATGTATGGGCTGACAATTGGCATCGGAATCAGCTAGCTGAACTGTCAAAATTAACACGATGGCGATTGCGAGCGAGTTAGACAATAAGCCTAGTGACTATGAAGCTACTAATAGTTGTTGCAACATGTGAATATTTATGAGAAAAAGTGAAAGATATGCTATTACGTATTACCTATGCTGATTTGTGGTGTTCAAAGAGTATTTGTATTGTATTGTATTGTATGTATTCCGTACCTATTTACCTGTGATACGAGTTATGCTTGGAATGAGAACAGTTTGTGTAAATTTTCCCAAATATGGAATTGCCTACATTATGAAAAACTTTCAATAAGCATTTTGTCCTTTTTTATGTGACAAGAAGAAAAGATTATACTGAAACCAGTGATTCGTTATATGAAAACATTAAGTTGAACCTAATAATATTTTAATCCTTTAACCTTCAGTGCTAAAATAATTGAAAATACGCGCTACAATCCGAGAGTAAGTACTACGTAGCACTTGCTACGACGGAAACTCTACGCCGACATTAAAAGTGCTACGAAAATAAACCCATAAACACCGCGCAATATTTTGCCGCTTCAAAGTTTTGCTTAAAAATTAAATAAAACAGCGCAATTCAATACGTGACTTACCTATAGGTACCTTATTTTACCTAGTCGATGTGAAAAACTTGATTATTTAGGAGTAAACTTAGACAAATTTTCTGTTGTCTATGTTTACACATTCTTATATAGGTTTTTATTTGCGAGCATACTTTTTATTAATTGAAGTAACAAGTAAGTACTTAGAGACAAAAACAATTCTTAGCAATTAAAACAATACGTATTAAGACTTCTTAGAATTCATTTAATTTGTATTAGGGTGCCCTTTTTCTGAGAAATAAATACCAATTACGAATTCAATATAAAATGAAAATAAGTAAGTACCTATAGAAAAGCTAAAAGTTTAATCTTTGACTCTTTGTCTTACCGTAGCGGTTTGAAATAACTTTAGTTTTTTATCTAAAACGTTGATTATTCACACTATTGAGTTTAAAATGCAACAATGGTATTTTATTGCTACTTCCCTCTTTGTTCAAATTCAACTAAAATATTCACCATTTTTCAGAGAATCTCGGAACGAATCACGAAATTAATGATACGTCAGATATGAAGAAGTTAAAAATAGTCTATATTTGTGTTCGTCCCCGAACAGTCATGCCAACGAAACCACCGCAGTTTAATAACGCAAGCACGAAAATATATCCCCAGAACGTCCACTCTCGAAAATAGTCGCGTTGTCGCCGTGCCAATCGTATATCAATAAATTATATTATGTATCTGCTACGTGACGGTTTTGTCTGACGAGCCAGAGTGTGTATGTTAGCAATAAATATCATCTTTTAATCTGCACGCACGACAAAACGGAACGTTGGCAGGCAATAAAGCGAACTTAATGCGCCGGTTCTGTTTTCTTGTCACGTTTTTTCGCCGTTTAAACGTCCCTCTGGCGGCCGTAATGGCTCGGAACCGGCCTGCAACAACCGTGTCGTGAGCGGTGCGTTGTCGCCGTCGACTGTTAAACTTACTGTTTTTCAATAAAACTTACCAAATGCGTAGTTATGGTTGCCATGATTGAATTAAATACTGCTTATCCAAAGGTGCAATCAAAGCGAGTTTTTTATCTCGATGATCTTATTGCACGTTTCGCCTTTTTTCGATACTGTCGAGTTTATTTAGCACTAGCTGTTGTCCGCTACTTTGAACGTGTACCTAACTAATTCACAAGGCGCACAGAATCTGCCTAGAAGAATTTGGAGTAGGTACCTAAGTATATGTGCACAATAACGTCAATCTATTTAGTCAAAAAGCCAACTTGAAAAAAGCCTTTCAACCAGATAAGTCAAAACGGAATGAAAAAGCCTCAAACAGTGTTAGTTTTCTTAGTGTGAAAAATAAAATAGGTAACAAAGCTCGCTGAAACGCGTTTCGTAACCCTACCAAGAAAGATTGAATGTAATTTTGCCTAATATTTATGAAGCAAAAGCATCAAACTGAAATATGTTTGTTAGTAATACTCATAACGAAAACAAATATACCTTACCCTTTTTCCACGAAAACTTCAACAGCCAACAAAAGAAAGTGAAGTAAATAAAAAGAATTTCGCAAAGTAAGTTTAGGAGCAAGGATTTACTAATATATTCATTCCAATCTCGCCCTTAAGCTTTTTTGTTATTCCTTGTCCCCGATCCAGACGTTTTGGAAAAAGCAAACCTCGAACACTGCAATCACACAGATTGAAAATTAATGGACCACGAAATCCAATTTTGCATTAAAGCTCCCGGAGGTAAGTAGGTGCCTGAGTTTACTTTCTGAATCGCGTTTTTACAAACTTTTCGTGTTCTGAACCGGCATTATTTTTTATTGGAGCCGTCTGACATCTCTTTACATTGTTTCATCCTTACCGGAGTATCGTTGAGATCTTTATCTACGTCTAAAAAGTTTTTTGAAGGTTTCTATGGTGAGAATATATCATTTTAACGATTTCATTAACAAAACCAACTGTGACACATGTCATCTATAGTTTTAAATTCGTTCGTTGAGTCACTGATCTAAATATTAGGTACAAATGCGAAAGTATGGATGGATGGATGGGTGTTTGTTTGTTACTCAATCACGCCAAAACGGCACAACGGATCTGGATGAAATTCGGCACAGAGATAGAGAAAAGTCTGGAATAGCACAATGGGCTACTTTTTATCCCGGAAAATTGCTTAGGTCCCGCGAGATAGCGATAAACGAATTCTTTGCAGACGAAGTCGCTGGCAACAGCTAGTCTATCTATAAAGTCTTCTTTATATAGCGTGAATAGGTACGTACTAGGAACGGGTTTACAGAAATTCCCAGGATTCAATCATTTCACCAGCCAACATTTCATATTAACATATTTTCAGAAAATGAACATTTGCGAAATCACTTTGGCAATTGTTGACTGATGGGCCGCCCCGTCGTCATGAAGGACGCTGGGGTTCTTGCTGCCAGCTATCGTAATCAAAATCGACAGTTAATGTATAATCTTTGCCTGAATAATGAAACTCACTTTTTTTGATGGAAAATAAAACAAATAATCATAATTCTAGCAATGTTCCTACGAGAAAGAACAATAAATACTTAAATGTCGTGAAAACTAGTGCGAATAGTAGAGTAGTAGAGTATAATTGACAAAACAAAGCACTGATTTGCCTAATTGCAATATTGGATTATCGCGTATTACCACTCTTGGTAATACGCGATAATCCATAATTGGTGGTTTCATAATTAGGTACGTAAGAAAATTAAAATATTCATGCAAACAGGCATTGACCTGAAATAGAATAACACACGCGCACCTTGAAAGCATATAAAATTTTTAAACAGCCCATCTAAATTGCACGTGACTGTAGCATCAAGAGAGGGGCCCTTCACATTACACCGTGTACGAGTACTTTTAATGCCTCTCACATACAACGAAATGTAATAAAACAAATTAAACAGGTTTTTTTGAACCTAACGTTGTCTTGTTCGTGAGAAGAATTGAGAGCGTCACTGTTACTGGTTGAGAAGCTGTCACTGGTTAGTTTCGATGTGGAGGAGTCCTTTGTATAGTTTTGTATCGAAAGAACGCCAACAAGAGCCAGTATTTATGTATTGAGCTTATTATGTCCACTTTACTGCATATAAACAAAAAATAAATAGCAAAAGTAGCAAAGACTGACAAAGATGAACTTATCTCTAAATAGAGATCGGTTCCATTCAGCGGGTAAATAAAGATTATTTTTATTAAGCAAGTGATCAGTTTATTGTATACGGAAATGAAAGCAAGATTAATAAGTATCAATTACTAAGCCTCATAGTACTGGTCTGTACCTAAAAGCCGTGGTAGCCTAGTGGTTTGACCTGTGGCCTCTCAAGCAGATGGTCGCAGGTTCGTATCCCGGGCTCGCACCTCTGAGTTTTTCGGAATGATGATCGTACTGGTCTGTACCTATGTTTGAACCATAATAGTCGAACGGCGGAATGTAAAAAATTGGGTACGATGACAACTTGTGGCTAGCTAGGCTAGTGTTATAAGAGTTGGCGGTGGCACGTTCCTAACGTGCCACAATGTAAATCTCATAATCGATCTTATCGATTATGAAGATCGCTGACTAAGGGCTAGTTTAATATATAAGCATAGTTATGTATATTTGTAATTAGAGAGAAAGAGTTAGTTAGTTGATTAATTAGTAAGAGACTGTTGGAATAAGAAGAGAGTTTAAACTAACTACAATGTAGTTTCCCTGCTCCTTCCCTACATTATTACCAGCAGTAACCCTGCTGGTAAACAACTCACTACCTATTTGATCCTCATGAACTGCTTCTAGCCGCCTGGATGCATACATGGAAGAAAAACATAACCCACGAATAGTCTTTAATGTCTGCACAAAGCTTAAACAAAAAAAACCTAAGCTAACCTCTTTCGCTTAGCTTACGTAAAATATTTCATGAATTTTTCAGTTTCTGCTAGAAAACATTTCGACCAAACGATCATTCGACCATAAAATTATTCGAGTAAACGAAGGATTCCCACGTGTATACATCGTATTCATAGTTCCAATGGCAGTTGACTACCATTCGACCACCACGGACAACTTATAGCAATGTGACAACTGTGTCCAGGCAAGAAGACCATTAGGCACAAATGGCCTATTGGATTGACGATAGGTGACCTGTTGCGAACACATTGTGTCGCTTCGAAAATAACATAAACTTGAGTAAAAACTACAAAGTGGATTCCAGCTTAAAAGCTTGATACGCTTTTATTTTATTTCGAATGCGTCATAAATACTTTATTCCATGTAAACGTTGGACTCCATCCATTGGATAGATTATTAATAACAGGAGTATGTTATACATAACCCTCTTTGTTTTTGTTGTAGTCGGAAAAATTTATGAAGGTAGTTGTTGATGGCTAATTAAAATTAGAAATAAGAGGGTAGTTTGGTAATATACGAATGTGGGTACATTTAGTTTATTTATAGTTTTACAAATTAGTACGACGTTGGTTCGCATGTGCATCGGTTGTGCTCTAACTTTGAGAATGATCCCGTAGAGGGATCGAAACGCGCGTCAGTGTTTGTGTGGTGTTAGGATTAATTAAGTTTGTGGGATTTGTGTGCGTTTTGTGTGGTAGTAGTGGTGGGAGGGCTTGCATGCAAAACGTATATATTTCGCACAGGCTTGGTTAACTTGCACGTAAGTAGCGGAGTAGCAAGGTAAATATTTTGTGTTCATTTCTCGTAGTGGTCAATAAAATTATGTATGTAATGTATGTATGTATAAGTTGTATAACAATGATGTAATGTACTTCTGAACAAAACCAGGATATATTTTATATTTTTTGCGCCAACCGTTCCCTTCCTTTTTTTCATTTTGTCCCTACCAACCTCGTGAATATTGATTCCAAACATAAATAACAACTCATTATAATTCAAGGCTGGTGGTCTATCGTTCCAACTTTATTATTCCATTAAGCGAACATTTAGATAAATCATTTTCAAAATTATGCAAAATCACCCAACTCGGTTTCAAATCTCCAATAATACCCGTGAGAAAAAGATAACGGGGTCCGGCAAGGACACAGTACAAAGTTTACGAAATTTGCTTATTGGTGCCCCGACGCGACGCCGGTTGGCGCGATCTTACTGAATATTCTGCGATAAAAGCCAGCGAAATTATAAGTAGCCTTGCCTTAGGAATTAAATAAATAGGCAGTTTAATATCGCTTCATGAACGCCCTTACTGTATGTACACCTGCCGTTATCGTTAAAGACGGTACTTGAGCTGTACATTGTGTATTACACTCCGCGATTTGACGCCATTTTACCGAACTAAATATTTATACTGAGAGGCCAAAAAATATGGCAATATAGGTAATTTTGTATGGAGACTGGGCCAAATTTTGTGTCGCTGAGTATAATAATAATACCCCCCCCTTGCAAAAAAATGGGGCATAGGCTTTTCAGATTTTTAGGCATTAAAGCTTAGAAAGTAAAATGATAGTAATATTACTGAAACATGTTTCGCTATTTACATTTTCGTTTTCTGTGCGATACTTAGAAATCACAGAGAGGAAACGTTTGAAGTTTTCAAATATACCCAGAGGGCATACTTAATTATTATTTGTATATGTCATAATGTAAAATCATAATGTAAAGGAAGCGGAAATAACAACATCTATTTAATCTAAATGGCCTTAATAATTTTGTATTTACTGAAGGGAGAAAATTAACCGGCCAGTGGCGCTGGCTAATCGGAGTTTGTCTTTGAAACTTCAGCTGGCAGAGCCATGGGATACGAAATTGTCTTTAGCGCTAAGAAAATGGTGAATGAATAGTTTTTGTTAAAATAGTAGTAGTATAAAATAGTATTTAAACTCCGTGTTAACTACTCACCAGGGGTCTTATTATGACGTCGTAGTACTTACTATTCAATTCCGATTCTAGCTACGTATTAGCTGTCATTTCTGGCATTTCTAGTATGGATCTGATAGCGATCGATCGAACTTTGTGTAATACTATTACAGTATGCTTAGTGTAAGTTTACGGTCACAAAATACGTCTCGATCGCGTTTGCGTTAAAATGACAAATATTATGAGAAATTTTAGTTGTCGTTTCGTTCCGCTTGTGGCGCTGTTCATTTTCTCATAGTAATTGAAACGTTTACGTGAACGCGTTCGAGACGTTTTTATTTGCGAAAACTTACACTAGAGGCTCTGTAAGATTTAACCAGCCTAATTCGTACAAGTTATTGCCCTGTCAAAAAAGTTTGTATTTTGTTTCTGTTTTCATATGGTACAGCCTTTAGCGCCGCGGATACGTAAATTATAAATGGGTTTACAAAGGGCCGGTAAGACTGACAGCATTTGAACTGCAACCCAACTGCAAAATGGCAGTTCGAGTGCAGTTCTGATGCATACACCAACTGCATACAACCTACCGGCCCAAGACTCATTGAAACAAAATCAAATGAAAAACAGCGTTACTCCTATACTCAATTCATGCTGTGCAATATACTTGAGTCATTGAACTTACGAAATATTACCCACTACAGAACACGTTGGTTGATTCACACCCACCCAACCTAATCAAAGTAGAGTTACGCGGTTTGTTACACTCACTCGTACACTAAAGTGGATGTCATTAAGGCTGTCTCCAAAGTACTTAGGTACATGTGAACTGAATCTAGATTTACATAATTAATTTCTAGTTACGAAGCAAGAACGCCTGAGGCGCATGGAAGCTTTTCAGAGATGGAATTTAACAATTCATACAAAATTTCAACAGGGGACACCGGAAACATTGCGAATGGTGTTAGTACCTAATGAGCATGTTGAAGTAATTTATAAAGTTTTTACAACGTTACGTGTGAAAAGCTACGTCTGAGAGACATTTGTATGTCCCTCCTCCGCTTCCACAAACAAATGGTAAAGGATGAGGTTGGAAAGAGATAGGTAATGCGATTGCCAGTACAATGAGTCCTCTGGTTCTGTGTTTGGTGTTCTCTGAGAACTAATCAGTTATGTGTGGTGTTGGGTGAGTATGTATGGCATACGAGTATGTTTTGACTAGCAAGCAAGCGGGGTAAGGGTTTTCCGCGAAAATATTAATGTGCCCCACCCTGGTTCTAGTTCACATCAGACACGATTTGCATAAATTCTGAATCAATTGATTGAATCGCGGCTTACTTTTTTACTTTTAATTAACAAAAAGCATTTACCTGAATACCTAAATCAAAACAAATCTCTAAGCGTGTGCTTATAAAATTAGTGTCAAAATGACGAAAACGAAATGGGTACTGTAAGTTTTCGATGCAAAAGCAGAGCGAAGTAACTTCTGACTGCATACGTTTCGTCAAGATATGCAATTCAAATTTGAAGCCGAGCCATGCGATGCAGCTCGAGTAAGTCTTGACGAACTCCTTTGGCTACCCACTTTGGCGTTTTAAATTTACATCTCGGTAGCAGACTACGGTATCAAAGAAAAATTAATTGGAATGCATTGTACTTGCAGACAGATGCAGATTTTTTAACTCATCACAACAAAGGAAATGGAACAGCGTAATATCCTTGAATGCATCATAACTTCTACGAAATAAGCTATTAATTTGTTAGAAGTTGTTGAAAAGACAGATCTTCAACAGAGAATTATAACTTCGACCTCCACTTTAAACTTATTTGATGTTTTAGTAAGATGTCGTTTACAGAGACAATACCATTCTCTTTAATGAACTTTATAATTAATTTTAAGACTCTTCTGCCAAGACTCGGCAGAACTGACAGGCCACAACTTTCATGGTACACACGGCAAAATAATTCGGTAAGCATAGGCACGCACACAAACGTCGTCTATGTGTTGAGTACCGACATGAACATTACGTAGAATCCACATGTGAATGTGTGAGTGAGTTCGATCGTATATCTACCCTCTCAGTACAGTTTTTTTTAGTAATAAGATAAATAAGTAATGTCGCTGTAATTTACCTATTTATTATATAAACAACAACAATAACTATAAAATAACAATGAAGAAAGTTGCAACTATTTTAGTTAGTTTATAATAAACTAAGTTAAAAATAATTACAAATTAAACTAAAAAATCCCCTTGGTAGTGCCTGGCTCAAAGGTTTAAAAATTCAATATCTCCGGTTTAAGTTAATTCTACAGAAATAATGTAAAAGTATTGTTTTATTTTTGCATTTTCCTAAAAACATTTTACATTATTATCTTACATTGGATATTGTCATCGCAAGTGTAAGGCAAGAGAAGGCACCCCGGATCGAGTCTTACTTTGACCTTGAATCTGTAAATTTATACAATCTGACGCATTGAACTATTATTACCAGCGTAGTAGCTACCATCTCACTGTTTCAACGTGTTATATTTTTATTTCTCATCAAGTCTGGTCTGAGATTCAATTCCAACATTTCCAACCAATATTCCTTACAATCAGCATCGCCATTTAAATAACATCCAAAAATGTCATTTCTTCTAGGATACGAACTCGGTTCACTAGAGAGCGAGTGCACAAATCAAGTATTCGACTTGCCTTTGTGACCGCTGAGCCACCGAGACATTTAATATAGATGGTGAATTTATGAATTAGGACTACGTCCAAACTGTGACTACTGCATTTGCAATGTGTAAATAGTTGTTTAACGAGCTTTGAAATAAGGTTGAAATTAGAAGGTTGAAATTTGCTAGACGATGCACATTTTATTCATTGTCGTCTAACAATATAAAGTATATTCTACCCTCAAATTATTAGTAATATGAATTTGTCAACGCTAGCCGCCATTCGTTACGCCTTGTTTTACAACAACGAACTGTTTAATTTTGCCTTTGAAATACCTTGTGATTTGCAAAATATGGATAGTCATCATCTTTTTTGAAAAGAGCCGAAATTACTGTTCTTTACGAACAAAATATTTCTATAAGGAATTGATATATCGGTAAGTAGACAGTGTCTGATAAAATAATTACTTCTTATTTTACATCAAATTTCTTCATGGTGTTAAAACAATGATTTATTATTGTATCCGTAATGTGTCCAAATAACTTTCATTGACGAAGAATGTTTTTTATTAAACTTCATTTATTTTGCAGCGGAAGACTTCAATTATATAATAATTATTCACCGTTATGCAGACTTCGGGCACGATAAGAATATTCCTTCTGTGTCAAAACAAGAAGTCTCATCTTCACGCCATTTGGACATAAGTAGTTGCCGCACACGCTAAAGGGACCTATTTCATATCAACGAGAGACAATGTTACCTACGTTGTAAACTGTGCGACTTCATCTGCATGTTGCAGGATAGCATTGTCGTAACTCGTAAACCAGCAAAAAAAATGCTTCAACGGATCAGCCAGCATAGAAGAAACAGAATGAACTTTGATCGTGAATATTTATAATTTTGATTCGAATTGGTAATAATGTAGTGATTTTTAGTGATGAAAAACCATTTACGTCTGAAAAAGACGGACGAAAAATTTTTTGGCGAAAAGTGCTTGGATGTTATCCATGGGATTTGTGAGTTAGTGGGTTGGGGGTCGTAATAACAGTGCTAAAAAAAAGTGATGTGTGACCTATTTCGTGCATAACAATATTATTGTGTCATAGTCAAAGACTGGCTGAGCACCCAACAAGATTCCTTAACTGTTATTAACCGGGATCCATCTGATATAAAATCCAAAGCAAATTTAGGTAGCTTAGTCACTTGAAAGTGGAGATTTAATCCAGTGTGCAATGATGTTATTGTTAATGGCTGTCATTTAACATGTCGATTCATTTCACCACTGACTTTATTTCTCAACAAATAAAACGTTTCGTTCATCTTTCTCAGACTTAAGTAAACTTAATAAATCGGAAATTCTTATAAATGATACTCTTTTCAAAACCCTTGTTAATTCGAATAAATTACATCTTAAAAATAGCCTTTTTGTGGTGTGCATTCGATTTACCATTTGTATTGTAATTTTAAATTATGTTTGTAACAGAAAATTTTAATTAACCTAAAATCATACTGGTCACTATAGTGTGTGTTGTTTTACGAATAAATGTTGTTCTTCTTCTGTTATAATTATAAGGAACAGCATGCAATTTTATTTTGCTAATTTAATTAGTTATAGTCTTATGGTAATAATAATTACTTAAATGTTGTAATAAACAATTTGAAACAATGATTTTATTTTCTTATTTTGTTCTTTTACTTTCTTTTTTTCGTGTTTGAAGTAGTCATGATTTGGTTTTGAGATAGTTATAAATTGAAAAAAAAATACAAAATAGACACATTTGTGCAAGATTCGAACCGAGGTCTTTAACATTCATAGTCCTAATCAGTACGACTGAGCCACCGCGCTCATATTATTCATGACGAAATTATTCTTCCATTGAGCAAAATCGTTTGAATAACAATAACCTATACAATAAGAGATATGTGAAGGTAGTCAGAGAACACAATCAGCACACATAGGCCATATTAGTGTGAATACTCGTGTGGATACAAAACCATTTTGTTGTGTGTGTAATTAAGGCAGCGGATAGGTGCGGATGTGTGTATAGAATGACACACATGGACAACTAGGGTGCATACCGAATAGTTTTGCTGTGTGTACATTTATAAATTGGTAGTTGAGAACTGACAAAGGGAAAAGAACCAAAATGCAAGCGTTATCACTTTAATTAGGTTTGGGCCAAACATTGATTGTTTCTTACTTTAATTGGTAGTACCTAGTGCCTACTTGATAGTTTTCAATGGGAACTAATAGTACCTATTTCATAAATAATAACTTTTGTTTTTTACAGAATAGTTTTTGCTAGGTACACTTAAGTCTGTACCTAAATGAACTTTACCGTACTAGGTGTAATTCAGTTCGATTCATAGAAAGTGCCAGGATGACCGAGACTCGGCCTTTTTTTGGTACGTTTTCAAAAATGAAAGCTTGATAGATCGAACATAATTATATGTAGGTAGTTGCTCGTTTAAAGGTATTAGTTTAGACAGATAAAATGGTAGGCTCATCAGATAAATTAATTCCACATATTCTAATCTTTCAATCACGATGTATCCTATTGAGCAACTATAAAATAGATGCGTACAACGAGTATGCAATATTTAGTCCAAAGTCCAAGTGCTAGATAAGCCGTGTCGTGACCCACACGTTTGACTCCGCCGACACGAGCTAACAGTGCGCAAACGCCCGATACCAAACCTACCATTGATACTTAACCACGCATAATATTTGGCATTTTCCTGAAATTTGCATCATCATTTTGCGTCAAATGTCGAATACGATTCCCCTTGTCGGCACGAACAGTCTATTTCCATTCTGAAATGTCGGCCCAAAGCTACAGGCTCAAGTGCGCCGCTGGAATATTTGAATATTTTAACATGGAAAAATTGGCGTAAAAACATGAATTTTTATCTGTTGGTAAATTTAACAAATTCTCTATTAGCAAGTACAAATAATAGAACACTATTATAGAATTGTTTATACTGAAACGACGCATCTACTTTGCGTTGAATCGGAGTTGTTTATGTAAATGTGTAAACAGATTTAACGAAAGCATATTTAAATATAACTAATACACATCAAAATTCATAAATATCTGCCCCGAATCACTAAACTATAGACTATTTTTGGTAGATCTACAAATTTATACAACGAGGTAAGGCGAGATAAAGCAAACTTGTCCGTAGAAACAAACGACCAATAATATCGCTGTGCGAAAGAAAAGAAAGAAGTGCGGAAGAAAAGGCCATTTGATTGGTGGTTTTTTTCTCACTCACTCAAAATATGTTAAAGCCACGTACCCCTGTTGCATAAATTTGGCCAAAATGTATTAGACGTATTTTCTACGGGATGTAAACACCCTTTGTGTCTATCCGTGAACATGATGCATGCAACTGCTTTAATTAACCGGGAGTTTGTTGAATGTAATTGCGGCCTACATCCCATAGAAGACCAATCTCTAACCGAGAATCATTTAGAACTATTATTTGCCTAAGTGAAGTGATCTAAACACTGGCACCATCCGGTATCTCATTCGTATCTTATAGCCGTCTCATTTCCTAACGTGAAAGACGTGATTTATGTGTCAGTGTGTGTTTTTCCACGGATATACGATAAATAAACCGATGTTTAGCTTTTATGTCGTACTTTGTTGCCGTGTTAACTGTGCAGCGTGACTAGTGTGGGTAGAAAACAATTTGAACACTGCCAAGGCCCAACCACTTTTACGGTGACGTCCGTACGTGGACCGAATCCAAACCGCAAGGCATTAAAGCTGCAATAGACCTCATGCGCCAGCGACGCTGCAATGCCAACTGAAATTGCTAAACTAAACAACTATGTAACGTTTACGGGTTTCGTTTCGTTTCATTGATTCTATAAGTTACTTCGTAATCACTTTTCAAAAAGCTCATCAATTCACAGTATATGGTGAGTTGGTATTTAGTAAGCATACATCCTGATGTAACTGATCGTGGTGGTGAAACTATGATTAAAAAAAGTTAGCGTAAGTAGATGAGACTGCTAAGCCACACCCTCTGTCGATTTGGATCTGTTGAAAGTATGTAGCCAAATATCTCCTGCCGATAGTCCATAGATAAAAGAAAGCCAACAAACATATTTTCGTTATCATGCATGTAAGGTTGGATTATTTAACCGGGCCAAGTGAAAAAGTAACAGCATTTTATATTAATTGACAAACAAAAAGGGAAGCGAAGTTAATCAATTTCCATTTTAACAATATGCTGAAAATTTCATTTTTCATTTTTAGACAATTGTCGATTTTAATTGCTTCCGGAATTTGAATCGAGAGTATTTAACGTGAACCTTTGCCCTATAAAAATGTTATAAAATGTTGAACAGAATAATTTGTCGAGCTAAATTTGTGTACGGCCAATCTCACCATGTTTTTATATACCTACCTAATAAGCCTCATACAAATAAGTTTCAGGTTATTCACAAGCGATCTGTTTATCAATGTAGCTGAACGCGTAGATATGTGAGCTAACTAAGAATCCGTACCCAAAGGGTCCTGACGGGACCCTCTTACTACTGAAACTCCGATGTCCGTCCGTTTTATCCTTTCAACCGTAGTAGGATACTTAAAATTTTCACAAAGTATGGTATGTATATATGTATGTAAACTCTTTATCGTGCAAAATAAAGAAGACAAATACAATTGACAAACAATGAGATACATGCACAAAGGCGGACTTATACCTTTAAGGAATCTCTTCCAGTCAACCTTTGGGTGGATGAAAGGAGTATTACATTAGGGATGGACGAGTGAGTTTAAAATTGCAAACACTGAGAGCCACAATACATAACTTTACCGAATATAATACATAAACACATAAAACCTAAACTACCTATAATAATATATCAATAAAATATAATACATAAAATAAATAAAGAGCACACTAAACAAAGAAATATTTACCATTAATTTAAGAAGATGGTGCGAGCCACATCTTCTTCAAACCTTCCCTGAACGACTCTATGGAGGGAGATTGCCTGAAGGAGGTAGTATGGTAGGAGGGAGTATGATGGTCACTATAAATAAAAACAAATAGGTAATTGAACGATGGTTTGGAAGTCATCGTCTGCGAGTTCGATTCACATTTGGCCAGTTATTTTAAAAGATACCGCTTTGAACTAATTCAATCTGAGAACATGCCGAGAACAATAGCTAAAATATAAGCCTTAAGAAGAGGCCTTATTGTCGCATTCACCATCTCTTTCTTGAGCTCTTTCTACCGTCATCTTTTCCCGTTTGGCAGAAAGGATAGGTGAATACAATATTGCTCAATCTATCCCTACATAGAGAAATTAGGTTAAAATTCAACTTATGTTTCGCACGCGATAAACAATACCAAAATTACGACAAAATCGCAATATTCGTATGCTTATAACCACGCGCCACAAATATCTTCTCTGTATTATTATTAATTAAATGAAACTATTACAAAGCAGCTTACTGAAATTTAATCGTTAATTAAATTTAACATTTTGCTGTAGCTCGTGCGACCTACCAATATTTATAAGTAAACTATTATAAAAATACAAAAATTAAACAATAACCATTTCACAGCAAGTTGCACGTGTAAGCTGATTGAGAATTAATATGACAGATAATATCAATGAACGGCCTGCCTAACTGTTCAGGAAAATTAAAATTGTATTTTAGTAAACATGCCTTAGTTGTCGTGACTATTGACCGTTTGTTTCGCTCTGAAATCCAAAAGCTACCGAAAAGGACAAAGAAGGTAATATTTTCTAGCTGTCAACTGTTTTTATATAACAATTGGCTAATTCTCTGGTGCAAAATTGCGCAATACAAATAATAAGACAAATGTTTTGTTTTGTAGGTTAGGGAATGTTTTAAAATCGGTTAGTCATTGCAATTTGCCTCCTAATTGATCCTATCTACGTTTCACAAATGCACCTCAGATCGTAAAAGGTATATTTTCAAAACCACAATTTTGCAACGTCTGATAGGCTTGTTTGTTTGTGGCTTAATTGGTTAGACTATGGCACGGAATACCTCGTTATGGGTTTAAATCCGTTCTCACATGCGCTCACTCGTCTTTATACTATGGTTATATTTATGATTAGCATTATAATATAGTCATGAATATTCAAAATTAAAAAAAAGGTCGATAAAACAAACGGTTTTCTATATAAACGTTTCAAGTTACTATGATAGTAAAAAGAAGAAATTAATTAAAGCCGTAATTTTTTTACAAGATATTGGTACGAAAGTCTTTAGTTCCTCTTTTGTTTTCTACTCCTTGTCAAATCGTAGCAGTACCTTAGCTAAGTAATCCGAAACGCTTAGCAAAGCGATGTGTCATAATCAGCTCCCTAACCTTTTTCACTGGCGTCAAGGAAGCGCCTAATTGCTGTGCCGTTTCAGACAAACGTACGAAAGGGACACACGCGAAATATCACCAATCGAACACTTATAACCAAGCCCTAAGAATGATTTTCCGAAGTTTGAACAGCAAAGGGGTTCTGTTACGTGAATGTGAACGTTGCAGAGCTCAAAATGAACACATGGTGCTTGTCGTGTCGCTGGCTTGATGGATGAATTAAAACTGCGAGACGAAACCAAATTCGTTTAGTCCTCGGAATAATGAGATTTTGGTAATCTTTTGGGAATAAATAAGACAGATGATGAAGTGTCAAGGGTTAGTCGTTTAGTATTTTTTACTATGTAGTGACTTGTTACGAATAGGGTTTTGCATAGTAACACACATTTATACGTTTTGTCCATGGATTATAAAGTTGACAAACCTAACTTACATAAATAGACACTTCTTTAAACAGTTTGATTTTTATGTGAAAAATACTATGCATAGTAGGTATGTAAATAGCAATTAAACTCCAAAATCTCTTAACATTCACTGAAGAAATTTCAATCCTAACGGCATATTGTTGAACACTTCTTAACTATTCAAAATAATGTCGCCCATAACATTGGAATTGCTATTTTAAATTTTACGAACTTGTTAAACGAATCAAATTGGTCGCAGTTTATTGTTTTGAACGCAAATAAGCATGGCGAATGCAGAACAGCAGTATTACGTAGCTTCTCGCAATTAAAAGTGCTCGTTAAAACGTCCATAGCGAAAGAAGATGTAAACTCTGCGAAACCCAGTCATTTCCAAAGACAAGGAGTTACGCACGGCGTGGAAAAGGTAGATTCCAATAAGCGATTGACCGAGCGAGTGAAAAGTGCGAACAAAGCAGTTTGGGGCAAAAATGCTTTTGTTTGTCCAACTCTCTGTTCTTCTAACGAATCAGACCTGTCTTTCCCACTGGGAAGTGCTCAGGGCCCGCAGACGACGGGGCCCACACAGGCTGTAAAAAATAACAGTTGAACAACAACTACTAGTTTCTGAGGCTCCATTATAAATTGCCCAGGCCCCATTAGATTAAAGACAGTTCTGCTATGAGTCATGAATTTAAAAACCCACTCCAAGGAAGCAGCTGAATCTGTTTCGTGACTCCATTTATGGAGTTCACGGTTGTCCCCCGTTTTGTTTATTAATGAAGGAGAAAGCTAGGGTCCGTTGGAGACATCATCCCAGATTTAATGCAGTGTTACGCTCATAAATAAAGATCTTTAATTGAAATGCAATTTGTTTGCTTTACCGTGGGCCTTGCGCCGCGTAATCGTTAATTGCGGCTTATGAATGAATAAAATATACTTTAAGGGTAAATGAGACGTTTTTATAGGGTTCTAAAATAGGATGTCTTTATTTTTTTGCTAGGACAAAACTTTTTAATTATAGCAGATACCAGATAGATAATTTGAAGGGTGTCGTAAGAGTTCTAACTGAAAATTAAATTGTTTAGACTATTGTGTAGTTAGGTACCTATCTATAAGAAAGACATTCGGACTCGCGCACTGCGGATTCTGTACAAATTAAAAAAAAAATGAAATTATACTTTTATACAATTGTTAATTTTACAACACATATCATATTAATAATTTTGCTTTTATAGAAATCATATCGTTCTTTGAAAAAGAAAGTTATCTTTGTAGCAATAGTCGATTGCTAGCAGTTTCTTTGTCGCTGTTGGGACAGCTGCTTAACAAAGTAAGACAGCAAGATTACATACACAAGAGAGACTGTATACTTCTGACAATAGATAGCTAGGCAGTCCTAGTTCATCTACATTGAAACGACCAAACTAAGTGCAAGCAAGATTAGAAAGGCTTGCAATCTTGTTCGGTCAACATATATTAGAAAAATAACAATTAGTTTAGTGTCGTACTTCTACATTCGAAGCAAATTCACATTCACTGGTCTGATTATCTATTGAAAGAGAACACTTTTTATCACTATTCAAAGGTCAGCTTCTTACACAAAGCTGACTGGTTCTTTCACATCGTGAGGCAGTTCTCCTTGCAATTGGCCATCTATTTATTCAGAACATTCGCTCTCCCACATCAAATAGAAAAAGCGATAGTTATAAAAAACAAATTTGCGCTCGGTTTCTCGAACGGCGACTCGTTAAGCCAAAGTTCGGCACGGCGAATTTTTATGAGTGTCGCCTCTATACGACACACGAGGGAGTCAGTGGCTTTTGAAACGGCTGGAAGTCAAAGAGAAATGGAGATTTCGTAGTTACAAATGTGGAACCAGTAGGTAGCGGCTGTATTTCTTCGCGGATTACTTTCTCGAAGCACGCTGGTAACGCGCGTGCCGGAATTTTTATTACCCACTCGTGACTCCCAGCGGTACAGTACCGCGACAGAGATACATTCGGATCGTTATGTTTCGTAGCGACTGTGCATGTTATGACTTCAATATGCTGTAAAAAACGGAACAACTTTCATACGGATAAACGCTAGTTTCCTTAAAAATGTAAGACGCCGAAGTCTGATTTGTAATTCGAACGTGAAAACTTATCCAAAGAGCCTACCATGTTAGAATAAGAATCATAGACGTAGTAGGCAAAACGTGTAAGGTGTGCATCCACCGTGAACCCGACAAAACAGACAACATTTTGTCAATGCGCTAGTAGTAGTATTTGACCCGTCCAATGCTTATTGCGTCTAGATTTACTATTTTGATGTACAAATTACGCATTATCTAACTAATCTAACTAATATTATAAATGTGAAAGTATGGATGGATAGATGGATGGATGGATGGATGGATGGATGTTTGTTTGTTACTCAATCACGCCAGAACGGCCCAACGGATCTGGATGAAATTCGGCACATATAATAGAGAAAAGTCTGGAATAGCACATACTATTAGGTTACTTTTTATCCCGGAAAATTGCGTAGTTCCCGCGGGATAGCGATAAACGAATTCTTTGCAGACAAACTCGCTGGCAACAGCTAGTAATCGTATAAAGTTGGAATATTTATGTATCTTAATTGTATTATTATTTGATGTTGAATAGTTCAGAGCAATAGGCAAAATTCTTTGTGGGTCCGATTAGATAGGTAAGACAAACTAATCATTTCAGCAATAAATAATACGAAATTAATGTTAGTTATCGGTCTCAAAATAAATGGGGTATCAGCAAGGAGTGGAAGGCTAACAAGTTGATTTATTGCCTCAAGATAAGACAAAGATGGCGCGTGGTAAGGTAGAGGGCCTAAACCGAGAGCGTTGGGCAATCGGTGAAAGATAATAATTGAAATCATTGAATTTCGTTCGCTACCTACCGCCTTCTGATACGTTAAAGATATTTTTACGTGCGAAAAACAAAACCCTTATAAATTAACTCGGTGCCATGATTGGCGACCGGGTAGCCTATTGGTAAGAGAAATATGACTCCTTGAGGTCTCGGGTTCAATCCCGGGCGGAGCAGATACTGTGTATGAAAAATACGAAAGTTTGTAATGTTCTCGAGTCTTGGATGTTTATATTTCAGTAGGTATGTATTTATTTGTATGTAGGTGAAGAGTACCCGAAACCGACGAGCATGTATGAAGAGATTGATGAATGTGGATGAAGCGAAAGAGGTATGTCAGGATCGTAGCAAGTGGAACAAAGTAGTCTCTGCCTACCCCTATGGGAAAGAGGCGTGACGATATGTATGTAAGTATGTATTTTTGTCTAGTACCCACCCATATTACAAGCTTTGTTTAGTTTGGGATTGGGTTAATATATTTATATATTTTTTTCTCTGTTTATTCCCCGGTACAAAAACGTGTACGCTTTTTCCAACAAAATCACCTTAATTTCCCATACAACTTTTTCGTGTCAGTTTTGTAACGTCCCATATAAATCGTATGAAAATGGTGTCACAAAACTGACAAAAAAACCGAAGGACACTTTTTTTCTTTACAGAAATGAATAGTGCTAATAATTCTGATTCAGAAAAACCCAAAATGTTTTTATTTTGGAAAAAAAAGTCAAGGTTACACGTTTTTTTGAAAATGCCCTTTTCTCCAAACTTAACCGGTTGTTTCAAGTAGCCATTCCTAGATGTTGAATTAATACACACAAATACATATCAATGTCAATACAAAGGAAGTCAACAAACCAGCTTCGCAATTATGACAATATTAATGAAGCAAACGTTATCCGATCGAAATGGAGGTAAATAATTGATATCTTGACAATGGTCGGTCAACTGGGGTATAATTGATTTTCGGATTAATATCGTATCTGACTACGCACATTTCACGCCGTGTCAACTTCGATCATAATAATATTAGTATCCTATGAGGGTTTGGGAAAGAAAACACGAAGTAAAATGATGCATTTCTCTTAGCAAAATTATTATAGTAGGGTCAGGTTACACATTATTGTAATTTATTTAGTTCGTGTACTCGTAGTGTGTGTGTGAAAAAAAATTGACACCCTGGATTTTTATATTACTAGCTTTTGCCCGCGACTTCGTCCGCGTAGACTTCATTTATTGACAAAAGTCACATATTGCTATACATATTTGACCAGGCACTTAACACACCTATTATGACATTTATTTGTTTTTTTTTTTTATAATAAGCGATATTAAATCCCGTGGGAATTTCGAAAATCCCTCCTTAGCATCTCTATGAATGATACTGAAGCATATTTATACATATACGTTGCGACTCTAGGCAGCTGCGAGTTTCGACATGTTCATCGCTATCCCGCGGGAGCTATGCAATTTTCCGGGATAAAAAGTAGCCTATAACCTGGCCGGTGATTTTCTCAACAGATTAGTAAAGTTTTCAACAAAATCCGTTCAGCCGTTTTCACGTGATGCGCGCACAAATATACAGACAAACAGAGAAACAGATTAACAGACAAAAATTCTAAAAACCGGTGAACGTGTTCTGTTATCGATTTTAAGTATCCCTAGTTTTTTTTTTTATATCTTCCATGTACAGACTTTCGACCCTCTTCAGCTTTATTATATGTATAGGATTGTGTAAATAAATGCAAAATGAACGGAAATTTTGCTAAGTTTTTTTGAGTTAACCAAAAGTTGGGATAAGTGTGTTGAGATATTATTGTTTGAATTTTATCTACATTTAGCTCATGTAAAATAGTATGTGACTTTACCCTTGTGATAAATATAAAAAAGTCCCGTGAAATTTTGAAAATAAAAACCCTTTTATCTAAGTACCTTTATGATCCCCATGGAAAATGTTCGCCAAATATGAAGTTTCTATTTCGGGTAGTCAGCTAGTATAGATTTATATTTTTTCAAGTTAATTGGTTCTGTAGAGTCGGAACAATTTGGCTATGATTGATTGACAGATAGACACACAAGAGTGATCCTGCGAGGGGTTTTGTTTTTTTTTTTGAGCTCCGAAACCTTTAAAACTATCATTGATGAAATGTAACGCGTTAAATTTATGACACAAATTGGAAACCAATTATACTGGTTTACCGCACATTAATAATTAAATTTAATAAAGTGGAAAATAATTTTATTTTATCTCAGGGAATGCCCTTAAAGTTAACGTAAATTAAAGGACACGGTGTATTATTTATAATACCTATATTGATATTGAACTAGTTGTGACTTAATTTTTTTCTATTATAGGCCTTACTAAAAATTGCTTGTTAGTAGGTAGGTACATTATCAGTAATCATATCAAAGTTGTCTACCTATATTCTCTTTTTGAAACCGAATAACACGCAACAAATTAAATGTATGTATAATGTACATTTTCTAGTCTAACCCTAAACTGCTAACCCAGGTTTAGCTTACTTGAATTAGAGGTTTGTTAGGTCTTGTTTTAATTAGGTTAAGCTGGGTTAGCCTGTTTCGTTGTGAATCCGATACCTTCATCAAATTTCATATCAGCCTGCCGCAGTGCCTGTTTGCTATTAAGAAATGAATAATATAATAATCAACTCCCGGCTGCTGTTTTAATAAAGCTTGATGAAAACTTTACATCATCATATTTTCTGGATCGTTCACCTAAATTAAAGGTAATTTATACCCCAATGTACACAGGCGGCGCCCGTTGGAGCTTTATTAAACAAATAAAGCAACGAATTGGTGAGCTTTCATAAACAACCGTTGGAAATTTGAAACTTTATTATTTATGAACGGTGAGAGAAAACAGTATCAAAATATATTAAGGGCCACTTGGCAATGCGAGGTGAAAGGTTTCCGGTAAATGGTTTTATTTACACTAGTGTAGTGTAAACCTCGCTTTAGTAGTGGATTGCATTAGGTACTTTTTTTACGTAGGACTAACCAGTGACTGACCCCTTACCTCCCCTGGTGGAAAGTGTAGGCGGACGGTGTAACACATCATTTTATAATCTTGCTGCTTCATTTCATAAGTTAAGACACCGGACACGTGTGCGGCGCAAGCATTTACAGTACCTTTTTAGGGTTCCGTGCCTCAAAAGGAAAAAACGGAACCCTTATAGGATCACTTTGTCGGCCGTCCGTCCGTCTGTCTGTCAAGACCCTTTTTCTCAGGAACCCGTAAAGGTATCAAGCTGAAATTTATATCAAATACTCAGGTCTGCTCCTTGGAGCTGTGAAAAAATCAAACTTCTAAGCTAACGCAATCAAAAGATACAGCCGTTTATGCTGCAAATTTCCGCAAATTTTCGACTCTCAAGGGAATCTAAGCCTACAGGGTACTTCCCGTGAACGCAGAATCTTGAAATTTGGTACGAAAGTAGGTCTTATAGAACAGATTAAGGAATAATTGCGAAAACCGTAAATATGTATGCATGTCTGTATACATCAGTGACCAATATAAAGTGACCCCACACTGCGTACATTTTGCTTTGGAGCAGGGCTCTGCTTACACTTATATTTATAGATATTTTATAGATAATGATACGGAACCCTCGGTGCGCGAGTCCGACTCGCACTTGGCCGGTTATTTTCCACAAGGATGCTTCTTTAACTCTTTAATTAACAATGTGGGCTATACTATACCTACTATAGAGGTACATGATTTAAGACTACTTTTTTTGTAATTTTTTTATATAGATTCATCACTTTTTTTTTACTTACTTTATGGATTTTCAGCATACAAAGTTATCTCAAATACTTAATTAATTAATGAAGAATTTAATATTTATATTTTTTTTCGTATTTGTGCTGCAACACGTACCTAAATGTATTTTAAAAACATTGTTTTTATTGTATTAAAACAGAAAACGATCCCCACGTTCATAAAGAAGTTATCCAATTTGCATTACCACTAAACACTGTTTTCCTATCTCAAAGAATAAAGCAACAAATTAAATTAAATGTAATCTCATGTGTTCAGCATGGCGTGAAATGAAAAATGTATAATAATACCCGCTCTGAAGATTACCGCGTGGCTTGATGGCCCGCTTAATAAGACCTGCGGTATCACATACTTGTTTATTATTACTTGAGAATTAATTAACACATATTTCACCATTTAATAAATAACGTTCACCGATAACGGCTTTAACAATGCGAAACGATTGAGTTGTTTTTGAATAACGTAACGGGATGACTCGGATCAGACAAAAGACGAAAGTCGTCGACATAGCCCGAAGGATTAGTACGTTGAAATGGCAATGGGCTATGGTCACGTTTGCCGTAGAACTGACAACCGTTGGAGCAAACGTATCCTAGAGTGGAGACCACTTTTGGGAAAGCGTAGTGTGGGACGCCCAGCGACGCGTTGGATGGATCACTTTAGGAGGACAGCTGGCAGTGGCTGGATGAGGGAAGCCCAGGATCGCGAAAGTTAGTGCAATATGAAGGAGGCCTACGTCCAGCAGTGGACGGACAATGGCTGTAGATAGATAGATAGATGACTCGGAACGTTAGCAGTTGGACGAAGTTATTAATTTTTCTTTCCGTTGCAACTTCCAGTCGATGTCGTCATCGATCTTCATTTCTTACATGTCAATGACCCACCTCGCATGGACGATACTCTGCTTCGTAGCCTATTTGAAAACTATCATTATTCCGAAATTTATTTCAGTCTCTCCATTTTATGGTGTTTGTAATATTCAGGTGAGTTTTGATGTGACTCGTCAATTGAGGATTTAGAGTTTTTTTTAACATTTTAGTAAACGCTCAAGTAAGATCGACAACATTTCATACTTGTAATCACAAAAATTACGAAGATTACGCTCATACTTTTTGCAAGGTCGGCAACGCACCAGCGGTCCTTATGGTATTGTGTACGGTCCTAATGGTACATCAGGTGAACCGCATGCCAGTTTATCGGCTTTAATATGGCAAAAAATACAGTAGGTACCTAGCACAAACATAGCTTACACAGTTATGACGGCGATGTTAGTGACATAATGTTGCTGATAATCAAATGAAACATTAATGGTCGCAATAACATTTCCATTTTTTCTACGGGGTAATAGTTTGAAAGTCGACAACGCTAAAGCGCTACTGTAAGTTGAAATCGATACGCTTCAGAGATGTTATATTGTAGAAGAGCTAGGTTTGGTTACGTTGGTCCTGGTCGAGTAGGTAGAGCTCCAAACCATCATCATCGGAAAATTAGAACTATGCAATGTGGTAACTACTGAATGCATACACTAGTCATTATATGAGCCGTTCGGGGTAGAAACTATGAGTACGAGGACCAAGTTTAGTGCGCACAAATGTACGAATCACTACTGACCAAGCTAAACGAAGCTTCAGGTGACCAGAATGCTGGATTTTACTTAGCACAAAGGATATACAGCTACATATATTATTATTATAGCGTGGCAATGCTGCCAACCTTCTGGGCCTCATGCCGCCGGGTAGTGACTTGAGGCTACTTTTTTACTTCTAGTCTTTGGTTTATTTAGTGTAAGTATAATTTATTTTAAGTTTTACGTGAAATAAAATTATACCACTATATTTATTATATTTATTATTAAAAGTCGGATCAAGATAATACTGGCAATATTGTAGCGACCGAGTAGCATACGCCTTAGAGGGCAAAACGAAACTCAATCCACCGTTTCATGAATAGTAACGATCCGCATAATAATATTTATAACAAAACACAACTCGCAGCTAAAAACACAATTCTCCAAATTTGCCTACCTAACCCGCATTGGGTTCATTTACATGTAAATTAGGCCTCCATCAACCGCGCGTTATTAGAAGCTTTCTAATTTCGTGAAACAGTATCATGTGTCTTGTTCAAGCCATAGACGATCTTCTAACAACGCGCTGGCTAGGTAATAAAGCATGATGTATACCGGCAACATTGCAGGTGAGATTAAGTTGCTGCTCGACGTGCAATCCCATGCCTTGATTTATACTATGCACTAACATTGTCCTCCGCCACACTCGGGCTCAACTTTATGAATGATACACAATACAATGTGTACTCGCTTTATATATCACTCGCGAACTTCCGAGATTGTTCTACATGCACCGTCATAAATTTTATGAATGTTGCGGGGAATTTAATTATTTACGAACCAGTTTGACTAGCCTAGTGTTTTAGCGTGTGCCGCGTTACATGGTATTGTGATCGTTCTTTTTGCATTATAAAAATATAGTGCATTATTTGACCTACAAAAAGTAATATAATAAATCCGGCCAAGTACGAGTCGGAAACGGGCGTTGAGGGTTCCGTACAAAAGCTGTCTGGTGACAGACAGACAGACCAACGGATAGTGGAGTCTTAATAATAGGGTCCCGTTTTTAGCCTTGGTTGGATACGGAATCCTGAAAACACACCCATCTGCTTAGTAGGAGATAAGTGATTCCTGGGTTTTATTTGAGGTTTTTTTTGAAGTGACAAACTTCTTTAGCGGCGTTGTGCACTTTTTGGGATGGGAAAAAAAATGTTAAACTCGCGTCAGATCACGTGACCGTCAGGGCACTTAGTACAAACAGCAGAGCTTACCAACTCCATGATGTTATGAAGTTAGGAAGCTTCGTCATGCTAATCTCAACGTAGAAATAATTTGCAAAGGGGTACATGCCCGTGTATTACATTCAGACATTTACTTTGCGAAGTTCCATGTTGAACTAAAATGGATAACCATACTTCACTATTCCGCGAAATAGTATTATATTCTAGTTTATTCCTTGTTTCTATATTGTTTTGTACTGGTTTGTGGTGTTCGATAAAGAGTATTTGTATTGTACCTATTGTATTAAATTTCATTCATGGTATTAATTTTCTCTCCGCTTTATAAACTGAAATAATAAACACAAACGTAACCAAATTAAGGTTAACTACAAGAGATCCCTTTAAGGGATAAGTTTGGCTTTGTGTATTTGTGTTGTACTATATATTACTTACAAAATATGGATTAATGTCTGAAATAAACAATTTTTTTTTTTAATATTCATCTCTTCCGTGTGTTTTATGTACCTAAATACAATAGAGTTATACATACATACAAACTCTAATTCGCGCAGTAGCAAAGTAAGGTTATCCATTAGGCCACACGCTATTGCCTAAAGTAATGTAATTCTTCACCTTCTAATCTTTATATAAACATGACAGGTATGGCCCTAGGTTACGCAATGCGTACATACGCTTATAAGCCATTACATTACGCAATAAGCGACAGTCATAAATTTCTTTCATCACATTGACATCAGGAAATTAATTTCCAACGAAAAATTGCCACGGTATCGCACACAATATGAGTAATTGGCATGGCAATCGGGAGCTCGGGAGTGGCAAGCCAAAGTACATTCAAAATTTTAACACAAATACACAAATCACATCTTATACTTAGGGGATAGACAGAGCCTAAGGTGACCTACTGGCCACATTTAGCAAGATTATGGGCGTATAGATGGAAAATGGAATCAAAAAGTGATGGGTTGCTAGCCACATCGCCTATAACATGATTCTTATGATTTTCGCTCATTCCCTCGAAGATAAAATTTTTTTCAGAACGCCCATTTTAAACCGCCATCATTATAAAAGAGATTTAGTGAGACATAATCTCAACATTATTATTAAACTAGCTGTTGCCCGCAACTTCGTCTGAAAAAAAATCGTTTACCGACATCCCGCGGGAATTTTCCGGTATAAAAAGTAGCCTATGTGCTATTTCAGACTTTTCTCTATCTAAGTACCGAATTTTATCCAGATTCGTTGGGCCGTTCTGGCGTGATTAAGTAACAAAAAAACATCCATCCATCCAAACTTTCGCATTTATAATATTAGTTAGATAAGTTTTATTTATTTGGACGACCAGAACCGGATAGCTTAGTGGTTAGAGAACTTGACGCTCCTTCAAGAAAGCTTGTGGTCTTGGGTTCGAACCCCTGTCGAGGGTAAAGTGTATGATAACTTCAAAATCCCATTCTCGAAACGAACATTAATTTAAATGTTGTATTATACATTTTAGTATGCTAATAATAATGACTATCCCCTCGCAAAAAAATCGGGCACCTGTTTTTCAGTATTTTAGGCATTAAAGCTTAGAAAGCCCCGTTTTTTTGCAAGGGGTGTATTTTATTGAACAACAAATGAAATAAAATACAGAAAATAATGCTTACCTACTCGTATATAATCGTAGGTATATAAAACTTATGTAACACACTCATGCGCATGCCGACAGACTTCTATTATGTACTAGAACTTTACTTTCAGTTAAACCATCGATTTTAAGTTAAGTACAAGTTTTTTTTCTGAAATACATACCATATATATCCGCAGCTCACCTACTATAAATTTATCGCTAAATTCTACGTCACTATTTATCCCGTCATTATTACCCCAGCTACTAATTAGCTGAGCTTTGGTTCGGTACGAGCTGCGTTGATGTATAAAACAACAACGAGCGAGTTAAGATAGCGAGGCGAGAAACAAGAACAGTGCCTGTAATTAACATAGTAATTATTGGAGTCTAATTGCCTTACTGTTCATGCCTTGAATATCAAACGGAGGGCGTCACGTCAGCGACGGCCTCCCGCTTGACGGAATAATATGACATTTAATTTAGTGGATAAACTGTACCCTAGACACGTTATCTTGCAAAAAAATTACTTCAACATGATAAATATTACATTAAGATACATCATAGAGGGCACAACTTACTATACTTCATTTAATTTAGAATGAGAAACCACAATAACATTATATTGCGTCTGGTCAACTATTTCTTACCTAGCAAATAGTACAGTGCAATAGTTTTGCAGCCGCAAAATAAAATTGTTTTAATGTCACTTTATTTGCGTGTCGTCAATTGTTACTCTAGTACAAATTGTAAAGAGATTACAGTTCACGAGCCGCAATATAATGTTGTTGTTGTTTCTCATCCTAAACTAAATGAAGTATAGAGACGTAAGCCAGGTGTGCTGTGGCCAAAATAGAGAGATCTGTCTTCAGGTAGATGGGAACCGAAACCCGAAGGAAGAGAGTTGGAAGTTGTTTATTTAAAAGATAAGCATCCGCGTTAATAAGCTTCGTTGCTACGATGTAGAACACTTGTGACGTTACTGGCGTCAGCTACTGCTGCGTTGTAGCAGCGCTAGGGTTGCTACACGAGCTATCAAATTTCAGTAATACATTTTTCGCTTACACCATACAAACACCAATTTTCGGGTTTTTTTTTTAACTCCTGTATGAAACCAAACCATTTAAATTATTAAAATTTGCTTTAACTGGTGGGCCCTGTAACGGGAGCAAAAATTAAAACACAGGTTCTGCTTCTCAAATGGAACTAGGTACTTTAGTTACGCAACTTTCAAAAATTAAGTAATTTTATCATTATGTTTATACCAAACAAATTAAATACTTACCCCCTTATTCATAAACGCACTATAGGCCTCAGCTAAGTTAGTAATCGTTTGTCCTTATCTGTGAAAGGTAAATGTCAAAGTGACAGATAAGGACAAACGATTACTAAGTTAACAGAGGCCTATAGTGCGTTTATGAATAAGGGGGTTAGTATCTTCAATATACGGCATCCAGTAGCCTAAATGACATCGCCTGTCACATTACTAAATGACGGATTTAGCAATACATGCTTGTCCAATTAAACTTTAAACTAAAATATAAAAGAGCATTAGGCACAGGTTATTTTTAAAAGTTGTAAAACTAATTTAGCTCAGGATGAATACCGGAAGCTGTGGTTTAATTTTTCCTTCTGTTACAGGGCCTATATACCCTGTATATATAATTTACCTTTTCATTTTATAAAAATGAATTGGGTTGCATTCACTATATAATTAACTATCGATATCGATACTGTAGTAATATTCGGCCGACCCGAACGCGGCAATACTTTATCTTCTTTTTTATACACTTAACTTAGACACTAACCCATTTATTCATACACGCTCTACAGGTTTCTGCTAACTTAGCAATCGTTTGTCCTTATCTGTCACTTTGACATTTACCTTTTACAGATAAGGACAAACGATCGCTAAGTTAGCAGAAGCCTATAGAGCGTTTATAAATAAGAGGGTAAAAGTATAACAAAATCCAAACGCAGGTAATTAAAAAGTGTTGTGTCCTTTGTTTCAGTAGCATCCTTCCCGCGCAGATAGTAGAAGCACATCAAGGGAATCCATGGCGAAAATCTTAGGAATCATCTTATAGTCGATGCGGCTAGCAACCCATCACTATTTCGATTCCCCTTTCCACCTGTACGCCCACAATCATACTAAGCGCGGCCTTTGGGTCTTGTTACCCTAGGCTCTGTCTACCCCGTAAAAGATAAAGACGTGATTTATGTAAGTATTTATGTGTTCTTTGTTTACGCAAAAAATTTAATTATAAAGCATACTTCAAAGACGCCAATGTAGCAGTTATCCTGCTAAAGACAAGGCAGATACCCCGGGGCCATGTGAGAATTGCTTTTGCCAGCAATGTATGGCCGCATGGAATTAATAAAGAAAAACATTAAGCCCGAGGCATTTCCTATTAGCGGGTAAAGTAGCGAGCTGCAATTTTAGCAAGTATTTGCTTATTGCATACAGGTTTCCGCAACTTTGTGTGTTCAAGAAGTTAACATCAGTGTTTAGTATTTTAGATTCACCGTCGTTAATTAAAGAACAAGTTGTTGTCCGCAATTTCTTTACCGCAGAATATCGTTTGTTTTTTTTCATCAATTATCATTGATACTCGAATTGAAAACGAACTCCTAGTTTTTAATGGAGATTACTCACATAATAAACATTAGCATTATATTTCAACCAATTTACAAAAAAAAATAACAAATTGTATATCTACATAAACCTTCCAAGTGAAATCACTCTATCTACTGGTGAAAACCGCATGAAAATTCGTTTAGACAGACTAACAAACGAGGCAGAGGACTTTGTTTTGTATTAGGAAATTACATTAAATTTCTTTAATGAAACTCGGTGGAAATTGCATTAAACCTTTTATACCTTTTCCGGTTCCTGATATCCTGTCATTCAGGTTTCCGGATCCGCAACATAAAAGTTATTGCTAAATGAAGCAATGACAAAAGCAACCAATGTCGATTACTTCGGCGCTCAAATTCACATTCGGAGGAAAAGAAGACAAATTACAAAAATATATTTCTGTTTTTAACTCATTGTTAACAAAATACCTTAGAATCAAACGATGTTACAGTGTTCCAATTTTGCATTAAGTGTTTTCTTGTATTTTGTCTAAAATATTTGTAATTCTGTCAAGAGGCATGCAGGCAACACGTAGACTTCACACATACTTTGGCTTAACAATGCGTACAGGCACCATTGTACACTAAGTTACGACCAATTATCTAGACTCAAGCTTCAAGCCAAGAAAAAGGAATTGGTAGGTACTAATATTATAAATGCGAAAGTTTACGAGTGAAGTTGGATGGATGTGACGATGTCTATGTTTGTTCCTTCTTCATGCTGAAACGACTGGACGGATTTAGATTAAATTGCAATTTAGTTCAAGGTACATTCGACATCCACTATCCTTTTAGTAATAAAAACGCTTTGAAACAAAGCAATGGCAACCAGCACACCCGACAGTAAGCAACAAATAATCTCCTCTTACAATAGCCTCCACACCGGTACGAACACGTAGGAATCGGACGGTGTTTCAAACTATATTTCCATAATGAGAGGCCGCACAATAGGTCGGAAACCCCTTTCTGAGACAAACGCGATCCTTCGTTTAGCAAGCACATTATACAACTCTTTGTCAAAAGGGTCGGCACCTATCTCCCAGTATTCCACGATAAACCCGCCTATAAACTATGTTATGAAGGTTGGCAACAAAACAGATTTAATATTTTAATGTGATGAGATTGGGTGAGACACTTTTGTGAATGTAGTTTAGGTAAATGTAATGTGTAATATGAAAGGCGGATATTTTTATCAAGCTAATATAAAAGTAGTTTGGAATTTCGACGATTTTTGACATAAATTTTCTCTCAGACAAAGATAATGAGAACCAAGACGGAGATACAGAAAAACTATTTTAAAATTAGCCGGTTATAAGTACCGGTTAAAAGAAAATATTAATTAGGTAGGTACGAACCAGTAAAACTTGCATAAGATTTTCAAACGATACAAAGAAAATTTGTTCATTTTACTAGCTCAGTTTAAAACCGAACATCTTGTTAAAATAACTGAAATTGCCTTATACAGAGCTTTATATTGCCAATCTTAATATAGCCCGCAGTATTTTAGAAAGAACGGAGAGATTCTATGCAAAAATCTATTACGGTCGTAGTTTTATAGACCGTTTTCGATTTAGGTAATAGCAATGTTAAAGGAACTAGAAGACGAATAGCTTTTCATATTAAATTGAATTCCGTGGTTCATTGATTTTCAATTTGTATGGGGCGTGCATTCACGGCGGGTGGGACACCCCGACCCCAAATAGGCAAATAAATCTATGTACGAAGAATGTTGGAAACAAACCGACGCCGGCACTTTTGGCTGGAAGGCAATCATCCCATCTCACCGAATTGTTGCTCAAGTACAATCTGATAACGCACTTGATGTTAGAAGCTTTAGTTGAAATTAATTTTAAAAGATAACATAATAGGAGAGCCAATTACAAATGTAAGTTTGTTCACGAAGATAATATTCGTAGCTTTTACCTCGCGGTGTTAATGGCATTATATATTCGTATGTTTTAAAATGTGAAAAACAAGTGAAAATTATTGCACATACGCGGCATAGCAAAAGTTGTAGTCCAGAAAGTCAAAATGTAATACTCACGATTCTTCGCATTTATATTAATAGTATTATGTTTTCCTTCAGTGTAAGAACTAACTACACATACACTGGTACATTGACAATAAACAGTAAGAATTAATCCGAGCGCCATCTTTCTTAGCAACTATTGGATTTAGACGTAAAGCTGCAATATGACAATAACCATCTATCAAAAGAAAATAGTTTCTTTTTCATCCGTTCTCTACTCTATATTGCTACATGAGGAATCGGAATTACAATCAGAATTTAAACTTTTTCATTATAATAGCCGGTGCAGCGTACTGGGGCCTTACCATGACGTCTTAATGCGATTCAGTTTAGGTTCGCTCGCTGTCAGATTCATACTAAAAGTGACAGCTAAAACTTGAACTGAGTCGGAATTAGGACGTCATGGTAAGGCCCCTGATCAACCGCAGCAATCTACACACTAGGTTCTACTAGTACAATCTCCCAAAGACAACCAATCGAACACGAGCTGTCAAACACAACTCGCGTGCTGATTGGATGAACTGTCTGACGTGACGAAGTAGTTATAACCACACATGGCAAAGTTCCAAAGTCGAATGCATAATTTATGACGATAAACGGTTAATTGGTATAGTCTCTAATTGTAATTTTAACTTAGTTGTAAGAGAGATCTGAATTTACTTAGATCTTAACTACAATAGTTTTCTTATAGGAATGTCATTGTCCTTTGCAGTCTGGTAAAACGTATGCCAAAGGTCAATTAAGTATATTCAATCTGTACTTAAACACCAGTACAACTAGATGTACACAATACACATGTCAGGCATTTCTAACTAAACAAAAAATCCGCGAATTAGTCATATATTATTCATAATAATGTAGTTTGAGTTTAACAGTAGTTTTATAACAAATAATGTTTTAAAACTGGAGCTAAAAACTATAGCCGAATGCCAATGAATGCTAAGGCTTACGACCTATAGTAAAAAAAATTGAGAGAAGTCAAATTTCAAACTGAAATTCAAACCCTTTTTTGTGATATACATAACGTGTAGAAGTGTTTCGGGAGCAGCAACTATTTGTACCATTAGAAACTATAAAATATTTTTAAAATTTAGTCTTAGTACTATCACACTTATAGGTAGTAATAGTAAAATGTACCTATGTATATTTATCATTAGAAACTAAAAAAATATTTTTAGAGATAATTATTGCGAATTAGGTACTTAAAAATATGTATGTAGTGAGAGTTTTTAATGATTCACGGTTAAGTTCATTCGAAATATTATAAACGGGATGTGAACCGCGATTACCTTTATTGAGCTCCCGATATTTCGATACAGTTGCATGTATCATGATCACGGGTAGACTCATCGGGGGTTATAATATCGGGAGCTCAATAATGGTAATCGCGGTTCACATCCCGTTTATAATATTTCGAATGTATGTAGTGTTCACTTAAATTTTAAATTTTAAAAATAAACAAATGAACTCAAAATATTTACCTTGCTACTCCGCTACTTACGTGCAAGATAACCAAGCTTGTGCGAAATATATATGTTTTGCATGCAAATGTTCATTAAAATGGACTTCCGCAAAGTAACGCCTGATTCAATAAAATATAAAAAAAAAACTATTTTATGCCAAACTGCTGCACCGATTGCGACAAACATGGCTAAGAACTACCAAAAGGAAACTGGCTTTTGAATGAAAAAACCGCATCCAAATCGATCTATCCGCTTGAGAGCTGCGATGCCACAGATAGACACACTCACACACACACATAGAGAGAGAGAGAGAGAGAGAGAGAGTCAAACTTATAACACCCCTTTTTTGCGTCAGGGGTTAAAAAATTTAATTGTCAACTTGCACTTGCTATAGTTATTTTCGTAGAGTATCGTTCATTAACAGTGACGTACGTATTTGCGAGCGGATTGGCGACGCGCGGCACGTTCGGAGTCGCCGGTCGCCTGCACCGGCCAGATGTATTGGAAACCTAACAGGATGTCTAGCAAATAGAATGTGCATTGCATACTAAGTTCTACGGTTACTGAAACTTAAAAATGTTTCGCTGCAGGAGTACTGGACATTTATTTGAGGGTTCATACAAAGGTTAAGTTAGAATACTTACTTGAACTTAGCGAAAGAGTTATAGGTGCAGTTCCGCATGTGACTAATATAAATGTAACAAAAAACCACACAAATATAATAAAATATTGAAGGCCAAAAGTGTAGTTTACTGGTTCGCTAAATAACGAATTGAGGTACTTTAGCATGGCTAGGCGCCGAGTTACTTCAAGTATTCACAGTTCACACGTCTCAGATTTTAAAGAGCTTACCCTCACGTTTGGCGGTCGGGAAACGGTCTATAAGAATAAAAGTTGAGAACCCAATAGGACGGCGATGGCCCGCCCCAAGGCGCCCATTCGGCACCAACATCCGAAAATTGTCACCTCGCAGCCGTCTTCATTTGCAACAAATATAGGACCCGAGCCTAAGCAATAAATTGCTGAATTTACTTTCCGCCCTCCCTCAGACGTGCTATTTTTCAGGCTCTTTGTTACTTCGCAAAAAGGACGTTTAGCATCAATTCTCTTTCCTTGAATTAAATGTGTAAGAATGCAGCTACGTGCCATGTCAATTTGTTGGATAGAGAAAAAAATAACGCGGATAAAATGTAAAACTTGAAATATCCGGTATGTTTTGTTAATTTATATGGATGACTCACGTCAATCGAGAACTGCTCGACATCTTTTGGACTACTGTTACGAAGTTCTTCTTTCCAAGAGCACCATACTGTAAGATACCCTTTTTTAACGTTTTCTATGCAGTAAGTATATTTTCAAATAAACGTAGTCCCAAATAAAAATAAAAGTATGCGTAGGTAAATGAAACAAGAAAGAAAGTTTCCGACTGAAAAATGAAAACGTTTATTTATGCAAATATTTCATTTTGCTTGTTGCTCCGCGGTGAGGTTCATCGCATGCGAGATCATTGCACTTTTGGATGATATTGATAATAATATAAATATTCAATGGCTACAAAATGATACGCTAAAATTGTAACGTTGCTTTTTATTAGATAGTCGAAATGTGTTTTTAATAAGCTGTTTATCTTTGTAATTTTCTAGTTTAGTTTATTTTTTAAATCAAATTTTATCAAAATGGCAGTAGCAATTTTAAGTTTAAGGAGAGCTTTTCGAACAAGCATTAGTTACACCGCGACGGCAGATAAATGTGCTACGATGCTACGAAGAACATGCAGGTATGGAATGCCTTTTAAACAGAGAAACTGGCTGACGTCGCTGTCACGTCAGTACTAAACAATATACTGCCACTCCGTCGTGGTCACTCACCATCGTAGTGTCACGGACGTTTGTTATAAAATTCCACCCATAACCGACTTAATGTTAATTTTGATCATATTAACAAACTTAATTAATTAATACGTTACTTAATTAATATTATTATTTATTTACACAACTGCATTTCAAACACGATACATGTCTTGTGAATTGTATTTGTCTTGTTTATTTTGCACAATAAAGAGTTTACGTACATACATACATACACACATGTCATGTATTGTTTTTGAATAAATCCTGTCTACTGTATTAAATTAAATCCACTTCAAAACTTATTAATAGAGAACCTGACTATGAAGCTTGAGGTCCCGGGTTCGATTCCCGGTCGGGGCAGATATTTGTATGAAAAATACGAATGTCTGCTCTCGAGTTTTGGATGTTTAATATGTATTTAAGTATGTATTTATCTATATAAGTATGTTTATCCGTTGTCTAGTGCCCATATCACAAGCTTTGCTTAGTTTGGGACTAGGTCAATTGGTGTCAATTGTCCCAAGATATTTATTTATTTTTATTTTTATTATGAAATCTATAAAAAAAAACGTAGTATATAAAGGTTGCGCGATAGTTAAATAATTTGGACGCAAATCAAAAGAGAACCCTTTATAATATCAGCATGATATCGGAGCATCTATTGGCGCGCTAGAATTTGGCTTGATTAGACGATCCGGTGGAGCGTGAATGAGTAACAAACCAATAAAGCAACAAACTTGGAAGCAACAAACTCCGCCTTTATAATTGACGCAGGATAAGGATGATTAATTACAACTGATTGACCGACCCTTTAAATATCAACTAACGAAACGATTCTCGCGCGGGCACAGGTTTGATCGATTATTTGTAATTGTGTTACGGCCACTTATTCGATAGAATAAATAAAGATTCAGTCGCATTGTTCGAATAGATTTCGCTTAGTAACGATGATTTCTAAAAAGAATTTCGGCTGCCTACCTGCCTTTTAGTGGTGTAAATGTTATATATCACAGTTTGATAAGGATATGCGATCGATTCCTGAGCATATTATGTAATTTCGAACGGGTTAACCGTAATAATACCTAAAAACTAAATCGCAAACACCTGGTTTAAGCTTGAAGACTTGAAGAATTTATAAAAAAAGATCTAGTTTTTCTTTCCAACAAGTGGCCATATTTGAGAAAATATAAAAAGATGAAACATAATGATACAATTCTAATAAAAGCACATTTTACTAAAGCTTTTAGGTAAATAATAATTTATTTCTATGTTTACGTTGGAAATGATATCGTATCAAAACCTCAAAGTAGTGTTTCTCAAGGGAATATTTTTGCCAATAAATATTATACATAGATACCTACTACGAATTATATTCTTTTATTGTGAGTAATTCGACTAGCGTTGTAAGTATTCCATTTAGAAATATACAATACATACAGAAATCACGTCTTTATCCCTCACGGGGTGGATAGAGCCCAAGGCAACAAGACCTTAATTAAGGCAACTTGGTGTTAGGGCCTTGTGCAAGATCCGTCCGGATAGCTACCACCATCTTACTCCCTAATCCTGTCGCTAAGCAGCAGTGCTTGCACTGCTGTGTTCCGGTGTGGAGAGTAAGACAGCCGGGGAAAAAATTACGGGCACAAGAGGCATTTCATCTTAGCCCTCTAGGTTGGCAACGCATCTGCAATTCCTCCGGGGTTGCGGGTGTCTATGGGCAGTGGTGATCGCTTACCATCAGGTGAGCCACTTGCTCGTTTGCCTTCCCATTCACATAAAAAAAGACATTTTTGATGAGTGTAGGTGGAAAGGGGAAAATAAAATAAAATAAAATATACCTAAGCAACAATAAAATTTCATGAATTAAAATAAGCTCGCAAAGAATTTAATGAGGCTAAGCCGAAGTAGGTAATAAAAATTTCGCGCACCAATAATTTCTTTAATATCAATTAAGGTTATTAATTTAAGCATCAATTTACTTACTCCAATATGCCTAAATCATGTTTATGAAAAAAGTAGCCTTAAAGTAAAAAAAAATAAAAAGCAAAATAAACATGAACACAATTTCATTATGAGTGAACGTTCAATGTTTGCCGGGGACCTTATTAAAATAAATTTCCCAGACCCGGGTTATTTATGTCTATTCTATTAATTAGAACAAACGAAAACGTACTGGATTTTACTCCTGACGAAGCCAATTTATTTAGAAGTCGGGACCGGTGTTTGCTGTTTATACCTACTTAAATAATGGTCCTACCGGTGAAAGGACTTTTATCAAACCAAGGGTCGGTACTAAATCGAAGTGTCAGCTACAGTGCTCTTGCGCTTGACAATCCGGGAAGTATAGTCCTTTGTTTCTCCGTATAAAGGTCTATCCTAAAGAAAAATCCTACTATTTTAATCATGTATCGTGAACACTAAACCCAAGTCTTTCTTTGCTCATCAGACAAGGATTGACAAAGGTTTCAAAGTACATTATCTTTTTGAAGAAAACCCGGAGGCAAAATGAAACGAATCTTGGTATTTGCAAACAATATTGTAGCAATTCCACGAAAAACGATAATTTTCTTTACCTATTTTGTACGTACTTAATGAAAATGCTTCAGCTATTTCTTAAATAATAATACGTGCCCTTTTTTGCAAAATGAAACATTTTTATCAGTTATTTTATCTTGTTGATCAGGATATATTTTGCTGTTATTTATGTTTGTTTGTTATTTATTTTTAAGTCATGCAGACAATCTCAAATTGTGGAATAAGTAAGTTGTTACTCAAGTTTCCTGATTTTTCTCATTCCAGGGACTTGATTTGGGTTATAGAAATGACTTGTATCAATGACTCTAAAACACGAGAAGTTATAACATTATTTACAATGCAATAACAATTTCAATTAAGGCGGATGCTCGCGTTAGCTCATTGTAAATGTCCCGTTAGATGGCGCTATAATCAATTTTGTTGGTTTTTTGTAGTTTTTAGAAGATTCTTAATACATTTATAGATTATCAATTGATTTGCGCACACAATTTCATACGGCCGATTTTTTGAGACCACACTCAAATGGTAACAATGCACCAATTCGGAGAATAGCTGCACAAACGCTGGTGTCACTAACGAACTTATACAGATACTAGGTCTTACACACACATGCAAATGGGAGGCGCTAGCTGGTGGGAAAATATTGCAACACCTTGCTAAGCTATTAGCGTAACTTTTCACGTTATATTTACGTTTTTATATAAACTTTACTTTTACCAGAAATTTTACAGATCTATACGTGTACAAAAGTAAGTCGTGTTATTTAACTATTGATAAATTTGGAATGGGATTTGAACTTGGTCACTAACTATTCAGTTCTTTGAGTCATAACTACTGAGCCACATTAGTGGTCACGTGACTGCTCGAAATAGTCGATTGGTTTTTAGAACCATTTTTATTTGACACTAGGCACTCACACTATTGTAAAATGCATCAAAATTTACTGCATCGTACTGCAATTTCGGTATGATAAATGCACTCCTTTTATTAATTTGCGCACACAATATATCCATATCTAACTATCCTCAAAAAACCGCATTAAAATTAAGCCTGTGGACGAAATGCAGCTGCACAGAAGATTTGTATGGAAGAGCAACCCCCTTAATGCACGTTAAATTACAGTACCTTACATATAATTATTTTCAACGGGATCACTATGCATGCTGCATCGAAATATCGGGACCACATCAAAGGTAACCACGGTCTATTATAATCCTGTAGAAAATATTTCTTATTTACAATGCCAACGGTGTTTTGATGAATAACGGAAGGGAATTCAAATTAATTTAATTGCACCTAATTGTTTAATGTTATTGTTTTTTATTTTGTCGTTTTTGTAATATCCAATTGATTTGTATTATTTAATTTAATTTTATATTATTTACTCTTGACGATTTCAATCTATTTTTTTCTAATTTGACAATGTACAATTTATGATGTATTTTATGGAATGAATAAATAATTTAATCTAATCTCATTATAGTTTGAGTTCATCAACACAATACGTTAATCAACGGATAAAATGGTGAATATCGTTATTGCTGAACGCCTCGCCCTTCGATCCACGACACTGCCGCGCAATCGATTTGTATTAAAATTCCCTCCATTACAATGCAAATTACTACTCCTCTCTAACCGTCCATATAACAACTACGACAATCTGGCGTCTACATTGAGACAGTCAACTTGGAGGTGAGAACAACCACTACCAGGGGAGCGGAAGTCTAAAAACAGTAATAGTCGTATAATACTGTAACTCGGATCGAGTTGGCACTGCTCCAGTTGTTAAACTACCTATAATTATGTATGTTAATACGTGCGAGGTGGTTCAGATACCGTCTAACGACTTCCTTTGATAAAAATAAAGTTGCGTTGAAATTTTAGTTCCGTAGTTGCAAGTTTATTGCCGAATTGCGTGCGAAGTCATGCAATCAACGCTCGCCATCGCCCTTTATATAGACATTGATTTAATTTACATACAAACGGTGATGGAAATGATAGTGATAATCAAGACGTTGCAGTGCCGCTGGTGACTTGCCTGTTTGTCAGTGTAAAATATTCAGTTTACACTCTATCCTACTATCATCATCTCCACCCTACGTATACCTATACCAATACGTCAGAATGAATTGGAAACGATCCTCTGCTTGTCAGGCCATTCAAACAATAAGGAATTAAATAATGGTGGCATTTTCTTCGCAAATAGGTACATTAGGTATTATTTTAGAGTCAAAAACAGCAAAAAAATGTAGCTTAAGCCTCCTGATCTGATTGAAGTTTCACAAATTCATTCACTTTTAAAAAATATTGTGCTAGTAGGTACGGAATTAAAGGCAAACCACGAATGTGTTTCGGATTGGTTGGACGACTTAATGTTGTATTTCCCCTCCATTGGATTTTTATAAATACTTAGTTCTTGGTGCATCAAATCTGGTCCAGAAACGGTCCTGCCAACTTTTGATTCTCGTCCGACCACCTGGCTACTGATTTGCGTATTCAAATAACATTAAAATATTGAGTTGAGAAACTTATTTTAGTCGAAAGTTATTTTATTTACCGCTACAAAAACGTTGCCTAAACTATAAATCACTTTACCTAGGGCTTATTTGAATAAACTGGCAATTTTGAATTTATTTGCAGAAAATAGTCGAATTCTAAAATTTTCATCGTAAGTCCATATGACTCAAATTTAACATCATTAATAGTTATTTGTATCACAAGGGAACAAAATGATGTATTGTATTTATGGCGAGGGCGGTTCATTGAATCCAGAATGTAGCGAAGGATTCTACAATAGAATCCTGACCATAGCAAGTTGATCCCTCTAGTCAGGGAGCAAAATTTACTTTTCCGAATGACAAGTGTGAAAAAAAGTTTATCTTCAAAATTATTTCTGATCAAAACATCTGACTTTATAAACCTCCACTTTCTCATGTTTGTTACACGATTACGTAACATAGTGCGTATTTACTAACAATCCAAATAGAGCAGTGAACCCTTGATGTTCACGAGGATTAAAAGATAATACCGTCGGGTTCAAAAGCACTTATCCCTTTTTATCATGATCTAGACAGTAGTAAGTATATATTAAAGCACAAAAAGTTCCATATACAATCTTACTTTTACTTACCCTTGATACTGTAACACGCTGTTGGATAGCCTAAACAAATAACAATGTTTAGTTATCTTTATTATTAAAAAATATATATTAATCACTTTTATTTTCAACTCGTTCTATCTGACGAGCAATATCATGTGTATATTTTGAGATTACAAAAATGGCCTTTACGATTTCCATGTGATTGTTATTATTTGTTACAATTATTATATTATTATAGGTCTCGTTTTTATTTTTAATGTACGATGGATGGCGCCATCTTCTGAGCGATGTCGAGCAACAATCGGTCACCCGTGTACTGTTTGATTGCCATATTTTCAAGTACAAACTTAATAATTTTTTGTACATTTTTACAACAGAAAAGTGCAACAATTTTTCCCGCATTAAAATGCGGCTGCATCAGTCATCAATATACACGATGGGCAATTTGTTTGTCGTCCGTTCGTTCTGTCACCGCTTGAGCCTGACAGATGCTTTAACAACAAAATATGTGTACGCATCACGCTCTCATAAACGAGCTCAAACATTAATCCCTTAACAAATTACACTCGCAATACAAACGTATACAAATATGCTGGCGCTCGGGTAAACAACATTCAAATATTATACATTTTTCGAATGATGACAACGCTTAAATATGGACGTGGTCGTACGTCATCTGTTAATTAATTATAGAAAAAAATTAGGTCAAGTGCAAATTAAGCCCTTGCAATTAATTATCAAGACGCTGTTACCGGCATTTCTAAGTGGTAAATATTTCAAATGGGTCCCAGAAATATAATTGTCTTATTTCTTGACGCAAAAACGCAACTAAGAACAAATTAATCGCCAGACCTTTATTAACGAAGCAATTTTTGCTGGGGCTTAATTTTGAATACCAACAATGGAAAATAAAAATGGAGTAGCGTCGCGTTCCCGACTCCCCGTCCTAATGAATGAGGAGTAATTTCAGTTTAAATAAAGGAGAGAACAATAAAATACCCATTTTAAAAACAGTACGATGAGCAAATTGCCGTGGCATCCCATTTAGAGACAATGAGGGAAAACTGTTAACATTGCTATTCCCATTACTGCGATAACGAATGGCGCCCGCGTCACGGGGCATAAATAAAACACCCAATACTCTGGACGAAACGAAAATGATGGCGCTTGTAGAACTATGGCGTGAATCGATGAAACCTGCCCTCGTTAGGAGCCGCTAGGATCTCATGTGACATGAACGTGCTTCAGTACCTAAAAGCGAATATCCGCGCCATCGCATACATAAGTTTTACTAAAACTCAGTTGTCAGCTCGTCACTCGAGCACGCTCGCAGTGGCGTTTCATCAAACCTACAAAATGAGGCATGATAAAGGTCTCGACAGTAATCATTGGCTCGGGCCCAGCAGAGCGATCTGTGGACGACGTTCGCTATCAGATGCTGGATGCGCACCTATTCCATGGTACCTATTCTATTTTTCCCCGCAAGAATACAAATGTCTTGCCAAATTGTCTACCATCGAACTAGTCCTATCCGGAAAGCAATTTCGCAACCAATTCGTTTTGTAAGCGGATCAAGAGGCCGACCTTAAATATGGCTATTAAATCGTTTCCGCCGAGCCCAACATTCGTCTCTATAATGCGAACTCCCAAAGTTTACAAATTAGAAACTCTTATCGATTGAATTTCTAACTTGCCTATCTATTTAGGGCGAGCCTGCTCTCTTCGACCTTGCCTAAATTGAAGAGACGAGCTCGACTCAGGGGTTATTCGGGCAAATTTAATTTTGCAAATAGGCAATAACGATATGCGACTGGTACGGTGATATGAGAAAATGTTGGAATACAATTTGCGTAGATAGAATAATGGCTCAGCGTATTCCGTTTCGGGGTGACAGGTGACAAACAAAATTTTGTCACTTTGAGAAAGGCAGTTAATTGCCTCTTTCGTGGGAATTAGAGTACCTAATATTTGTTTGGGACGACGCTGATAAATGCTGTAGCAATTTATTGTGGTTGGTGGAAATGTTTGATTTAATACCTATAATATTTCTATAATAATATCTACCTACCTATGTAAGCAGCCTTTAGCTGCAAAAGTATCAATTTATTATCATAACATAATTAATATATAATTAATATTAATATAGCATGGTAGGTAAGTTATGATTTAGTTTTTATAAACAAAAAAAAAACACTGGCTTATACTTGTACTCACGGATCACGTACCTATAAAGATTTCCCTACATGAATAATTTGTGAGCGAAATCGGTGGAGATTCAGTAATATACGGTATGTCACTGTTTTAACAATAATATTTCTGCAAAATCGGCGTAATTTTATAAATCGGATACCTGAGTGGGATGATGGAATCTGTCTTTCTATCACGTGTCACATTATCGTAAAAATCATTTGAAAGAAAAGCGGGCAAATTTTTATAAAGCTCGTTATACAGAGAGCGTAGGTACCCGCTAAAAATCACTGCCGTAAAGATAGACGAAAATAATAAATTACAACTAAATTGTAATTCAACTAGTGTTACACTGGATCATGCACACGTTGAACACATCTCGAACACGGGTACATTGTTGTCAACTGTGTGTGTCGACACTCACCACTGCGGCGCATGCGGCCCACGCTACGCACAAAACGGGCTCATCACTATTAATGAATCAGTTGAAACATTCTATAGAAGTGACACGCGTATTCGTTCGTAGCGTGGACAGCGTGCGCCGCACGCAGAGGAGTATTGCCTGCCACACACAGCCCACGCGTTTAGCGAAGTAATTTTATGCGTAGCATGCTCATGCACTGTTGTGGAAGTAACTATCTAAATTTTAATTTATATCCACGTGCGTAGCTCCATCGTTTGCAGCAGTTGAGTGCCGGCTTTTCTATAAGAGAAAACATGTGCCCATGACGAACGCTTATAGACTGAAGGCGATGTTTTGGAAAGCCATTTAGCATAATGCTGCTCTTGCAACGAAAATGGTAAAGGGGTTAACTAGCCATCAGACCAGCCCGTTTATTAGCCATAAAACTATGAACAAAAGGCCAGCTAAAATGCTAATGTGGTTACTGGAGTGATCTATTAACAATTTTGGAATGGTAATTGCCGCGGCAACCGTTGTAAATAATAATAAAAGTGCCAGTGTTGACTAATGGCTTGGAGGTAACAGGTTCCAGATTTATAGGAAAGTACTCGTATAGCAATTTTAATGGTACTCTGTCTATAATGTATAACACAAACACTACACGTCGTAAATCCCGGCGTACTTTATTAAGAACGTCAATAGTAAGAATAGCTGGTGATTTTTTCTTTCATTCTGGTCTGGGAGTAAAAAAAACATAGAATGTTCCAGTTGCTTCTCTTCGCGCGTAGATGGGAAAAGCCCATCGAGGGGAAAATCTTAGGAGTCATGTTATAGGCGATGTGGCTAGCAAACCTATTTTGATTCTCCTTTCCCACAATCATTCTAAACGTGGCCTTTAGGTCTTGTTACCTCTGTCAACTCCGTAAGGGATAAAGACGTGATTAAAGCAGGCCACTGACGAACCTTCCAAACGGATAAAGTTACAACGGACTCATCCAAATGGACGTCATCCAATTATTTAGTACACTGACGATCGCTCCATTTCATGCGTCCAATTTTTACGATGAACCCGTTGTCGCGTCGTTATTTGGTGGCACCGCCATGCAGACTGATTAAAAATGGACGTAGTTTTGCATCACGGAGCGTTTGGAGAGCGTTCAGGTGGCGTGGCGCATGTTAGGTGTACGTTTCTAGCATTGACGGTCACTCCAAAGTCGCCACGCCGATACGTCCAAATGGAGCGACGTGCTGGATTCCAATTCAAATGAAAATCCACGGTCAGGATGCCGTTTAAAAAACATTAACGTTTTTGACACTCATGGACCAATGTTGGAATGAAGCCACGCTATTTGGATTGTTGGAAGGCTCGTCAGTGGCCACCTTTATGTATGTACATATATTAGGTATGTACTGCTGAATGTGCAACACAAAGCTCAACGGATAACTAACTTTAGTATCATAATGCTGAAATAAACCCCATAATCACAAAATTGGGGAATCTGCTTTAGGTACATCAATAAATCAAAAATTTCACCCCCTAATTTTTGTGTTTATTTTCACGGTTAACCTGTTACAAAATATATTTTTTCAGTATCGTTAAGAAATAACTGCACTTATATATATTTTTATGTGATTGGGTGCCAACGACTAAGCGGGTCTCAAGGTCACCCAATAAAATCCTATCTGTTAAACAATGACACACTCAGGAGGATAAACTATGGCCTCTTTCATTCACTACAAACCAATATACAATATACAACGAACTAAATAACGTCCGCTTGGCTGGCACAGGGAAAGATATTTGCTGTATAGTTGACAACCGTGACGTTAACAGTATCCACGCAAAGCCCACTCGACTGCAGTGAAAGCACAGCTTTACAGCTTTTCCACTCCGACAATTATTGTTAAAACAATAATAATTTAAAATGATTCACATTTAATAACACTAGGCATATTTTCTAAGTGATATAGACCGCGAGAATATGATGATACTTTTTATTATTATTAGCCTGGGTAGGTGTCACACTGCTGGGCAAAAGTCTCCCCCATTTTCTCCACTCGTCCCGTTCTTGTCCGGCCAGTTCTCAAGGAACGCGTCCAGGTCATCCCTGGGCCTACCCGCCGCCATCCATCTTGTGGTATCCAGTATGTGGCTATTTTACATCACCTGTGTAGGTTAATGCGGTTAAGGCGCTGTCAACAGCAAATGACCTGGAGCAGCGCCACTCTTCACACATACGGTTCACGTGCCTGTTAGTGAAAGAGAAGAAACTATTCCGGCAGCTTGGCGCGCGTCTAAAATCTTGCAAAAAAGACACAAATCATAAGAAATAAACAAAACTATGGATTATTTGTGAAATATGACTCGTTAGCCGTGTAGGTATGAATATGTTGACTTTATGTTTTTAATTGCAGACCCATACGTCGAAAAAATAAAGACATAGAACCGTTTAATGATGATTTTAAGACCAATCTTTGCAATTATTTTCTATCGAGCGGATTTTGTTCAATTATGTATCGAGCCCGTCTAGCGTGTTTGAAATATGATGAAAATTAACATAATATTTTTTTTGTATTTTTTTTTTTGTGTGCAATTTTTCTTAAAAAAGTGTTTAAATAACATCAATTTCAACAAAATTAGGTGTTGTCAGCCTCTTAACGTGACCAGCCCAGTCCCACTTTAACTTTGCAGTTTTGGTTTCATCCACATTCATCAAGCTGTTCATACATGCTCGTCGGTTTTGGGTACTCTTGACCTGACCTTTTTCAGAACGTCCCCAATTTGGTCACGGAACGTCCGTCTAGGCCTTCCCCTCCTCATTTAAATCTGTTTAGTTAACCTTCTTTCATCCATCCTCTCTACGTGACCAAAACAACAAAAAATACTTTTTTTTTCCTAGTCACTATTATCTTCTTTCACACCAGCACGTTCCGTTATCGCATTATTCCTTATTCTATCTTTCAGTGATGTTTCAATGATGTCACTAAAATGGTTCAAATGTTCAAATGGTTCAAAATGAAAGCATATCCCACGATTTTCCTTCAAAGATACGATGTTTTGTGCCAGCGGATCAGTGACTGTTGCCAATTATCACTTCAATACAATACTCAACCCTTTAAGTACAAGTCCAACTCGCACTTGGCTGTTTTTATATACCTGTTCAGCAATAATTTATATTAGATTGTAAATAGATAATTTTCGAGGTCCCATTTAAATTACATCAAGATTGTGATGGAATTTCTATAAGTAAAAATCTGGAACCACCGTGTACTCCTAGAAGTCGATTATTTAGGCTTGTTTCCCGAACTGGTTATAATGCACACGCTTCTACGCTATATAGTGCTACGCGGAGTGCTACGCCGTAGCAACAGGGCTACGTTGCACTTCGCTGCGAATAAGGATTACCAGTAAAGAGTAGTGGTGGCAATAACGGCTGTTTTGATATAACGAATAACAGTGTTGTGTTATTCTTAAATAGCTGTTATTGTAAACTCTTGTCTGTTATCCTGTTATATTGCTGTTTTACAAAACGATAATGAATTAACGGACGAAAATTACTACTTGATAATTTTATTATTAAATAATTGTTATACTTATTTCGTTACGTTACGAATGTTATGATACAACGCGCGCGATCGCAGCGTAATAAAAACATACGGGAACAAAAGCAAAACAACGCTGGTAACAGAGTGTTTCTTATTGTACTAACTGACAAGAAGCTAATACTGATACAAAAAGTCAGTTATTTGAATTTCGGAAATTGTGGGTAACACATAGGTCAATGAAATAAACACCTTATTTTGTTGAGTAAAAGCTTAAAATCGAAGGAAGCAGGACGCACGTGTACAAGCGTCTCGCTCTCGCGATTGCGATGCGAGCTCGCGCGTATAGCGCTATCTCTCGCACACACCTACTTGATTTGTTGCGCACTCGCTTGCGCTTCCATGCCAAGTGCGGCAACATTGCGCGTATGACAACGTTGACAAACAGACAACGAATCATAACAGGATAGTTGACGATTCGATAATGTGTTGTTCGTTACGTCCAAATAATGCATTACGTTATCTGCTGTTGTAATAACGACCACCACTAGTAAAGAGGCTTTCGTGTGAATTAAACCAGTTTTATCAGCTGCTTATCCATAATGTCTATAAGAGCAGTTACTAAATCGCAAAAGGATCATCACTGTTTATTATAAAACGAAGTCCTCCGCCGCGTCTGTCTGAACAGATTTTCATGCAATTTCCACCAATAGTAATTTCCACCAAAAGTTTAAGTAAGTAAGTATATAGTTTTTAATGTTTTTTTTTTAATTGGTTAAAATGTGATGATAACTGTAGCAACACCACTATTATAACTACACAGCCACAATTACAAAAAAATGAGCTCACGTAAACAAAAAAGATTTTTAGAACTTTCGTGTTTCCACGAATTATTTATACTTCCATCGTAATACTTGGAATTATGTAATTTATTTTATGCTTTTTAATTTTTTCACGGGTTTTTAGAAGGTGAAAATAAGCATAAAATGTATATTTTTGGTAACTACCATTCTACAGCTGCTTATAAAAAGTGACTAATTTAATGCAATTTAATAAAATGTTTAATCGTATGACACGGATACCGACTTTGTTTCTAAAGCAACCGAAGCTGACCAAAGTGTCAAATAAAATGGCAGCGCTGTCCTACGAAAAGGCGAAATACACTCTTTCTTACTCATAATTGCCATAAGATTAGGATAGATCAAAGTGATATTACTACACATTACAACAGTGGATTGGTTGTTGATCGATTAATTACCTAATATGCAGTTATCTGATGTGTCGCCAGACTTATGAGAAATGCGTAGATTTACGGATTATCAGGAATGCCTATGGAAACACGATTATTACAGACGATTCCACATTTTAAAGTCGATTTTTGCTGCAGTATGTATTTATTTTTGGAATTGTATCATTAATTTGGAATAATCATTAATATTCATTGATAACTCATATTCATGTGTTCATATTCATTTATTCAGAAAGATGACAGACAATGTGTTTGAAATACATAAACATAAATTAAGAACGAAAAAATTCAGTATAATTTCTCACATTATATTAAATAATCTAGTCTAGCCATTATTTTAATTAAATTCCATGAGCTATCCCGCATATATATCTCATCAATACTCAATACTGTAAAAGCACCTTCTCAATAAAAAAACCCTCAACTTTCTACGAAAAAACCCAATAATTGGAGATGATTCACAGCATCTTATTTTGAAGCGGTTCCGCAAAATAATTATTAAATCGCTTCAGCAGTAGTGATTATAATTTATTAGCTGTTGCCAGCGACTTCGTCTGCAAAGAATTCGTTTATCGCTATCCCGCGGGAACTACGCAATTTTCCGGGATAAAAAGTAGCCTATGTGCTATTCCAGACTTTTCTCTACCTATGCGCCGAATTTCATCCAGATCCGTTTGACCGTTCTGGCGTGATTGAGTAACAAACAAACATCCATCCATCCATCCATCCATCTATCCATCCCTCCATCCATACTTTTTCATTTATAATATTAAGTTAGATTAGATAGTTAGATTCGCATCGGAAGTTGATTAATAGTTCTCTTTTTTGCATTTGAATCTTAGACCACTAGATTCATAGTCTAGAATATTAAACATTAGATTATTATGTCGTCATGAATCTTCACGAATTTGTAGATCACGAAGAATTCCATCCCGACCCGACATATCCACATACAAAGGGCGAAACTCCGATACTTTACGAAAACTTACTAATGGTTTTCCTTTTGGCGTGTATTATCTTTCTAGCTTTTGAACTTTTGTTCGGTCCAAGTAATCTTATGAAATATATCGAACAAAAAGAAATACAAATGACACAATCTCAAATTTGTTTTCAAAATAAGATTTCCTAAAAAAATAACACCAGCTTATTTGCTGATGATATTTGAATAAGTCATAAGTCATTTATTCGTCGCTTTCATGTGTACATTGGATCTTACAATTAATTCTCTATGAGTGTTCTATACTGCGACCTTTTTTTGTGTTTTCATTTTCAGACCAAACTCTATGTTATATTATATATTTTCATGTAAATGCTTCCGTCCTTTACAGCACCTATAAAACGACTGACAAACGTCACTTATGTATTGTGTGAGAACGCTCTATGAAGCCGAAATTAGCAGAGTCTCTTTCCAAAGACCGATGTCCATTCTTTATCTCCGGGTACTGTACCTCATAATTAACCACACAAACTAAAAACTATTCAGTTCCTTCTCAGACTTTTTTAAAAATCGTATGGCAACATTAGTTATCAGCTCGCATGTCGGCAGCCGGTACCGGATATCTGCTGCCACCGGACGCCCCCTCGATTGACGTCCGACGTTCTAGAAAATTCATTAGTCGACCTCAGTGTCAACCATGGATACATTAATCACGTTGGGCACAAGGTACAGTCAGTGAATTTTCCAGCCAGCCAATGGCTCGTGCTAAGCGAAGAAATTGATTGAATATGTTTAAAGGGTTATTATAAGACAGCGCTTAAAGAATCAAGTGACACGACAACAATTACATAAGGAAATTGATGAGGACTTCTTTTACAGTCGGTCAAAAGGTAAAACAAAACAAATCCTGGCACATACATGTTTTTTTTTAATTAATTTGAAGTTTGTACTGTTCCGCTTACTAAGATAAGTTGGGCATTAACGAAAAAGTGGGTAGAACAACATGATACAAACTTTGAAATTCGAATTTCAGAGTAGCTGCCTGAGCAGATAATTTCGGAGGAAGTGGAAGGCTGTGCAAGGAAAAATCCGCCAATAGCATTTCTTCATTTTCCTAGCCTTGCTCAGTGTTGCAATCCTATTGTGGATTTCCCTCGCAAACCCGCTCCGCTTGGTGGTAAATGACAAATTTAAATTAAAAAACCACCATGACCTTTTTATTCTTATCTATCTCATTCGTAACATAAGATAACATCCACGCTTTCAATTCAAAAGATTTAATTAAATGCTGCCTGTTCACATACCGTGTATAATAGAACTGCGGCGTTTGCTTATCGGGTGCGACGTTGTAACATGAAAGTGAAGAGTTTAATAAATGGAATGTTTTGAAAGGACATTCGTCGAGGCGTAGCGCGTGGCGTGTGTAACGAGCAAAGTTGCGGCGCGATTGAAACCGTTGCTTTCCGATAGTCATCGCGCCCTTCCACTGACCCTCGACCCGCGCATTAGTCCGCTTGTCCTCGCCTTATGATAAAAGCTTAATTAAAACTTCGCATAGTTCCTCACAGCTCGAATGGAGTTGTATAGTCTGCGTAGTTTGACGCCGTAAATTACACCGTGGGCCACGCTGTGGTGTCTTTGGAAGTTTATGTCTCGAGATTTAGTTAGAAAGTTCATTTGATACATGTTCGTACGTTTATTTTCGCGAAATACCTCGACGGACGGCTAGGTTGCGGAGTTTCTTGGGTTGATGGAGGGACGTTGTAGGACGAAAACTTTTGGATCTGACCTTTTAGGTGATATTGTACCTAAAGGCGAATAAGTACAGATGCTAGACGGTTTTTTGAGAACTCTGTTTTAGTACTTACTGCCTGCAGATTATAATATTTTAATTACCTGCGAGGAGTGTCACTTATTAGTGACCCAATTGCTTGAGGTGCGGGATTCGAATCCCGGTAACGGCAGCCGCTTATTAAATGCAGTTGATAGTTCTAGAGACATGGATATTTATCAATATTTTGTATGTAAGTCCAGTCTATCCGTTATGTAGTACCCATAGCCACTAACAGCCAGTACTTTGATTATTTTAGGACTAGATCAATTAGCGTGAAAGTGACCCGCGACATATTTCATTTAGGAACGTTACTTGCGATGCATATTCAGGACACCCGAACTTTAACTACATTAAAAACCAACAATGCCAAAGACAACAGAGTGCATTCTCTTGCAAACGGTTCCTTCAAGCACACTAAGTTTCATTTAGGCTACACATCCGATATCAATATGTGCTTTACGCGACCGTCGTATGATTCGATATCCGGGGAGTCGCGGACCTGATAATACGGACCTACTGCTGCAGAGCCACCGAGCCGGCCGTTGGCAAAGCAAACTCGCGCTACGTGAGCTACATAAACTTACAGATCAACGTTGTCGAAGACTGCCCGCCCTGGGACATATTGGTCACGTTCCGCAGACTACTTTTATTCTTTCTCCGTCGCTTTTAATTTTCTGGCAAAGTTAATCGCAGCTAAGCCGCATAACCGTCGTTTTTCTTCGTTATTGGTTCGCTGCCGAGTTTGATAACGGCTCGCCGGAGTAAGGCTTGGCGGCATATTTTGTTGATGACGCCTGGAATATGACGTTTTGTGGGTGCTACGCTTGGATTTAAGTTAATGAAAATTGGGGAAAAGATGCCTAAAATTTAAACAAAGAGCTGACGCTGTTTGGCTCGGTATAGCGCCTAGTGTTTGTTTATATTTATGTCTATTAAATTAAAAATGAATGGCTGAATGTGTTCCTAAGCATCCAGTTTTTTTACATATTAGTTGAAATCCGAGGAAGGTTCCCATGGAGAGAAATATTATGGAAAAAAGGTGAAATAGGGAGTAAGCTAGTTTGGGATGAAAATGGAAAAAAGTTTTGGCATGTACAGGTAGTGACGGAATGTATTTTTGCACTGATAACGTTAGATAGCAAATAATCTGCTTACTTGCGATTTTTCGTTGGATCCTTCTTCGTCTTACAGACTGAGCAGAGTACTCGGCAGACATCCAATCACTTCGCTAATAGAATTTCAAGTTTGATCTAGGGCTTACAGAGTGAACTGAAGTGTTTATTAAAGATAATTTAACATGACCTAATATTTATTTCATAAATGGTCACAAAATGAGACATGAGACGGTGAAAACTTAAGTATTATTAAGTTTACAGTTACAACTTACATGGTGTAAAATATCATAGACTTTAAATGAAAAATATCTTATTGTCTTATTGTCTTATTTCATTTAAAGATTTTTAAAGATCATTCTCTCGAAAATCTTCACAATTCCGATTATGTTTCTTTTTAATTCAGAAATGTTTTCAAAATAGCTATACATTAAGTTGCTAATACATAAATACATCAAAAATAATTTGTCAATTCGATGCATACGAAACAAAGGAACGTGATAAAAATCAGTAATTTTCACAAAGGGACCACTTTGTTCGATGCCTCTTTTTAATCTTCGCATTGCAGATTAAAAGATAGAGTTTGCAGCCTTCGCCTCACAATTTACCAGAACTGGTGTTAATTGTGACAGCGAGGCGAGGCCTGTCAGGAGCAGCGTACTTGCTTTTTTCCACTTGATTATTTTCACACAATAGCCTGAACAGTAGTAATGAAAAGGTACGCGCCATTGTGAAACAGCATAACACGTGATTACGAGCTATTGTGCCGACGGGCGACTCACCGATCTTAATGTAGATAAGTAGAAACGTATAGGGCGAATAATCAATTGATTTCAAATATCCATTTGCATGCTGTTTAGTCATTTGAATGTGAAAGCTTTGTATTGTAAACCTCCATACATCAGTCCAATGTGGTAGGTATTAATAGATTGCAGGATTGAATAGAACTTAGAAAACGTATTAGTTAATAGGTCGTTTTTGGGCGATTGTTTGCTTATTTATTAAGATAGTTTTGTAGCCTGAAGTAATTATCATATCTACGCTATTTTAAACATTTCATCCAAAACTTTACAGATTTTACTGAAGCACGTTCTAGGAAACAGCAAAAGCAAATAACTCATTGTTTGTACTGTTGAGTAAACATATTCCTTTTGAATGCGTAAATAAAGGTGGGGTAAGTATAAACTAAATGTGCAGTTCGTGAACTCTTAGAATGACATACGGGTTTCGGGTCCCATCGGCCGATTCAAGTATCAAGCCCATAAGAGTGAGCGAGACAGCAAGATAAATCCGAATCCATCGAGCTCAACACATTTGAATTTAGGATGAATTTTGTAAGTTCTGTATCAGGAGTAAGTAAGCTGGCTCCGTGAAATTACTATACAATAAAATAAAAACGTAGAACTTGTCTGAGTAATGAGGTTTCAATATTTTAAATTAGTTATAGAACCTCCGGAGAACGTCGAAATAATTTAATGTTAATTAAAGGCCGTTTAACAGACGTTAAAGTAAATTTACCGTTCGCGCATGTTTCGGACAGCTCAAATTATCTCCGTGACACGTGTAAGTGTCGTAAAATGTACCGTAAAATAAATTTAATAAATCTAGAGGAGGAGCGACACATAAAAATTGGAGTAAATCACCGAAAGTCAGGCGTTGGAGACGTTTACAGCCTGCCAGGGAGGCAGTTAGTTCCCGGCGATCGCGGATACTCGCAGCTTGGTTACGACCTATTTATGGTGCCCCTCGAGTGCACTCGCCGCTGCCACCTGCACTAACAGGGTTTGGAATGCCACTTTTCACGGCCTTAGTTGAATTACATGACGATTTATCGGAAAATTTTGAAGAACTTATTTTAAACATTCGTCTTTCAGCGGTCCTTGTCGCATACTAAAGTCGTCACAATTTAAAAGGCCCGTTTTGACAGTTCACGCCCATGAAGTTCTCTATTTTTTACCGATTGAAATGTTCTGAAGGTAATTGTACTTTTCATTGATGGGTATCGCTCACTCAGCTAAGTGCTGTGCATAACGATTTTTTCATATTTTCCACAGACTATTAATAATCGGTTAAGGAAAAAATAAATCGATCAAGATATTTTTTTTTAAGGCCGACTCGCACTTGGCCCGTTTTATTTATTTTATTTAGACCAATTAATTACTGAATTTCACCAGCTGTGTATTGATATTTACTGAAAATTATGACCTTGGAGCTCAAAGCCGTAAACAATGGCAGTACTGATTTCTATAGAATGGCTCGTCTTCATCATCTGAAGAAAATGATTGACTGATGATTCACTTTTTCTCGTTTTTTTGTGATTGAGTGAATGTTATTGTAATCAAAATATTAAATGAAAGAAAATTGACTTTTCGTAACATTGTATCATTTCAAAATACCTATAATATCAATTTAAGTTAAATTTTCTAATCATAACTTTAATCCAATGCACTTTACAATACATATTCAAATCGATCAAATACTCATGCAAACTTGAATCGATTTATCGTGAGTATCGAGTACCGAGTCATATGGTTACATCACTTGTTACGTCGGGAAGACAAATGTCAAAACGGGCCTTTTATTTTGCGACGACTTTAAGGGCATGTGCCAAATGCCAAGTACAAACTGTTGCAACTCATACTGATAGACAAAGTCCCCGGAAGGGGAGAAGAAGTTGCGCAAAGGAAGAATTGGATCCGAAATATTATTGAGTGGACGAAGATTGCGAGCGCTACCGAGCTGTTCCGCCCCGCTAAAGGCAATTAAAACATGGAGCTTACTGCCGACATTTACTAGTTGGAGAGGCATTGGAAAGAGAGGAAGAAGAAGAAGAAGAAATGGGCCTAGCGCCTTGTGAGTTTGAACCTCGCTCTACCAAACTATAGCTAAGAAATGATGACCATCGCCTAACTAATTTCTACTACGCGTACAACCTATTTTATGATCGTTGTAAGTTCTCTTGGTTTTTATTATTGGTACGCTACGATACGACCCCTAAAAACAAATTACACTAAATTGAATTTTTACTTTGAGTTGAATACTCAATTTAAACTTAAATGTTCGTCAATCAACGCGTACAATACTTGGACAAAATCTATTCTGTTTTTTACAATCACTGTATATTCAACCAAAATGAGTCAACGGATAATTATTTTAACTGAAAAAGGGGTTCCCAAAATTAAAGGCATTGTCATCAATCTCTTTAAATGGTAATGTCGGTCAATCCTCCCAAGTTTGAACCGCTAAGTTCTGTTTTGATGTTCTCTAGACAAGAGAGAAAAGGCTGATGTTTAATAGGTTTGCTCCACCCAACTGAAAAAAAAACTCACTTTTATACGGACAAAAACAACAACAACGATTTAACTTTGCCATCGCAGTAACCATATTTCGAAACTAAATTCTCGTATTGCTAAAACATTTCCCAGCGCCTCTATTGCACATGTAGGTTCAATAAATAATTCAGGTGCGCACGCACCGAAGGCTTGGGCAAAATTGTCATATTAGTGCTTGGAGCGTTTACACCACTAAGCCAGACGTATGGGCCATTTGCCGGCGGAGTCGCGCGAAGTGCGACATTAATGTAATTCATGGCCTGAACATTAATATTGCCTCATATGCCTGCAGTTGTGCTTAAAAATTAATGTACAAACAATTTCCGGGTGTTGTTCTACCCTCCGAGGCTATGAGCTGTGAGCGGGCAATAAATTATGACGTGGATTTTAGAATAATTGAAAAGACAGAAAAAGCAATCACAAAAAGTAGCCTCAGCGACAAGCGCTGAACCCGCTTGTTTTAAAAATGCCATGATTTGACAGTGCTGTTTTATGCTGACAAAATCTCGAAAGGGCACACGGCGAATGTGAAATCTATGAAAAAATAGTTGTAGTAAAGATGTCACCGACTTAGGTAGTAAAAAAGATCAGTAACTAGTGACCCCGAGTTAAAGTAAGTGAGGTAGCTAGTAACAACTAAATAGGTAATTGAAATAAGTAGCTGTGTCACCGCACATGAACTCATTAATCTATATTTGTTATATTTTTGTTTAGGTTTTAATGCATTAAAAAAAACTATATTCCGTGGATTATTTTCGAAATCCGTTCCTTTTTCCTGTACCTAAGCATCATATTAAACGAAGTCCGTGCAAATTTTCAGCTTTCTAGGTTCAAACGTCTGATTTGAAATCTGATTAGTCAGTCAGTGAAGCAAATTATTTTCTTTGTACAGTCGACCAAAGAAGTGGTCTACCACTTTTCGTCCAACTTGCTATCAAACAAACACTAAAGTCGATTTCAAGTTGACAGCCACATCTTATCAACATTATTATATTGTTACGTGCAAAGGATTGTTTTTTAGGGTGGTAGACCACATATTTGGCTGATGGTACCTACAAAAACGACAATAGGTATAAAACAAAAAAAACTACAGTTAGTGATAGATGTACATCAGTTGAAGACGCCCTATTAACTTCTCACTACTGGCAAATTTTCTTTTCATACACTTAGATAGGTAAAAACAAAGATAAAAACTCCAACAGAATGAGACAACCAACCTTACTCTGTGCCTCCTGTGAATACTAATACAACTCAAAAAGTGCAACTTTACAGGAGAGCGATTTTACTTTAGAAAAAAAATACCCTTCAGCGTTAAAGGCATACAAACGAATTCAAACCTTATGAAGAATAAGTAAAAAAATCAATCTTTCTTTAGATATAACTTTGATTAAAATTCGATCAGATGAATCAGGTGCCACGAAAAATTAAAACTAGATTTAAAGTGAATGATGATGTATGTCCAGATGTATTTAATTACACAAAAATGAGGCTAAGTGGGTAATGTTATACTTCATGCAACAATCCAAAATTTCAATACTTATACATATCTTGAAATTGTTGAATTAAAGTTTTAGTATTTGAATTTCTTGAAATTCAGTTATTTTATGAATACATTACGACCTAAAAGTATCATTAAACACACATTTTGTTGCTGAAAATAACGTGTTTATTGATTTGTTTAGAGTTGTATTTTCCCACACATAAGACAAATTTGGGATACCTACACTAGTGATACTTTTTAATATGTATTTTTATACACTAGTTTTAAGAGTGGAATTGCGTAAATAATTTAAATATTATTTGATCTTAATCATTAAAACACGAAAAAACCACGAAAATTAAGCGAGATGAATCAATTGACACAAATTTTTCTCCGTTGTTTTAAGAGCTACGCACAACATGTCGAATAGACCAAAAAATAGGTAATTTTTTTCTGAATCGAATGGTGTAAGAAACGTAGTATCGCTTCAACTCAAGTTGTATTAGTATTCACAGGAGGCACAGACTTTTACTTTTACATGTAACAAAAGTCCATTATTAACAATTCAAACTCAAAAGTATGTACAGTAAACAGAATCTAGGCAACGTTATACGCAGCCGGGAAGAATTAAGCCCGCGTTGAATCAGCATTGTTGTTCATTTTCATTCAGGCTGGTCCCAAAGGACCCTGGCATGGCGTGATTCATTTCCAGACTGCATTATAAATTTGTATTCCATTGTTTCTTTTTCAACAGCCAGGTTCAGTTTACCTTTTGTTGGAACTAACAAAAGGTTGAGATATGCGATTTTTAAGTGCAACGGTCTTTTTTTAGTTTCTTTGCTTGGGACGTCGGAGTGAGGCACCGGCTTCAATTTTAAAGTGACTTACAATTTTACCCAACTGCGCCTTAAGCCCTAATCCCTAAGACCTCCATGTTTTCCGAATGTTACATTATTACTAGCTTCTGCCCGCGACTTCGTCCGCGTAGAATTAGCAATTTACATGTTTATCGCTATCCCTCGGGAACTGTGCAATTTTCCGGAATAAAAGGGAGCCTATGTTTCAATCTAGGGTACCAGCTATCTTCGTTCCAAATTTTATCCAAATCCGTCCTGGCATTTTAGCGTGAAGAAGGAACAAACATACCCACTCACTCACTCACATCGTCACAAACTTACGCATTTATAATGTTAGTAGGATAATGTATGTTTGAGTGTGTGTTTCTTTGGAATGCTCTGCAACCAAAACAACTACTACAGATAGATTTAACATAATATTATGAGGCATCAACAGGTTTGTTTTCAAAGTATTTTTTAAAATGTAATTTTACAATTAGACAGGCTAAATCAAAGAGGCGGAAATAAAATCAAAGGCGAATCTGATAATAATAAAATAATTAATAATTACGTTGGTTAAACCAAAAAAGGCGGGCACAAATCAAAGGCCAGTCCGATTTGTCCTCGCCTACTGTAATTCAATTTAATTCATTGTAATTTAATTAAAACGAAAATCTATTGCATTTTTAGGGTTCCGTACCTTTAAAAAGAAAAATAAACCTTACAATATCATTTCGTTGTCCGTATGTCTGTCTGTCTTACTGTCCGTCAAGACTCTTTTTTTCAGAAACGCGTAGTGGTTATACTATAGTTGATTTTAATACCAAATACTGTAGTCTGCGGTCTCTAAGTTTACACAATCAAAAGATATAGGAATTTTCGTAGGTGTACAAATTGCCTGTGATAAGATAACGTATGAGATACTTCCAGTTGTCCTAGGAATTTGAAATTTGGTATGAAAATAGCTCTTATAGCGTAGTAATTAAAGAAATAAATCTAAAAATCTAAGTTTGTTATGTCTGTCTGTATGAATAAATAACTAGTAGAAAATGACCTCGCACTGCCTAGATTTTGCTTAAGTAGGCTTATTGTCTAACTCGCTCGCAATCGTCATCGTGTTCATTTTGGCAGTTTCATGGGCTGACAATTGGCATCGGAATCAGCTAGCTGTCACATTCATACAAGAACTGTCAAAATGAACACGATGGCGATTGCGAGCGAGTTACACAATAAGCCTACAGGGCTCTGCTAAAACTGGTTTATTCTCTTGCCAAATTCTTTCGGAAATCTCGGCGCATGAGTCGGACTCGCACATGATCAGTTATTTCATGTAAGTTAACTGTTTATAATGGTGTGGATATTGTAACTCTCTTGTTATTTTCACGCATAATTTTTACTGAATCAGGCGTTACTTTTGTGGATTTCGAACATATCAACGAACAGTCTTTGCTGCGTCAGTGTTTAATGCTTGTAAATACTACTATTAACATCACCGCTTGTACTTAATTAGTTTCTTCTCCGCCTAATTAGTTATATGTATAACATAATATAATTATAATAATAAATTTGGAAAGTTTTGGAAAACGCCAGAGCCCTTAATGCGATTCAGTTTAGGTGCGCTCGCTGTCAGATTCATACTAAAAGTGACAGCTAAAACTTGAACTGGGTCGGAATCAGGACGTCATGGTAAAGCCAAAGGTCAAGAGTACCTACCCGAAACCGACGAGCATGTATGAAGAGATTTGTGGCGACTGCTTTATTTTATGTATATTATTGTAAATAGTCTTAAGTAAGTTTTGTCATTGACTTCCGATTCCGGTTTCTGTGGAAACTGGGAGTTTGGCAAGACTCGCGCATGCGCGCTATCTCTTCTAAGTAGGCTTGCATGCGCATAGTTGCTTTCCTATGTCGCTCTGTTTTAATATTGTTATTTGTAATTACTTTGTGTAAATAAATTGTGTATATAGTGAACTGTGTTATTTTTAATCTATCGCAAAACGTTTCCTATAAGTGGTGACCCCGAAACGTGAGTTTTTGAACAGTTTTATATCATTTTACATACGGCGGAATAATGCAATCGTCGAACAATGACAGCGGTGAAACAGAAGACGGCGGCCGCGGCGTGTGCCGGGTGGCTGTCAAACCGCCTCCTTTCTGGCCTGACAGGCCGGCGCTGTGGTTCGCGCAATTAGACAGCCAGTTTGTTTTGGCGGGTATCAAATGCGACTCTACAAAGTTTCACTATGCCATCTCAGTGTTAGACTTCAAGCAAGCGGCTGTCGTAGAAGAAATAATTACGAACCCACCGGTGTCAGGCAAATATGAAAAATTAAAGCAAGAATTAATAGCGCGATTATCCGCTACGCGAGAGCAGCGTTTGCAGCAACTATTTTCAAAAGAAGAGCTAGGAGATAGGACGCCGAGCGAGTTTCTACGCCACTGCCGCGGTTTAGCCGGCGCCGACGTTTCAGATGTGGTAATGCGTACACTTTGGTCCAGCCGTCTGCCGCCATACCTGCGGACTGTTGTGGCCATGCAGCCAGAGACTATGGTTTTAGATGAAGTGGCGCATATGGCGGATAAGGTGTTTGAAGTAGCACCTCGTGTAAATGGATCTCTAGTCGCTGCTGCCTCCACACCTATTGCATCTGCTCCTACCAGGATAGACGACATAGAGCGTAAAATAGATGACCTTATGCTTAAGATAGAGGCATTGTCTTCGAAGCAAGGCGTACGTCGTCGAGAGCAAGACAAGGCACGGTCACGCAGCCGTCGACGTTCCCGTTCGCAGAGTCGCGCTGGGCGCGAGTGCTGGTATCACTGGAAGTATGGTGATAAGGCAGCTAAGTGCATTCAGCCCTGCTCCTATTCAAAAAACTAGAAAAGCGGTCGCTTGATGCGGCCGATGAGTGTGCGTCGGTGACGAACCGCCTTTTCAAAACGGACTCTACTTCTAAGTTACAATATTTAGTGGACACCGGGTCCGATTTATGTGTTTACCCGGTAAGTTTTTTGCGTGCACAACGCCGTCATAAAACGAATTATGAGCTTTATGCCGCAAATAACACTGTAATTGCCACATATGGTTGGCTTAGTTTGTCTTTGGATTTAGGTCTACGCCGCTCTTTTACTTGGCGCTTTGTAATTGCTGACGTGAGCAAACCTATAATAGGGGTAGATTTTTTGTCTTTTTATAGTTTGCTTGTCGACGTGCGTAATTCACGTTTGATTGATGGTACTACGTCACTCACATCAGCCGCCCTAGTTGCATCTGCGTGTCTCAGCCCGCAAATTAAACTCATTACGGGTGACTCTCCTTATCACAAGCTTCTTGAAGAGTTTCCTGATGTAATGCGGCCTTGTGGAGATCTTTCGGAACGTAAATGTAAACATCAGACGCAGCATTACATCAAGACAACTCCAGGACCCCCCGTGTTTGCACGACCTCGGCGGCTAGCACCTGATCGGTTAAAAATTGCGCGTCAGGAATTTGATGAAATGGTTCGAGCTGGAATCGCGAAGCCATCTGACAGTCCTTGGTCATCCCCCTTACATTTGGTGCCTAAAAAAGATAAGGGCTGGCGTCCGTGCGGCGATTACCGCGCACTCAACGCGCGTACAGTACCTGATAGATATCCAGTTCACCACATTGCAGATTTTTCGCACAACCTTTTCGGGAAAAAAATTTTTAGTAAGCTGGATTTAGTACGTGCTTATCATCAGATTCCGGTCGCCCTAGAAGATGTGGCGAAAACAGCAATCACGACTCCCTTCGGGCTTTTCGAATTTCCATTCATGAGCTTCGGTTTGCGCAACGCAGCGCAAACGTTCCAGCGATTCATGGACGAAGTTCTTAGGGGTCTTGACTTCTGTTTTCCATCCATTGATGATGTGTTGGTTGCTTCATCTAATGATGAAGAGCACCTGAGGCATCTGCGTATCATTTTTGAGCGTTTTAGTGAGCACGGTATTTTGCTCAATAACAATAAATGCGTGTTTGCGGCTCCAATGGTAGAGTTTTTAGGTTATCAGGTGTCATCGCAAGGCACTAAGCCGATTGGCGACAAAGTTAAAGCTATTGAGCAGTTTCCACAGCCTAAAGCAATAAAAGAGCTGCGCAGATTTTTAGGTGCGTTAAATTTTTATAGGCGTTTCATTACGTGCGCTGCAAAATTACAAGCTCCACTTCATGCCCTACTAGGTGGTCCGTCGGTTAAAAGCAACGATAGTATTAATTGGACTGCTGCTTTAGATGAAGCATTCAAAGCTTGTAAGGAGAGTTTGTCGCTTGTGGCACTTATAGCGCATCCAAATTCGTCGGCTCCTTTGGCAATCGTAACGGATGCAAGCGATACGTCAATTGGATCGGTTTTGCAGCAGCAGGTAGCCGGCCACTGGCAGCCGTTAGGTTTCTTCTCGAAGAAGCTAACGGCCGCTCAGACTAAATACAGCGCATACGATCGCGAATTGTTGTCTATATACGAGTCAGTGAAATATTTTCGTTATATGGTCGAGACGAAACCTTTCTTCATTTTAACTGACCATAAACCAATAATTTCCATTTTCAAAAAGTCTCTCGATGCGTGTTCTCCACGACAATTCAGATACATAGATTTTATATCTCAATTCACTACTGACATCCGATTTATATCTGGGGAGGACAACGTTGTTGCGGACGCGTTATCGAGGACTGACGCTATTACAGACGGACTAGACCAAAGTCTAGTCCGTCTAGCGTCAAAACGCTTTAACTACATCTCAGGCTACGGACTATGAACTTCAAACACTGCTTCGTACTGGTTCAACGCTAAGATTGCAAAAGGTTCAGTTTTCCCGTTTTGCGTTATTTTGTGACGTTTCCGGCCCCGTTCATCGTCCGTTTATTACCGCCGAGTTTCGTAAACAGGTTTTTGATATTTTGCACGGACTCAGCCACCCTAGTGCTAGGAATACCATTAAGTTGGTAACTGAACGCTATGTATGGCCAGGTGTTAAAAAGGATTGTAGGACCTGGGCGCGCTCATGTGTGGCGTGTCAGAGATCCAAAGTGTCGAGACATGTTCATGCGCCAGTACATCAATTTGAAATCCCTTCAGCTAGGTTTGCGCATGTTCATCTAGATCTTATAGGTCCACTTCCTATATCTAACGGCTTTAGGTACTGTCTTACTGCGGTTGATAGATACACGCATTGGCCTGAGGCTATTCCTTTGGTTGACATCACAGCTGAGAGCGTTGCGAACCCTTTCATTTCAACGTGGATAGCACGATTTGGTTGCCCTGAAAAAGTGACAACTGACAGAGGTAGACAGTTCGAGTCGCATCTTTTCAACCAAGTGTCAGCTCTGACAGGTACTGCGCATCTCCGGTCCACTGCGTATCACCCTGCTGCCAATGGATTGGTCGAACGTTTTCATCGCCAATTGAAAGCAGCAATTATGTGTCATGCTGATGAAAGCTGGTCTGAAGCCCTTCCTCTGGTTTTGCTGGGGATACGCAGTGCATGGAAGGAAGATCTGTCTGCTTCTACAGCAGAATTAGTATATGGGGAGCCTTTGCGTCTTCCTGGTAATTTCTTTGAGCCATCCGATAATCGAATTCTAGACTATTCCGATTTTGCGTCGCGGTTACGATTGTGTATTCAAAATTTACAGCCTTCTTCTGTAGCCAGACACGGGTCTGAGAAAATATTTATTTTTAAAGATCTACAAACTGCCTCTCATGTATTTATCAGACAGGATTTCGTAAGGACCTCGTTACAACCACCTTACGCTGGTCCTTTCAGAGTAGTGGAAAGGCATCCCAAATATTTTATAATAAACGTTGGAGAAAACAATAAGTCTATATCTATAGATAGGTTAAAACCTGCTTATATATTGACGGACAAAGCTGAAGAGTCTACTCCATCTGCTACTATTGTTCCACCCATTGCGCCACCGGTAGTGACTCGTGCTGGTCGCCAGGTGCGTTTCCCGCAGTTTTATCGACCGTAAAGGTCTCCGAGGGGGCTGATGTGGCGACTGCTTTATTTTATGTATATTATTGTAAATAGTCTTAAGTAAGTTTTGTCATTGACTTCCGATTCCGGTTTCTGTGGAAACTGGGAGTTTGGCAAGACTCGCGCATGCGCGCTATCTCTTCTAAGTAGGCTTGCATGCGCATAGTTGCTTTCTTATGTCGCTCTGTTTTAATATTGTTATTTGTAATTACTTTGTGTAAATAAATTGTGTATATAGTGAACTGTGTCATTTTTAATCTATCGCAAAACGTTTCCTATAGATTGATGAATGTGGATGAAGCGAAAGAGGTATGTCAGGATCGTAGCAAGTGGAACAAAGTAGTATCTGCCTACCCCTGTAGGAAAGAGGCGTGACGGTATGTACGTATGTATGTAACTATGTTCTTATTCAGTCCTACTGTGATTATAGGAACGCGAAGACCTATATGACACGTATTGTAGTACACCTAAGCTTATAAGCCATTATACGATCTAAATTGAAAAAGTAACGTGCAGAAAGTACGGAATGGATGGCGCGACGGTGTGAAACAGAGGTGGGTCGCTACTTTTGTTATATTTCACGTGGTAAAGCGTAACTTACGTCACCTCTGGGATTAAGTTATGTCCCGCTAGTGCTGCGGCTGCATCGATAGCAGTGTTACAAACTCGATATTTTCCTTCATTTTACGAAAAAAAAAACAGATTTATTAGTTTGTTAAAGTTGTTTGTCGTTGTTTGTTTGTTAAAAGGCCAGGTCAAGAGTATCCGAGTATCCGAGAGTAGATTGATGAATGTGAATGAAGCGAAAGAGGTATGTCAGGATCGTAACAAGTGGAACAAAGTAGTCTCTGCCTACCCCTGTGGGAAAGAGGCGTGACGATAATGTATGTATGTATGTATGTTAAAGTTGTCATGATACAAACTTATGAACAAAATAACGAAAAACAAGCGAGTTATCTGGTGATAGGTCTGAGCATCACCACCCTTGGACATCTGATCCACCACAGGGATGCAGATGCGTTACCAGTTTAGAGAATAAAGTTGGAATACGATATGCCATGTATGTTTAAACACTTTATTGTAGAGAAAACATAACTGACAAACATAAATAAATACAAAGGCAAACTTATCTTTAACCTTTCAAGTCAATTTTTGAATGTATGAGGGATTATTAGAGACCGGCATTAAAATACCTCATGTACCCAGTATATTATACCAGCTATTTGACTCCCATGCCGGAGCAGAATAGTGCAAGCACTGCTGCTTTGTCGAAGGATTAGCATGTAAGATGACCTTGTAAAAATCCATCCGTAAAAACAAATCATGGTCATTTTTACCTCCAAAACTTATCTACATATTTTACTGGCTAATTGTGCATGACGACATTTATTTTTAATCCATACAAACAAATAAGAAAGCATAATTAACTAAGAATACAAATGAATACGCAAAATATAATACACTAGCGCGTTATTAACTCATTATGACTACATCAACAACTAAGTAACATTGTGGTGGTATTTGCATAAGGATTAGTGATATGCAGATAGGTGCCACTAAGCCACCTTTGTATGCATCATCTTATCGTTCTTTATTCTTACGATCTCTCACGTCTATCTATTTTGTCTATTTTGGATGTATCTTGTAATAAATACAAAAATACGAACATGATTCTTTAGTTAGACCATCTGCAGTAAAATATTCTAGTGTTTCGAATATACTTTTCCATTCTCATACTTCTAACGCGTTGGAGTTGTTTTTTTTTTGCATATTGTCTAGGTACGGCTCTGGCTGTTTCAATTATTGGCATACGCAGACACATTGATATATCTTTTCACATTAACTTTATCGTTTGAGCAGTTAACATCCAACGGAACAACGCTTTCCAGTGAACACCATAATTTAACTTTTACAGCTCTTTAAAAGTGATGCATCTCGCCCATAGTCATTAACTCCACATCGGTCGGACTGGCCACTAACGAGTGCATTTCCACTAAATACCGACTGCCATATTCAGATATAATCTAAATTAAAACTATCTATTTTAATCGTTAGCCAATCATTTCACAAATGCATCATTAAAAACATTTTCACTGGGCAATCCTTTATTTTCCGTTATTTGTGCAACTTATTTGGGTGTGCTGGACAAAAGCCACTCCTTCCTCCTTACACGTGACTACCTATTGTTTTCACAGTTTAGCTCGAAAAAAACTTCAGGTGCCTTACCATGACGTTTTAATGCGATTCAATTCGGACTCAGTTTAGGTTTTAGCTGTCATTTTTAGTATGGATCTGACAACGAGCTAACTTAAACTGAATCGAAATTGAATCTCGTCATCTCTCAGCTCCACGACTGGCAAACCTTGAATAAATTTTTATAAAAAACTAATCGGGCACCGCGGTAGATTGGGTTAGAATTTTAAATTTTCCAAACATAAGCTGATGCCCGCGATTTCTTCACGAGAACGCAGAGACTTCAGTCAGCGAAATAATTCTTTAGTATTGTTTAACTGTTTGCTATCTAATGCAATCACCGGTCACGTGAAACTAATAATCGAAGAATTTTATTGTTATACAACTTTTAAAGAAACATAAAATAGAGTGTGCATATTGAAAGATAACGTTAGACCTTGTCCCAACCCTACCCTTCGTATGGGTACAAGAAGCAGTAACCCTATTGTTGTGTTAAATCGACATAATATTTTTCAAGGAACCCTCTCGGTCTTGCACAACTGGTAGCATTTTACTATCAAATTTCGCTAACTTAATGCGCCATATAAAATAATGGTAGGACGAATATTCAGAGAAATGGAAACAATTCTGAGAATTAGAGCTCTACTGGAAAAGCTCTATTATGTGCTTAAGCATAAGCACCAATTTTTTTAAATAAATCTATAAAAAATATACTACGAAATATGACCAAATTAGTCGCCGAAAAACTAAATAGGCGAAGCACTATAGAACTATAATTTATTTATTTATTTAATATACGACATATTACATAACAAAAATTAACTTTCCTTGTTCGTGTATCTGTTTGTTTTTAACTAGAAAGTAAAACCATAACTACCGAACTGACCACTATCCCTGACTAACATACGTAACTTTTTATTTCAGGATAATGCAACACACACGATGCAAACGAAGTTGCGGACAACAGCTACTTAGCGAAAAAATAAAGAGGAAGTTGGGGTTTAATATAAGAGCGGTGGAGCGAGCCACATCCAGCTTGGTGGAGGCTGCGCGGTCCGCCGGCCGTGCAATCACCCTGTTTATTGCCGTCCACCCCCCTCCATATAACACAAAACTACTCCGAAACGGCTCCATACACAATTCCCCATTGTTCACACAATTTACGATGGAAATGTATCATTTCACCACATTGCTTGCCATACATTTTGTGCACGCAAATTGGCGTTAAGGAAAAAATAAATTACACGTCTAAAACGGATGAAAAAAGATTAAACACAAAACCGCTCACTGAGAATAGTCACAATAAAAGCTCAATACGAATCGGAAAATGAATGGAACACAGCGGAATCCACTCACAATAATTAAAGCCACAAACCGAGTATCTCGGTGCCGACAACTAAACTGATCAAGATGAGAAATCCAAAACAGAATTTCGTTCGAGTTGTTCAATTTTATTTAATCCGGAGAAAGTCGCCACGACCTGCGGGGCTCAAGTAATTTCCTGAGGGCGAGGGCGGGGGATGGGAGACGGTTGAAAAACGAGAATTACACCATTCGCTAATTGCAGCAATCAGTATAATGTAGTCGACGGAACCGGCCGCGCTGTGCTGGCGACCGGCGGTGCAACCGCGCGGTCCGGCCGCGCTCCACTCCATCAGGGTTTCTACAGAAATCGGAGTGGGCTCCATAAGCACACTGTTCTTACAACAGTACACGGCACCTAAGGACTAAACTTCCATCAACAACTTTTCGTATATGCAGTTACTATTGTGATTTAAAAGGCGGCCAGTCAAACCGTAGCAGAGACTCGGAAATGTCCAAACCAAACACCAGTGGCCCGTTTTTGAAAACACATTGCACACATGACTGAATTTAATATTAATCATTAATCAGGTCAGAGCTGTGATTTTGTAGTAATGTACAGACTTTTAGATTGGTATAGCCAATCGAGTGAAATGACGTCCTTTTTAAAATATCGGTCTCTTGATTCTCTTGCGCTGATAACATTAAATAACTTGCACCTTTTGCAACCATAGTCATCACTACCATCTCTAAGGCAAATTTTATTTCAAATTAATTTTTGAATCGATCTTGAACATCAAAGGCAATGCGAGAGTATCGGGCTTTTCTTGAACTGAGAGAAACTAATATCTAATTGAATTGAAATTGGGAAAGCTTTTGTGTTATAATAGAGTTTAGAATTTAGCCGTCATTTTGTGGATTTTCACTACTATATTGACGCCTTTATAAGAATAGATGATTAAAAAAATTGGAATAAAATACCCTTGAAGTGGTAACCAAATAAGTTTTACACTGAAATTTTCATTTTTAGCACAAGTTTTTTGCTGATTGTTCTTATCATTGCACTATAATAATAATAATAAGCTAGTGCACTTGGCGAGTCGTTCTCAATGGCTGAAAGGCGATTTTTGTTTCTAGAGAAGAGATTAGGGAGGAATCCAAAGCTCCTTAAATCTTATAAAGAATTTTTAGATGAATACGAAAGCATGGGTCACATGTCAAGAGTAGTGGCAGATCAAAAGGTAGACAAGGCATATTATTTACCTCATCATGCGGTTATCAGAGAAGATAGTTTGACAACAAAGCTGCGAGTGGTCTTTGACGCTTCAGCAAAAACATCTAGTGGCTTGTCTTTCAATGACATCCAACTTGTGGGACCAGTTGTTCAAGATGACATTATGGCAAGTGTTTATCTAACTCCATAGCCCATTAATCCTGCCACAGCATCCCAACCCCACAGCCCATTCCATGTCGTTCCCTACCAGGCAATAGTTTGGTACCTAACTGTGGAGGACTGTCCGCTAGCACATCTCCATGGTGTATTAGGGGATAGACCTCCATAGTTGCGCCCATCTCATGTTTATATTATATGGTACCAAAGGCCGCTTCATGTTGGCCTCGGCCCCATGAATGCCTTTCAAATGACCGGGTCCCCATGGGCCCGTGATCGGAAACCCGTACCAACAATAATAATAATAAAGTCTTTTTATTCCGAATTCGCTACAATTTCAGGAAGTACATTGTGTTGTTTTTTTATTAATAAATTGTCCCGTAATTTGGCATGCCTCATGGCAAAGGCCTCCTCCGTGTAATGGAGGGTTTGGGCTATAGTTCCCACGCGCGCCAAGTGCGGATTAGGAACTTAACACACACCATTGATTTTTTTCGCAGATGTGTGCAGGTTTCCTCACGATGTTTTCCTTCACCGAAAAGCTTATGGCAAATTTCAAAATGTAATTTTCGCACATAAATTCCGAAAAACTCAGAGGCGCGAGCTCGGGATTTGAACCCACGACGCTCTGCTTGAGAGGCCAGAGGTCAAACCACTAGGCTACCACTTTTTTTACACTATAAACCAATCGCTAACCTTAGACCTAATTTCGATTGGAAATGGATCTGAATTCACTTGCAGTATTTAAAGCAACAATTAAATAAGTGAATCGAATTTCTAAAAGACACTGAAAATTAGAACACATAGAAAAATCCGAAAAGTAAAGCTATGGCCGGGAATCGAACCCGGGTCCTCGTCATTCCATGACGCGTGCTATACCCCTACACCACCCATAGCAGGTCAAAGAAAAGAATGAATGGAAGTGAATTGAAAGTTAGTTCCTATAAACCGTGCGAATGGATTATTATTGATTGTATCTTATATAATCGCCTAATGGGCACACAAGCCTCAAATAAATCCCACATTGAATTTCAACTGCATTCCATAAACGATTACAGTCAATCAATTATTAATTGACATCAAATAGGAGTTTGTTAAAAATGTCATTATTGATTACTTTTATAATATATACAATACAGACTATAACCTACCTTTATGTTGACCAAATTTTGAGTCAATCCGATCACTCGACTTGCAATTTACTTAAATCATTATCATCATTCATCAGATGGGTAGTTACCTGTCGCAAGTCGCTACTGTTAATTTCATCTCTTTTTGTTTTGTAGAACTAAGCTGAGACAGTAATATCTAATACTTAAGACGACAGAAACTTAACTGATAGAGGAGTGGAATCCTAAATGTATTAATACAATACAATACAAATACTCTTTATTGAACACCACAAATCAGTACAAAACAATACAGAAACAAAGAACAAAGTATACTTTGTTTTTTTTTTTTTTTATGTGAATAGGAAGGCAAACGAGCAAGTGGGTCACCTGATGGTAAGCGATCACCACTGCCCATAGACACCCACAACCCCGGAGGGATTGCAGATGCGTTGCCAACCTAGAGGGCTAAGATGAAATGCCTCTTGATGTGCCCGTAATTTCCCTGGCTGTCTTACTCTCCACACCGGAACACAGCAGTGCAAGCACTGCTGCTTAGCGGCAGGATTAGCGAGTAAGATGGTGGTAGCGATCCGGACGGACCTTGCACAAGGCCCTACCACCCGCAAAAAATAAAATAAATGTTAAATAATTGTTTGGATAAATACTAAGCGCCAAATACTAGGCGCCAATTAAATATCTAAGAAACTCCACAGTGGTCGTCGTTATAAGTTCGATCAAAGCTAAAATATCATTAATAACCACTACAGTGTTATTAACAACTTAAGCTTAAGTTAAAGGCAAAACTAGGTCAATACTACCGTTTATTAATCATGATTTGCAAGCAATTTTATCACGGTACTATTACGTTATTAACTTGATGGTTAAATAAAAGCAATCAACCCTAAGTAGGGTAGACTACACTTAGGTAAATGAAGTAACGTTACCTACGTAATGGGAAGCTAGTCTTACTGAGAACCACTACGGTAGATTACTTGAAACAGTGTTATTATAACCAAATTCAGTAATTCATGTTAATGTTTATTTAATCCTTACAAACTAACTTGATTTTCCTGCGACTTTGCCTTCGTGTAGTTCGAAGAAATAAAGATTTGACCTTCACTCTGAGTTGTCAATTAATTAGTTTGACAAAGGTTTGACATGCTAAAAGCGTTGAGGCTGTATTCACAGAAGTCACTATGTCACTATACGCGCAATCCGCATCGACGTCACACACACACACACAAACACATCCTGCAGATTTAAGTCGATTTAGCCGGTATCTAGTTTAAAGGATGACACTAGGTACTAACGATTTAGTACACGATTTAGTAGTTTAACACTAAAAATCGAGATTTAACATGGATTTAACTTTTTCCAGCAAGACAGCCTATGTGTATCTAAAGGTGACATAAGTTGTCAATACAACCGTTACTAAGCCTCAGACACGTTTTATCGATTTATCGCGGGATTCCGGGATTGTGCCATTTCCGAGAATCCGAGAAACTGTTTAAACTTGATTGAAGCCCAAATAAATAAGAAACGAGACAAGGCAAGAGACCAAGAAACTTACGCAGTTTCACATTTTGTATTGATAATAGTTGGATAAGTTTCGCCTGCGGTTGTCAGTCCGTTTAATTAAACGAAAAATATAAGAATTGGGTGCTATTTGATATGAAAATGGAAGAAAGCCGTGTCTTTCCACTTTAATATTGATTTATAGACAAGTTCTACCAACTTCACATAATATATGAGGAACTATGGACAGGAGTGACTTTAAACTGCCGGGCGACTTTATTAAGTTTAGTTAGTTTCGTTTGAAGACATCGTATATCTTAGAAGCAAGCTTAACATAACTTTATTATATAATAAAACGGAACTTAATCACGTAAACAAAAACAAAAAGTATTTTTGTAAATACCTCGACGTTTCGGACGCGACTTTGCATCCATGGTCTCGAGAGGACTGACACTGACTGACTAACTTCTCATAACTTCTCAGAAGTTGGTACATCTATCTAATCGTAACAAATCCTTCAACAGATGTGTTAGTGTATCGAATGTATGGTTACATTGTGTATTTTTGTTTGTGTCTGTAGAGCAGAGTACTCGTCTGCGTGCTATAACTGCAATAGTGACGGTTACAGCTCGCAGATGCCCTGATGCCCTGCTTTAATCTATTTTTTTAATTCTGTTCTCAAGTTTGCACGCTAGAAATCGATCTGAAGCGATAAGGTCGCCTATTACTTACCTAGTTATCTCTATTTGCCTGCTTGTGCACGTTCTTGTGGTGTTCGATAAAGTCATTGTATTGTATCGTTATTCTTAAGAGCTTTTACTTAAAATCTCTTTTGATTAACTTGTCAGCAAGTTAAACGATTTCTCACAGTTCGGGGCTAGAAGTCAGCATGAGAGAAATAGATACCGCAATGAATAGTGACAGCTGCACCTTTGAATGTCGCACGCAACGCGCGGTCCCGGCGATTTATTCTACTTTGTGTTACCAAGACGCGACTCAAGCGAATTTATATCCGTTCAAAGTGTTCATCACGTAGATAAATCAAGTGGCGAGCCCATTTGGGCTGTGGAATTAACGTAACCGTATTAGAATGCGCTGGAAAGTTGTATTGAATACAAACTTAACTTAGGTAGGCAACGGTGTGTGTAATTTTGCAAAAATCGCCAAGCGTGAAGTACATGAACACCATTGACATAAAAACTATTGTCGCTTTCCGCTGTTTGTCTGTCCGTCCATATGTATAATGGTAACAGCCATCCACATATACAAACAAACGAACACACGATTGTCCCAAAAAACGCATATAGGATCGTCTTCGTTCCATTTCTGTCCATCATGAGTAAAAATAGGGTATCATCAGTGGCAAAGCGGCTGCAGCGACGAGTTGTGACAGGGTGCGCGCCGGAGGCCAAGCCAGCAAGAAGCGTGTAGGTACGTATTCATACCTACGGTCTCAGGGTTTTCTAAGGAACTTCTGAACAATCTGCATCGCCTCGTAAAATTCGACTTGAAAGATAAAATTACACCGCACCCCTAAAGAATTAAACTCCAGAGTGCCAAGTAATCCCTTCGTGGGCAACTCGGCCCACACACCACTCACGGGCTGAATTGACCGAGTCGTCCGAGTCACCCCCAACACAAACAGTAGTGGTCAACTGCGCCCGCGGGCTGAGTGGTGTGTGGGCCGAGTTGCCCCGTAGGGCAAGTAAGTAATGTATTTGAATATGCAATACGCTGTGCATGTATTGCTCTCGCACTGTTCATCAGATGTGACAACTGGTGCGAGTATAACGGCATAAATATTAATTATTTCACCTAAGCGAGCATAAACTTATGCAATATTTATCATGTTACTACGGAAATATAGACAATTGTTAAACATGAGTTCAGGGGCCTTACCATGACGTCCCAATTCCGACTCAGTTCAAGTTTTAGCTGTGACTTTTAGTATGAATTTGACAGCGGGCGAACCTAAACTGAAACGCATTAAGACGTCATGGTAAGGCTGTACATCATGTCGGTAGGTACAGTCGAGGGTATAAATATTTATGCCCTTCACTGTACATAGAAAACTGTAATTTTAGGCATGAATAAGATGTGTTTAAGTCATATGGTCTAACGAGTACCACAACAATTATCATAGCTTTCGTAGTAACATAGTATTTCCTATCTTAGTTTAATGACATGCAGTGGACACCAACAGAAGAACTGATATTCCACTATTTAAATCCTATAAATATATGTATATATGTACCTAGTAAATGCAGGCCAACTATATAAAAGGGCACGTGTTGTTGGTAAACAGTTTTATATATATATTTCAAAACGTTGAAATTGCACATCTTTCGCAACAATGTTCTACCTCGATCCACAATATCGCGATTTGTAGCCCATATAACCGACAATTTATCAAAATGACGAACCAAGAACGATACTTTCCCAACATTCCGGGGGAAAATAAAAGACCTGCTATCATATTTTACGCTCTTTGGTTTCTATAAATCCTTATCCAGGATAAAACAAAGCGAAACTTTTGTACAGAGGAGCTCAATGCGGCCCTCGAAGGGGCACAGTTCAAGTAGAAATGAGAGACGGAACAATAAAATGCGGATTTTTAAGGCTGTACGAGAACAAATTGCGAGTTAGAGCGCTCGCGACCGCGCCGAAAGATGAGCCGCGCCCGTACTACGGGACGAGACTCGCTGCTGTGACCAGGACCCTATTTCATAAAGATACAAGTTACAATTGACAAGCGGAAGTCTCTTTTTGACCCTATGTATTAGATAGAGACTTCCGCTTGTAAATTGTAAATTTATGAAATAGGGTCCTGCCCTCTTTCCCACTGGGTACTATGGTACAGATTTGGGAGCAGGCATTCGAAGTTTAAACGCTGACAAGTGCCAATGACCTTATGCAGACGTGCCTGTAAGTGGGAGAAAAAAAACGATATCGCACTACCGTATGCACTCAATGAAATAAATACAGATTCAGACATCACTCAAAAATTAAATTAGCTAAACATTTTATAATACCATTGTAGTCAGCTGCAGAGGAAAAGAACATCAGTATGGGTACAGCTATTACAGGAGATAGGAGGGTCACCTTTCTCTGCAGCTGACTGTATTAAAAAGCATTCGTTTCAAAATAAAGAAGAAGGTACCTACATAAAATTATGTCGAGCCAACATTACACAATTTCGTTTTGGAAATAGAAACATAATAGGAATAGTCCGAAACATAATGTCGAGCATTATTCGGCTTTTATACGTGAGTTATCCGTTTTTGTAATTATCTTTAAGTCTCACGGTAGTTCATGTTGATAATACGATCAAGATATTTTTTTTTGCTTTCACAGAACCCAATTCCGTACAAAATTTGTTAAAAACTGAATTTTCAGCGCCATTGAGATTTAAGATAAACTAAAGAACTAACTAAGAACTAAAGAACTAATTGGCTAAGTCGCTAGAACTAATAAGTGGATATAATTAGTGATTTACAAGTAGCTCTAGATTTATCTTACACACCCTTATATTTACTCAAAAAATAATAATAATATCAATATCAAAGTAAGGCGTTCTAATCTTGAATCATCTTCTGATCCTAGTTACTTTACAGATTCCATGGAAACGAGACCTACCTTCCCTACCTTATTCTTGTTACCTTCTTTCAGAATACCATTTAATCTTAGAACATGCTGAGTTCTCAGATCCCAAGCATAGACCAGTAGTAGTGGTTTTCGCGGTTCATCCCTCGCGAAGATTTGTTGGTGAGATTTAATTTGAGATACAGTCACGACCACGCTCAGTCGTCGCCAACTTTTTACGGCCCTCTCAGAATTAGCCCGCATTGTAATACTGCACCCACTTGAACGCTACTATTAGTGCAAATGGACTGGCAGGAAGCTTTCTAGTCATTTATTTGTGCGGAAGTAGCTTTTAGTAAATAGAAGTGTAGGTGGAATTAGTTGAGCACACGTCAGATATCACAACGAACGTATACTCGTAAGTATACACGAGAAACATGAGTCTACCAGTGATCATATCAAGCTGTTTTTAGATCGCTTTGAATAGGCTTTCATCTTTCATGCAACGATTTTGTAATATGGGACAACTTAGAAGATCTTTCAGGATGCATTCAGCTGTGCAATTGCAAATTTACTACAATTAGGGTCTGACAGTTTTGCTCAAATGACGTATTTACGAAGAACAAACTGTCAAAGACATCAAAGCGTACCTACTCCATTTTAATTAGGAACGACACGGCAGCCGTAGCTGGAACCAATTTGTAAACAAGTTCAATATTGCTAAAGGAGTGCAAGGTACGATCTCACTTCACGCTATACCCTGCGGACACACTTTGTGCAGCGAGTTGGTGAATATTCGATCCTAACCACCGCTCAGTTGCTAGGTTGAAATCAAGCGATATTCACCGCAAAACGTGTTATTATGCAAGTATACAGCTCGCTGCGCTGAGCCCGCGACGCACCGTCGGCCGCTCCGCTGCGTCATGTATCATTCATAAGGAAATGCGGCTCGGGGCATACATCGCGAATATCTCACAGTCGGTTTATCGAAAGAGTGGAGGCGCGTTTAAAGCCTCATAGAGTACGGGCACAGGTGGCTGGAATATCCGCGCCAATAGTATGGAGACGTGATCGGAAAACCCAATCCAAACTGGCAACTTGCGACTTCCTCTTCAAATAATGAAATTTGAAATTTATTGTACCAATTGAGCTCTTCCCTGTTCAGCTATTCCAATAAATTAGGATTAAAATAAGGAAGCAAAATGAGCCGGGCGAATTCTTTCCTCGAGTCGGTCGGTAAAGTTTTTCTATTACTTCTGTTAAATTATTGTATCCTTAACCGTGGTCTCTGCCAAACGATAGTACTTTTGTAAAACTTAGGGCATAATTTAAAAATAAAAAGGGTTTGTGGGTACAAAAGTCAATGTTTCCTTGCAGCTTGAATTCGTTATATTTTCGCAGGAAACAACTATTACTCACTATTATAATGGTAATAGTCCTAGGTACTTACTCTTCTTCAAAATTTAAACTTATATGAATAAAATTTGTAGATTTAGACACGCGGTAGCGCGTCAGCCAAGTTCATTACAATATGTGCTTACATGCCAAAATCCAAATTCTGACTTGACGAAGTAATACTTCATTGTGCGAAGACTGTTGACTTATTTTTTATTTATTTATTTATTTCCATAACAATTCTACCATTACATATTTTTCTTGACCTATAGCGATAGAATCTTAATAACCTACATTTACTTAACTAATTAATTTTACAAAAACCAATCGAACGACAGTTTATAAAATGTAACATAAATAATACAAAAAGCGTTATCCTTGTGAATTCACTCAGAGAACAAGAGAAAAGATCAATTCGCTGTGCAATGAGGTTGATAGTGCGGATAGCGACTAGCGGACTTATTTCATCAAGAGTAAATTAAAAATTAAAACCTTCTGTAATCTCCAATTGATGGCGTTCAACCATTATTGTTCTGAGTGGAAGCGAACAATACCAGCGGTACAGTGTTCATTAACATGCAGGTTATTCGAACGCCGGGCGTATTGTTCACTTATTAACGAAGACCTTTAAGTGCACTTAGCTCTACCATTGTGTTTTACAGGATTTTTATTGTTTTCGTTTGATTCCGCGCAAAAATTCGATATTTGAAATCACATCTGTTCAAGTACTAACCGAAAGAGACAAAAAATGAGTTGACCTCCTCCTTTATTTGAAGTCCATTAAAAATAGTGCAACTATGTTTGTGTTCCGTACTCATTAATACAAAATAAATGCGAAAGTATCTGTTTATTTTGTACACGTAAAAACTTTAGAACTGATTTCAAGCAAATGGTGAGACAGTTTATTCTGCGAAAAATCACATGTACGTACCTAATACCTACATTTCTATCCCGGAAAACTGTACAGTTCCCAGGAGGATAGCAGTTGCGAGTATCTGGTTTGGCCAGCAATAAACTATTGGCTTGGCTGGTATGTTTATTTAAGCCCTGAGAATTATAACACCAAAACCCAAAATACTTCTCAAAATACAAAAGTTGTTTTACGAGTATAATCTAACGTTTGGACCATTGAGTGTTGAGTGGCTATAGTTTATACAGAATGCCTTATCAAGTCACTGCATTATGACTATAATCTAACTTCTAATCTAACTAATATTATAAATGCCAAAGTATGGATGGATGGATAGATGTTTGTTTGTTACTCAATCACGCCAAAACGGCCCAATGGATCTGGATGAAATTTAGCACATAGATAGAGAAAAGTCTGAAATAGCACATAGGCTACATTTTATCCCGGAAAATTGCGTAGTTCCCGCGGGATAGCGATAAACGAATTCTTTGCAGACGAAGTCACTGGCAACAGCTAGTAATGATATAATATTAAAGTGGGTTGGTGTTTTCGAAACTAGCTAATTGTACGATTATCTTGAACCTTTAAATTTTATAATATTCATATTAGGTTGGTCTTTTAATGTCTCTGCTGAATACTATCCCGGTCCGTTTCCCGGCAACTCTCCAGCTGGCAATAAACTCGCCGAGAAATATTTTCACATCGTTGTGGAAGTTAAAATGAAAGTAAGTACACCCCGCAGAGCAATAGCGGACCCGACACTGACTACTGATAATTCAGAATATTTCCACAAGTCTATAATTTTATTCATGAGCGAGAGAGTGGGATTGCCAACCTCTGTTTCGTATATGAAAGGGCTTGTTCCATTATAGTGGTCGGAAACACTAAGTTTTTCAAAGTGACGAAAAACTCAACGGTGTGAGCCTAGGACTAGGACACGAAAGCACGTTACTCAAAAGTGCTTAAAAATGGTTCAGAATTTGAAATACCTGCGAGTGAAGTAGCAGAATATCACAGGTCTAATTAATCTTATCAATTAATCGAGAATTTAATGTAACCTACAATTATAATTAAGTTTTTGTAGGTCTAGTTGACAAGACTAACTAGAGCTGTAATTTTCGTTTAAATAACTCTTATTTCAAATTCAGCACAGCTTTTATCACTTCGAGTGGTACATACTTTTAAATGATGTATTTTCAAAAATCGAGCCCTTGGAGTCTATCTCACAGTCATCGGTATGAAGAGCCACTAGTCAAACAACTAGGCTACCAACCCAGAAGTATAAATCAATAACACTCTAATATTTTACTGTCATTGTTACGAGATGTTGTTGTGTAGTAAAGTAGATGGTAAAAATCTTTGTACTTTGGGAGTTAAGTAAAGTATTGTTATTTTTCTAAGCTTCCTTCCCCAAACCATCAGCATTCAACGTGGAATTCCGATAATGGACAAACCGAATACCTACTCGGAAAAATCGTTGGTGTTTTCAATTACATTTCTTGCCGCTGAACACGAATCGTCATTCGATGAGAAAAACCTTAAGACTAACAAAAGATGAATCAAATGTTGGAATCGAAATCGAATTTTTATCAAAATAACTTTTCATGTAATGTCGCTGGAATTGAAGAAAGGAATAATAAATTTTGATTACTTTTCTCACGTCCGCAATCGTGATTCGATTTCACAATTTCACTGCGCCCCTTGCGAAAATCACGATTAAAATGAAAAGCCTATCCTTGGCCTTGCTCAATTTACCTACACGCTTGTAACCACACCTACCATTCTTTAAAGAAATAAATTGTTACGATGCCCTTTTAATCGCAAAATATTAATTACTATATGAAGGTCAACATGACGAAAATCCATACAAACCTATACACAGTGTGAGGAAAACACTTATTGTATTTTACCTAGCAACGATTAATTAGCTTTATTAAATGATTAATTAAATTACTAAGGAACTAAATGCCAGGGCTTTAAGACATGGAAAACTTTCTTCACAATAAAAACGAGTCACGAGGTTAGAAATTCAGCCGCTTGTGCTCAAATATTTACCCGGTGTGAATCAGTAACGGCTCGCACCGAGGCAAATGTTCACCCGGGGCTAACTGCTAACTTAACTTTAACTGTTAGACGATTTCTTTACGAAGAACGTGTTTCACTAGAAACGGAATACGTCCAGTATATTTGGAGCAACAGTACGGAGAATAGTATTTATATGAACGTATCACGCGGCTGGATTCACATTTCACCGTTCGGATGTAGAAAATCAGTAAAATATTAAAAGTGTCACGTGTAGCTGAAGTGTGCGCGACTGTTTTCTTTTTGATTATACTGGGATATTACAGATTATATATATATAACTTTCTGAAGTGATGTACTACACGTTATCTCTAAAGACCGACTGAAGTTTCGATTTCGATTCCGGTTTTGGCTTGTATGGCCAAAATATTTTCGGCCTAAATTTAGCAGCTGATCCTGCGTCCGCACCGAAACAGTGTAGTCGTGACTCGTGTATTATCGGTCGTCGTGCGGGCAAGCTCGTGTCTTGATTCGTGTGTCCAGATTTAGCTTATAATACTAGTGTTAAGCACAAGATCACATCGAATGAGACATTAGTTTTAAAAATATTGTATACGTAATTAAAAGTTTCATCATTTTAGCTGTGCTGCACCTTTGGGGGTTACTCCGAAGTTCGATGCTTCGTCCCCCTCTCTCTCTCTCTCTCTCTCTCTCTCTCTCCTCTTGTAATGACTATTAGATAGAGATATGAACGGCACGAAAGGAACTTCAAATTTGTTTTTTCAGGGTATAAGGCCTGTTGTATGATGTCTATGTAGCATACGTCAACAAACCCTTAATCAATACTGTTCTGAACAATTTACGTTTCCTGTTCACCTATATTCAGACAACACTACGTGATCAAAGTAACATTATTGATGAATAGTTGACTCCCCACATCCACAATTTGACTCGCATCTAACTTACATAAAAACTATAATTAATAAAGCCACCATTTTCGTACAGTCTTAAAGGTCCAATCACGTACGAGGCAACAGATTTTCCCGCGACGTTGTTTACTAGTTACCAAGTAATAAAAAGTAAGTTTGATAGCAAATTAGAAACTACGGAAGGGGGAGTTCGGGAGCTTACGTGACCGCGCTCGACTCCGGACTCCACGACTTAACTTAGGATCGGTAAATAAAAAAAGTTCCTAAGACTGATCTGATCCATGATTCTAATTTGGGAAAGTATTAGGGCTTGTTGGGATTCTCGGGCGTGGAAAAGATTGATTAAAAAACTTGCACTTTTAATTAAATTGAGCGTAGGTACGACGACTATTTACACTCAAAGTCGTCGGTTTGTAATGAGCTAATGATCCACTGGTCATCATTCATTACCTTCTTAGATATCTACCACAGAGCGCGGCGAAATCGAGATTCAGCAGCAATAAAATGCTCAATAGTAGTAGTAGGTAGTGTAATAGATAAGAACATTTTTGCTAATAAGATAACATTCAACTTCACGGGTTAAAAAAAACGGGTTATAATTAATTATAATCTTAAACTGAATTATTATTGCTATCGTATAAAGCATCATCGACTTTTATCTTAGAAACATAATACCTCTTTTTATAACTTTTTTTTTGTAATATTTTATTTGTAAATAAAGGTTTTGTTTTTTAGTTGGTTTAAGTTTAGTGTTTAATTTAATTATAGTTTAATTTGTTTTTGTAAATATGTATATTGATTGAATACATTTTCCAGTTAGATTATAAAAAAATACTGAAATATTTATCATCTGTCTTTAAATAAGTTTAAAATACAATACTTACAAATACTCTTTATTGAACAACACAAATCAGTACAAAACAATACAGAAATAAAGAACAAAGTATACAATAGGGCCGAGAAGTTCCCTTTTGACGTGCTACAGATAGATATGTTTTCATTCCATAAAAGAAAAGATAACAATAGCTATTACCTCTTTTCTGAATAAAACAACCTTAACCTTATTATATCCGTCACAATCGGTCTGTTTCTGGAATCCTGGAAATACCCGGGAAATAGGTACTCTTTTGAGACAGGTTTGCTTCAGAACGAAGCTAAGTGAAAATAAAATTTATCTTCTAACGATTCCTATTTACCCTTTGTGTCAAGAAATACTTACAAAAGAATAAACATGTACAGTTTCAGATGTTTCACGATTTAATATTTTAAAACTGAAAGACTTACCGTTACAAATTTAGCTTTCATGACAACTGAAATTCAAAGTCGTTCGCGAGGTAATTTTATATCGTGCAAAGAACTTATCTCAACTTTTTAGTTCTAACAGCAGACTAACGTGCTTCTATGTTCACTTTTCTACTCTTCATGGAGTCTAATGGCAATTGATCACAAAGTTGGCGCCATTCTCAGGTGTTCTAGATACTCCCGAGTATCTACTTCAGAGAGTTTATTTTCTTTAAACCTTAAATTGACTTCCCAACAGCATTAATGTCTGCCACAAACAGCGAACCGTAAAAGTGTCCCTACAAAGAAATAAAGTCCCCAAATTAACTTATTACGGTATTTTCCAAAAGGTAAACTGAATGTAATTTTTATCTCGAAACTTCGTTAATTAGCTTAAGGAAAATGCGTGCCCTTAAGCCAGAGGACTTTCAAGTTTGGAAGACGCCTTTGAATAGACACAGGTAAATACGGATACAGGTTTTTTCTTAATATTTTTTATTCAATTAGTAAAATGCACGACAATCTTCAAAGTCAGATCATAAGATTCATCGTCTTTGAGTAAATTTGGCCACAAAACAAAATAAAATTGGTTTTAGAGTGGCGATCAACGAACCAGACAACCAAATAAAAAGCAAAATGACACGCACCGAAGCTGAAAGCTGCTCGTGAAATAAATTCCTAGAATAACAAGCCAGGATTTACATTTGTCTACAGCACACAGAAATGAGACAAAACGTTAAATAAAAAGAAACATGGATTGAATAACATTTCGTACGACTTTTTAAGTAGCAATCCCCTTCATCTCCACCAAATGAGTTCTCCGTAGACAGAAGGGAATTGTCTCAATGTAAGTATACAGCCGGCGCTTGGGACGCGAAAATTGAGACAAAAAATTGTAGAAACTGCTCTTTTCACCATCCGCAAGATTAGATTCAAGAAGATAAATCTCCTTCCCCCCACTTGTGTCGCCCATTTTGTCTGAAGGCTTTATTCGGGATTATTTATACAGAACATTCGCTTGCCGGCTTGACATACTGAATAACGCCGTCCTTTAATCTCTCAGCAGTAGAATAGTGGCGAGTCACCTCCTAGCGCCTTCAGAAACGAACCTAAATGAAGCTGAAAGCTCCCATTCAGAGCGCCCCTAAAGGAGTTCTAAAAAGGCTTAAAAGGTATTCATTACCGGGAACAATTCAACAGAGAAACCGCTAAACAACTACGATCGCCAATTAAGGACCCAACTCTGTTAAGAATAAGAGCATCATTCCCAAAAATCTTAGCCGACCACGTTGAAACAAGGTTCACGAATGATCAGCTGGAAGTGTTGATGATCGTACAGATTTCATAGGTACTCGTTATAACTACAATGTAATTTCAAATGTTTGCCTATTTTTACAATGTTAGCTGGAAGAGACCTTTTAAGGGATAAGTTTGCCTTTAACGCCTAATTATCATTGTGTTATTTTTTTGTATGTGCAATAAAGAGTTTACATATATGTTGCAGTCCGTGAGTTCTTTGAATGTCATTCAGGTTAGTGTTGCTTGATGTCTCACTCAAGCTTGTGGGTTTGATACTTGAATCACCTATGGGTACGCGAAATCCGAATGGCAATCTAAGAGCCGTGAAAAAGCCGTGGTAGCCTAGTGGTTTGACCTGTGGCCTCTTAAGCAGAGGGTTGTGGGTTCGAATCCCGGGCTCGCACCTCTGAGTTTTTCGGAATTTATGTGCGATATCTCATTTGAAATTTGCCATGAGCTTTTCGGTGAAGGAAAAACATCGTGAGGAAACCTGCACACAACTGCGAAGCAATTCAATGGTGTGTGTGAAGTTCCCAATCCACACTGGGCCCGCGTGGGAACTATAGCCCAAGCCCTCTCATTCTGAGAGGAGGCCTGTGCCCAGCAGTGGCACGAACATAGGCTGGAGAGAGTGGAGAGAATCTAAGAGCCTACCATAACTACATAAACGTAACGATTAAAAATTAATTAGCGTTATTTGCAATGGTAATTCTAAAAATAAACTTCATCTGTCTGAGCCGCAGATTATTTAGCTCGCTGTAAGTAGTTTCCGCCTAACAGTTCCGTCGGGCGACCACTTCCGCACACATTCGCCATAAGATCCAATTAAATCGATGGACGCTTTGAACCGTTAATTTCACTTTGGTTAACATCCTCTCTGTGGGATCTAGTTATTACAATAACCTTTGACTTGATGCTATTTCTGCTGAGCAATCAATGTACATAGGAATACAAGTAACTAGCTATCTACACAAATTTTAGTTTAATTTCGCTATCACTTTTATTGATGATTTACCTGTTATCATTAAACGTTTGTGCAGAATAGATGCGACAGAACAATTTTCTGAAGTGGCAACTATACGAGTAGTAGCAAGTAAATAATAGCAGGGTTGGGGCCCGATTTTTGGAAGCACATGTGTGAAAATACCACTCATGTCAGTACCACGTCATGGTAAGGCCCATGGCCTCTATTTTTAAACGGTGACAGGTGACACTGACATTTCGGATTACATTTAAGAATAAGTATAAGAAATCTTTATTTCGCAAAATTACACCTTATACAGTAATGTTTATGTTAAAAATAATGCAAAATTTAAACTTTAATGCAAAGATTAAACATTTCGTAGCCAATATTGAAACCCGGTTTAACACGAAACTTATCACATCAGCTATGTATTTTAAATTGTTACAGTCTTATCGCCTAACACGTTTATGAAATAGGGTAACATTAAATCCATATCAACATATCTTGTACTCATACTAGGCGACATGTTTCATCATTTGTAAACAGCATCCTCATGCCACGCACGCGCGCCGCGATCTAATGCGCACGCCATCTGAACCGCGGCACGTGATGCCGTGACTCTCTTTGCCATATCTTTGAGTTATTTTTAAAGCCGGATACTCGTCTCAAAAGCCGTGGTAGCCTAGTGCTTTGACCTATGACCTCTCAAGCAGAGGTTCGTGGACTCGCACAGCTTTTTTCGTTGAAAGAAACATCGTAAGGAAAAACAATACAAACAATACAATGATGTAGTTCCTGCAGTTTCCTGGGCCCGCGTGGACTCTTAAGCGCAAGTCCTCTCATTTGTTTTTATACGACAAGGAAGGAAAACGAGCAAGTAGATCACCTGATGGTAAGCGAGCACCACTACCCATGGACACCCGCAACACTAGCGAATTGCAGAAGCGTTGCCAGTACAGAGGTCTAGCATAGAATACCTCTTGTGCTCAGCAGTGGGATATTTACAAACTGGAGACGACTCATCTTCGAGCTTTATCCGTAACTGTTGCATGTGTTGCTGAATGCATTCAAAAAAATCGAAAAAAAAAACTAAAACTTACATACATACATACTGTCACGCCTCTTTCCCACAGGGGTAGGCAGAGACTACTTTGTTCCACTCTAAAACTTATTTTTGCAAATAGGCCGCCAAGTGGTCTTTTACATGTCTTTTTTGAAACTACCAGTGCATTCGGAAAGACAATCATTTGCCAAGAAATATGCGCCACCAAAAACTTGGCAGACAGTCATTTTTTCATTTGTAAGTCAACTATTATCTTTATTATTTACCTTTCCCTTATCCGCTTATCCCTTTATAACCGTGTATTACCTATGTACCTATAGTTGTAGATGCCTTATATACTCGTATATTTTAAATAAATAACAACCTCCATCCACCACCTCCTCAGTCTCCTTCCTTCTCCAATCGCAACATGATAACAATAATCAAAAAGCCTGGCCTTATTCTGAAATTTTATTTTCGAATTTCGTTTCGTGCCTTTCCGCTCTCACTAATAGTTATTAATTTGGGAGTGAGAGAGACGGTGTGATAGGTACTTGTGAGCCACATCCACCAGGGTTTTTGGTTACTGTAACGCGCAAGTTTTGGTCACAGCTCGCAGATGAGCACCCAGCTTAAGGCATAACCTCCAAAACACGGTCGCAAACTTAATAAAATACTGTATGGCGTGAAAAACTGAGGCTTAGAGATTATGTCACGTTCGGTATTGAATATCTGTGACGAAAAATAGAGCGTGTTAATCCAAAAAGTACCTATTACATGGCATTGAGGCTGTTTGAAAAACTAACACCGATGTTGTAAAGATCATACGAAATTTTTAGACAGTTTTACAGTAACGCCGGTAAAAGCATTTTAATCCTGCCGCTGAGTAAATAAATAAATAAAATAAATATCTTGGGACAATTGACACCAATTGACCTAGTCCCAAACTAAGCAAAGCTTGTGATATGGGCACTAGACAACGGATAAACATACTTATATAGATAAATACATACTTAAATACATATTAAACATCCAAGACTCGAGAACAAACATTCGTATTTTTCATACAAATATCTGCCCCGACCGGGGATCGAACCCGGGACCTCAAGCTTCATAGTCATGTTTAGGTTCATAATTAGGTTATAGTAGCAGTGTTTGCGCTGCTGCCTGGCTAGCACGGTAACGTTTATCTACCCATTTTGTCTACAAATGAGCGACAAACGATATTTTGTCGCGGTGACTAGCACGCTAAATTATGTCGCGGTATTTTATCCACACTTGACGACTGAGTAGACAATTTGTCTATTGCTCTAACACGGTAATCCAAATGTAGACATAATTAATACCCTTTTGACAGTTAGTTGGGATAAATTTATGTAGGTGGCTTGAGGACTGCGACAAATTTAATACTATGGCCAATGATAATTATAAATTTAAAAAGAGGCAGTTATGTCGATATTAATCATACAAAAGGCGAGAATCGTAACCTCTGTTTGTGCCCAAACGTGCTGCGGTGGGCTCAGTGATTTCCGACGCATATACAGTTACAAAAGAAATAACATGATAAACTAGAATTAAATAACGAATTGTTTTGATTTGAATGAACTGTGTGAAATGATGTTAAATTTTATGTTATGTTCAATTATTGTGCTATTGTAATCAATAATACATTACTGTAGAGGCTGGAAACTAACTAAGCCGTAAGTAGACCATCTAACCTACTTATCCGGCAAACATTAAAAAAAATTAACCACCACCACTCATATGTGACATGCCTAAACCAAGCCGCCAATCACGACAAATGCGATAATCCGACCAAATCACGATAAACACTATTTACGAGTCAGCCGCTAAGATTCTTTGACATCTTTGATAGGTAGAATGTTAAAATAAGACTCAATTACACTGAGCGTTTGAACGAATACAATGACCGAAATGCATTTTTTTAAATCGTTGGCAACACTGCTTTATGTCGTGTGATAAAATTTAAACCTAGGGTTAATTTTATGTTTCGCCCATAGCATGTTAGGGCCCGCGATAAAATATGTCGTGACAATATATTTTATCCACAGACATATATTTGTTTACATTTTAGCGTGCTAAGGCCGCTGTATTCCAATGTGGAAAGTTAGATCACCGGGAATTATTGGCACATCTTAGCCTTCTGGGTTGGCAACGCATCCACAATCCGCTGTTGTTGTGAGTGTCCATGGTACTCACTTACTCGTACAATCAGGTGACCGACTTGCTGGAGTTGCTCGTTTTCCTCCCTATCCCTATTTGACAACCGGATGGCCTAGTGGTTTGAGAACGTGACTATGAAGCTTGAGGTCCCGGGTTCGATCCCCGGTCGGGGCAGATATTTGTATGAATACGAATGTTTGTTCTCGAGTCTTGGATGTTTAATATAAATATGTATTTAAGTATGTGTATTTATCTATATCAGTATGTTTATCCGTTGTCTAGTACCCATATTACAAGCTTTGCTTAGTTCGGGACTAGGTCAATTGGTGTCAATTGTCTCAAGATATTTCTTTTTTATCTTATAAAAAACAACGGTTAATTATCCAAAAGTTAATAGTACAAACATTTATCACATCATTAACTGAACGTACACAAGTTGCAAACAAACTTGTCATTGTATCAATTTGTTTTAGCAGTCATCAATACTAATTTGTATGTGCTATATTACTTACTGAAATTGTAGCGAATTCGGAATAAAAAGGCTTATAAATAAATATAAATAAAATAAAAAATGTGCTATATGCCAGCTCGTGTCCGAGAGACAAATTAATTTGACAGCTCTCGGGGTGAGCGTGAGCAAACCTCCATATTGCCTGTCTTGATGTCACATCAAACACCCGTACACACATCACTACATAGTATAAAACAAAGTCGCTTTCCACTGTCTGTCTGTCCCTAAGTATGCTTAGATCTTTAAAAGTATCCAACGGATTTTGATGCGGTTTTTTTAATAGATACAGTTCAAGAGGAAGGTTTAAATGTATAATTCTACGCAGACGAAGTCGCGGGCAGAAGCTAGTCTAAAAAATAAATTAAGTAACTATTTGTGCACTTGCATGTTGGTACGTGGCAAAGAAAAACATTTGACATTTAAAAAAAGGTAAACAATCTTGACACGACTTTATATTGAAAAACACTTTTTTTAAATAAATTACAACAAGCTACTATTTCAAACCCCTGAAATGCCGTGTTTCAACTATAAACCTTAGTGTATCAAAAAATACCGTATTACTCACTTATCCTACTAATATTATAAATGCGAAAGTTTGTGACGACGTGAGTGAGTGTGTATGTTTGTTCCTTCTTCACGCTGAAAAGACTAGACGGATTTGGATAAAATTTAGAACGGAGATAGATGGTACATAGGCTACTTATTATCCCGAAAATTTTCATAATTCCCGCAGGATAGCGATAAACATGTGAAAGATCGTAGCACTGCCGAGAGTCGAAACGTAAATAATGATTGAAGAATATAATATCAACATCAGTTCTTAAGTTTAATTCTACGCAGACGAAGTCGCGGGCAGAAGCTAGTAAATTATAATTTGTCTATACTTCATTTAATTTAGAATGAGAAACCACAATAGCATTATATTGCGTCTGGTCAACTATTTCTTACCTAGCAAATAGTACAGTGCAATAGTTTGACAGCCGCAAAATAAAATTGTTTTAATGTCACTTTATTTGCGTGTCGTCAATTGTTACTCTAGTACAAATTGTCAAGAGATTACAGTTCACGAACCGCAATATAATGTTGTTGTGGTTTCTCATCCTAAATTAAATGAAGTACAATACTTAACAAGGTTGTCAAAGTCAAGAAACTTAGTTTAGTTCAGCCTAAATGTTTTAAAAAACATTGAGGTCACCCTCCGGAAGAATCGCCTTTAAGAATTAGGTCTTTTGACACTGACCCACATTATTTTCCGCAAAACTTTTAGTTTACTAACATAGAACGAGTTATTCGACCGCAAGTTTTTAGGGCTCCGTATCCAAAGGGACACTGTTACTAAGACTCCACTGTCCGTCTGTTTGTCTGTCTGTTTATCTATCTGTCACCAGGCTCTATCTCATGAACCGTGATATGATACCTAGACAGTTGAAATTTTCACAGGCGATATATTTCTGTTGCCGCTTTAACAACAAATACTAAAAAAAAATTACACAACAGTATATTTAATATACTTTTATAAGTCGGTCTGTCTATGTAAGTAAACTACCTACATTTTGCTTGAGAGTAGGGCTCTGCTAACACTGGATTTTATATTAATTTGTCGAATTTGTACGGAACCCTCTGTACGCAACTCTGACTCGCACTTGACCGGTTTTTGACGTGACAACGTCTTATCATTCGATGGAGTCGGCTGCACGCACAAAAAAAAACATGACTCATGCGGCGTTACCTCGCTCCGAGGCGTTACCTCGCTGTGAGTCGTTCCATTTAAGGCTTGAAGTGCTAGCGAGAGCGCGGAACGAGCGACAAAGAGGCACAATCGGCTTCCGCGTTCGGCAGCGCTCGACATCTGTCTCTCTCCTACTTGAGTGAGCGATGCGTCCGCGTGGACAGCTGCTATACAATAATACATTTACATGTTTTCGTCAAGTAAATATGAAGTGCAGTGAAAAATGAATGTGGTGTCAATTGTTTATAGCAACGATAATTGCGGCGATAAAGTTAATGATTCTTTCGATATTAAATATATGTTCAGTGATATATTGTCGAATATTCGTGCTTTCATCATTAAAATAAATACCATCGGTCCGCCAGTGCAGCGATTGTAGGTTATATGCTATAATTGTCAAAAAAAAATTGACATAATTGTATTTATGCGTTGATCAATTCAATTGTGATTTCCATTTGCCTTCTTTTCTATATCCATACAAAATATCTATCAAACAAATAAAATTAAAATTTTCTTTTGAAAAATGTAACCATTCCATCAGTCATCAGAGTCCTTCTTATGACGTTGTCACGTTCAACTATCGTCAGTAAACTGACTTCACAGACAACCAATTTTTTTACTACAATTCATGCGCTTATACAAAAAAGCAGACACTAGTAAATCGATAAACCCCAATACAATATGATCGTTCCAAGGCAATCAAGCGCATATACGCAATACGCGATATCCCCCGAAGAACATACCGTATAATTTGGTCCCATCAAATTTACATGCAAATATTATCGCTTACGCTGTGTGTAATAACAGCATTAATATTTCCAATTGCCCGGAATAGCCGCAGTAGGTAAGTTTGTCCCAGAGGCTGTCGTAAACAGGGGCTTTGTTGCAGCAATTTCTGCGATACCACATCTCTGCGAGATTAAATTCGTATAAGGCTTCCGTTTGGCCCGATTCCGTATTCACTGCACCTACCATAGAACAATGTTATTACGTATCGAGGCGACTCGCTCGACTATTCTGCGCATTGCGTTTTTCGCGCGGCGAAATGCTTACAGAGGTTGTTTGCGTAGTTGGTTTAATTGTGGGATACGACAACAATCAAATGCATTTCGTGAAATTAGCAACACAAAGTCTAAAATCATTCACGAATATTTGATTTCAGAAATAAGTCAGCCTGTAGACCACTTTGACATCAGGAACATAAAAATTTCACGATGTTTTTAGTTTTTGAAAGTAGGTAGGTAATTATACTTCATTTAATTTAAAATGAGAAACCACAGTAACATTATATTGCGGCTGGTCAACTATTTCTTACCAAGCAAACAGTGCAATAGTTTGGCAGTCGCAAAATAAAATTGTTTTGATGTCACTTTATTTGCGTGTCGTCAATTGTTACTCTAGTACAAATTGTAAAGAAATTACAGTTCACGAGCCGCAATAAATGTTGTTGTGGTTCTCATTCTAAATTAAACGTAGTATAATTAAAGTTTTCTCTACAAATAATTCACAATGTTGCAACAATCTCGAAACAGCACCTAATAAATTTCCTTAATGTATGAAGAAGGTTTTAAAAGTATGTTGCCTGTTGTTAACAGCATCATACGGAAAAGGGTTAAAAGATAACACGGGACGTCTGAGTCCATGGAAATTGCGTCGTATACAGCTGGTGCGTACATAATTATAATTATAGTCTGGTAAAATACTTGGAAAAATTCTTCAGTTATGAACAAATAATTTAATTAGTATGATAGAATATAAAATTCTAAACTAGAACAGACGGAAAAAAATTGTAATTGTGTCGTAGAGACACATTATGCAAACAGATGACGCTTAGCGTCAAAATTCGCATAGTAATAACTAATGACACTAATGACATGCCAGCTGGTACCGGTGAAAAAATAGATGGCTTACATATATACCCGTTATGGGTGGTGTAGCGGTATAAGCACGCATCACGGATAGACGAGGATCCGAGTTCGATTCTCGGCCATAACTTTACTTTTTGGATTTTTTCATGGTTTTCCTAACTGGTTACTAATCGTAAAAATAAAAAAAAAATCGGTAAGCTTTCACGATACATTGATAGTGATTATGCTTTAAATTTTAATTTAACATACTGCTCTTTCCTCGAACTTTCCGACCAGCAAACTAGCTCTCTACTTTAAGCTTGTGAGCCCCACCAACACGCATTAAACAATATTAGTGTGTAATTGAGTAGAGTGTTGAAGTTATTACTCATAATGTGGCAGAAGGCGGCTCTGAAACCTTGCGGGTAATCCGCACGATGCTCCAACGCCTTTCGCTGCCGAGAGTTTCAAACAAATTTCAAAGTCTGAATAAGCAAAGTTACTGAACTAATTAGAAATATTAGTATAAGATTGCAAATCTTCGCCGTATGAGCCCCTCGTTTGCTCTGAGTTATTAAATACAATAATATTTGCTTAATTTATTTGACTCAGTAATTAGATTTACTGAATTATTTTACGGATAGGAACATATAAATTATTCGATGACAGATTAAATTTGTTATGAAACAATTGGTATCGGTATCGTATTGTTTGGTTTTAGTTTTTAAAATCTGGATTAGACGATATTGGTAGGGGAAAACTGCATATGCCACGATATGAATTTCTATCTTACCGAGGAAAAGCACAAATAGACTTACAAAGTAATATTAGCAAAAGTATATTTCTATAGCCCGGATATGACGGATTTTACAGAGCAGTCACATAATCCATTACCAACTCGCATTTGCGTAAGCAGCTTTCGTTTAGGAACTTAATTGTTACTAATGATCGTAGTAGGGGTTTTAGGGAAAATGGGTTCTTTTTCTGAATGGCTTATTTGTCAATGTCAGGGCAGCAGTGACGCTTGCGTCTGCTCCTGATAGCTCTGTTGTTTCGTTTTATTGGTTACGTTTTCCTTCTGATGTATGTGCGATATTTATGTTGCTAATCGACCGTATGGCAATTTTCTCTAAAACGATTCTTACGGGCAGATTCGAATAAACTCGTTGCGAGACGGCATGAAGGTAGCATTCCTTCAAAGAATCCAAACGAGTTTTAGAAATAAGCGTTAAAATATTGAAACTTGTCGGATTATTCCTCATTTATAACCGTAACATTTAACAATAATCTTACTTTCCGATACTTTCATAAAAAAACCACAATCAAACAATCAAATGAGGGGTCGCTGGCCGTTTGCATATACCTATTGGTTAACTCCAAAAGGTAAGATAAGATAGATGTAAAGGAAGGTCACACTATATCTTAATACAAAGTAAGACAAAGACCAACACTTAGTAATGCGGAATATTTCCTTTCTTTCCTATTTCAACCACTTATTTTATTACAGAGGAAGGCCCATATTTCAACCTTTTACTCTTACATCTTCCTAGTCCCGAACCCGTGACTTATTTAACACGCCAATATGATTGGTTAGGCACATAAATCCGAGAGACCATTGCTAACACATGCGAACACAGCGCTCGAGATTGGATCGGGTCCTACAGGTAACGAAACTGCACAATTCAAAGGTTGGAATTGAGAATCTCGACTAGTGCTTGCCTTACGTCTTGACACAGAACCGGGGCGGCTGAAAAGCTTTTGGGTCAATAATGTTCAATTGTTACTTAGTCTACGGCGTTTCACAACTAAAAAGAATTATTATGGCTGCTAAAACAGCTATTGTAACGCTCTCGGAACGTTTGTCAGTTTTTTGACGGCCAAATAACCTTAGCCAGATAGTGACCCTGACTAGAAAGCTTAGAGGTGCGAATCCCGGTAGGTGCAGGCGCTTGTATGATGAATACGAATAATATATCCGAATCACCGATGGTGTAATTATAATACATAGTTATACATATTATAACTGTACCGACAAGCAAAAATAACGCTCTTTATACAATTTCTGCTATACTATCAGCAAAAAAGCCTTGTTATTCAAATTAATTGACCCTTACTTTCTGTGCGCTAAATGTAACTGCGCTGTAAAAATAAAGTGACCTGTTTAATTCCGTGACTGTACCGTCAAAGAAGAGGTTGCTAACGTTACAGCGTACTTAACAAGCGTGCATGTTGTTGATAATTTAATCAAACTTTTCCTCTGTTACAAACGAGCACTTAACGCCTTCCATAACTGAGTTACTTTCACGAACGTGTATATTTAAACCATGGTCTTTACTTGACTTTAGACAGTCTGAAAAAGATTATAAGTATGTACTTAATTCCATTTTATAATTTAACTAGCGACCCGCCCTGGCTTTGCACGAGTGCAATCAGTATTTTTCTACAATATTATACATATATTATACATATAAACCTTCCTCTTGAAAAACCCGCATCAAAATCCGTTGCATAGTTTTAAAGATCTAAGCATACATAGGGACAAACAGACGGCGGAAAGCGTATACTATGTTGTAGTATTTAATAATTTATTTTATATTTAATCGACAGGTCAATTCAGGCAAGTGAGTCACCCAATAATAAATGAGCAGGGGCCTTACCATAACGTCTTAACGCGATTCAGTTAAGGTTCGCTCGCTGTCAGATTCATACTAAAAGTGACAGCTAATACTTGAACTGAGTCGGAATTAGGACGGCATGGTAAGGCCCCAGGACTAAGATAGATACTTCACATGCCAGTCATTTCACCGGCTGTCTTACTCTTCACACGGGAATATGACAGCGCAATCACTACTACTTGATGCCAAGATTAGCGAGTAAGATGGTGCTACCAATTTCATCGTTTTTAGAGCTTCACCCACCCCTTGTAACACGGTTTACTATGAAGACCCTCGCCTAAATGAGTGAACATACTTTATGGATAGTCCCTAGTAGGTGTGCAAAAAAATATATAAAAAATTCGTCATTTGCACAATCCGTATGTGGCCGGGACCGCATGTCCGCTATTTGTCATTTTATTAGTCACGCGCCCGGCAATATTCTGCGATATAACTCGGTGGCTGGTGCGGCGAGATTGCTTCTCAGTTTACTGCCCCTTCCGAAGCCGGGAGCTGAGAAAAAGTTGTAAATTTGCCGCCAAATCGTGCATTTATACAACCCAGCTGACCCCAAATGCCTTTTCAGCCCCGAACCGTAATACGACCTTAGAAAAACTGACCCCACTGTTGTTCAATATGTAATCACATCGACTCATGGTCTTTTGAAGTCGTACTCAAGATCCAAATTAAAATGTTCTCATCTTTAACATTGAAGTTGAGATGGTAAAGTACTAAAAAATATTATTTTAGTTAGCAAAATATTTATTTAAAAGAAAATTGGTGTTTGACCGAAATTAGTCTCTGCAACCGACACCGACATCAAATTTCTATTCAACCGTAACGGACACCGAAACTTATTTTCGAGTAGGTACGATTACTTATTCGAAATATTATAAACGGGATGTGAACCGCGATTACCTTTATTGAGCTCCCGATATTTCGATACAGTTGCATGCATCATGATCACGTCGACGCGCAAGAATGAGGGTAGACAGAGCTCGGTCTACCCAACAATAACATCCACCCGCAATTTCTTCAGTCGCTCAAGGTTGCTCAAGGTCATTTGCTGTTGACAGCGCCTTAACCGTGAATCATTAAAAACTCTTACGATTACTTATACTCGTAATCGTAATGTTTATTTGTTTAACTGGCGTACAACATAACTGCACTAAATATATGTCAGTGTTAAAAGCTATTACTTACTCGACAAACTGATAGTTCTTAGTTACGGTGGAGAGAGATGGCTATTGTGGCCACTCATACGTATGCGTCCATTGATTGTTTAAAAAATGGGCTTAGACTGCTGTATTGTATACTTTGTTCTTTGTTTCTGTATTGTCTTGTACTGATTTGTGGTTTCAATAAAGAGTATTTGTGACTGTAAAGAGTGACTCTTTGGCGCTGATTACTCTCAAACGCCTAGGTAGTTCGATTCGACCCTAAATAAATAGTTGGTAAATTTATAGCTTTAACATACAATATTGTTGCCATATTGTTGTACCTATATCTTATATATTTAAATCTACGTGTATCAAATGTGTGTAAATAAATGTTTCTCTCTCTCTCTCTCTCTCTCTCTCTCTCTCTCTCTCTCTCTCTCTCTTCTCTCTCTCTCTCTCTCTCTTTAAAATGTTTTTAGCAGAGAAACAATACATTTAAGTGTAATGAAACAAAATTATGTTCGCATTATTATTAAGAAATTATTGTTGCGGCTACAAATTAATCACGATCAAAAAGTCGTATTTTCAATTCTCATTAATATCTCCCTTTCGTACGAAAAAACCTCGTACCAAATTATTATCCGCGGCATGCCCATTAGCAAATTGTGTAATTTTCCTTTTTCAAGTTTCTGTTGGCCCACGAGAAAATTGCTTTGGCCTCGCAGGTCGCCATTTAAAGGGAATGAAAATGGACTTTATGTATCTCAATCGAATTATGCCTCAGGCTATTTTGAATATACACTGTGACTGAATACAAAGCGTAGCTCGTGTTTATTGATAATTATAATGTTATAATAACATCGCCATTTGCCAGCGAACTTTGCATAGGTGGATGTTTCGGTGGGTGAGAAGTTTACAAGGGTTGTAACTTGTTGCAAGTCCAGTGACGGTATCTTACAGTCTTGGAGGAGAGCCAGGGCCTTCTTTTTCTTTCTCATCGCCTTGAAACTTTTACAGGCTTCGATTGCTGCTTAACGAATTGTTAACAAGGACACTACTTTATATATGCGCCTAGCTGTATTAAAAGTTGGCACCATATTTATTCACTTTTTATTCCGTACACTACAACTCTTCTACGGCGAACTTTGAAAACGTGCTTTTCCATTCAATTCTTTCATGGTTAACTTTACGTAAACTTAATAGTCATTATTTGTTTTTTTTTGTCACTTAAAGATTTACCTTTGCCAGATAGGTACAGACAGACCATTATATATAATATTTTTTTCTATCACTTATTTGTGTTTTGATGTTAATTTTCACCATGAAACAAATCGATGCACGTTTTTATAAGAAAAATAACATGGCTAAAAAGTTTAAAAAATCAAGCAAAACATCTCATCCTATCAAAATCACACCATCAATTTGCACTGGAATGAAAATCTGGAGTACTTACGGACAGATTTTAACAGACCCGCATAGTAAACCGAGAGCGTGGCTTTCAAAAGAATTACTCGAAAGCGAGCAAAAGCAGTTTGACAAAAGGACTAAAGGAATTCATATTTGCTACTGTTCCCTCTCACGGGCACGGAATTTAAATGAACTTTGGCCAACAACAATGACACCGAAGTCTTTGTTCCATGAACAATACATTTTACCGGTAGAATTAAAACCTGCGAACAAAAGAGTACAAATTCATAATGCAGTATGCAGCAGCCGGGCCAGCCACGATTACATGACCGCCTCAAACTCGGGCTCGTCATGCTACCACACAATGCTGTGTCAGAACAACAACAATGATCTTGTCCTCATGACAATTGGATTTTAAAAATGTGGTTTTGATAAAACGTCTATTTTTGGAGTTTCGGACCGCACGACACAGGTCTTTACGGAAAAATATTCGAGTAAAATCGGACATTGTAACTTGTAACAAATATGTAAAAATAAAAAATACATATTGCATTTTTTCAATTGAGTGATTTAAATTGAAAGGACTTATTGTGAAGTTTTCAAATATGTTTTTGCCATTTTAAAATAAACAATTTAAAACTTATTTAAAAAAGGGTAGGTTTTCAATTGTCCCTCTCATTGCACTCCTCCAATATCGCTTTAGTATTTAACAATATGCAGAAGATGGAAAGAAATCTACTCCTTTAAGCAACACGGTCAAACAATATTGTGTACCTACGTAGCTACATTTGGAAACCTTTAGTGCGTGAGTTCGACTTATATATACTTGGCAATTATTTTTACTTGTTCACCAATCTGATAATTATAAATCTTCATATTTACTTAACCATGTCGTGACTTCAACGTATGGTCGTTCATAGTGATGACATTAATTACTGTTATAATTTTAAACAATCACGAGAAAAAAAAAACACATTCTACGATATCAGAAATGTTATTGTAGCTGACAAAACACCCTTAAATTTCGGTAGCGTAGATCTGCTTAATATAAATGAATGACATTCCGTTTACCGTATATATAAATACCTTATATTATTAATTCTTTAGAAGCATGACCAAAATTTAATCTCGTGTGTTTGAGTTAGGGTATGAATGCGCTGCAGGCAACGGCTGTTCTAAATATTTCACCATTTCTTATTGAAGAAAAATCCTCCCAAAAAGATCAAATCTATATAAAGGCGAATGATTTGAATTCCATGAGGATATTTGGCGGTGAGGTCGAGCCAGATTCAGAGCCAGCTACTACAATAGGCGAGTATTGTAACATTCAGAGGTTTTTCTCAATACCTATTCGACAAGGAGAGGGCAGTTTCAAGGATAATATTTTATTTTACTACACATCGTAGACGAAAACTGTTAGTGAAATTTACAGTTAAGTTACTTCAGTAATACATAAAAAAGTATTTAAGAATCGCAAACTAACCGTTTCAGCGTTAATGTTGTTTAATCGGACATCTTAATTTATGGTTCACACACAAGCAATTCCCAGTTTGCTGACTTATAAAATGGGTGGGTGAAGGCTAATTACGTTTTGTAATGTATAATATTCAGCACTATTTTAAATAAGTAATTACTACTAAAAACTATGTTCAATTACGAGTTATTCACCTTTAAGTTATTATGTATGAATGTAAGTTAAATAAAATATGCCCAAAATTGTAATAGACTGCCATACCAATCTCCATCAAGCAATTCCCATGGCCTTTAATGGATTAAGTACCCTAAATCATCTAGGGAAGCGGCAATGTCTCTTAATAGGACGTTATAGCCTTAATCTTATGATCTTTTAACGTTCATAAATAGATCATATTAATGAACATTAAGAATAATGACAATACCTTTACCCCGCCTGGTTGACTCCTTTAGGCAGTTAACGCCAATGCTTACCACCAAAATCAAGAAAATGTCTGAAGGCGCTACCCCGCTGGCTTCAGATTTAATTAAGCTTGCTTTGACACTAAGGCAGATTTCAGCAAGGAAGCTTCCATAATCTCTACAGCGTTTTATAGGTATTAGAAGCTACCGGGTGGACCTAAATGAACTGCAAATTTTCTTACTTAACATCTTGAGGTGAGATGGTGATAAACCTGTTATTTTTTTCTTATGAAGAACACTGCCTTATTTAGGGGTTAGTGTTTAGACTTGAAATTTGGCAGACATAAATATTGATTGAGGAGTTAAAGTTACTTTTTATGTAAAAAATAAGGACGGCAAACGAGCAAATTATTCACCTGATGGTAAGTGAGCACCACCACCCATGAACACCCGCAACACCACAGGATTGCAGATGTGTTGCCAGCCTAGAGGGTCCTACTTATGTATATTCATTCTTACCTGTCCCATTTGGTAAACAAAATTCTAACCTCGATGTGAAAATTTTTGTACTTAAAGAATAAGGTGTATTATGTTATCAAATATAAACCTGAGGTATTATTTTGTACATAATTTTGCTGATATTTTATCTCCAGTTCCCTTATTTACGATGAAATAGTTAAAAAATAACAAAAATGAGACGTTTCGAGGTTAGAATTTTGTTTACCAAATAGGACAGGCAAGAACTAAAATACCTTAAATATAATGATTTTTAATCAAATACATCGAAACCATCAATTACTTGAGTTATTTTTGTGATACTAGTACTTACATTACACCATTATTCGCAAGTCATTTGCTAGATGCAAGACGCCACGTATGACTGTGCTTTTGATATCCACCCCCTTTTCTGAATATAAAAGCTTCAAAGCGGCGTGAAATAGCACTTCTTTCGTTGGCACGACTCACTAAGCCTATGATACTATTGTTTAGTTCAGTCAACAAGTTTTCCTTAACATTTCAATAGTACCTACTTAATACGATGCTTTATTACTCATATTAGTTACTATAACTACGAAAGTTCGATACAAATCCGTTGTTTTTATTTAGAAGCCATTAGTTCCGAGCATAATAAGCGAGTAAGTTGATTGTGGTGATTGCGAGAACGTTTCTTAGTCAAAGTCCAATTATCTGCAGAACAAACAGTCTCCAACTTTCGCATTATCTAGAACAACATTAATAGGCTTTCGGGAAACGCAAACGTTCCAGATCTGTGAGCAATAAAAACAGGGCGGAATAACAAAGAATGCCCAACTATTGGCTGTGGACGCCGGCGACAGCCTCTTATCAGATGAAACATGTTATTTTGTGCAGGAAACTACAAAAGTCATACGAATCTTGACTCGGGCAACTCAAAGCTGAAGCCGCCGTTGGGAATACGAGATGTGTCCTAATTCGGAATGCGATGTCGCAAGCTTAAGGACATACAAAAATTTGAAATGTATTGAGAAAACAGATATTTCGAAAGCTCGTTCAATATTCAAAGGGAATTGAGGGCATACCCACGCAATGCTTAATTACCTTGACTACATAGATAAGCCCTTAGAAGCGATAAACTGCCCACATAATCTTAGATTTAGTTGGGTTTCAGAAAATGTATTTTATCAACCTGTGTTAACATTTTCTTGTTCACTGATTTGAACAAAAAAATGACAACCCACTTTTTTGTATTCTGAATGTTTCAAGGAACAATGTCGTTTCAATATGGTTTCACGCAACGAATTGATACAAATTCTATTTGAACTTAGTTAAAGAAGTGTCTCATTTAATTTTAGAACAGAATTTGCAGGGGTTTCCTGTTTGGACGTTTCATCCGAATGCTTTTAACTCCGAGGCGAGCACTGAAGCCATCTTTTGACGTTGCGTCTACAAGATCCCCGTTCACTTGAAACTTGTCCTATTCAGCGACTTGATGCTCAGTCTGCCGCTCAAAAGGCTATTTAATTTAATGTTTTATAATTTCTATCAATATGAATGCATAATTAGTCGTAACTCTAGATGAAGTCGGTGGTGAGTTTGAAAAAGTACATTTATTAAACCACTAGCTGTTGCCAGCGACTTCGTCTGCAAAGAATTTGTTTATCACTATCCCGCGGGAACTACGCAATTTTCCGGGATAAAAAGTAGCCTATGTGTTATTCCAGATTTTTCTCTATCTGTGTGCCAAATTTCATCCAGTTCCGTTGGGCCGTTCTGGCGTGATTGAGTAACAAACAAACATCCATCCATCCATCCATCCATCCATCCATACTTTCGCATTTATAATATTAGTTAGATTAGATTAAGATACACAGCAGTAACACAATACCATAAATTTAATTATAGTCCTCCTACAGAGCTCATAGAACGACTCCATGAATTCTAGAACAACGGCATGCTACCGAATGTCGTAACTCTACTTATGAGGATAACTAAATACTTATACAGCAATGTTTCCAAAAAGTTAGAAATTTACCGAAACTTTGGACATCACTTTTGACATCTCCATACGTTAACCTTAACAAAAGTCCTACTTATTTAATTACGCCAGGAACTTGTAGCAAAAGAGTACTCAAGCTGAGATAATGCTTATGTTGGAAGCAGTTCATATAGGTAAGTGGCATTATCCGAATCGTAGTGGCATCAGTTCGCAGAGAGGCCACTCTTATCTCAACGGCTATAGCTTGTTTATCGTCCGAGTCTCATTTATGACTTCGTTATTTCCCTATTCTGACGACATAAAAATGTCGTCCGCAAGAATAAGTTGCCGCTTTTATCTTCTTATGTTCGTTGATAAAGGAAAATAATGAACGGACTTATTGGATCGATTGTGATTAAGCCGCTGTTTGTGCCAAGTTAATTAAGTCCGTTCTTGCATTAAGATCCTGTTTGATGTTGGTTCAGGATGTTCTAGTTACTGTTGCGATACGAACTAAAACACTGAAATATAACACAGACTAATAGGTACTCGAACTTTCTCCTTGTTACTCGCAATATAATTCATCTCTACAGGAATTAAATCTTAACACAACAGAACTTGGCTGAACATTAAAAGTTTATATTATTATTTGAACTTAACCTTAACTTATTAACCTTCTGAAGTCGGTGATCGAATTTGAGATCAAAAATGACAACTAAAATGGTTTTTAATTGCCATGATATTTTAATTGTGATTTTACTGTCTAATTTTTGTTTTCATTTTTATCCGATTACGGCAAAGCCAAAGGAGGGTTATGATTTTGACAGGCTCTTTGATCTTTAATTCGATCACCGACTGTAAACATAAAAGTAGGTAAACTAACCATCTTTTAAAAGCTTCCGTTTTTTTTATTTGGTCATCATTATGACTATTATTATGATTTTGCATGATAATTGTATCTTTTAAAAGCAAATAAAGAAACTGAACTGAACTGAACTGAATTATCATTCACCTATATCAGGCGCAGACGAAGCATTCTTTCTTATAACAGGGTTCTTACTTTTTATGAACACGGCGGTAATTTAACCAGAAAATAACCCTTAAAGCTGTATAATTTAAAGTGGTTAGCCTTACGAATAAGATCTTGGTCGTGTAGAATTTATTCGCGCGCGAAAAACGTCGTAAAAATCATCATATCATAAACAACAACTTATATCATTATATCAACGGAACATGGGTTATAAAAGAGTTTGTAAAAGATTTCACACCCCTCGTCTTGTGAAGGACAGGCGTAACATACTCTGTATCCAAATATTTTTACGTCAGCAGCATAAAATTTATCCGGAATGGTGACGGTGTTGGTAAATGTGTACTGGCAACACCAATCATAGAGTAAGTATTGTGGTAATGTGATGTGACTCATTCACATTCGTTATTATTATTACTTTCGTTTCGTCCACATGGCAGTGTTTTTATTCGAAATTTCATACTACACCTACCATCCAAGTTTCCAGCTTTCCCCACTAGAATAAGAAGTGTTTGCAATACATTCACCTACATAGATGGTCCTTCGAACCGGATTCAAACCAGTGACTATGAATAAGTTCGTCACCACCCACAAACGTTTCGAGCGCATTCAAGTTTAAAAAATAAATGCATGTGGGCAGTTCGTCGCTAATAGGTATATTTCACTGCAACCGAGACGTTTTTGTGTCAGAAACTTACACTAGAGGCTTTATCCTTTCCGGTGATGGCTATAATATGTCATTGGTCATTTGTGGTCGTCTTCATTCCACTTCGCCTCAGTAGAATAGAACCGCACACTTACGCCAAGACCACCGCAGCTGACCTGTTTTCATCTTGCCTCCAGGTAATAGTCTTATTATATTTTATGAACCCCTCTTGCATGCTTCAGGGCCCTGTAATGTGCGCCACGCTGGGAAGATATCTTTAGGCCTTATTACCCTTGTACATTGCTGTTTACGCAGGCTTTTTATTTATTGTTGCGCCATATCATTTAAATTTGTTTCGAGAAAACCATATGGGACAGACCAGACATTATAAATGAGCGTAAGAAAAATGATTCTTTTAAGTAATTATCAATCTAAATATGTTTTACTACTTATAAACTCTTGTGAAAGCTCTGTTACCTTACCATAATTAATTGTATCGACCAAATTGTGCCACTTTGATATTTTGCTGTAAATAGATAAAGCTAGCTTTACTATCGGCTTCATCTGATCTGTATTTCTTTATGAATGAGGAGGTAAATTAATTGACCTTAGGTAAGTTTTTTTGTAGAAAACATGACAGTTTCAATGAAATCTATTGCGAAACCATATTCAATTTTTGAAGAATTGTACCTACATTTACAGAGAATATTCCTCGGAAGCTGGTTTTATTTTAAATGGTAAATACATCCACGAATGATCTAACTGCTTTCTAACTACTCAAAGTTCGTACCCTATTTTCCAAGGGCTAATTCAGTCCCTTTGATCCCAGTGACGGACTGTCCCTTAGTCTCTTATTAACCCGAAAGTTAGTTCGATCTTTAACTTTAATTCTGTTAAACATGAGAACGTAGTACACCGTCTTGTCCTTTGACATTCGACGCCTAAAAGGAAACGGGATATCCTTAAAGGAAATTATGGAACATGCCTCAATGCGATTGTAACTTTGGTTTTATTGAAGCGTTTTACAAAGATCCTTACGAAAAATTATAAAAACTATTTGTCTAACGCTTATTCTCCTTGGGTATGTTTTAAAATTTCTGGAATGAACCATTTTTCACAGTTTTCATTTTCTGTTTTTTTTTCCAGAACTGCTCAAACACGTTCAGAGAACCCAACTATTTTACTCAAACTATTACTTATTATAATTCAAACATCCACGAAACATCTTCGAAATATTTTGATATTAAATTTTCGAGTTGTATAGATTACACATAAATTATTTATTCAAAAGCATTTTTAACGTGTCAATGATGGTCTGGATTTTTGAAAGCATAGTCACTGTGGTAAAAATGTATGTATTAGTACAAATTAAATTGACGACGGCATTTCAAATTCATACATACGAAAAAAAATTACAAATTGGGCGCCTGAATGATAAAATACGTTCCAAATAGATAGAAGATAGATAAAATACCAACTTCGAAATTTAAAACATTATAAATTAGTGTACTCGCCCCACACTAGGGTTAAATTACCTGGAGTTAGGTCTCGTGCAAACAAACTAAACGCGGTTGGAACGTCCACAAGCGAGCCCGACCGGCGAGTCAATAAAAGAACTTTTATTTGCCAGGGCTCGTACAGACACCGCACAAGCTATATAATTAGTTATAGAATTTAAAACTATGGAACCACAACAACTGTCGAAACTTCAGATAAAGGAAATATAAATGCCTATTTAAAATGTAACCTACAACCTTCCTAATACCTACTGTAGGTAGCGTCTCGCTGCGTGCACACCTATCTGACAAAATTATGTCAAAATTCAAGCAAATTAGGAGCTTTTAGAAGCTCATCCCGTAGTTGGAATATTCATTAATAGCTTGTTTTGCCACGATTTGAATCATGAATTTTTCTGAAACATTTTCAGAAAATTGTATTAGTCTTCTGATGTCTATGAGAATCTATGACAATGAGATATGAGAATGACTGGGTACTGCAGAGTTCAACAGATGAAGCTGCTCTAGGTGACATAGTTAAACTATGTATCAGACAGCAACCACAAAAAGTATTTTTTTATTATATTCATTCACGAACACGTGTTTTTGAACTTTTTTCTAAGCAATAATAAATAAAAGTTGCATTAGAACATGTATCCATACGCCACCTAGGTGACTTTTGTTGTACTATTTTTTTCTATACAATGCAACGGAGTGAAGACGACAAACAAAAACGCGTTTAAAAAATTCTTGAATATTTTGACAAAGGTTACAATTAAGTACGAGTGGATTGCCTGTAGTGATAAATACTGAGGATTAACGGTCTTACCACATAAAAATTATACACGTCTTAGCAGCAGCGTCTTAAACATGCCTAAAATTACAGTACTCTAACTTTTTCTCTAAATTCTTTAACACAATGAATTAGTCGTCTATCCACACAATAAAGAGTTATACATACATACATGTTGTCAATATTTAATGAAGTAGTATTTAGCATCTTAAGTTTCATTGCGTTCTTCACAAATACGAAGGAATATTGATCGAGTGCAGAATGAGGTGAAAGCTATATCAAACATAATATAACAACAAATCTCAGTAATAGCAGCTAATGCATGTGAATATGGAGAAAGTTTCCGAGCCGCCATTCGCAGCGCAATCTCAAATTAAATCTCCGCCGGCGGCTCTCAGGCGCGCTACACTAGACAGCTATATTATGTGATGTGAGAATATAGTTTATTAATAATACGGATCAAGAATGTAGAGCAAAATGGATCAAGGGTTTGACGGAAAATCACATTTCTACTTGCCACGCGCGCACTCTCCGGTAACGAATGAGATTAGATACCAACGCAGGGAAGAAACATACCGCGCTGCTTTTAGGTGCCTCTAAAATATAGAACCGTATACTTACTTATAGAAGAGGTTAGAGCAGGCCTTCGTAATTATCATAATAATTAGCATTCAGAATATGTCTGACCTCCGGGATTAAAACTCCGAACGTATTTTATATAAAATTTATTACTCCTATAATTCATTCAAAAAGCACCAACCTACCTATACCAGGAAAATTATAACAAAATCATTTTCATTCTGTATAACAATAATTATAATTTATGTACATAAATTTAATTTGTTGTTCTGTTTAAATGAATAACAATTACTATTTATAATATTCGAATCAACAAGATGGAAATTAAAGGCGTTTTTAGTAAACCAATGACTTGATGGTGAAATTATACAGACTTATATTTTATTCGTTGACTTACTGACAACTTAAAATTTATAATAATGCAGAGGACTGAACGAATTATTGCTTCTGTATAATAAAAGGCACATGACTTAAATAATTATTTTGGCACATCGACGTGTCACTTATATTACAGAATGCTAAGAATGAAAGAGTTAGTTCCTGGGAACGGTTGTGTTCCTGGTTTTCCGAAAGTATAATATTATAAACTGTACTTATTACTTATTATTACTTACAACCTTAAGAGACTAGTTATATAAAAGCCCGTTGAGAAATTAAAATAATGCAAAAATGTTTATGTTTTCGTTTTTGTGGCGGTGATCATTTCACTTCGCTGAATTTGATTTCAGGAAATGTAAGCAAGAGCGTATTTCGTTCGCGTGTATTCAGCGTCTATAAGCAGAGATATTATGTATTCTTTTTAGGAAAATAAATAGATTTCCGGGTCAATGTAAAACGGACTTTTATATAAGCTGCCGTAAGACTAGCACACACATTATTTCTTCTCGAAATTGTCTGGCAAATAATTATCGTTGTCCGGATTGCCTGTGCCGCCGGAATCTCCCAACCACGGGTACCTGGAAATTTAATTAATAATTTCAATGGGTCGCATTTCTAGGAGTCAACGCGACAAACCTGGGAAACGTCTAAGGCCCTGGTTACACGTATTATGTAAAAACATACGAACAGCATCAGAGTATAGTCGACCAAGTAGCAAAAACAATAAGGCTGATTGTCACTTAGCATAAGCGTAAGTTAAATAGTTTTGACGTTGTATACCGCAAGTATAGGGTAGTACCTTAGGGTGGTAAAGGAATTCTTTGGTGGACTATACAATTCGGAGCATAGGTCCCAGGCAGTGTTGCCACAACTGAGTTCCGAAAAGGTACATATACAGCGCTGAAAAGCGGAGCCCCTCTTTTGCCCGAATTTCATATGCCATAATGTAATGTTTGCCATAATGATCATTTGCCATAACCCTTTTTTTCTCTGAAACTGTAATTTTTTCAGGAGCATTGTAATGGCAATCCTGTAGAACTCTATAGGTTAGGGTAGGTTTGTTTCATAACAATGATCATTATGGCAAACAATACATTTATGGCATATAAAATTCGGGCAAACGATAGAGACCCGCTGAAAAGGTACATTTTGGGATAAAAACGTACAGAGGCATTTTTTTACTCAATTCTTAACACAGCTTTTATCGCTCTCAGTTTTGCCACAACTGTTTGGCGGCGGTTTATAAAATGTTACACATAGTTTTGGATGAGATCAAAAGGTACACAAACTGGACCCCATTACACACAACACATTGGAGGCTAAAAAGGTACGTCAAATGTGTAAAATGTACGCTAACGGCAACACTGGTCCCAGGCAAAGTGATAACGAATTTAATAGTCAATGTATAATTAGAGATATATCTCGCTCTCACTCGTCTCGCAAGAAAGCTTTTGAGTTGAACACTTTTGTAGTAATGCTTATTCAAAACTGCTGGACGTAGCTTTAGGCATTGAATATAACAACTTTAAAAAACACAATTAAATTAACAAATAATCTGTTGCTTGAAAATAAAAGTGCAGATTTCAGTCACAAGAGCTGTGTTCGCAAAGTTGTAAGTCACAAGGAAACATAGGTAATTAAGCCCTTTTGTAGCGAATACGTAGGAATCCTCTAAAGTTCTAAACAAAACGACTCACCAACTTCAAACATAGAACCCAGGATAGAAGTAGACCTACAACGTCCTCAATTTTAAGTCTATTTATTTCTTTAATTTCAGCATCCCTCCCACATCCTTTTTCGTGAGACGAAGTCAAAAACGCTTACTTAAGTAAGGATACATGTTTACTGTGCGACCCATCCCCTTAACACTCTGAAAACCTTTCTTTTCTTTCGCTAATTACAAGTGCAAACAAATACGAACTTTAATTAATATTTACTACTAAATACATTGGGTTTAATAAAGTTAAGCAGATAAAATCCCAATATCCCAAACCATACACACACAATTAAATTTAACTTTCGTTCACACTAACATGTTTCAAACATAGAAACCTACTGCCTCAACAAGTTTGTGTCAAATGAATTCACATGACTTGTTTTAAACGCCGACAAGAACAAGCATTCTGTCGTTACTAGCGCAATATTACATTCTATGCGGGTTTGTCGAACTTAAGTATGGTTTAAATAGCGATGGATTTGTAAGGTATATGAGACTCGCAGCATGAAAAATAAACAAATCGAGCTCACATAATATCCAAACAATGTTCCTACGCAGCAAAGTAATCTTATCTCTACTTCCGAGAAAAATAATCTACAAATTTTACATAAATGCCTCATATCATGTTGCTACTCGACTCATGCATATAAATTACATACCCTTTATAAAATATTCCAGAAATTCCGTGAAAGTTTTATGGATAGAATGTCAATCTGGTCGCAAAAATGTATTGTGCCGAGATCATGTTTCTGTTTTCCCTTGCAGAAGAATTCTAGTTATTTCGCTAGCAACATATTTATTTTCGACTTGTATTTAAAATATTGTTCAGATTGCTTACATTGTTTACATTAAATATTTGTAACTTAGTATGTACCTTTTTTTAAATTAATTCCTGAAATTTTAAAGGAAAATAACGTTGCGTTGAGGACTTCTCTAGACAATGTTATATTTGTACAAGAAAACAGTAATAGTACGTGACATTGCCAAGTTTCAGCCTCATCGCAGTACAGTTTTTTTAGTTTTATTCATCCTCCTACATTGACTTTGGAGCATTAGAGTGGAGAGAAATTATATCATCGCCTACTCTTTCTTCTGTTGAACTCTTGAAAATTGTGATGTTAGTCATGCTCGACTGCGCCATAAGCGCCAATTTTTTCTTAATTTTTAAATGTCATACAAAGCAACGGCATAAAAACGTCTCATCTGCACTTACCATCAGGTGAGATAGAGTAGAGGTCAATCGCTGGTCAGTTTATAATAAAAAAAATAAAAGTTACGTCACTTACTTCTTGGGGCACTCGCTGCAAGTCTCCATGTATCTGGTGTCGGTGAAGTTGGCATCGGGGTGTTTGAAGGACAAGGCGCACTTGTTGGGCAAATTGCAGGGCGCCGCTGGCAAATCTTTGTCACACCTCCAGCCGTCGTATTTGTTGTTCATCTGTTTGTTTGTCTGTGGCTCCGTGATCCATTGCAGGGCTTGCGTCATCGTTAAGATCCAGACGTCGGGGCTGGTGGGAATAATAAAGATATTGTTGAAGGTAGTGTAGTGATCAGATCGATAACATTTTAAAAACCTCCCACGCATTAATTAAATTGTGTGTATGCTCTTTATATTTGTGTGTCTCCCAAAAAAGAATAAATGTCTTCTTTCTTTCTTTCATTAATCGAGTAATCATATATATGATAAAAAAAATAATTCAATGTTATGCCAAAAATGCCTTACATCATTTTGGAAAAAAGTTGATAATCTTCGAACTGCTAAACCGATTTTTACCAAACATGGCTAAGGACCACCGCAATGAAACTTTCGAATGAAAAATCGTATCCAAAACGGTCCATCCGCTTAACAGCTAACGATGCCACAGACTGATACACACACAAACTCACACTCATGGACATCGACGTCTAACTTATAACACCCCTCTTTTTGCGTCGGGGGTTAAAAAGAATCAAAACAACAATAAACAAATAAATGACAATAAATTAACAACAATAAATGGCATCTATCTATCTATGTAACATTTATTTATAGAGTATTATCGAGTTGTCTGGGTCCAAATATCCACCCAAATGTCTCTTCGGGCAATAGTCCCACCGCCGACAATAAGTGACTAGAGCAATAGTGAGGCGAGCAATGAGTAGCGAGTATTTCCCGCAGTCTTCAACTGAGCGTTTTTTCTTTAATAGGTAGCCCTTAGAGCTGCGAAAAACTAGTCAAGAGCTTTAGTGAAAAGCTCCGCTGGTGTCAATAGTCAGTGATAAATAAATACATCTCTTAATGACTCGTGATCTCAATTTGATCTACATCAATTATAAGTTTTTGAAGTAAAAAAAACACACTATAGCTAGTCATTTTCTCTTCGACTGTAGGACAGCTGTCTTAACCCTGTAAACCTTATAAGTCTATGAAGTTATTTTCTAAATAAGCTTTTGTTTTAGATTGTTATTATTTTCACTTACAGCGTATTAGCCCAATGCAGGAACTTGTGAAGACCGCGTTCTAGAGCCTTAATTTGGAACCAGTTCGTATGGAATGGCATCATATACGGAGCTTTGTTCTGCTCGTAATGCCTTTTGAAGTCTTCTTGCAGCCATTCCAACACCTATAAGTAAGTAATTTGTAATTAATACAACATTTTTTTTTAAATTCAAACTATTAAGAACTAAAGAACAATTTTATTTTAGCATGATGAAACTTAACACAATTAAAATAGATATGGCGTTACGGACATGTACGGAGAAACGATGAAAATATTATCAATTATTTCCAATTTTAGTTTCATGCTCATTTCTACTCCGACATCACTACGTTATAAAAATTGAAAACTGTACCTAAACATAAACCTTATCAGCATTCAATGCGATAAGTACCTATGTAGGTACAGTACTTATTAAGGAAGTCCTTCCGGTCTAGCTTGCTGTCTTGTCTTGTGGGTTTGACACTAGAATCGACCGATCGTGTTCGAAACCTGAATATCGTTCTAGGACCTCACGGACTACTTGATCAAGTTTACTATTTTTTTATCAGTTCTTGTATTAGAAAAAAATAAGACTTACTATCACATTGATTTGTAAGCGAAAACGGTATACGGTAACTCTAATGTTTCAGCCCGTATAAAATATCATTAAACCATAGGGTGGCAAAGGAATTCCTTCGTCGTCTTGGTTGACAATAAAAAAATAACTTACATCGTCAGCGTCGTGGTTATGAAGCACACATTGATCCAAGTATGGGCAGTGCCCGCCCTCGAACGACGCCACGTAGTGGGCGTTAAAAGGTATCTCCCACAAACCTATAACCAAAAACAAACCTTATTCTTCCCTGCCAAAGACAGGATATCTCTTGAATGAAACCGGGATAAAAGCGAGTTACTTAAGAGATGAACAAAATCAAAAAGGTAAATTGGCTCCGTTTTACTCACAAAGCCCGGAATTCAGCCTCAAATTAGATTAAGTATTTGTTTATTGACGAATTTAGAAAGTGTTCAGAGCGAAGGCGACTTGTAACGCGATAATAATGAAGATTTTATCTAGCAAATATAATTTGGTCGTCTGGTTTCTTAGGTAGGTCTTGGAAATCATTTAAGTGTAGAATATTTTTAAGTCGAGAAAAGCAAAACGGAATAAAACATTTTCATTGGAGGATAATATTAAAAATACAAAATGCCTAACGAGAGATTGCAAGATAAGTAAGAAAAAAAGACTTGCGGTTCTGACTCTCCCACCCAGGGTTCCGTAACGTACAATTGCTATTATTGATCGAACCTAAAACTTCAAGATAAAAATCTTAAAGGGGCTATTAGACCGTGTCAATATTAATGGTTTAAAAGATACGACCCTGTGACAGAGGGACAGATAGACGTACAGAAGGGTGAGCTAGAGCAATAAGGCACAGGGGCCCGATTTTTGAAAGCACATGTGTGAAAATACCACTCGAAAGTGGTGAAAAATTGTGCTGAATTTGAAATACGAGTAGCTTAGAAGATACTTACGGCTCTCATTAATCACGCGGACTAATCAAAAATGTTATTAGAGCCGTATTTTTGACGATATAAACAGATTTATACCACTTTCGAGTGATGTGCTTTCAAAAATCGGTCCCCTGGATATTAAAAATAAAATTTTATTGTTTTTGCGTCTCATCAAGTCCAATAGCTATAGCTAAATTTAAAATGCGGCCACATTGTTTCTTTACAGATTGCTTTACGATTTTACTGTACACAGCTCCACCAACGGCTTAACTTAAGCTGTTAAGCCGAAAATAAAACTCAAATTAATGTAAGTTACGATATTACGGAGATTCAGGTAAACTGGACGCACATTTATAGTTAAAAGCTTTTTTTTACTGAAATAAAGTGAAATAAAAATATTTTGTGTATTATTTTGTTGTATTGTATTCAGTTTTGCCATAATATTTTTTCAGGAGTTTTGTAAAAAGTATCCAATTCAAAAAATAACATAAAACTAGCTATAATAAAATAGTATAATGTATAGTTAGTGTAAATAAAGCCTTAGTCTAAGCATACAAAAATCGTTGACACGGGTAAGGAGCGACAGTTCTATACATTTTGACGTCTTAATCCTAACTTGGAGTCATATAATGATACCTACCCAATAGCGTCGTATGATGCTAAGAATGTATGTACAGCAATATACGTACCAGGGAAGGTTTTGGTAGGGCAAGTGCCAGATTTACACTCGTGGGGAATCTTGTAGTCTAGCGTGTAGGGCCAGACTGGTATCGGTGAAGGTGGCACGCCGATGGAGCTGTCGTACACGTAACCGAAGTCTTCCATAACCTAAATAGCATAAAATAAAAATAAATGAAAATAAAGTACTTCACCCATAAAAAAGGCCACCGAAGACTTTGTACAGGGGCCTTACCATGACGTCCTAATTCCGACTCAGTTCAAGTTTTAGCTGTCATTTTTAGTATGAATCTGACAGCGAGCGAACCTAAACTGAATCGCATTAAGACGTCATGGTAAGGCCACTGTAGGCGACAGAGATTAAGAAGCAAAACCCATACATATATTCTCGTTATCTGTACATGATCATGAATCAAGAAAAAAAACGTAATTGCTTTCAAACTTTCCCTAACTCTTACTGAAATTAATCGGCCGAAGTACCTAAATGAAATTAAAACTTTCGAGTGTTCTTCGTTTATACGATTTCACGTTGAAGCCTAACAAACTCTCTTTATAAATTAATCAAAAGCCAAAAGTGACTAGGTACCTAGTTATGTCATTTGAAATCTTGTGGAAAAAGTCATTAGAAATTGTATTGAAAAAATATTTACATAGGGTTATTGGGCTGAAAATTGGCCATGATTAGTTTATACTTTAATTTAGACTAGCTACTCGCTCTAGCGTTCGACCGGATACAATGGAGATCTAACACGGCGCACTATGATCGTCTTAGCTCAACCAATATAGAAAAAACCTTGATAAAAAATATACATGCTTGAAATTTTCTCGTGAATCAGTCTCTATATCAGTGAAAACCGCATGAAAATCCGTTCAGCAGATTTTGAGTTTATCGCGAACGGAGACAGACGCGGCGGAGGACTTTGTTTTATAATATGTTGTGTTGTGATTATGCTTCTGTTAAAATCTAATTGTGGTAATAAAATTATCTTCTACTAGCTGTTGCCAGCGACTTCGTCTGCAAAGAATTCGTTTATCGCTATCCCGCGGGAATTACGCAATTTTCCGGGATAAAAAGTAGCCTATGTGCTATTCCAGACTTTTCTCTATCTGTGTGCCGAATTTGATCCAGATCCGTTGGGCCGTTCTGGCGTGATTGAGTAACAAACAAACATCCATCCATCCATCCATCCATCCATACTTTCGCATTTATAATATTAGTTAGATAGATTCTATTCTTTATTACCAAATCGTAAAAACATCGACTATTATTCATCGTAGAGCCAATGCAACAGATAGCGAAAACGTTTTCGCTGGGATCCCTAAAGTTGGTGCTAGTTGGTTTGGTAGACGGAGATAAGGCCTACTCGGAGCACTGGTTTAGTTCAGCGCTTCACGGTTGAACACACGGCTAAGGCCTCGCAATACTGGCTTCAAACCTAGAGGGCTTAAGTGATTTACGTGTACAAATACACTAAAATGTTTAAAAACTCTGACACTGATGTCGATGTGGTAAAATATGCTAATATTATCGCTATCCCGCGGGAACTACGCAATTTTCCGAGATAAAAAGCCTATGTGCTATTCCAGACTTTTTTCTATCTATGTGCCGATTTTCATCCAGATCCGTTGGGTCGTTCTGGCGTGATTGAGTAACCAACAAACATCCATCCATCCATCCATACTTTCGCATTTATAATATTAGTTAGATTATAAACTATGCACTTGCAAGGTAGTGTAAATGGGATACACAAAACGGATTTACAATTTACCTAATTTCCGTAGTTATTTCAATTAAAGTTATACCTCTAATTTGATGAAAACTGAATAGCTGGCTAATGTTTAATAATACGTACACACAGCAAAGCTATTCGGTAAGCACCTTTGCATGCACGCGCCGCTTTAAACCTGCTTACCGAATAGCTTTGCTGTGTGTACATCGGTAGCCATAGTTAGAGAGGTAGAATGCGAAGACGAGCGATGGGGCGATATGGTGTCTGATCCGTCGTAATATACTTGCCTGACAGCTGCAAAGTTATTTGACCTAACCTGAATAGCCTACTGACGTAACCTGTATAGCTGACTCACCTGGAACTGTGTATTACGGCCAGGTTTTAGGTACGGCGCACGCGTCCCGAGCACGTCACCACGTGAAATGTTGGCGAATCGTTTGAGAATCTCACGTATGCCAATCATCTCGCCGGCCCACTCTTCGTAGCCCTTGTCCTGAAGACCCTGCTGCTGCGATATCGTGCCTGTGGCAATCTGGGTGATGAAATAACATAATGAAATAGAAAGAAAGTACACGATAACAAATAATAAAGCGTACTTAGGTTTTAAAAATACAAATCAACACCTTTATTGAGCTTCCGACTATTTATGTCTCGCTAGACAATAATTTTAATCACTTACCTCGTGACCTTCGTGGGCTAGTGCTTGAACCATGGCATAGTTGCTGTAAAAAAAAACTCTCTTAAATTGTTTGAAAAATAAATAAGAACAGGTAATCACAAACAGAGAGAAATTAGACATAATGTTGTGCATATTTTAACAATACGTAGGTAAGTAAATTGAATAATATTGAAACAAAATGAGCTCCATGGTCCCCAAATCTCCCCGTCGAAACAAAAAAACTGTAAATTTATTATAGTAATGCAAACCAGGCTTAGAAATCGAGTTCGGTTGCCTCTGATTACACTTAAAAGCAAAAAGAACTTTGCGAGAAAAAATGACCATGCGAAGCTTTAAAGTACTATTTCCTTTATTTATTAATATAATATAGCTATACTATTATATGGTCAGATAGAAGTGCGGACAGAGGGAGTTGAAAATCTATGAGAATGGCCTTAGCCCAGGCCCCAGTCAGTGGGACACTATTAAGGGCTAACGAAAAAGACTATAATAAAAGTAAGTACTAGCTGCCACTGATTTACATTAATAACTCCTGTTTCTTTTAGTTATGGTACCAAATCTCTAACTTTGTTTTAGTCATATTACTTTCCACCGGGCCCCGTAAGCCTTCCGCGCGTCCAAAATAAGTTTAAAATGTTCAATGCCGGACGTTATATAACGTGGACGCTCTGGACAGTGTAAACGAAATTGCTTCCCTAACACACTTTTCGCTGCTGACGTAAAAGTTTATTTTAAGACATTTCTGTAACGTCTTTAGCTTAGTTTACACAAAGCTAAGAAGCACTAGAGCCTCGTTACGTTGAAATTGTCGGAAAGAGTCTGGTTGCGAAACCATTTTTGTTGCGGCGGCAATTGAACAAAAATGACAATAAAAATGTAACAAAATTTTCGAGTCTCTCATCTGACGAAAAATATATCTCTAGTCTTTACATTTCTATGTCAATCATCTCATTTTACAGATAGTAAGTATTCCACTTCAACACTTCTGTTTAACTTTAAATGTGTGTGTAGGTACCTATCTACACATAACTTGTAAGCGTGTAGGTACGTATATTTTATGTTATACTCGCATGATCAACCTGTTTACCACTACAAGTCTAAGTTAAAAATACTAAAATAATCCGATGTTGAATGATATCAAGCTAATAGGTAAGTACTTAGGTATCTAGTTCATGTAATACAACATCTGTTGACCGCAGATCTCGATCCAATTCGAAATCCTATTCACACCAAACTCCATTAATCCTCTAACTCACTATCAATTCTATCCACTCGTCAATTCGCGCACGAAAAGTATGGCTGCAGTGCGTGATAACTGGTAAACCCGCGGGTAAACTCATTTCGCTCTCCCAACCTAACGATAGTCCCTTAATTTGGCAATGTGTTCTTTACATATATGTCCAAAGTTTGTTTGTGCCTCTATCTCCTGCCTACAAGTTGTTATAAATTACCTGTATTCGTGAGATAGGAAGTAAGTCCCGTGCACAGGGCAGCCGTTGGGGTTCTTTATGCCGTTGAAAACTTTCTTGTACAACTCGAAGTTGTTCAAATTGACAGCGCCGTCGAAAGTCAACATTATCATTTGGGGTGTCTGGAAACAAAAAGTAATATTGCGTATCGGTGTGATATAAACAAGCTTTTACGGCATCGGCGCGCGAGATTAGTTTTCTGTATTCAGACTGAAACTTTTCGCCAGGGTTGCACAACATATTCCAATCTAGTATATCAGTCGTTCATATTTCCATATAACTAGAATAAATACTGTTTTTAGAATAAAATTATTAAAGCTTGATCCAAGAGAGTGAAACTCAGGTATCATGAAAACCTACTGAAAGATACAACGAAAAGCAAACAGAGAAACAAGACTGGCGTTGTGACAAACCGAACAACATGCCGAAGTTTTTTTTCCGTTTTGTGTACGTTAGATTTTTACACAAGACACAGGGACATTCCCACTAGTCTAAATTTAAACGAAAGTACATACAGGAAATGCAACATTTGATCTGCTGTTTTTACTTGGTTTCTATTTCACAGAGTCCACGTAAAATTAAGTAATTAATGTAACGTACTTATTGTCGCATATTTAAGTGCTTTTTGTGCTGGTCTATTTACAAGGAGACATATCTACAGTGAAGTTTTTTTTTAATTAGGTACTTTTCATTATTACTTTTACAACGACACATCCACACTGTAGCCATTGTACCTTCAGTCCAATCTGTATACCCATACACACACATGAACATAGAGTAGCATTAACTATGTATTTGCGTTTTTTACCGAAATATTTGGTGTTAAACATGCCAGCAGACGTGAGTTTTCCGAATAATACTTTGCCATTCTTGGACCCTCTTCTTGTCCTTTGCCGTGGAAAACGAGGTCAAGTTAGCAGAAAACTCTGTCAGAGGCTTTCCAGTGAATCAAATGCCAGAGAACAACCCAACAAATAAGACTGGTAAAAGATCTGGCAAAGTCGATTAAAACAAAGAAACCTCTGCCCATCGGCCCATGAGGATTTGAGTCAATTTGATTGAAAGATTAATGTAAAAAAGTACTAACGTCTTCCGGATCAAGCCCTCCAGGAATGATGGTTCCGTCTTTGGAACAGAAGCATGCTGGCAGTTGGCATTCAGCTGGTTCGCATTTGGTGGCCAGGTCCAGTGGTGTCTCGGTTATAGGCGCCGGGGCTAAGAAAATAAAATGATAGTGTTATAATTATTAAGTCAATGAGACAAGGTCAAATGAATTTTAATTATTTTTCACACAAAAGTTTCTTCTCATTCTAGCTATGCAGTAAGTTCATAATCATAATCATCAGCAAAAAGAAACCCCGAAAGAGCGCCATAAGACCAGTCTTGGGCGGCCCTCATCCACGTCATTCACCAGGTCATCAGGTCGGGAGCGGATAACATAAAGTTTAAAATGTATAATGGGTTAAAATACATAATGGTTCAAAATATATAATGCTATTTTCTGTAAAACTATTAGCTAAATAAACTTTATTGATATCGTAATCTATAGATTGGTTTAGGTTAGGTTTGTTTTATAAAAATCCTGTTGATTTGACACTTTCTGAGAAAATCGCATTATATATTTTGAACCATTATGTATTTTAACCCATTATACATTTTGAACTTTATGTATTTTAATACGTACCCCATCAGTTCATCTCATGCAGTAAGGTCATTTGACTTAAATAACAATGACCCCTAATAAAACCAGTGTTAAACAAAAGAAAGGTTCAAACGATAAAATTTTAAAATAATTAAAAACTCTTTGTATGGCGATACGAAAGATAACAAACACAAAAAACGGCTTTACCTCATGTTTGCTACAAGTAGGTATGCTTAGTTGGGTAAAAAGGGGATTTTAACAATTCACTTCAAGCACAGACACTTACGGGATACGATTACGTCAGAATTAAAATGTGGGCGCCGTTTTCTACGTATAGTAGGCGGCAAATAAGTAAAACGTGGAGGGGATATGCGCAGTATGAAAAACAACATCATTTTCATACTGCGCATAGCCCCTCCACGTTTTACTTATTTGCCGCCTACTATAGTAGGCGCAGTTTAGGCATAAAAAGCTTGCACATAGCAACAATATTGTATCAAAGTACTTAACTCTTCTCATAGATAGTAATATTATATTACTCGTAACTGTGTTCTCTTGTGTTGCTGATCTTTTATTACATTCTATGTACATCTACGTTTTTTTTTTGTATTCAACTTTTCTGTAGGATAAGATTATACAAAAACATACCTACAAAAACATTATACTCATATATTTAATTTCAATATGTGTACGTTAACAAAGTACAAACAAAGAGAGTACTTATAGTGAATTTCAATACAAAAATTGTTAACACTATTTTTCGTAGGTAGGTATATAGTTCATTATGCAACTGGGGCCTGATCTGAAATTCCAATCCCATCAAAGCCTATAGCAACCATTAGTTAATTCGACTTGATGGATGGCATCCTCAGTATACTCTCTATACCACAAAGCTCCAGACAGCTCGAAGCAAATTGTTCCCACCCATTAAACCATTTGCATATGTGTAAGCCACTAAATATTAGTCAATGCGCTGCTATAACTTTATCATGCTGTTCAAATTGTCAAAGAGATTGTCTAGCCTAACACCCCTTAACTCAGTACAACAAAATTAAAAATGCAAACTGGTTAATATTTTTAAACTATGTACCTATTACTTCATTTCTCAAAACATATTACTTTATTTCCTTTTTTTAAGATTAGGCGATGCCATAAATAGATAGAGCTAGGGGATGATAGTAACGCGCGTTTTCAATTGGTCATAGTAATGTTTAGCTGTGTGCGTGCTTCACAAATGTACGGGAGTTTCAATTTGGTATGCGTTTGTAGGAACGTAACAAAATTATAACGTATGCTGGGAGTATACTCGTAGGTATACTTTAAAGGTCTCATCATTTAAATAGATCGGTGGCGGTCAAGCTGCGCATCAGGCGATTAATCAGTCTAGGGTCGAGCGTGTCATAAAGCAATAACCAGATCTAGGCAATAAAACAATACGCCTAGTTCTTTCAAACGCTGGTGTAGCATCATCATCATCATCATCATCATCAGCCTGAAGACGTCCACTGCTGAACAAAGGCCTCTCCCTTAGCACACCATAATGAACGACAAGTCGCCACCTGCATCCACCGCACAAACATAAATCTCCTCCACTTTCTTCTAGCGTTCTTTTTATACGTCGCGACCTGGGGCCTTACCATGACGTCTTAAGTTTAGGTTCGCTCGCTGTCAGATTCGTACTAAAAGTGACAGCTAAAACTTGAACTGAGTCGGAATTAGGACGTCATGGTAAGGCCCCAGTACCTCTCACAAGATGTGGCAAATAAATTATGTACAGCAAGGATACGCTGTAATGGTAATTCTTGTCAGTTGTTTAAACTGTAAACTGTAAACTTAACACTTACTGGTGGCGATAGGTCCGCATCTCGCTTCTACTTTAAATGTGCAGAATTTGCTTATGTCGTCAAAATAGAGTCCGGAAGGACATCTGTTCAAGTAGGGGAACCCGTCGACGCACTGAAAAATAAAAATTAAATTCAAAGCTGGTAGTTAACGAACAATAATAAGCAGTTTTAATGCGCATAAAAATATGTAGTAGCATTTCAAATCAAAATAATTCATTAACTTGTTAATAATATATAATAGTGTACTTATAATGGCTATTTATCTTCAAGGAATACAAGATTATATCAGAACAAATATTTAACTCAAATATGTTTACTAAGCTCTCGTTGTTTGTTATGTTTTGAAATAGGTATGTTATTGGATTTTTGTAGGTTGTCAGTCACTGTGCTGGGGTAGGAAAATCTACTTAATGAAAAAGAAGCACGGTAATATCGGGACAAGCATTCGGTCCAATTTTAAGGCGTATCAGGCTTTGATGTAATAATTTATAGTTAATTTTCTGATTTTTGGTATGCAAACGAGAACGTGGGTCGTCTGTTGGTAAATAATTATCGTTACGTTGTCAATTAATAGACACCCGTAACATCAGAGCTATTGCCGATGCCTTGCCTATCTAGGGGGTCAAGATAGCGCCTGTGATTTCCCTGGCCGTTACTTTCGCACCGGTCACAACAGTGCATGCTCTGCTGATTAGCGGTAGAATTAGCGCACACAGAACTTGGTAGCGAGTAACTACGAGTATTACTTATTGGGTTTTACGGAGAAACTTCGGAGAACTTTCTTGTGCATACCTAATTTAAGGCGTTAACTTAGTGACCTGTGCTGTTGCCCGTTTCTCGAAACTACAACAAGTTTAAATTTTATAAGTGTATACCAAGTAAGTGTGTAAGTGTGTGTCTGTGTGTAGTGTGTATAACATAAAAAAAGTCGCGGATTCACGATGGACGCAAGCCGCTTCCAACCGAAGCAACTGGAGGTCTATGGGAAAGGCCTATGTCCAACAATGGACGTCCTATATCTGGATGATGATGATGATGATACTAGAAACATTAGGTTAAAAACTCAACTATAGATTGGCTGATTAGACTTCATAATGTTGTTAGTTTATAGATTCTTAAAATTGAAAAACTGTAGCTTCGACCAACGGGCCGCTGGAGTCATCACTTTGAACGCGTGCGTGTTCTACTATTATATCGTTTCAAGATGATTACTGCCTTCATTCAAAATTCTGTATAGCTACATGACTTAAACTTTTTTTCGCACGACAACTAGCCGAAGTGTATTTAGTGGTACATAAGCCAATTCAATTTCATGCCGGCCTTCACTGTGTAAGCGGAAGCCCCGTTCCCTACTGTCACTTCCTTACGTCACAGCTGAAATGCAATCTGTTTGGACCACTGGACACTATACAATTTACAGCTTTGTCCTGCTACGAGTAATAGGATTCTGAATGTTGATGCACGCATGTGCTCTGCATGATTTTAAACTGCCGTCCGTTACATTACGGGGTGGGAGGAGGTGAGGTTTTTCTCGATATTTTTTTTAAAGTTAGACGAAACAACTATAAATTATGAGCGCCTCCTAAACGTCGTTGAGAGAAAGTTTTCGCCCACTGTCATAATCTTTTAATCAGATTATCGGATACCTATAGTAAGAATGGAGTAGTAAAATTGGTAGAGGAGGATGTGTTTACAACCTAGATTAACCTATGTAGAGAAAATGAATAACAAGATTTTCTTTGCTGTATTCCACTACACCTAGAGATTTAGAAAGATCGTGCGAGAGAAAGTGATTCTCAATACTGAGGAATACGAAGCAAGGGGGCCCGCTACACATCGTACAGCTTAAAAAAATTGTAATTCCATATTGGTCGTCGGCATCTGCAACATATTATAATGTTTTTTTGAAACTGTATCCTTCCATTTAAATACATGATGATACGATTATCACATCAGATATTCCTTTTACTGCGCTATTTGGCTTCCCAAAACGGATATTCCATCATCGGACAGGTAAAGTCACAGTCGTAAAATTGTACAAACAAAACATTTGCAACTTTTTATTTACACACCACGCCATTTGTATGTTAAGCACGATTACGCATGTGTGCTATTGGGCGTGTGAAAATTTACAATGTATTTTTTTATGGTCTTTGTGCATGTTGAGAAAAATGTACCTATACAAATAATGAAGCTGAAGAGGTCTGAAAGTCTGTACATGGAAGATATTAAAAAGTAAAAAGGGTTGGGGATACTTAGAATCGACAACAGAACACTTTCCAATAGTTTTTAGAATTTTTGTCTATTTGTCTATTTATCTGTTTGTCTGTACGTATATTTGCAAGCGCATCACGTGAACACGGCTGAAAGGATTCTGATGCAAACTGCTAATCTTTTGAGAACATCACCGGCCATCGCATCATGTTATAGGCTACTTTTTATCCCGGACAATTGCATAATTCCCGCGGGATAGCGATAAACATGTGTCAATGGCTAATTCTACGCGGACGAAGTCGTGGGCAGAAGCTAGTATGGAATAAAATTTTAATGACAGTACTAAAATGCATCGGGGGCAGCCCAATGGCGAAGATTAAATCCAATTCAAACACAGACTATCTTGAATACAATTATTTTCAATGTATCACGATCGAAGCTTACATTTATCGCTGCTCTAAGTGCGAAGCAGCCAATGTGTTACAGATTAGCCCCCTTATTCATAAACGCACTATAGGCCTCTGCTAACTTAGTAATCGTTTGTCCTTATCTGTCACTTTGACGTTTACCTTTCACAGATAAGGACAAACGATTACTAACTTAGCAGAGGCCTATAGTGCGTTTATGAATAAGGGGGTAGGTACCTACACGACCTAACAAAAAAAACCGGCCAAGTGCGTGTCGGACTCGCGCACCGAGGGTTCCGTATCATTATCTATAAATATCTATAAACCAGTGTAAACCAGAGCCCTGCTCCAAAGCAAAATGTACGTAATATGGGGTCACTTTATATTGGTCACTGATATAATACAGACATGTATACATATTTACGGTTTTCGCAATTATTCCTTAATCTGTGTTATAAGACCTACCTTCATACCAAATTTCAAGATTCTGCGTTCACGGGAAGTACCCTGTAGGTTTTGATTCCCTTGCGAGTTTCGAAAATTTGCGGCATAAACGACTTTTTCTTTTGATTGCGTTGGCTTAGAAGTTTGATTTTTTCACAGCTCCAAGGAGCAGTAGACCTGAGAATCTAACTAATATTATAAATGCGAAAGTATGGATGGATGGATGGAGGGATGGATGGATGTTTGTTTGTTACTCAATCACGCCAGTACGACCCAACGAATCTGATCTATAAGGTTTCCGTTTTTTCCTTTTGAGTTACGGAACCCTAAAAACCTAGTTTTCCCGAAGACAAAACCTAGCTAGATCGATATTTAATCGAAATCCTTAAAGCAGTTTTTGGGATCCCCGAAATAAGAATTAAATATAAATTGTTTATCATTACATTAATAGAGACTCGTTTAAAGATAATAGAATAATTGAAATCGTCTTACAAATATCCCAAATCAGAACTTCCCTTCAGAGGTTTAGTTTAGGTATTCTACATACGTACTAAATGTTCCGTCAGTATTCGCTAGTAATTCAATCTCAAACAGGGATCTTTGACTACGCAAAGCATGTGCTTGACAATGCATCACCGGGTATGTGTGCTTGAATATCACATAGAGCAATCACTATCCAGGACATGGTAAACAATTGCAAGTATGTCTATACAGTACAAGTACATAGGTACTCGTACTGTAAAACGGGGTGGCTTCCAAAAAAACCGCCTATTTGAAAAACCACATTGAACTAAATAAGATTTCATATCAATTAAGAAAATCTATATATATAAAAGGCAAAGTCCTGACTCACTCATTAATTGATCATCGCCCAGCCCAAACCACTGGACCTAGAGACTTGAAATTTTGCACACAGATACCTTATACAATGTAGGCATCCACTAAGGAAGGATTTTTGGAAATTCGACCCCTAAAGGGGTTAAATGGGGGTCCAAAGTTTGTATGGGGAAACAAGATTAGTTAGACTATTTTATTCGAAACTTCACAGGAGTATTCCTAACGATAAATGAGTAAACACCTGTTTCAGGTTTTTTGAAAATTCAACCCCTAAAAGGGGGATATGTCGTGACAAAGTCTGAAAATCAACGTGGGTATTATTATATTATTATTATTAGTGGGTAGTATTGTTTGCACGGTTTATCGAGTCGATGATTACGAAAACAACAACACACATACCTACCTGAGTACCTGACACACACACACACACACACACACACACACACACACACACACACACACAAATATCCACGGGATAAGGAACAAACGGGATTTATATATTCAGTTCAACGAAATCCTATGAACTATAATTATAAAATCGGTTTTGAGGATTTTAGGAAATTCCCACGGGATAAGGAAAAAAGAGAATTTAATATATTCAGTTCTACGGGATCGATTTTTCGTTTTACTGGTCGTAGAAAACTGAAATTTCGTCTTCAGGTTCCTTGGGGAGCATAGGGGAGCACTACAAAAGGATTTCCCGAATTTCTGATGGAAACAAACAGGAAAAACGGGATTTTTTGTTATACATTGGTCGTAGAAAGTTGAAATTTGGCATGTAGGTTGCTTGATAAGTGTAAGGAAACTTTAAGAGACAATTTTTCAATATGAGTGTTCAATAATTCACGGTTAAGTTCATTCGAAATATTATAAACAAAATAACAAAAAAAAAATTACGGGGGGAAATATCGGGTGCTCAATAAAAGTAATCGCGGTTCACTCACATCCCGTTTATAATATTTCTAATTTTTTCAATATTCCCACGGGAACGGGAAAAACGTGACTTTTCGTTTTACTGGTTGTAGAAAGCTGAAATTCGGCATGTAGGCTGCTTGATGAGTAAAGAGAAGCATTAAGAGAGAACTTTCCAAAATTCCCATGGGAATATGGAAAAAGACGGGATTTTTCGTTTTACTGGTCGTAGAAAGTTGAAATTCGGCATGTAGGTTAAAGTTGCTTGATGAGTGTAGGGAAGCTGAAATTTGGCAAGTAGGTTCCTTGGGGAGTATAGGGAAGCTATAAGAGATAATTTCCCAAAATTCCCACGGGAACGGGAAAAAGGGGCTTTTCGTTTTACTGGTTGTAGAAAGCTGAAATTCGGCATGTTGGTTGCTTGAAGAGTGTAGAGGAACATTAAAGAGAGCATTTCCCGAAATTCTTACGGGAACGGGGAAAAACGGGATTGAAATACTCCTGGTACACGCGAGCAAAGCCACGGGCAAAAGTCATTTGTCAATAAATGAGTCTACGCGGACGAAGTCGCGGGCATAAGCTAGTGTATAAATATTTTTCTTTTCATTTAAGTTGTAAGTATCAGATTCAGCTAATAAGTTTTCTACTAGCAGCATAAACGGAAATAAGCGTATTATTACTCGCAGAACTCTAGTAGAATAGAAAACCGTTAAAACCGTAAAACAGTTCAACAATAGCTTCCGTTCCTAATTTACAACAGTGATTTCCTTGCGGTTTTTAAAGTTTTATTCATTTCTTTTTCTATTTTTGCGCGAAATTTAACTTCAAAAAAATACTGTTATGTTATGGGGAGAAACAAATTTCACTAGGTACCTACCTCTAAAGACTGTCTCAATTAAACACTTCTTGTTTGGCAAAAACGTAGATTTGTTACTTAATAAGTTATGGTTTTAACATTTAATATTTAAATGTACACGACGATGTTCAGCAGTTAGTTAGACTCTGTTTTTGAATTGTTTTAGATTTAATTCAGTACTTACCTATATATTTATTTAGTTTTAATTTTAACTTACTTTGTTATAGTATAGTATTGCGATGGATAATTTAAATATTTCGTGAAAGGCCTAATTGTTAAAGTTAATTCCACTAAAACATTGCACAACTAAGTATTATTTATTTAAATGTAGGTACTAAAATGTTCAAAAAATAAAATAGTTTAAGTTTCAAAAAAACTACGAAACAGAAATGCATCCACTACCATCGTGAGTATAAGTCTCAGGCACGAGTGCATCGAGAAACCACTGCATGTATGGCATGTTACGACATACAATTAAGCATATAATTATATCATCCGTAAAACTGTGCATCTCGCTCGAAGGAATGCGGTTCACATCCCATGTTCTCATACCTTCGTATGTAATACCAGTGGCATCGCAAGCACAGACGCTCGTATTTACTATGTTTTTAAGATATATGTAGCTGCAGTGTTATTTGCTGACCCTCCTCGTATTTTTAATGTTTATACACTTATGTTCTGTGGCTACGAAAAAACAACGAGTCCATATATTAAATTAATACAATCTATAAATGAACAAATGATGATGTCTTTACAATGAATAAATGAATATGAATATTTATGTATATGAATCTAGTCTAAATCTGAGAACCCTGAGTTCCGATGTATCCGTGCAAATTATGTGTATCATACGCCAAACACAAATTGGTACTTGATAAGTAAAGTGGTGCATTTAGTATAATAGTTATGATCTCTCACTTACATATTGCGAATTATTTCAACCGGTGCATCTTTTGCGTTATCAAAATCGACGGATATGTCCATAAACTTAGACAAAATCTTGCTAGGAAGACGACACAACCTCATATTCGTTGATACTGGTTACGCAAAAGAATCACTGGTTGAAAAGCTTTGCGGACAATGTCTACCGATCTTTGGAAAAAAAACTTAGTGGAAAAGAACACCTTATTGTTCAGTTCGTCTTACTAGGCCTTCTTTGAGTCTGTGACAAGATTCGCATCTACCTATTTCAATGGATGTCTCAAATGGCTCATATCGACTATTTTCCCCGGCTTACTGGCTCGGAAAATTTCAGAGCTCTATCAATTTATTAAAAAGTAGAAAAAGAGATTTAAATCCATCTCAAGTTCCTTACTTGATAGAACCGCCTGCAGGTGGCCGGATCAGCGAAATTGCCGTTGCCCGTCGTGCCTTCGGGACAGATGAAGTCCTCCTTTTCTTTCTGTTGGTAGCTGACTGGAAAACAAAAAGTACATGACAGATTATAATTAAAAGCATGTTCGTACACATCTATACTAATATTATAAAGAGCAAAGATTTGATTGTTTGTTTGTTTGTTTGCATCGAACAGGCTCCGAAACTACTGGACCGATTTGATAACAAATAAAATTAATCAACGCCTGCTACCGCATTTGTAACATTCTCGAAGGGTGTTAATAAATACCATCATTCGTTTATTTATCACAGCAGGTAAGCCCTACTTCCACTACTTCTTGGCTCTGGTCATCTGAAGATTCCGCTCTACCAATTTAACAATTCGTAAATTAGCCGTCGGCACGCAAGACTACGCCTCAGCTGATTCAAAAAATTAAATTGGTATTCATTAACTTTATCATCCAATCCACATTATGCAAAATTTTACTTGGAAGGTAAAACGAATACGAAACGAAAGTATAAAACGAATTGCTGACTTAAACCCGAACATTGCAGGCTAAAATTGAAAAAGCTTTCATAGGTTCTATGAATAACCCTTACTCGGGTAAGCAGGTAGGTACTGCCATTATAATTATAGCTCAGAACGCAGCTTGCCGCCTACAAAGTCTGACAGTTTCCAACTATGCTGCCAAGGTAACTATCAAGAAGTCTGCAACACTGTGGATGCAGCGATTCTCATTCCGCTACATACCACCCTGGGGAATCGGTCTACTTTTGTCGTAGCTATTTCAACGCCGACCAAAGCCAGGACCGTAAAATATATTTATGGAGCTAATTTATAACTATGCCGTGCTACCTACGCTACGGCTCAGGGGGCAAACAAAGCTTGAAAATATTCTGCCCGAAATAAACCAGGTAGGTATGGTATTACATAAGTAAGTTGTGCAAGTGAGTGAGACAAACACGAGCTGTCTCGGCAACTCGCCTAAAACTGAGTCGCAAAATGTGGTGAAATGTTAATTAGTAGTCAAATCACAAGAATTTACGTATGTTAGGTACAGTCAAGGGCAAAAAGTACACCCTTATGCCACAAACAATAATGTCATTGACACATAAATATTTGACATGATGGCTGTATCGATATTTTAATGCCCTCGACTGTTCCTAAGTATCGATTAAGAAAAAACATCACTTAGGGCCTGTTTCACCACTCCTTAACTGTCAGTTATCTATTATTCCGTCTCTATTTATTACTACGAAACAGACAGAGACGTCATCATAGATAACTGACAGTTAAGGAATGGTGAAACAGGCCCTTAGGCAGTCAAAACATGCTTCTTGGTTAAAACTATGATGCAATAAAATGTATCCCTGCTAATATTGTAAATGCGAAAGTATCTTTGTCTGTCTGTCTGTTACGCTTTCACGCCTAAACCAGTGACCCAAATTTAATGAAATTTGGTACATAGTTTCAGTCCCACCGATAAGCAAATTCTGTGCAGACAGAGTTGCGGGCAACCGCTAGTAAATAATAAATAATTTCATGAAACAGTTAGGCTTTTTATAACACTACCTACAGCTAAAAACAATAATTAGCTGGGTAAGGTAAAAGTCTGTCGCTTTATTTATATCTCCAAGTGCGTAGGTATACGAAGCTAAACAGTTTACGTCTACTCCTATTTGTTTAATGTTTGATATTTCCAAATTATGTAGATATTATGTATTATTACGACTAATCCGAGTAAAAGCAATAAATCAACCACTTCAAACTTAAAATTTTTCGTAGTAAAAATTAATGTCTAACGGGGGTTTTTGACGTTAATGTTTATTTATGTTTTTGCATGACAAATTTATATGCTATTCAGCCAATCGCTAGTTTTTTTCAAACATAGATCTTAAATTACCGGTAAATTACTGGATATAGTGTAATGAAATGAGAGAGATGCCGTCAGAAAATAAAATACATGGCTTGATCATAATTTTCGGACGGTAATTTACATAAATTAAAAATAACTGTCATCCAATTACACTACCTACTTTGAGTAGTAAATATAAAAGTATAACGTAGCATCATTAAGATATTGAACAGCATATCCATTAATATGCATTGAGAATGTATCGATGTTTTAATACATACCGTGGGAGCCGGTGGATGATATTCAAACGCAATTCTGAATTAATTATAATAAACTTAAACTAGTTTACACACGTATAATGAGGAAAAGCAGAAAATTAAGGCTGGACAAAAATAATATTATATCCAGCTTTTTTTATCCTGTAATGGGCTGTTAAGTATTTGAATATAGCCACAAATACTTAGTTATTTTAGCGGTCACTTATTACTAACTTCTGTACTGGTAATCGTAATTCGTCAATTATCTTTGATGGATACTAAACTCGTTCCAGATTAAATTATTTTAGCCATAATGACACACTAAAAATCGATCACTCATAGTGCTTGTAATTTACATCGTACTTAGGGACGGTTTTATTTTATTATCAAAACCTTACCCTGCTTAAATTATAAAGAGCACGATATTAATTATGAGAACTTGCTTAAATCTTCACATAGGTACTTATTATTATATTATCGCACAATTACTGCCATTTCAACATAGAATTTCGAAGCATTTCATTTCAGATACTTACCTACTTTTGAAACAACTTAATCCTAATGAATGTTATACAACACTGATTTCCCACCGATTAGGTACCTACCTGACTACATGTATACGAGTAAAACTATTTACTTATCTATTTATTTGCTATCAATTTAACTGCATTCAAAAACGCCTACGTTGTGGAAGATTCTTTTCTAGTATGACTACTTTAATGAGGCAGTATACTCTTTTGTGAACGACTCGACGCACACACCTCCTAATCCGTCTATTTTTATTGCAGCAAGTTGACATTTCGCCGAAGGTTGCATGATAAACAATATTTTCGACATGAGCTTTCAAAAACGCTAGTATTCGCGGAAACCTTTCGTATACCTAACAGGTAAAATATTATTCTAAGCATCTTCGTCACTACATATTAAAAACAAAGTGTCCGTCTGTCTGTCGGATTTTCATGCGGTTATCACCAATAGTGATTCACAAGGAAGGTTTAGGAGTATAATTTGTCAAGGGTTTCTGTTAGGTGGTTGGAATATAACGATAATTGTTGGAAGTGTTGCAAAAGTCAAGCTGCCTGGGATACAAATTATAATTCTGCGGGGATGAAGTCGTGGCCAGCTGCTAGTAGCTATAAGACTCAAATAGACTACGACACTTTACATCAGCCGTAGGCAATCTTTTTTTCACACCACCTGCTCGACAATGGCTAATTATATATCATGTAAACCTTACTCAAAGTAACTCATTACAGCCCTTGGCTTTAGCCGGGTAGTAATATTGTACTGAATTTCATTATAACCCGCCGGTTAGTAATATGAATCTCACTTCTCATAGTTCTTATTGCTATACTCTTAAAGTCTAATTTCGTAAAAATCGCACGGCTCCGAAAATCGAGATGGCCATGCCACGGCAAGCGGCGGCGTTCGATTTTCAAACGAATGAAACAAATTTCAAATAAAACAAAAGCCGCGTGTGTTTGCTGGCGCTGTGATATAGTTAGGTACGCATTAGAACTCCTAAGATTCCAAATAAAAATATTACAACTGGACCAATGTCTCAAATAATATTTTGTTACTTTTAATTTTGTTTTACCTACTGTTGTTAAAATGAAATTCTTTCTCTAGTTGCCTTGGTTTTTATTGTCTCGCAAAAGGTGAGAAAAGTAGAGTATACTCCTCGGAGATAAAACTGCTTATGTCTTGGGTGCGCTTAAATTCTTCGCTCCTCTCAGGACTCAATCTTAATTCCCTGCCTCGCTACGCTCAGGAATTAACTCATAACACCCTCGCTTCGCTCGGGAGTTAAATCTAGAGTCCTTCGCTGCGCTCAGGATTCAATATCGCGCCCGTGACATAATACAGTGCTTTATCCCCTCGGTGTACAATCTACTATTATATATTTAAATGTTTTCTCGGGATGCGTGATCGACGAGCTGCAAGTTGACTATACTACAAGAATAAGTAAGTGTTCACTAGTGTTGTAAAAGACTCGAGTTCTGGAGTCCTAATTTTGTAGACTAGACTCACTTAATAGAGGACTCAGTGAATTTACACTTCGCTCGCCGTCAGATCCATACTAAAAATGGCAGTTAAAACCTGAACTGGGGCCTTATCTGACAGCGAGCGAACCTAAACTGAATCGGAATTGAATCGCATTAAGACTTTTTTTTTTTTTTTTATAAATATCATGGGACAAATTACACCACATGTAAGTCACACGTCATGGTAAGGCCCCGGTAATTACCTTCTATCTATGGATATTTACTCACGTTTGACACGGCTCGGGACTCGGATTCTTCGAGTTCATTGAGTCCTCTATTAAGCGAGTCGATTCTACAAAATTAGGACTCCAGAACTCGAGTCTTTTACAACACTGGTGTTCACACAGTGTCTGTGACGTATGAACGCAGGAGTCTACAGTGTACACACCGACTCTCTCTGTATGTACACGAGAGTCTACCTATACAGTGTATGTATTAAAAAGCATTTTATTGAATCAGGCGTTACTTTGCGAAGGTCCATTTCAATGAACACAAAATATTTACCTTGCTACTCCGCTACTTGTTTGAGTAGCGGAGTAGCAAGGTAAATATTTTGTGTTTATTAAAAAGCAGTGTATGTATAATGCTGAAGCCCTCTTCTTCCTCTTTAACTTTTATCTACGCTCTGAATATAGATCACACCTAATTTCCTTCACGGTCTGCGGTAGCATAAGCTTTCCGCGTCGAGTCTCCCTGTCGCTTCTAACAAATCGTCAGTTCTGCTTGCAAGTTGCCTTCCACATGCGCTCAGTCCATGTCGTAGTATCGTAGGTACTCAATTTAAAACTTTAAAGCAAAGATTCATTAAATTGTGTATAGATACACTAGCTTCTGCCCGCGACTTTGTCTGCGTAGAATTTACATCATCACTACATAGTATAAAACAAAGTCGCTTTCTCTGTCCCTATGTCCCTACATCCCTATGTCTCTATGTATGCTTAAATCTTTAAAACTACGCAACGGATTTTGATGCGGTTTTTTTTAATAGATAGAGTGAATCAAGAGGAAGGTTGATATGTATAACACATGCATAATATACCGTACGAAGCCGGGGCGGGTCGCTAGTAATATATAAACTGTCTTGAATCACTTCTATTAAAAAAACCGCATCAAAATCCGTTGCGTAGTTTTAAAGATCAAATCATACATAGGGACAGACAGACAGAAAGACAGCGGAAAGTGGGTTTGTTTAATACCTACTATGTAGTGATGATAGTGATACACAAATCACGTCTATATCCCTTACGGGGTAGACAGGGCCCAAGGTAACAAGTCCTAAAGGCCACGCTTAGAATGTGGAAAGGGGAATCACAATAGTCATAGGATACTAGCCGCATCGTCTATAACATGATTGCTAAGAATTTCGCCCATTCCCTCGATGGGTTTTTACCATTCGCGTGGGACGAGAAGCAACTGGTACATTCTATGGTTTTTTTTTTTGCTCCCAGACCAGCATGAATTTGAATATCAACGGTGGTTTTTTTACATGTCTACCTACCCACTTAATTGACTGTAGAATATTATATATTGTGCACCTTTCTATGTATTTACTATAAATTTATATTTATACACGGTTGTTAATAGATACCTGCATGCTGGTCTGGGCGCAAATAAAACTTCCTTCCCTTCCTGCGCAGATGGTAAAAGCCCATCGAGGGAATGGGCGAAAATCTTAGGAATCATGTTTTAGGTCTCGTTACTCAGGCTCTGTCTACCCCGTAAGAGATAAAAACGAGATTTATGTGTGTGTGTGTGTTTGCGTAATAGAAGAACCTAATAGAAATTACGTAAGTTTATTGTTAAGTACCTAGGTGTTAATTTGGCAGCGGAAACAAACGTAATGTTTACTAAACCGTGCGCTAATTGCATTATTTCTAAACAATAACTTTCGACAGCCATTAAAGATAAAGTGAAAGTTGATGTACGCAAAATACTTTTACGGCTCATAAAATGTGCATATAATAGTTGTATGTAGCTACCCTCTTGTACAATTAAAACCAATAATTATAGTGATGCAACGAAATCATGTTATGTGCAGCTTAGTATGCTTTTATTTTGTAATGCGCAAATGTATTAACTAATTAACTTATTCGTCCCATTGCTACCACATGCACCTCTTTTTCTTCTGATTCTATCTTCTATCGAAGGTTGGTGACTTGAACCTTCGACACAACAGCTTTGAACAACTATCGGGTGCTTTTATTGTATCACTTTAAGATGTTCTTTTACCACACGCACATGCACCTCAACGATATGCAAATAGTTACAAGTCAGAACTCAATGAACATGCAGCTGGTTACATTGCTTTCCTCGTGATTAATGTTTATTTTTAATGGTTTTCAGTAAAATTTTAGTTTAAATGAATAATGAGTCAGAATCTATAGCATGTTAAAAAAATTAAAATCTTCGCACAATTCGCGGATATATCACAGACTTCGTTAACCAAGTCAATAATCACATGCGTCGCTTAGATTACCTTACTTGGATAAAACTCAGTCTCAACATTATGTCAGTAGGTAAGACTGTTATGTTATGTCATACTTAAACTTATAACGTTGTTGATCCACTTCGATGCTGGCATTCATTTTGAGTTAGCAAAATAAACCGGTATAAATCTGAGAAGGATTCTTATTATAAACCTGATTCTTACTCGGAATTGGTACTTAAATGTCAAATTGAATGGAGGCTTGTTAGCATTTCGTAAAATATGAGTCGCTTCCGCACATTAAGCCTAATCTTGAGTTAAAAATAAGCTTTTGTTTATTCTACGTTGATGGTTGGAGAGTGTACTTATTTTTCTAATTAGGTACTAAGCAAAACCAACGCCTGAGAGAATAAATTCGTAGACTACCTTAACTTAATTCACACCTACATTACAGTGTCAATATCCTCGATCAACCGACCCCGGCCGTCAATGTCAAGTGAAAGAAAGGACGTGTACCCAACCGCCGCACATACGCTGAATCGCAATTACCATCGAAGTCATACTCAAGCGTACCGTACCCACTTTCTAATACAAGTGCTAACACTAAACACATCATAACCATTCATATTTCCAAACTTCGACCACTGTCGCTTCCGATTTTACGGTGATTCGCGGAATTACACGCAATTAGCTTTCACTGTATCATTCCGAGGTATAACAGTTACGTTAAAATTGATCGCACGTTTACGTTACGTTTAATCTTGCATAATAATACGAATAAGACAGCCGGGGTTATAATTTGGAATGATTGAGCACATATTAAATTTGTTGCAAATAAATAAATGATTCACTAACCGTTGACGAAAATAGTAAGAATAACTAGTATTCGCATGATTGGCAGGCCCGCTGTGGCGATCCGCAGAGCGTTCCCTCCGTTAAGTCGCGACATGGCACCTTTCACCGTCGCGAGCGCACTGCGCGTGGGCCGCTGTGCCTGGGCCCATCAAGCCACCACGAGTCTGCCACCGCCCACCGACCTCCCGCAGACGGCTTTCTCTAAACCCTCGTCTTGTCAATAAGGAAAAAAAATGCTAGTCATTTCGCATCGCCTCAAAATACGGCCTCAGTGCCGATGCCCATACTTGAATTGATCTTAATTACGTTCGGCGCTGTCTCGCATAACATGTCTTAACTATCATTATTTTATATTGTTATCCTTTTATGCTCATCAGAATAATGCCATCTACTATGTTGATGATTAACGACGACTGATTATTGCTATGCTATCAAACGCAAAAGACAACATTTTCGAGTTACGACTGCTAAATCATCCAACGTAGGCGATTCCGAAATAGTCGGGGTACCTACCTACCAACCTACGTGTAAAAGTATAAACTAACAATAAAGTAGCCAAGGCAATCATATAACGTCGCAGTGGTAGGCAATAACAATGATCTACCTGCATGTTAGGCCATACATTGATTGAAGAGTAACTATTCACAGAACTTTCATGCAGTGGTAAATAGTAGTAGGATTAGTATTTACCTTTTACCCGATCTTAAGAAAATATCCTAAACAGACAGCTGCTAGGTATCTAACGCGCAGATGGACCACGCAGTGATCCTAATGAGGGTTCTGGAACAAATAGAATTTCGTAGCCAAAATGGTTTTGGAAAAAGGCCAGGTCAAGAGTACCCGAAACCGACGAGCATGTATGAAGAGATTGATGAATATGGATGAAGCTAAAGAGGTATGTCAGGATCGTAGCAAGTGGAACAAAGTAGTCTCTGCCTACCCCTGTGGGAAAGAGGCGTGACGATATATATGTATGTATGTATGTAGCCAAAATGGCCAGGGCACGCCTCTGTTTGCCTTATATAGTTTTGTCCTGTCCAATTTTGAAAGTCTCTTTTGTTAACTGCTAGATAATAATACGAAAATAATGTTTTTGGAGGGGGGCTCCCATACATGCAACCGCGGGAGATTTAATTGATTCAGAGGTTTTTTTGATTAAACATATTTAAGAAACTTTTTATGTAGGCTTTGGAAGCTGCAAAAGTAACTGCTCCCTCTAACTTTTCAAACGTGACATCATAAAACATAGATAGATACCTACCTAAGTAATAAAAAACGCACGTAGTAGGTAAATACCTATAGGTATGTTACTTTCAACAAAAAAATATTTGAACAATAATATTATGCCTCTTTCATTACGGAGACACCACCACCACCAAAAACTGTTACCTACTTTTACTCAAATTTACAGAAAAAGACGTATGTGCTACCATTGCCATGATTTTCCTATAAAAATATTATTTTCTGCGAGTCGCTTGGTATACAGCGATTGTCGTGCTAATAATTTATTTTTTTCCTTATGTGGTGGTTATATCCAATACACTATCTACCATTTATTTATTCCAACTCAACGTGTAGCCCGCATTTTGCAAGCGCTAACGTCGACATCGCAACATCGACAATGCTGGAGGAATTTCTATTGAACCCTAGTCCATGCCATTCCAAAGTGGTACGTCCCTGGCCTTATACTCCGAAATCCGATTTTCGAAGTTCGTTTCGTGCCGTTCCGCTCTCACTAATAGTTATTAATTTGAGAGTGAGAGGGACGGTGTGATACGAACTTCGAAAATCGGATTTCGGAGTTGCCCCCCTGTTCATGCTTTCAGTAAGAGAGCAAGGACTAGGTGTTGCCACCTCCGTTACTTTGGGGCTAGATTTAGCCTTTCTGCTCACCCAGTTACGTTCGTTGTTATTTAGCCCCTATTCTAGCTATAGCCAGAAAACTATGATTAGGAGCCCTAGCTAAATACCCTGCAACTTCATTTGTGTTCCGTGGCAATTTTTCATTTTCCGGGACATCGAAATAGGTACCTATATAGCTAGTGTTTTAAAAATCTAATCTCTTTATCATGTCTACACTGTCTAATGAAAAAAAAATCGTTTCAGTATATTTTACAAACAAACAAAGCCTGTATTAGTTTTTAATTTAAATTTTTATTTGACCCAGTTTGCCGTCATTTTATTCAATTCATTCAATTTGAATTCAACATAAGTAAATTCTATTATAGACGTTTTAAGAGCTTGCTTTCATATTTCAGTTTTTAATTTTCAACAAAAACTTATTTTAAATTTTCGCAATTTTTAAAAAAATCTGGCAACAAGTTAGCAACACTGGCAAGAACTCGCCAATATCCCAAGCATCTTTGGGGTACAATGAATAAATTCTGAATATCTAGCATGCATGTGGGAAATAAGAGGTGAGATATTATTCGGAATTGGAAGGTATAAAATCGCTTAGAGGATAAAGCTTAGTGAATAAAGTTTTCAATATTTACTACATGCACTGTAAACCGTTTGATACGTCTGTGAACTGTTTTCTAAAGTATTGGGTATCTAGAGGGTTTTTTTTCAGGAATTTCCTCTGAAGTAGAAATAAATAGGGAATGGATCGGAAAGTTTTTAGGTGACTTTTAATTTTTATGTGTGACTGGTGATGCCATCTCTTGCCGAAAAGACTCCAAATAAAACTCAAAGTAATAATAGAGACGAATCTAATTCTGTTAATTACTTAGTCCGTAAATAGTTAAATTGAGCCCTCTCCAGTTCTATAGCTTCAAGCTGCTAAATCCCCACCTAAAAGAAATAAAACCGCTCCAGAAAATGACTAAAATATTTGCATACCTACACCTACCTAACCTTTAGCTTGATGATAATCGCGAGGTTATAATTGGACAACAATCATGGTGTGGCCTTCGTTACAACTGTAAGGTGCTGTCTTGCACAATGATGGGAACTACAGTAATAAAAATACTTCCGCAACAAAACCTATTTAATTTACTAAGTACATACCTACTTAAGAAAAAGGAAAACCTTTTTATAATCATTGTAGGGTAGATATTATTGAACTTTTATGCAGCTAGAAGACTGGCATCAAATAGGCACGCGTACTGAAAATAGTAGTTTATGCAACTGTTGTGTAAGTGACGTCTTTACGCGACTCGGCGTGGGGCGATATGACCGCTGGCGAATGTCGCTATGAAAGACACCACACCACGAGCGTTTAACACTAAGCTATACATCGTTGTATAGCACACAGTCTATTATCATCATCACCGTCAACTGAATGGAGTACACCCTTGGACCTCTAGGTCTATGTACCTACTTTTAAATAGGTAAAGCACGAAAAGGAAAACTATTTATTTATATTGCATACAAATTTCTCAGACAAGAAATCGTGCGGCTAAAAAACACGCAACTGCATTAAAACCAAAATATCCGTAACTCTAGATTTTGGAGAAAAGAATGTTAGACTTTAAAGCCATCTTTGAATAGCTATATACCTACTTGTTTACACCTAAACAAGAATTGCTCCTTTAATAGTACAGGATTTACGGCCTATCCTTTCTGAAGCTTTCTAGCATGACTTTACGCGTGAATACGCAGGGTTGGACCTAAACCTAAGGGCCTCGCATCCCGGCCTCTTCAGCCATGACAAAAGGAGATAATTTTATTATTATCACACGTTCCTATTCGTACGTAACGACAGATAACTACTGATGCTACTTTATCTTAAATAAAGGCCTCAGCTTTCTTTGAAACACGAAGTCCATGTATTATGACTATTGACTAACTATGGAGGTACCGAGGGAAAAATGCTTTAAATTAGCTAAAGGTTACGTCACGACAAAGATTCGAAACTTACTAAGTGTAATTTACTTAATAAAGTATGTAGGTATTACTATTTAATTTGCTGGTTCTCATAGGTAGCGAAGATCGCTAATCATTATTTCGCCTACCGAATGCAATAAGGGCACAAGTTAAAAAACCAATAAGTCGAGAAACGGCTAGTTAAAGTTTTGAGAAACAGGTGTATGGCCACCAAATTGGCTAGATTTTATTTTATTTTAGAAAAACGTATGTGTTAATGGGATTTTCTTTTTCTTTATCATAGATAGCTTCGGATGAATACGTTAATTTCATTTGTAATAATATATATTTGAAATTATAAGTGCCTAAACATGGGTACTTAGTGTTGTGTCTTTGTTGCAGAAAGTATTTTGTGCAATTTCGTGATGTGCCTGAAGTCATGCTAATTATTATAGGTATATTATCAATAATACAAATGCAATAAATTAGTGTAAAATTTAATGAAATGCTAATTTCAATAAAAATCACAGGATAATAGTAATGTGATAATCTTTATAATTTTTTTTTGGTACGATATATAGCATTGGATTGACTACATAATTATCAGGCCATCAGACATGTTGCGGGTCAACACGGCATCGAACCCACTATCTGTAGAAGGATGGACAACATGCTAAACAGCAGACTAATAAGATCAACCCTGCTAGGGGAATAAATATTAGCTACTGCTGCGATAGGGTGCCCACAGGGAGGAGTCCTATGACTAACGCTATGGAGCCTGGTTTTTTTTTATAATTTATAACTAACTGACTACTGCTGTTAGCCTCTGATGGCTTTTACAGCTTACCGGAGAGAGAGCGAGCCGCCAGACGGGCAGCTCAGCAAGGGAAGTTTTACTTAGCATGCCAAAGGGTGCTCCTATTGAGCCGACCTCGGACTTTGGACGCTAAGGAGATTTTGCAAGCAAACGAATTTTTATGCTACCATCGTTTCGGAAGGATTACGTTAAGCCTGACTGAGAAGAAACGACAAGAAACTCAGTCAGGTTGTGGTCTGATGGGGGAGAACCTACCCGGGACATGCCGGTATCGGTTAAAATAGTGGGGTCGCCCACGTGTGGTGTTTTGTGGGGAACGTCGTCTTCGCCTCCTCCGGAGGGGGCGGTGCGGTGTGTCACTAAAGCTAGTGTCGCCCTGTGGTGTTGTTGGGCTTCGACTATCGATTTCTGTGCGAGCAAGATTGATCAGTGTAATGTCGTCGTCAGGGTCAGTCAGTACATGTCGGGGACGTCTAAAGCGACGGGCAATGCCCGAGCGAGGTCGATAATCCACCGCCTCCCTAAGGAGGCTGGAGCCTGGTTGTGGACTCACTACTGGTGGAGCTCAACACAGGTCCAGTAGGTACATACAGTAGGGTATGCAGATGATCTGGTAATACTTGTCAACGGGAAGTTCCCAAGTACGGTAGCAGGTATCATGGATGATGCTCTGAATAAAGTGGAGGTATGGTGCAATAGACACCAACTCTCCATAAATCCGAACAAAACAGTGAAAGTACCAGTCACCAGGAAAAGGGACCTTAAAATCATGCGAACACTAAAATTGTATGGTAAGGAACTGAAACTGTCCAGTGAGACAAAATATCTCGGCGTAATTCTAGACAAAGATCTCAACTGGAAGAAACAGGTGGAACACACTATGACAAAGGCAACAAGAGTCTCCATGCCAAAGCATGTGTAGATCCGCATACGGAAAAACATGGGGTCTTAAGCCAAAAGTACTGAGATACCATGATGATATACCATGATGGTAAAACCCATCATACTGTACGGTTGCCTGGCCTAGTGGCCATGGAAAAACTGACGACATGCAGGAACTCACTGGCCAAAATCCAGAGAATGGCCTGCATGGCTATCTCGGGGGCGTTCAGGACAACGCCAACGGCGGCAATGGAGGTCCTACTGAATCTACCACAACTGCATATTGCTATCCAATCTGAGGCGCGGAAATCATTGCACAGAATGAGGATGAGTGGTCTGTGGAATAATTGGGCTCTAAGGATGAAGCACACCAAAATGGAACAAAATAAAATCCTTGACAGTATAAAACAACGATGAGCTGCGACAAAATGCAGCCGAAGTATATTATTTCGGAGAAACTTCAAGGTATACGTTCCCACAAGGGCTGAATGGGCCGAAGGACTAACACAACCTGGCGGTAGCGGCAACTCATGGTACACGGATGGATCCAAAACGGAATCCGGTACGGGAGCGGGGATTCATGCGAAGGACTTTAATAGTAGCGTAAGCATGGGGAACTACGCAACCGTCTTCCACGCAGCGACGTACGCGATAATCGCCTGTGCGCAATCAAAGCACTAAATAAGCTTGGAAGACACAACGGAGTAAGACTGGTGTGGATTCCAGGATACCAAGGGTTCACCGGCAATGAAAAAGCAGACGAGCTAGCAAGAGAAGGGTCAAACAACGAGTAGGTACATCGGACCCGAACCATTTGTGGAACTCTTTCAGGGTACAATAAAAACGGCGATAAACGACCAGACCAAAGCCAAACACCAACAAGAGTGGAAAGCATTGGCAGGCCTAAAGCACTCAAAGCATTTCATAGGAAATGTCAACCCAAGCTGGTTCAGAAAACTCTACTCAGACAAAGACAACTCCAATACATAATGGGGCTTTCACAGGTCACTTCAGAACTAAATACTTACCTACTAGCAAAGATAACGACAGGACAATATTTAACGACAACGATTGTAGTATATGTGGCGAAGAGGTTGAAACAATGGAACACATTATGTGCGAATGCCAGACTAAGAATGAAACTCCTCCTCTCTCAGATACCCTGAACTAGGAGATTTCAAGGCACTACCACCCAACTCATGAATGAGGTGGTAAAAGTGATGGTTTAGTGCGAAGGAAGGGTAATTACACAAAAGATCCACAAATGGGTTGAAGTGTATCCGAAGGGACCCCTAGATTTAAGATAAGAAGAAGAACATTGTTTTATGAACAGTCATAGGTATTAATATTAATAGCAAAAGTATAATTTTCGTGAATTCATTATGCTTAATCAAAGGTCATAAGTATGATATACATATAATATCACAAGGCACAACTCAAAATTTGAACTGGAGTAATTGTGCAATAAGGGCACAACTAAGAAATGCCTTTATTGCATGATCAGGGTAGACCATTTTGTCACATGCAAGAAGGGCATTTATGCCCCTTATATTCCGTTAGACTAAACTTTTGAAAATAGTCTTTAATGTATACGGTTAAACAATCAAATTAAAACACGATTCCGGAATAAACTCAAAAACCGAAACATTTGATTTCGGCCCTTTTTGCATTCAGTAGGCGATTTGTGACCCCCTTGCTTGCTTGTCTCTGTCTACTTATTTAGCGCCTAAAAAAACGCATTTTTTTAATGTATTAAGTACCTACCTACGTTATATGGAAAACTCATTAGGTATTCGATGAAATATTATGAAGACCCTGCCATCTCATGCGACCATAACCTTTATATAATAAATAATCTTTCTTTGAGAAATAAATGTACAAAAACTAATCAACGAACGGTTATCAAAATTGTTTAACGCATTTCTGAACGATATCTGATGACAACGTGTAACGTCAACTTGACATTAGCGTTAGATTTGACGTATTTGGCCTATTCATGTTTCAAGTAGTTCGGTACTGGAAATAATGCAATTCTGCCGTTGAATTTAACAATATTTGATACCGTAGTGAATTAATAAAGTCCCTGGCTCGCAAATACTTACCATAATTTGATGGAAAAGCTTTTATTACAGCACAATGACCACCTTACGTGAACGCCAACTCAGTAAGTAATTGACTGTTTAACTTCGTGTCAACATCGAACCACTGGTTAACTGTCGTGTATTTTCTCAGATGCCTTGAAGCAGATGCTAAATTTGAACCAGCCGCTAAATAAAAACGTCGCAAACGAGCCGACATGGAAGGTGCTAGTTTACGATCGAATTGGCCAGGACATTATTTCCCCTCTAATTTCCATCAAAGAATTAAGGGAGTTAGGCGTCACTCTTCATGTGTGAGTACATAATCTTGCTTAACCTTTCGACCACTGACTCAAAAATCAAGTAAACTGGAATAAACAAGTACCAAGAAATAATGACTTTCGGTGAAGTTGGCAGTATAAAAATAAACCACCTGTATCAATTTTATCCTAGATAGATAGGATCTATGTTTATCATAAGATTTTACTGGCAATTTTTATTGTGTATATTATTGTCACAAAGCCGTGGTAGCCTAGTGGTTTGACCTGTGGCCTCTCAAGCAGAGCGTCGTGGGTTCAAATCCCGGGCTTTTCGGAATTTATGTGCGAAAATTACATTTGTAATTTGCCATGAGCTTTTTGGTGAAGGACAACATCGTGAGGAAACCTGCACACATCTGCGAAGAAATTCAATGGTGTGTGTTAAGTTCCCAATCCGCACTGGGCGCGCGTGGGAACTATAGCCCAAACCCTCCAATACACGGAGGAGGCCTATACCATGAGGCACGCCGAATTACGCGACAATTTAATAAATAAACGACAATAACAACAACATGTACTTACTGAAATTATAGCGAATTCGGAATAAAAAGGCTTATAAATAAATAAATAAATAAATAAAAAATTGTCACAATTATTTTTTTTATTTTCATCTGCCATCGGCTATACAGCCATAATCTATGAATATTATTTCAGGTATAAATACTTCTCATTGTGTTGTAAAACTTTTAGTTGATGCCTCATGCTAAGCTGCGTTACCTTATTTTTTCTTTATTTTATAAATGAGACAAATAATTTCCAGCCAGCTACATTCAGACCGTGATAACATCCCAGAAGTGCCAGCAGTCTACTTCTGTGCACCGTCTGAAGAAAACCTGGGCCGTATTTGCCAGGACTTAGATAACGGGATCTATGACCAGTATCATTTAAACTTCATATCGCCTATAACACGCCAGAAATTGGAGGACCTAGCTGCGTCGGCCATCCAGTCTAACTCCGTCATGCATATACACAAAGTGTATGACCAGTATTTGAATTTCATTTGCTTGGAAGAGGATCTTTTCATCATGAAGCATCAGCAGTCAGATTCACTGTCTTACTATGGTAAATATACCTACATTACTACTAATCAATATAAAGTTTGAGTTGCACAAAGTTACCTTGACAATGACATTTTTTTTTTTTTTTTTTTTTTTATTCGTTAAATCTGCAATCGGCTGTACTTTGCCATAATCAGATGGTGTGACTACTAAGTGATTTTGACATTAACCATAACATAGCTGATGATTTTGGCATAATATTTCATAAGTCTTCTATCAAATACAGCTACATCAAAATCTACAGTTATGATTAAATTTATTAATAAAGTAACTTGGTAGGTACACACAGCAAAGCTATTCGGTAAGCAGGTTTAGCATGGTGCTTACCTGATTATTTTGCCGTGTGTACAACCTAAAGCACCTGGTTGCCATGTATAAAAAAATTGAGTTGTTAAAATGACATAATTTTCCTTTTACAGCTATAAACAAAGGTGATACTAAAGATACTGAAATGGAAGCAATTATGGATAATATTGTTGAAAGCTTATTTTCAGTCTTCGTCACACTAGGTAAGTTTGTAATAAATAATAATCTGTAATATCCTATTTATGGAGACACAAAAGTCCTGGCTTACTTGAATCAACTCCCAGCCCAAACCCTTTGACCTAGAAAACTGTTTTTTTTTCCAATAAGCTGTTTGCGTGACATAAGCAAACTCTAAAAAGGGATTTCTAGAATTTTTATGCCTAAAATTTGGGGTTGGCCAAAATTTGTGCAGAAAAAGTTACGGGCAACAGCTAGTGTACTATATTTTCAAACATAGAGTAAATAGAGTACCCGAAACCGGCGAGCATGTATGAAGAGATTGATGAATGTGGATGAAGCGAAAGAGGTATGTCAGGATCGTAGCAAGTGGAACAAAGTAGTCTGCCTACCCCTGTGGGAAAGAGGTGTGACGGTATGTTTCTATGTATGTATAGAGTAAATAATAGCATATCTGTCATTTAGATTGACCCTGATTAATTAATTTTTAATTTTCCAGGTAATGTACCTATTATAAGAAGTAGCAAAGGCAATGCAGCAGAAATGGTGGCAACAAAGTTAGACAAAAAGTTACGTGAAAATCTATGGGACGCCAGAAACAATTTGTTCCATGGCAACACTGGGCAAGTGGGGTCGTTCAGTTTCACCCGGCCAATGCTCATTCTATTGGATAGGAATATTGATATGGCAACACCGTTACATCACACATGGACTTACCAAGCGTTAGCACATGATGTCTTGGACTTGTCGCTAAACAGGTACTTATACAATATCATCATCATCTTTCTTCCTAGTGTTTTTCCCGGCATTTGCCACGGCTCAGTGAGCCTGGGGTCCGCAAACCTAACTTGACAACCTAACACCAAGATTTGGAATAGGCACTAGTTTTACAGAAGCAACTGCCATCTGACCTTCCAACCCAGATGAGTAACTAAGCCTTATTGGGATTGGTCCTGTTTCCTCACGATGTTTTCCTTCACCGAAAAGCTCATGGTAAATTTCAAATGTAATTTCGCATATTAATTCCTAAAAACTCAGAAGTGCGAGCCCGGGATTCGAACCCGCGACCCTCTGCTTGAGAAGCCACAGGTCAAACCACTAGGCTACCATGGCTTCAGGTACTTATACAATGTGATATACTTAAAAAACTTCAAAATCTGAAAATAAAAGATGTACCTAGGTATTTTACAAAATGTTCTGAATGTCACACATGAGTAGTACATGAAATTTCCCTGATTTGGACAGTCAAATGGGGAGTCCCATTAAAAACTTGTATCTCACACATTCTTCATTTAAAATATGTTTTTTTTTTCAGGGCCGCTGTGCCAGAAAGCTCAGCGTTGCCAGGTCAAAAAACGAAAATGCGCGTTTGCGACTTGGACTCGAGGGATCCTCTGTGGACTGAACACAAGGGTAGCCCCTTTCCCACAGTAGCAGAAGCTATACAGGAGGATTTAGATAAATACAGGCAAGTAAAAACATATAAAAATTGTTAAAGTTTAAGCTGCCAGTACCAGTAGTCACTTTACGTAAAAAGGAAGCGGGGGCGTACAATAAAGGTGCGACCACACCGCCGCTTAAAAAACGGTGACGTTACGGAATCGCAACATAATGTATGAAAAAGCGGTGAGAAAACGTGACGCATACGACACGTCACTGCACTACGTATACGCGGCTGTGTGGTCGCACCTTAACCTGGGGCCTTACCATGACGTCCTAATTCCGACTCAGTTTAAGTTTTAGCTGTCACTTTAGTATGAATCTGACAGCGAGCGAACCTAAACTGAATCATGAGGTCATGACGTCTTAGTGCGATTCAGTTTAAGGCCCCTGAGTAACTGGCAAGAAAAATGTGTCGTCTTTGCTGTGACGCATTATCGAATAGTATTTTTGAGTAATGTGAAAAAATTGTTCCGTACACGTGACGTTGCTACTATTGCTAGACCGGTGCTAGGAAACGGCGGAACAAAACTCGCTTGGGATTTGTCCGCCTTTATGTATCTGTGTTTGTCAATTGTACTTATATGTCTGATGTTTATTTGCACAATAAAGAGTTTACTTACTTCTTTCAACATGAAACTACCGTCACCGCCCTTAGGCCGTTTGTCCACCGCCGCCGTCACCGTCACGTCACCGAGAACGAGATGACGGCGCCGAAGTAGCGGTACATACATTTACTTAAGCCGCGTGTCCACCACAGCGCTCGGGTGACGGATGTGCGGTGGACACGCGGCTTAAGTAAATGTATGTACCGCTACTTCGGCGCCGTCATCTCGTTCTCGGTGACGTGACGGTGACGGCGGCGGTGGACAAACGGCCTTACCGTCGGAGCATTCTTTCGGCTTTTTATACGTGAGTTATCCGGTTGTTGTAATCAGTTTACTTACTTATTTACTTACGTTAGAACGAGGCACTAATGGTGTGTTACACTTTTAATAGTAGTAGGTTTAGCATATACGGGGGTGGTTACAATCATGGTTTGGTCTAGGACAGCTCTGCAAATACCACAATTCATCTTTACAGGAGTTCAGAGGCTGAAGTGAAGAAGTTGAAAAGCTCAATGGGTTTGGATGCAGACAGCGACCTGGCGCTCAGCATGGTGAGCGACAACACACAGCGCCTGACCAGCGCCGTCAACTCGCTGCCTCAACTCATGGAGAAGAAACGGCTCATTGATATGCACACTACCATCGCTACTGGTAGGTGTACTGAGTATTCCATCCCGCATTGCACGGCGTTTTGAGCTTTTTTTAACGTGTGGAAAATGTGCCTTGTGCTTTCCTGTGCTCGGGGCAACAACAGGGGTGTGATGGGCTTGTAGCGTATCGCTACCGTCGGGTACTTGCGAGGTAGGGCACAGAAGAAACACTTAGGGTGCGAACAAAACCGCCGCGTATACGCAGTGACGTGTCCTATGCGTCACGTTTTCTCACCGTTTCTTCATACATTTTGTTGCGATTCCGTAACGTCACCGTTTTTTAAGCGGCGGTGTGGTCGCACCTTAAGTCCACCAGTACAGCACGACGCGGTCGCGCGACTCAAATGTTTGTAATATTCGCGCGAACTTAGTTCGTACAAACACGCGATCAAACATATCGAACTCGAAACGCACGACGCGGTCGCGCGACTCAATCAATTCAATCAATTCGCGCGATGATCATTCGCGTTCTATTAGGACACCCAGTTTTTGCCATCGCGCGAACACGCTTCTATTAGGACGATGCCTAAGGGCCACTTGCACGGACTAGGATTAACGAATTAACCCCGTATCACAGAATATATAATAGTACTAACGTACAGAATGGCCACGCTCCGCCCCGCACCGATTCGAGTTACCCCACCCCTCAAGCGCAGTCTGCCGGAAAGCTGCTGGCAACTAGTAGGGCTCGCAACGCGATGTACGTCGGCCGCACGTCACAAGTTCGGGAACCTATCCTACCTACTTCATTTTATAAAACATTAGAAAATTAATGCTTTCTGAAATTATCGCGATTAATACGTGAAATAACAACAGAATCATTCGCTTAAGTTTGTTGTCGTACATCTATTGTATTTGAAAATAATAATGCTTAAATACACAGACAGACACATTTTAAGTAAGTTTAAATAAATAGATAACGATTAAGTATATTTATTTGCACACATCTAAGCCATATCTTCATTATAAGTACCTATATTTATTTCATTGGTAGTACTTATAGTACTAGGTTTGTGCGATAGACAGCCCTGTGTATCTCACGCACACATTGACGCGTGTACAGACGACGTCGTGCCTGTGTTCATTTCAGAACGCGGATTTTGTACGTCGTGGCCGCCGTGTGCCCGTATTAGATGCTAACCCTGGGCTAAGTAGTGTCAAAATGTATGGAACTGTCAAACCTAACCCCGAGTTAGCGATTTTATTTTTTAACTCTGGACTGTGCAAGTGGGCCTTTAAACATCAATTCTTCTTCCTTCACAGCTATCCTCAACGCAATCAAGTCCAGGCGGTTAGACTCGTTCTTCGAATTGGAAGAGAAAATAATGAGCAAAAGTGTTGTCGAAAGCAAAGCGGTCATTGATCTCATCTCGGATCCAGAGGCTGGCACACCAGAGGACAAGATGCGACTGTTCATCATATACTATCTGTGCACATCGCAAATATCTGAAGATGACTATAAGAAACTTGAATCTGCGCTGGTGGCTGCTAACTGTGATGTTAATACCATCTCTTACATGCGACGGTGGAAGTGAGTGGTTTCATAATCATAATAATCATTCATAATCATTTATTTATTGTCAAGACTGTGTAAACAAGTTCAAGTTTTGATTTTAACCTCTGACGCAGAAAGAGGAATATTATAAGTTTGGGCACTTTGTGTGTCTGTTTGTGGCACCGAAGCTCTTGAACTGGTGAAACAATTTGGATGCGATTTGAAAGTTGATTTCCTAGGTTCTTATATCTTACAATCGACATCCGTTTTCTTGTTTAGAAATGCTTTCAGTTTATTTATGATATGAAATTAATATTGACGTTATTACCCGACTGCGGTATAAGCCCAAAAAGGTTATTTTGTTTACATTTAATTCTCACTTCACTAAGGAAATAGGTCATCAAATTACAGATACCTAGTAAAGTTAGTTACAATTAGTGATGGGCGATTTCGACTAATTTGCTGATTCGAATGATTATTCATTACTAATATCATAATTCGAATTTGAAATTAGTAATATACTAATGCCGATAATCGAATAGCGACTACTAATAGCGAATCGGGAATTTTCGTGTCGACTCGGCGCGGTGCTCGCGTTAGTTGTTAGCTTGTTAGTTATATCAACGTCAACTCGACTGGACTGGATGGAGTGGATTTTGAGTACTACTAATATTCAAATGATTTTCGAAATAGTCGACTAAGTCGAATGATTACAATAATCGACTAATCGAATTAGTATTATTCACAGTCGCCCATTAGTTACAATGTTACAACCCTAACGCAATTAACAGGCCGCCATCACTCTAACTCGAGTGATATATGCCACCTTATAGTGTTCTACGGTTGACTGGGGCCTTACCATGACGTCCTAATTGACAACATTTCATTTTTATAACACCTGAAAATGTATATGTGGTTCGAAAGCATTTTGCCTCCTGATCACTGTAATATGTTTATATAATTTTAATATCGCTTATTATAAAAAATAAAAATTAATTAAAAATATCTCCTAATTTTACCACAACTACCACAGGATAGGTGAAACGCCTTTGCTTTTTTCACGAGAAAAAATAAGCGATCATAATTTTGTATTTTTGACAACTTCAAAGTACAAGGGGGGCAACTCTGGAATTCTGTTTTCGAAGTACGTTGCATACCTTCTCTCTCACTTTCAAGATAATGACTATTAGTATGAGCGGAACAGCACGAAGCGAACCTCGAAAATCGAATATTGGAGAATAGGGCCTGACATTGACAATTTGAAATTAACGTCAGTTTTTTTTTTCTATAGAGAAAAGACAAAGGGATAAGTGTGTATTCTGTGATAGCATCGGAGTTACGCCCTTTTAGAATAAGCACAAATTAATAAATTAAATACAAGCCCTAGCGAAAAAATTAAACTGTCAGCATATTCATCTTTTCAAACAAAATACAAAGAACCATTAAAATTATAGGCTCAGAAATATGAAATGTTGTCAATTCCGACTCAGTTCAAGTTTTAGCTGTCACTTTTAGTATGAACATCTGACAGCGGGTGAACCTAAACTGAATCGCATTAAGACGTCATGGTAAGCCCCTGTATAGTAATAGTAACTTGACACAGCAGTCACATTAACAGCGTTTATGAATAAGTTATACCATTAATAATAACCAACAGGTTTTTGTATGTTTTCCAGGGGGTTCACGAAGATGTCGGGCCAATACGAAGGAGGCGGTACAAAGACAGTGTCCATGTTCTCAAAGCTGGTCTCCCAGGGCTCTTCGTTTGTGATGGAGGGCGTCAAGAACTTAGTTGTCAAGAAACATGTAAGTGATAATTATTAAATTATAAACCTCATAGTAACTACATATACATGTCTCATGGTCTTGTTACCTTAGGCTCTGTCTACCCCGTAAGGGATATATTCGTGGTATGTTTATGTATGTATGGTATACAATACATTATAAGTAGACTTAAAAAACAGAGTTCCGTATTCAAAATGGCATAAACGGAATACTTAGTTACGGTTTTCACTCTAAGGCTGGATTCGACCAAAGTTTTTATCCCAGCAATAACACTTAGGTACTCTCGGATAGTAATGTCAAAATAGTATGGCGTTTTGACATTAGTACCCGAAAGTAAGTCTTATTCCTGGAATAAGAACTTTAGTCGAATGCAGCCTAAGTGGTAGAATGTAGCAAAAAAATGTAGGCGGCCTCCCAGATAAGTAAATCAAGGACTATGTTTTTTCTTGTCTATCTCATTGCGTAAGGCGTTGTTGGATAGCTCTTTCAAAAATTTGTTTAAAAATAAGTCGTTTTGTGTCTAGAAATTGCCAGTAAGCCGTGCCGTGGAATCAGCACTAAGCAACACGGAAGGCAATGAGCTGACGTGGCTGGACCCTCGCGCCGCTCGGACAGACGCGGCGGCTCGCGCGCGCCTCGCGAGGCATCCGCCGCCGACAGACGCTGTTGTGTTCCTGGTGGGGGGAGGGAACTACATCGAGTATCACAACCTCATCGACTTTGCCAAGGTAAGTCGCAGACAGGACCATTTTATTAGGACAATTCATGTGTGGGGTGACAATTGGCATCGGAATCAGCTCGCTGTCACATTCATACAAGAACTGTCAAAATGAACACGATGGCGATTGCGAGCGAGTTAGACAATAAGCCTACAGCTCTAGGGTAGATCAAGTGGAGTGGCCGATGCACAAGTGGCGCTAATAACAACGTAGAGGAGAAAGCTCTAAAAAGCACAGTAGGAAAAGTAAAATAGTAAAATGAAGGGCGCCAAAAAAACTTGCTGAACTAGCTGATGTTGGCCCTAAACAAAGTCCCTTCAAAGGAACCAAGCCCAAGGAATCTACCGCGAATAATCCCAAAAACTGATCGGTCGTGTACCGTCTGAAATTAAATCATTAAACGTGGGTTGGGGATTTGCATTTCGATACATTATATAACACTACACCACTTACTATTATTATTTATGTACACCTGTAGGCTTATTGTCTAACTCGCTCGCAATCGCCATCGTCTTCATTTTGACAGTTCATGTATTGGCTGACAATTGGCATCAGAATCAGCTAGCTGTCACATTCATACAAGAACTGTCAAAATGAAACACGATGGCGATCGCGAGCGAGTTAGACAATAAGCCTACTGCTTTCAACAAATAAATTATTCTTATTCTAATTAAATTAGCCATAGGTTAGAAGATAACTGGTCCGCACAAATCCGCCTAAGTATTCTTCTCGTCTCCTACTTTTGAGAAACCCCTTGCTTAATAAAAGATCAGGCTTCCGTTATGAGTAGGTGTTGACTTAAACTCTTTCTCTTTTTTATTCGCAGCAACAAGCCACAAGTGGAACTGCAAGGAAAATTATATATGGCGCTACGACGCTTCCCAACGCTTCGCAATTCCTCAAACAGCTGTCGCTACTGGGCGAAGAGATTCACTGAGCATTCCCGTCGCTTTCGGATGACATAAATTATTTTACTGTATAAATAATAAATATTAATCAATATCTATTTATAAGCGATCATTTCGCGTCGACCTTTCTTGTCTGTGATGGAATCTATGGTGGATGCAATTCAATGAAACGATATTTCAACAAGTTGGCATTTTATTTACAATGACACTGAAAATATAGCTAACATCTAATATCTACTAATAAATTTTTGATTGTTTTGAACAAGAAGTATAAAATCTAAATCACAAGATAGTAGTAATTTAATAGTTATCAGATCTTGACCCACAAAATATGTATCTTTCGCGATTTTCCGTGTAAGAATGTCCAAATAAATTAAATGAGTTTTGTATGCAGAACTTTCACAACCAATCGCCCCCGAGCGCGGGAGGGCCAGTTCTGAGATACTTCGGTCTTCGTTCTCCCAGTCCTTACACTATTGTGCTTTGTTACAAAACTAAATGTGTCGTGGCAACTAAGAACATATTGTAATAACCCTCGAAAAATAGCAAATATGATTACAATTACACTAAGCATTATATATAACGAACGAATTACTTTAAGTGACAAGGAAGGAACTTGAACATCTTACACAATGTTAACGGTTGCGGCAAGACAAAGTGTAGCGGCACACTAACAAATATAAAAAGTATTTAATACATGTATAACGTGTATCACTGATTATGATATGGATTTGGCACGATGAAACAAATTATAAACAAAATTAATTCAAAATCGGATTTTCCGCACACGTAGCAGAAGCAAAATATGAGGACAAAGTTCCACGACTGAATCAATAATCTCCGAGTTGTCTCTGCTACAATCGTTGGTGGACGCGGTCCTCGAATTTTCCAAATTTAACTACGTATAACGCCAGCACTGTTGAAACAGCTGATAACACTTAATGACTTGAGTGAATAAGGTCCGGTGTTATAAACTACCTTCAAAGCCATTACCACACGTGCAAGTATTAAAAAAACTTGAAGTAGTGTGGCAGTCTTACGCCTTACGCGTAGTCTATTATTACTGGCGGGCTAGTAAAGCACTGTCGTGCCCTGCCTCCATTAGTTAATACCTAATTGCCTGTGTAAGCATCTATCGTATTCGGTTTTGGGTCGCGGCCGCCCAGTGCATACAATTATGCTAAAATGTACGATAACACAACACTTATGGCACGCTCATAGACAACACACGACGGTAGGTACAGGCTTGTAACTTGTGTGATCGAAACACAGTACTCCTGGAAAACACAGTAAGACAACTGTTTGTGCACACAGAATATGGTGGTGACGACTACATATCGAATACATGTTTACTTATTATATAAAATTATCAATAATTGTATATAAAAGAACATTTATAAAATTATACAGATACTATACTTATTTTAAAACATTGTGCGTAATAATATTACAAAAATAATTCGGATTTTATGTACTGATTGTACAAAGTAAAACCTGCAACACTTCAATTCATATGGCACGGCGGGAAGGCGTGAAATTCAAAATAAATTGAATGTATTTAATTCAATATGATACTATAATGTCGATAACATTACAATGAGTCGATTTATAGTTTATAGATTTCATTTCAAACAGTATAAATAATTACATAATGTCATGACATGATATTTGAGTATCGAGGAATGTATACATTATTAACATTATATAAATATATATTTTTTGGGGTCAACATATAATAAAAGTATTATTTTTTAGGTGTCTGGTCTAATTACAGTTTCAAGATGCAGCGGCACTCTCAAATACTGAATTATTCCTTTTGTATAAATTGGGAAACAAATGGCTATTAATAAAACTATTAATGGCACATAAACAATAGGTTTCAAGACATAAATGCAAAATAAACCAGCTTTATGAAACACAAAAAGTGACACCACTGGTTATATACTTCAAAGACCAAAGAGAAAGATAGAACTATTATTACACAGATTATTAAGGCGCATTTACAGATACCTTTAAGATTATTTATCGAACAATTCTACTCTTATACACTAAGGACCTTTAAAGCAGTGCAATGCTTCACAACAATAAGCTATAATTATTATGATAAATTTAAAAGCATTATTCATTAACATTATTAACATCATATAGTAATAATTGAAATACTCAGCTTCAAATTACGACACACAATCTTCCATCTAAATGTCAAAAAAAGAGCCCATCATCAATATTAATTTACTTTTAATTACTCATGTGACGTCAAAACATATAGTATCAATTAATTTTTATTTCATTACAGCTTTTCATCGAGACGGTCAAATATTTAATTATCCATAGCATACCTACTTGAAACTTAACGATGTTAACATAGTTCCCTCGAACTTGAGCTATACACACATTGCCTCACTCTTACAAGCAATAGTTAAGACTAGTAAGGCTAAAGTATCCATAGCTCTACAAAAAAGGTACATTTCTGTACGAAAAAGCACGTCACCGAGTGCATTAGTAACCCACGCTCTACTTTTCAGTCATTGCACACGTCATGTCTAAGTGCTCGATACCAGTATGACGTGTGATGATCTTGATAAAAAATATCAAATTGTGTGGGCGAGTTCATTTTTGATATTACAGCTATCTAACAATCGTAATACGCATATCGTAACGTACTTGACATACTCACGCGTAAGTACAAACAGATTCAGTTCTTCAAAATATTCACGATCTTACCTTGTAGTGTTTTGTACGATTTTCAAATAAAAATAGCAATTACAATTAATTACTCTGCAGACAGTGAAATTCTCAAAATAAGCAACTTGGGAAATACATTATGCCGCATATGGTGTTACAAGCACGTCCATCTTTTAAACATGGTTTCAACATTTTTAACGCCCTAATAACTCAAACTTCTAATAATAAAGCAAATCCTAACATAGCAAAATGATGTCATACCAGTTTCAAACAAAGCAATTGCGACGTTTTTGCTAGGCGGGCCATAGAATAACTACTCATTAAAATGAAATATCTATGATAGTTTAATAGATGGGCAAATAAGCATTAAGGATAATAAAAATAATGACTTAATATATAGTAACATCCTTGACATGTACGTGATGGACACCAGGTGAGAAGTTTTTAAAGATAATATTTGACCATATTTTAAACGGTTAGGTGGAGTTGACTAACATAAAAACTACAGACCTTAACAGACAGACATAGCTTCCTTTTTCGCTATACGAACGAAAGATTACTTTATCTAGGGTAAATAGAGTTATTAAAAAGAAAAAAAAAACAAAGTAGGTAATTAAAAATCGAAAATTAGTCGAAAAATGAGACTCATGGGCTAAAGAAAATTTCCCTGACGCTAGAAGAAATGAACATAGAACAAAATCCTACCGCACCTTCTTTTCTGTAACACATTCATTACATTTGATTTGTGATCATATTTAAATTGCCTTAAAAGAATGTATAATTTCATTTCTACACAATACTGAAATTTGGAATGTAGTAGTATTTTGTTTTTTACCATAAAAGTATTTTATATGTTTTATCCTATGGGAATGTCAATTTTTGATATGATATTCATACCCTCACACGTACAAAGATATACTTAGTATATTGCGTCAATTGATAAAAATAGAAAACTTCTGATCATGAGATTCTTAATTGGGCAGAAAGAGAGCAAATGAAGAGATAACGTAAGTATAACAATCAAACATTGAAAATGTAAGAATCTACAATGTCAAAATATTTCAGTCTTGCAAAAAGAACGCGCCTCAAGCATGTCTAAGCTCGCGAAACAAAAGCGACAGCAATTAAATCACGGTTCTCCTCGCTAGTCCGTAAGCAAGATTCGGAGATCTTACTAGGTACATGAAATAAATTTACATTAGGCCCTTTCTTATCATTATCATTATGTATGAAATGCCCTTTATATATTATAGGGGAACACTACCAACTATTAGTCACGGTTACAGAGTATTATAAGAACATTAAATTCAACAACGCGGTACTGTATATCAATCGCTAATACATGTACTTGATATAGGTATATGAAAATGATAAATTACAGGAAGGATTCGAATTTAGAATCGTAAAACTTACTCTAGTATTATAGTAACGTGATAAGGGGACAATCCAACAAACTCGGACGTTGCTGACCATTAGAAACCATACACAATCGTGTGCCAATTTGGGGCAATTCAACAGCATTTATCCCTATCTAAAATGAAGTCAGCTGTAGAAAAATACAATAACCAAGGGTGACTTTCATGTTTACGAAAACTACTATGCCCAACGTTTTTTAGTGTATAGTTTTGAAAATAATACCTAGTTGTAAATTTATCATACTTTGCACGAGGAAGCAGTTTATTAAGGTGTTTCATGAGCAACAGCCGTCCATGTTCGATTGATTCCACCCAAAATTAATGAAACAGCTACCAAGAAGTATTCAAATAAATTTTTAGACATTAAAACCATATTATACTTGTAAATATTTGTCATTTTTATCAATTATTTCTAATCAATTTTGCAACAGACCTTATCATTACTCAGTGATTATCACCATACCTAAACAATAGTTATTTATTAATCAGTATCTTTAAAAGAGAACATCATTTTAATGTTTAACTACTTATTTTGTTATCTACTTCATGTAGTTTCAAGGAAGTTGTCAAATATTTTTTATTAATTTTGGCAGTTAAAATCCAATCAATCAAATCCCTTCATAAACTTGACCTAACCAGAGTGATCAACTCATCAAGCATGTTTTTGTCACAATTCCTTTTACTATTGAAAATTTAAAATTAAATAATCGAGATTTCTAGAGAAAAATGTAACCAATCCTGAAAATTATATGAGAAATTAAGTATCAATTATGTAAGATATTAAATTTTATGTTTGTTTTTTTTTTTAATAATTTTAATTTACATTTTAAGCAGAAAAGATACAATGACATGACTAGCCGAAATTCTTATAACAGTTCGTTGATCGTTATTTATATATGCTAAAAAGCACAGATATAAATAAAATGTATAAATGATCACTTACATTTCGAGTCAATCTGCTTAAAGTGACATTATAATTTTAGCGATGACACAGATCTTTCGTCGTGTCAACCACCAACTGGTTTGACAATGAATTTCAATTAATGTAACAGGCTTATCAATTTTAATAAACACGATGGAGTAACTTATAGCAAACTAAGAGTTGGTTAAATCCAACCCAATTAGATGAAAACGAAACAGATCTTAAGTACCTTTGTCAGTATGGAAAGTGATTGCCGTGTCATGGGGGAGGGGTTCGGGGGGTCAGCTATTGCTTGAGCTGAGAGCTTGAGTTAGCACTGCGACTGGAGCCACTGCTACTAAGTGCCATTTTCTGCATTTGCCGAATCACCGTCGTCGCATGGTACGCTTGTTTCCAGCGAGACTTGGCAAAGTTCTTCTTAAGTTGTTCAGAGACAGTGCCATGAATATTCTTGCTGCTGGCTTCATTCCCTGAGATCCATGGGTGAGCTAATGCCTGCCTGAAAAGTAAAAAGATACTTCAAATAATGAAATAATAAATCACTTGGACTCGTTTTTTGAATTTGTATGGATGGTGATGCGTGTTTGTCTACACACCAATCACACAAGCATTTGTTTTAGATAATACAAGACAAGCAGGGAAAATCAATCCAAGTCATCATAACTATTTTGTAACTTTTGTAAATTTACAAAACCAAATATATAATTTTTTATGAAAATTAAAGTGACAGCCAGGTTCTTGCCTTACTGAATGACAATATGTTTACTATAAAAGAACTAAATAATATGACTATGAGCATAAAATATCAATTGGCTCAAGGTGGTATTATCTGATATCATCATCGTCATGTCCAGCCTATAAACATCCCACTGCTGGGCACAGGCCAGTATCTGAATACTGAATCAAAAAAAGGCCTTCATTCACTTGCATTCCGAATCTAATTTGAATACATCTATATGCTTCTCAAAACCAGTACATACTTTTAACTGCATAATATTTTTGCAGGGTTCGCAGTAGTCACATATTATTTACAGTGAGTACTAATGAACACAAAATATTTACCTTGCTACTCCACTACTTTAAATATTTTGTGTTCATTAAAATGGACCTCCGCAAAGTAACACTTCATTCAATAAAATAGTGAGTACTAAGTTTCATTCAGTTTAGGGCTGTGGTATATAGGTACTAGACCCTTGACCCATTAACCAGCACCAGATGTTTTCCCCACTTCCATCATCAAGGTACCAGAAGTAGTAGCAGTGGTAAGGTTTAATTGTACAAATTTATGTAATTCTTTAAAACATAGTATAAACAAAAAATTGTATACACATCAATGAAATGAACAATATTACTCTAATATTATGATGCTTTGGACAGTTTGTCCACAGCAAACATTGATGATAAACAAACTAGTGGTTCATGCCACAATTACTAGTTATGCTGTCTTGTGCTGCAGAATTAGATGAACGCAAAATTAAATGATGGGGTCACAAGTCATGTATGTGTTAGTAAGTGTACATTTATCGTGTTTTAATTTTTGAATTTATTTCCATGTTATAGAAAGTGTCGATGTTTAGTATTGCTAACAAAATCGTTTTTTTACCCTATAAAACAGTAACAAATTACTTAATTTGTGTAGTGTGACTGTATGCAATTGCGATTTATAGTTTTTCTTAGCCTATCTTTACTATTCACAGAATTATGAAGATGATCACCATACTATTTTATTAACGTACATAATACTTATGAATTTCTGTTCCTGTCACTACCCCCACTGCTCCAACTACCCCAAAATTGCTGATCTACGGCAAAAATTGGTGAATTGCTGATCTAGAGCAACATCCCACTGGACTGGTATGAAACAAGGCAGTGTGGTACTTTTGCTTTGTTTCCAGATGCGTGTAATACAGCTTCTGGTTTTGCTAGATTTCAAGCTTATTTTTACACATTATTTTGAAATCCAACAATTTAGGAGTGTATCTGGGTGTGCTTGTTAATCATTCACACAATAACAGGTGTCACCTGTCCTCCAATCTGTCCAGATTGGGCTAGCAGATAGTTTATAGAATATGTTTTATCCTGGAAAAATACATAAGTTCCTGCAGGATGGCCACAAAATATTTTTTCATAGATCAAGTAGTGGGCAACGGCCAGATAATAAATAGATAGGAGGAAATGACAAACAAACATTAATATTTTGATCTAAATAAAAAAAAAAAATATGTAGATGCTTTGGACAGCCCTCATGTGTTAAGTATGGGGGCTTGATTCAGTAAAATATGTTTCATAACAGATATTTGATATGCCAAGTATCGGTTTGCTTGTTATACAGGTATTTATGTGAAACAATATTAAACTCAATACAGGTGGCTACTTCAACATTATATAAATTTTGTTAGCAAAAATATAATGTAGGACAAAATCTGATCAATAGAACTGAGTAATACTTACCATAAAGTAAAGAATAACAGACAATACATGTAAGGATGATTAATTCAGTTTACACAATACAGCTCAACTAATGTGCATAATAGTCTTGTTGTTTTGTTAATATTTCAATGACAGACAGATTACAACAAGCCATTTATAATCAATGTTGCCGGGAGATTTTGTACCAAGGCTTTATATTATACATAGGTAGTTGAAACAAAGAAAATAGACAGTTACTCACTTGCAAGTATATCTCTTGTCAACGTCCACACACATCAAATGCCTTATGAAATCTTTGGCTGATTCACTAATATCATCCCAGTACGGAGAGTCAAACTCAAAATCCCCTTTCATAATCTGAGCGAACAAATTTTCATCTTTTTCATCATAGAATGGTGGGTACCCACAAAGCAGGATGTAAGATATGACTCCTATACTCCAGACATCCACAGCCTTTCCATAGGGCTTCTGAGCGAGAACTTCTGGAGCGACGTAGCCGGGTGTTCCGCATGCTGTAGCCATGATGCCAGAATCTTCGATTTTGGACAGACCGAAATCACTTATCATGATTTTACTGTCTTCGTCCGCGCTGTAGTAGAGCAGGTTCTCGGGTTTGAGGTCGCGATGAACGACGCCTTGAGAGTGCATGTAGTCTACAGCCTCGAGGACTTGCCGCATCAGGTTGGAAGCATCCTTCTCCGTGTAAGAACCTTTCTCCACTATCCGATCGAACAGCTCTCCGCCCGTCACCAGCTCCATCACCAGATACACTTTGTTTTTGTCCTCATAAGTCTCCAGCAGCTGGACAATATTCGGATGCAAAAATATATTCTTATCCTCCCCTTCACCCCTCGCTTGCTCGCTAAACCTTTTCAAAACTCTTATTTCGTTCTCTAAGGAATCCTCCTTGCCTTTGAGAGCTTTTTTATTGATAATTTTACACGCAAACAGCTGCCCGTTATCTTTGCTTTCTATCAAACGTACTTCGGAAAACGCTCCTGTTCCCAGCAAATCTTTAACCACATACTTGTCTTCGATGGACGGCTGCTTATCGGATTCTCGGCCATCCTTTTTTGATTTCCTGCCGAAATCTTTTTTTCCAAATAAAGGCATCTTTGTGCCCCACTGTAGCAGATTATAATTTATCTACTTGCTTAGAAAAATCTACGTACCTACGTAGATATATTGCAGATCACACATATATCGAGACTGATTCGTTCGTTCGCTCGCTCGCTTCACGAATGCGCAGGCCATTCAAGGTCAAGCAATTTGTCAAAGTTTTTGCGTTTCGTTCTTTGACACTTTGAATATTTTTACTACGATGATTACAATGTGAACTTTTCCATGGAAAATATTATTTTCGTATTAAATAAAATTATGAGATATTTTTTTTTATGTCACAAAGCAATAATTTGAAAATATAAATAAATTTACATTAACAAAGCTATAACAGCATGCGCGCGATTTTTTAAATATTCTGTCCGTTTCAATTTTATTTTTTGATTTACTTTATCGTTGAGTGCGTACAAACCAGTGAAAAAACGAAACGCATTCTGCGGAACAACCACCCGCCACTTACCCGCCAGTTTAAAAATAACTAGGTACTTAACTATTTTTTAACCGACTTCAGCGACTTCAAAAAAAAGAAGATTCTCTATTCGGTTGTTTTTTCCTGATCCTGACCTGACCCATCGTAGAACGTTCTCACAGTAAACGTCACAATGATTTTTCCAAAGGATTTTTCTTGTTAAATTCCATGTACCTACATACTTAACGTCATTATGACATTTACTGTGAAAGAGTTCCACCGTGGGTCAGGAATCTGTATGTTCGATAGTACATTCCTACTTAAACCCCTACTTATAAAAAATAACTTTTGTTTAGTCGACTTAAAAGAAAGGGAGTAGATTCTCAGTCCGCATTGTAAATGATGCTTTAATTATTAAACCGATTTTGATAAAATTAATATTAACCTATTTAGAAATAGATTGTAGGTAGCCACGTATAAATGTAAAAGGTATTGTTTCTGTGAAATATTTTTCCAAATGAGTTTCATATGTAGGAAGGTATGATTATTAGATTAGAGTTATTAAATTCCTGCGCAAACTTTGTCCCTACGTTCCACTTTACATCACTCAAAAGTACCAATCAAAACTGGTATAAATCTGTACAAAACTACAGCTCAAGTAAACATTTTGACTGTTGACTGGATTAACTAGTTGTAATTTTATGCTAATTCACACGTATCAAATGCAGCACAATTTTTCACCACTTTCCAGTTATATTTTTACATATTGCGCTTTCAAAAATCGGGCCAATCATGACCGTTGAAGTCGGAAGGTTTGGAGTGGCGACTGCCTACTGGGAAGCGAAATGTTGGTATTGTTAGGCCTCCCGCTAGGTGGACAGACGATGGTTAAGATTGCGGGAAGTCATTAGCTACAGCAGCACTAAGTAGTGTTGTAAAAGACTCGAGTTCTAGAGTCCTAATTTTGTACACTCGACTCAATTGATAGACGATGATGTCGAGCGTGAGCAAATATGTAGCACCGAGCGAACCTAAATCTGAATCGGAATTGAGTCGCATTAAGACGTTATGGTAAGGCCCTTGTAATTATCTTCTATCTATGACACGGCTCGGGACTCGGATTCTTCGAGTTCACCGAGTCCTCTATTAAGAGGGTGACACCTAATATTGTTGAAATTGATGTTATTTAAACACTTTTCTAAGAAAAACTGCACACAAAAAAAAATACAAAAAAATATATAATGTTAATTTTCATCATAGAACGTTCTCACAGTAAACGTCACAATGATTTTTCCAAAGGATTTTTCTTGTTAAATTCCATGTACCTACATACTTAACGTCATTATGACATTTACTGTGAAAGAGTTCCACCGTGGGTCAGGAATCTGTATGTTCGATAGTACATTCCTACTTAAACCCCTACTTATAAAAAATAACTTTTGTTTAGTCGACTTAAAAGAAAGGGAGTAGATTCTCAGTCCGCATTGTAAATGATGCTTTAATTATTAAACCGATTTTGATAAAATTAATATTAACCTATTTAGAAATAGATTGTAGGTAGCCACGTATAAATGTAATAGGTATTGTTTCTGTGAAATATTTTTCCAAATGAGTTTCTTGTAGGAAGGTATGATTATTAGATTAGAGTTATTAAATTCCTGCGCAAACTTTGTCCCTACGTTCCACTTTACAGAGCTCACGAAATTTAATGTTCTTATACTTCTTATTCATGCGATATTGATTTGGTGATGTCGTCGAGTCCAAAACCATACGTATTGTAATTATTACCATTAGGAAATCAAGACAAGCGCTCAAAACACCTTCAACTTAGGTAACTTAGCAGACACGTTGGTAGGATGAGACTTGTGCTTCTAGGGCAGCAGTACCATACCAGGGTCAAAGATAATGTTAAGCGAAGTCCAACTTTTTTTTATTTCCAACCCTCGAGAGTCTACATTTTCATTTGTCTATGCTTCCACCCCCTGACGTCACGGTGGAAATCGACCAATCCCATTGGGCGTAGTAGTCGCTAGCCCTCCGCGGAATCACTACCGCGCATCACCTCGCACTTTTATCTTCTAAATGTTTCCACAGTGCAAACCATATGTGCCGCTAAAAATGTTTACGGCTGTGATTAAAACTGTTTAAAATGTGTTATCTCTTCACTTTATTGGTTTGAATAATTTTTTAATTTATTTTATTTTTCTCGAAAGTGTGCTTTAGGTTCGGAAAATTACATTGGGGGGTGGTGCCGTGATGCCCGTTCGTAAGCAAGGTGAATCTTAGTGTTACGTTAAGCAAGGAACCTTTGTGAATGTCGCGTGTTTTCGTGCACGAGTTTTATTATTATTCTTTCAGATCTAAGGCAGGGGTTGGTTGCGCAAACAATAGCACCCTTCCGTTCTGTTGATCCGTTCCGATAATGGTCTAAAATGGTGCCCTTAACGTTGTTTTATGAAATGAAAACAGGTAGTCTTTAAATGCACCTAATTTAAGTACATAAAATTAACCTAGATGAGGCACATGTTTCTTATACTAAAGTTAAATTTACGTTTTAGAATCGGTATAAGCCAGTTACGTGAAGGATGCAATGCACCAGCTTTGTCTTATTGGGTTAGAATACCTAGTGGGTAAAGAAGCCAAAGGGTAGATACATGTAGAGCAAGAGCCACCGAATCGAATCAACTAAATAACGTACATATAGAGAGTATCTTGTTTCATAACCATTCTCTTGCATGACCTCTTTACACAAACAAACGACGAGTATAGTACGCAAGTGCACACACATTGAATATCATAAAAAAATACTACGTTTACTATCATTGATCAATTAGTAAACCTATTTATGGTCTTAACTTAGCAGTATGCCAGATATGGCGCCATGAGATCATGTCATGTTGTGACTCTATCAGCCTTAATACGTCGTCAATATACTAAGGGTAAACTTGCTATGCAATTTATTAAATTAAGTTGAGTGCGATGCAGTCTATTTGAATCCCTAAGACAACGTATTGGAGCGCCATTATCATCAGATAACAAAGTTAATGTTTCTGAAAAATATTTTTTATTTAACTGTTTATCTTTGCCATGACGTGACTCACTTGCAGGACATTTCCTTTCCTAGTTGCATAAAAAAACGAGTCCATTTGGCAGTAAATTTTTATTTCCCGCGCTTTACAAAAACCCAACAAGAAACAAAATCTAACCACACACAGACTCGAGATTAGAAGCAAAAACGCTCCCACTAAGATCTCTTCTTGTTATCCCCCTACTGCTTGATACACCTAATTAATAGATTACGATTGTTTGTATACAGAAGCCCACCGAGCATTAGAATTGCTGGAAGACTACCACAGCAAATTAGTGAAGCCCAATGATCGGCAGTTGCGCCTCGCGATCGAAAGAGTCATCAGGATTTTCAAGTCACGCCTATTTCAAGCTCTTCTTGGTAAGTTAATTTTCTTTACTTTTACTTTTTTAAGTCTGATGGCCCTTACACACTGGTTACTCAGCGGTTTGCTCGCTGTGCGATCGCGGCGTGCACGCGACGAGCACGCTGAGAAATCGCCGGACAAATTGCTAGTGTGCAAGGGCCCCTAGAATAACAAGTTTTACCTATGATCAAACTCGCGGTTGCTCACAATCGTATTCACCATCTCTTTTTCCCTCACCCCGCACCGTTTGATGGAAAGAGGGTAGTATGTATTAGGTGATTGAGCGCTTAGTGTAAGTTTTTCGTCGCAAAAAATCATCTCGTACGCATTCACGTATCGTCTCAATTACTATGAAAAAATTGGCAGCGCCATTTGCAGATTGAAACGGCAACAAGCTTCTCATAGTTTTGCAACCGAAGACTTATACTAAACATACCTACACAGATTGTGTGTAGGTATAAACTTGGTTGAATATTCATCACTTTCCAACTTACTTACCAAAGAAGGATGTAGGCAATAAAAGGAATGCTGCAGTTCAAAATAAATTACTTAATGCTTCATCTTTCCTAATGGACTAGTTAAAGTTTAGGTAGGCCTTAGGACTCTTTTTTAGTCACTTTACGATTATTTATTGTAATACGTCTACTCTACATTTAGTCAGTATAGTGCGTGACGTGATCAAAGCTATGGTGTGCTTCAAGATTCCTTTTAGCGATTATTAGTGCAGCGACTGTAGGGATGCATAAGCTTACTTTTGCCGGGATGAGGTTCCGAAACCTATTGATCACAGTTCGAGTTAGTTCAAGGCGACTAAGCATTGCCAAGGCATTATACTCTTCAAACGAAGGACAGACTACGCCGTCTGAGCCGTAGTGCTAGTCTTTAGCAGCAAGTTTGTATGAAAAGGGGGATAGTGTTTTAAAAAATATAATTTAGGTAAAATACCCTTCTTGCATGTCGGGAACTAAAGTTACCGTCAAATGACACATTCTCGTAGAACTGAGGCCTTACTATGACGTCTTAATTTCGACTCCGTTCAAGTTTTAGCTGTCACTTTTAGTATTAATCTGACAGAGAGCGAACCTAAACTGAATCGCATTAAGACATCATGGTAAGGCCCCTGGACCTCAATTTTGAAAGCACATCACTCAAAAGTACCAATCAAAACTGGTATAAATCTGTACAAAACTACAGCTCAAGTAAACATTTTGACGGTTAACTGGATTAACTATTAACTAGTTGTAATTTTATGCTAATTCACTAGTATTTCAAATGCAGCACAATATTTCACCACTTTCCAGTTATATTTTCACATATTGCGCTTTCAAAAATCGGGCCAATGATGACCGTTGGAGTCGGAAGGTTTTGGAGTGGCGACTGCGTACTGGGAAGCGAAATGTTGGTATTGTTAGGCCTCCCCCTAGGTGGACAGACGATGGTTAAGATTGCGGGAAGTCATTAGCTACAGCAGCACTAAGTAGTGTTGTAAAAGACTCGAGTTCTAGAGTCCTAATTTTGTACACTCGACTCAATTGATAGACGATGATGTCGAGCGTGAGCAAATATGTAGCAGCGAGCGAACCTAAATCTGAATCGGAATTGAGTCGCATTAAGACGTCATGGTAAGGCCCTTGTAATTATCTTCTATCTATGACACGGCTCGGGACTCGGATTCTTCGAGTTCACCGAGTCCTCTATTAAGAGGGTGACACCTAATATTGTTGAAATTGATGTTATTTAAACACTTTTCTAAGAAAAACTGCACACAAAAAAAAAATACAAAAAAAAATATAATGTTAATTTTCATCATATTTCAAACACGCTAGACGGGCTCGATACATAATTGAACAAAATCGGCTCGATAGAAAATAATTGCAAAGATTGGTCTTAAAATCATCATTAAACGGTTCTATGTCTTTATTTTTTCGATGTATGGCTCTGCAATTAAAAACATAAAGTCAACGTATTCATACCTAAACGGCTAACGAGTCATATTTCACAAATAATCCATACTTTTGTTTATTTCTTATGATTTGTGTCTTATTTGCAAGATTTTAGACGCGCGCCAAGCTGCCGGAATAGTTTCTTCTCTTTCACTAACAGGCACGTGAACCGTATGTGTGAAGAGTGGCGCTGCTCCAGGTCATTTGCTGTTGACAGCGCCTTAAGTGAGTCGAGTCTACAAAATTAGGACTCCACAACTCGAGTCTTTTACAACACTAAGTAGCATAAAATCGATCATCGTGGAGATCATTGGGAAAGGTCTCTATGTTCAGCAGTGAACGTCTTCGACTGACACAATGATGGTGATTATGAAAATAAAACCAAATAGAATCGGTCGTAATAATGCGATCAATGATGTTGCGACCGCAAAAGAAATAGAACGTTATCGAGTTACAGGGAAAACAAACTTAAATTATTTAGGCATCGGCTCGACACAGCCTTTTGCCTGGCGACATGAATTAAAGAAGAGGCTTCGATTCGAAGCGGTACGGCTCAAGTGATCTGACTACGAGGCATGCCATATTTATGAGTGGAAAGACATTATCCATTGGAAAATGTAACGAAGTTGATAAGTTACTGCCGGTTGCTAAACGGAGGGTTCTTATCAAATATTATAACAATAAAAAAACCTTTGGACGTACATTTGCTGTTAGTACTTAGGTACTTACCTTGCTCGAAAAATGATAACGGGGGTAACTAGTTCTAGAAACTATAAGAAAATGGTTATGAAGCCAGTGGCTCTTGAAGTTTTGATCTCGTGTCAGTGTGTGAGTGATGCGTTAAATGAGTGAAAAATATACATACATACATACACAAATCACGTCTTTATCCCTTACGGGGTAGACAGAGCCTAAGGCAACAGGATCTAAAGGCCACGTTTAGCATGATTGTGGGCGCATAGGTGAAAAAGGGGAATCAAAATAGTGATGGGTTGCTAGCCGCATATGATTCCTAAGATTTTCGCCCATTACCTCGATGGGCTTTTACCACCTGCGCGGGAAAAGAAGCAACTACTTAGTACTTTCTATGTTTTTTTTCTTCCTAAAAAAGCCGTGGTAGCCTAGTGGTTTGACCTGTGGCCTCTCCAGCAGAGCGTCGTGGGTTCAAATTCCGGGCTCGCACCTCTGAGTTTTTCGGAATTTATGTGCGAAAATTACATTTGTAATTTGCCATGAGCTTTTCGGTGAAGGAAAACATCGTGAGGAAACCTGCACACATCTGCGAAGAAATTCAATGGTGTGTGTTAAGTTCCCAATCCGCACTAGGCGCGCGTGGGAACTATAGCCCAAACCCTCCAATACACGGAGGAGGCCTATGCCATGAGGCACGCCGAATTACGCGACAATTTAATAAATAAACGACAATAACAACAACAACAACATGTACTTACTGAAATTGTAGCGAATTCGGAATAAAAAGGGTTATAAAAAAAAATGTTTTTTTCTTGAGGTAGGTAAGTACCTACACCTAGATCAGCATGAGAAAAATATCCTTGGACATAATTTCTGAATTGCGTGCCTAGGTACTGCTTATTAAACGTCATGTACGAAACCCCATAGGTATAAAGTAGAGCGCTAGACTATTATACTAAAATAACAGCCAAAAAGCCTAGCTAACTAAGCCCATCGAGTCATAAGCCAAATAGGGTAAAATATGTACTTAATAGAGAACTTCTAGTGGGCTTGTATTAATTTGAAGCTCTACATTCCCCACCTAGAGACATTAACAGACATTAACTCGAATGTAAAATCCGAAGTTTTGCCGTGAAGAGATATCAATTATAGACAGTAAGGGCTAAAGAAATAGAGTTGCTGTCGCATCAATACTAGTCTAGTAAGCATAGATTGTAAATTTTGTGGCAGTAAATTTAATTTTGTGTTATTACACAATACCTACTTCGTACGGCAGACCGTAACCAATCCTTGATAAAACTAGTGATGTATGTACAATTGTACTTACGCAGAGACCTAGCAACGTGTTCGTGTGCGTACCTAAAGTTTTTCGATTCCGATTGAATGATACCGACTCTATTATTACATTCTGAATTTCTAGTAAGTACTTGGTAGATACTACCCAATTTCACGTAACCGCCCTTCTGAAATACCATTGTATTTTATGCACAGGTGTCTTTTATACCTACTTAGGTACTTGTTTATGAAATTGTTTGTCCTGACTAACTGATTCTGTACAACTAGCTTTTGCCCGCGACTTCGTACGCGTAGACAATAACCCAAGTAATACAAATAAAATATGTAATTTTTAAAAACAGCCCCGAAGTTGAATGCACTAATTTCTGTCCCGCGGGAATTTCGCATTTTCCCGGAGAACATGTTTTAGTGTTACAATCATCTACAATGTGCCGAATTTGAAGAGTCTAATTATTACTGTTACTGAGAAATATATAAGCCTCATTTATTCCCTATCCCGAGGGAATTAAAAAAAAACCCTTATAATGCTCCTCTGGGATACCTACTCAAGATTTACGTCTGCCAAATTTCAAGTTCCTAGGTCTAGGTCCATTGGTTTACTTACAGTAAGCTGTGCGTTGTCTGTCAATCAGTCAGTCAGCCACGGAGTACCGTACCGTAACAATAATTTTATGGGTAGGTATAGATGAGTGCGGTTTCCATTTAAAATTCACTTTAATTTTTTATCCTTATCACCTGACCGACCAAAGCTGCCCTATATTTTTGTATTTTAGTGTGGTAACCTAACCTGACCATTTTTCGACCTTGACCCAACCAAGGTATGAATTTTATCATTCCTGGCCTTTCGAACCGTATGACGTATCGATTGAACAGTGCGTACGGAGACTATAAATAAATACACTGTAGACGCGTGACCGCAGAGCGTCATGACTGCTCTTGGATCCGACCAAGACACTGCCATTGTGAATTTGATCCGAATTATATTTAGCCGGTTGCAATGAATGGGCGGACTCGATATCAAAAGCAAACGGCACACGCAGATTTCACGTGTGATTACTCTTTCCGCCTCGATATCTACTTAGTCTATTGAAGTAGGTACCGGATGCTTTGTCAGCGTTTGGAAGTGGTTGATTGCCAGTTAAAAAAAATGAGATTGTCTTTTTATCAGACTATAAGTACCTATCTATGTTAACTGATCTCTTAACAGTAACGTCCCAAACAAAAGTCTTTATAATGATGTTACAGACGATGACCTGACCTGTATTTGGTAGTTAAGAAAAAACCGACAGGGAACTGTTTATGAAGCTTTTCAAAATCGTCGACTGCCTTATGATCAGAGTTGCGCTATTTTAATCTCTGAAAAGCTTCGTGTTGAAGACCTCGAAGCAAAACGCCTTCACAAAAAAAAACCGTCCTGAGCCTTCCTACACACCTACAACTCCGTGAGTCAGGTTATACTGTGCGCCGTGCAACCGCACCTTTAAAACCAAATTTGTTTTCGCCACATGATGATGATGATTTATGGAGAGAATCCAACTCATAAATTACGGTTTTCGCATTTTTGCAAAGATATCTCAAGATGTCAACTATTAAAAGTTAAAAACGACGAGTAAACATAAATAAGTGAGTTGATGCCAATTAACTAAGTAGACACAACTTAATAGAAAAATTGCAAAATTTATGACTGTAATTACTTAATTAACGATTGACACGGGTAATTTTCTTAACTGCGTGATTAGAAGATAAACATTGAATCTGACCGTCATCGATTTACATCCACGTAATTAATTTATATGCAGTTTAAACAACTCTATTTTGTACCTTATTGTAGGGACATAGAGATAAACAACATCCAATGGCATTGCGGATTAACCTTGCCCGTACATGATTGCAGCCGACCGACCTGACCGTATCTACGGTGTGGCTTCTCTATATGCAACGCTAGACTGCATTTACAATTATCGTTTGTATGCTGTGATATTTATTACACAAATACAGTAAAACCCCGTTAAAGAGAGAAAAGCATGTTGTGCAATACTACATCTCACTTTCCGTTGAAGTGTCAATAAAATTAGCTTTTTTAAAAAATGTTTTGTAAACGCTACATACTCATATAATACATAAATCTCGTATTTAGTCCTTACGGGGTAGACAGAGCCTAATTAAGAGTATCAGCTCTGCTTCAAAATTATGTAGGGCATTTTTGGCATATAATTGATTTTTGTTTACGTAAGATTACTCGTTTAGATGATTATGGGGGGGGGGGGGTTTATTTATTTTTTTAATTTAATGTTAACGAGTGATATTGCTATCAAAAATCGGGACCCTGGTATTTGCTTCTAACCGAAATTAAATTATTCTGCCGGAAAAAATGTATCAATTTAAGAAAGTTAAAAAGTACTCAAGGTGCGGAGTTTTTTTTTATTCAAAATTAAAACGTTGTTAAGTAAACATTACCCGCACGCGTTTAAAATAACGTAAACGTATTGCATACCTATTACTGCCCGTACTGTACGGGTGATACGGGCATGTGCGGTGGTCCGCATGACCCAGATTGAGCATGGGTCATGGGTCACCGAGTACACCCAGTTGGAACAACTCAATGTTCTCTGTGGACCCCTCTAATTGAAAATTTCAATCCAGTTTCTAGCACATCAGGCGGATATTGATTGGACCTAGTTAAAAAGTGGGTGGCGGGCGACTCTCTGTGCATTAGGTGATATTACTTACATTATTAAGTTTTTAATCATGAAAATGGAGTTGCTCGCAATTATATCATTCGAAAGTGGTAAAAATCTGTGTAATAATTGCTAAAAACACAAGACAATACAAAAGACAACATTAATTACTTACTCATATTTTGAATTCAGTAAATACTTATGTAGGTACCTACTTTTTTTAAGTTTCGAGTGATATACTTTCAAACATTAACATCATAGAGCGATAGAGATATTTAATTCAGAATTTAGATAGTTCTGAATCAGAATCAGAAATGTTTATTATCATAGCTGTTACATAATTAAAACTTTGCACAACATACAGATATCAAAAAGAACAGGCATGACTCGTCATTGAAGATCTAGCATAAATCATGATTCGATCTAATAAGATTTAAGTACTTACTTTACCTGCTAAGATTATAAATACTAACAGATTTTATAAAGCGACGCTCGACTTGTCTGGAGGAAAAAATTAGCACCCTGTAAACCTATTTATAAGCATAAATAGAAGCTCCCTTATATCTATAGAGCCTGTCGAGGCAATATGAGACATCTTGTATGGACGTCACAGTTTGTTTTCAGTATAAAATACGATACTATGCACACCGCTTACTAAACAAACTCAAATACTTACACAAAATATAGCAAAATGAAATTCATAATCCATATCTACACTGAATCTTTATATAAATATCATAAATTAATAAATAAAAAATTATTATACATTCTTATTGTTTGAAATCCAAAATAAGCACGTCTGATTTAGGGGTTAGTAAGTACTAGGTAATATTAGTAAAATGCTACTTTAGGAAAGCAAAAAGGATCAGAATGTCTAGAAATCATATGACCAACACTTTTAATTAACTGTGAGTGCAATAAAAATAACACATTATACATACACTGATCTATTTGATATATTAATGTTGAAGATAATAATAAAAACACTATTAATAGTAAGTCACACTACGAGATAAACAAGATAATACGTAATTATACAAGTAGATAGTTGTCGAACTTTACTGACCTATATGCGATAAAGAAAAGTGAATAACAATAATATAATAAGTAATAACAAACAACGAATGCGCTCTGGTACAGACATTTTTAAGGTAATACGATAGAAATTAATAATTAAAAAAATCATTTATGATTATGAAATAGGTAGGTACCTGAAGACTTCCCCTTACTAAAAAAAATTGCTTACTGGCAAAGGTAATGTCGAAGTGACAGATGAAGACTAAGGTAATCCTAAGTTAATGAGAGCTTAACAAGCTTTTAAGAATACAGGACTCACAGCCTGAGAAGTAGTGTAAAGCTGAACTTATTAAAAGATTAAAACATAGTTTATACTTATCATAACGTTAAATTTTAATAATCTTAAGGTTACCACCGATTAGTTCTTACGATTTAGGACAAGTACCTACCTACTAAGTGCCTATACTTATCTAAAGAAAATATTATCTTGTCAAATTTCAAGTTCCTTTTGGTAAAGTAAGGAAACTTCAATTGTTGTGTTTCTTGTTCAAAACAGCGAAGAAAGAATAGGACGATTTCAAAAGCTGAAACAAAGTTCAATATACATATAACTGCAATCTGACCTCATTATAAATTAAATAGGTACCTAAGCATGCTGCAGAACACAAGAATGATCAACTTACTTACTGTACATAATATTTACAAGCAAATATAAAATTTTGTAACTGTTGTATATTTAATGTGAGACGTGTGTACAGTCAAGAGCATATTTAAATATTATGTACGTCAAAACATCTATATACCTTTATGCCACAAACAATAAGTCGGTCATACATATATTTGACATGATAACTGTATCGACATTTGTGCTCTATAGGTAGGTAAGTACGACTTTACGAATCTACTCCTCACATAAAGTTAGAAATTTAAACACGTTTCACTTCGCGAACAAATTAAGTAAACACTTATAATGGCAAAATATTAAAAACAAAGCAATAAGTCCGTCGTTCTTAGTCTTTTACTTGGATACCTATATTACCATTTTTAGAGAAGATACTGTGCGTACCTACCTACTTAATAAAAAAAATACTTACAGCACCAAACGTGACCAGGGAAAGTTCGAATAGATTGCCAGCTACCACCGATAGTGTTTTCTGCCCTCTCAGTATAAGCAATTTCAGAGTTTTCTGGGTTCGCACAGATGTCATTTGCCAAGAGCAATTGTATGCAGCCGCTGCCACGAGATCACTCTAAAAAAATGTTATATTACTTTACTTACCTACCTACTTACCCTTAATCCAAATTGCCGAACCATGCTCAGTGGCCTATGCAGATCCTAACTCCTTCATAAGCAAAGAGATCGAAATATTTCGTAAGTTCAGTAGCACTTTTAAGCACAGTAGGTACTTATTCAATTTTCACGGAACGAAAGTCACTTTTTTTGAAGTTATGTGACTAGTCATTACAGACGTTTCATATGATTTCTAAATCGTCGTCGCTCATGAAACTTTGAAAACAATATTTCAGTTTTATTTTACTTAACTACTACTGAGTTCCTCACTTTCGTCATCAAGTAGCTTGGATCGGCACTTAAATCGTTCTTATCTCAAAAAAAAATACTTTTCACTAATCAAACCGAGAGTGCTACGATTGGATGCCATTTAAATATCTCAGATTAAAGGACAATAGAATCGCTTACCTGGGTCTTAATCATGTTTCCACAGAAACAATACAAAAATAGTTGTCCAGAGAGGCAGCCAAAGTACAGCAACCTAGTTATTATTTCAGTGGGGTCACTGCTCTGCAAATAAAAATTGCTCATTACGAGATGTTTAAAATAGTTACTTATAACTTTTATGTTAGTTAAGTATTGCCTTTCAATGTTACCAATAAAAACGAAATTGTGTGGCTATACCTGTCTCGTTAATTTGATAAGTTGTTTGATCATGTCAATTACGCAAAAATATTGTAAAATTACAATATTTTTATGGGACACAATATAGACCCTTATTAAATACGTTCTTACTGTTGTTAAAATGAAAGCAGACAAACACAGCAGAGGCGCTGTCAACAGGAACTGCCCAAATGTAGCTGCTCCGAAGATACTCGTTAGCTCATTGACGACTCTACAAGAAAATACTTAATGTTATTATGTGCCGTCTTTATTATTATAATTATTAATATTTTCTGACCAATGAACTTAATTAAAATGCGCCATATCCTGTGATATCTCACAATGAACTTAAACCACAAACTTTTACTTATTTAATAAATCGTAAAGAAAATAAAATAGCAGCAAAAAATGTTTTCCAAATGGAAAATTCCATGTGAGATGGTGCATGTGTGAAAGTTTTAGCGAAATGATAGTAAACTCATTTTACTTAGCTTTGATAATGAAAAATGAAATTATGATAATACTTTTATACATCTATTTTAATATTTCAATGTACCTATAACTAGCTAAATAAATAAAAAAAAACGGGTAGGTAGACTACCGATGTGAAACTATTTTAAAGTAAAACTTGATGGTCAAATACTCGCAGCTAGGTGTAAAGTAGTGTTAGTACCTTATTATTTTTAAATGATACTTGACGCATGAAACCGCTTCGTTGTAATCATCTTGCTCCCTTAGGGCCGCTGTTAAATAAAGTAAAAATAGGTTTAACAACGTGAAGGAACTTATTTTGTAAAAATAGTACTTTTTTTTGTGAACTTCGTTAAAAAGATGTCTCACTAACCTTTCAGAAACGAAAGCAAATATAATGAGTGAAATAATGAAGTATTAGTAGGGTAGGATGTTTATAAGCTGGCGGGGTCTTATCGACCCTAATCTTTAGAAATAATTTGCCATTGTAATAAACAAAGCTATTGTCTTATTTCCCTTCCATTATGCCCAATTGCCTTTAATACCGTTTATACTTTGTTATAATGTTTGTTACACTCACAACAGACAACGGGGGTAGTTGTACCTAAAGTAAATGCAATGAACTTCTTTTTAGCATTCTACGTTTTAATACTTTTAATGGTATAATTATGGTGACGATCTGCCGTCACACGGCAAACCATAGGTGACTGCTTTTTTCTTTGGAAATCAAACCAAGTAGAAGAATAAGATTAAGTACAAACTACCCCTTTTCTTACACTAACTACTCTTTAACCGCCGAAAAGATAGGGATGGGCCGTGGTGGCCTTATTAATATTAGGTACTCGGGGGTCCTGCCTGATTTATCAATTAATTGTAATTTTGCCAAAAAACTAATTATCCCAGCATCAGCTCCTTAAATAGGAGCACTTTATATCCGTGGGGCCCTGAACAGTAGCTTAAATACCACCTTTGTCGTCAGATAACATCGGAGCTTTCTTTTCTAGGAGCTGAAAAAATAGCCGAACACGCGCTTCCACGATTGGCCGTGTTCAGATATTTTTGAGCATCGGAAGGGCTACTCGGAAATACTAAATTCGAAGTTCTTATCACACCGTCCTCACTCGCAAATTAAATGGCTTTTAGTGAGCAGAATACCACGAAGCGAACTTCAAATATTTAACTTCGGAGTAGGCCTGCAGCTTTTATGTCTCAGATGGCGACTGTAACGATAATTTACGGAACGCAAATCATTCGCCACGCCTTAATCGGCCTCAAAGCCTCATGTCACACAAAACTTCGCGTGTTTAAAGTTCAAACTTACCACCAAGCCCGTCGGTTTCCTTTCTACCAATAGTTTCAAGTTTGTACTGCAGAAGTTTGAGTTGCGTCGCCGCGAACGCCATCAACCCCCCAAAGACGTGGTCGGCGCTTGTTTGAGCGACCCCGTTAATTATCAGTATTATAGCCTGGTAAGCGTACCATCTGACAAACCTAGAATATAATACTAAAAATAAAATCAACACGAAACTACCGTGAGACTCGATCATGGTTAAAACACAAACGGATTCGTTTCGCTGCCGGGCGAGCGCTCCAGGAGGAAGGACTACGAATTAGTCCGAAACGTGTCGAGCATTACTCGATTTTTATACGTGAGTTATCCGTTTGTGTAACTAAAATAAAACCGTTTAAGTATTTGCTCGTCGAATATATTTTATTGTCCAAAACCTGCAAAAAATGGCAACTTGCAGCCAAAACACACTCCCAATATCAGAATAATTGTCTATTCTTGCTTGCTGCTTTTACTAGTAACATACAGTATACGTGCCGGCACGTAAGTTTAACGATGACGAGTCACGTGGAGGGGATCTGCGCACCCACAGATACCGTATTTTATAATTCTGCGCATACAAGGTCAGATTAGACTTACGTGCCGGCACTTATAGGTTATTTACCTATTTTGAGCCAGCTTCAGCACTGGCACCAGACATTGCAAATTTAGATTCCATGGATTTATATCTAACTGACTCTTACCATGGTGAGTCCGATGTTAAATCAGGATAGTAAAACGGCAAAGTGAGCGTGGGTTTCGTAAATGGGATCAGGTTCCACATAACTGCTGTTAAACCAGCTCCACCGTTGTATATTTTAGACACTAGACTGATCTTTGCCGCCATATCTTCCATCAAATCATCTTTATCTTCTTCATCTAAAATTGTAATAATTATAATGCTGTCAAGTGCAAAAATATGTTATTTATTTAAATTACTCAAGTTACTTTTATGTCAATGTAGTATACAGGAAAAACATAGGTATTCAAAAAGACTTTCAAACACATTCTCCTTTGCGTCATGCAGTCTGGTAAAAAACAACCATGATCGTTGTAATGTTATAATATCGCGCTAAAAAAGAAACCTATCTAAATTCTTTCTAAGTTCTTTCTATTCTGGATGATTTTATTTTAAGGTGGTGGGAATTTTGGGACTTAAATAAAAAAAACTTTTTTTTCTTTCTGTCACATCAAGAAATATTAATAAAAAAACATAGGTTGTTACTTAAATACAGTCTCATACGTACCGTCAATTATTTCTAGGAGTTCATTAATTCTTCTTCTGTTAATAATAACTGTAATTGCCTTAAATAGGTAGCCAAAGAATGTAAAAAGTGCGGTAGCTTCGACGGTCTTGTCCAGATCGACGCCTACCACCTAAAAAAACAATCATTCAAACCACCGCTCCACATGCCACTCAAAGGTTGACTGGAATACATACATACATACATATCGTCACGCCTCTTTCCCACAGGGGTTGACTGGAAGAGATCCCTTAAAGGGATAAGTCCGCCTCTGTGCTGTCTTCAGTGTTTGTGAATTGTATTTGTTTTTGTTTATTTTGCACAATAAAGAGTTTACATAGCTTTTCCTTTTTTGAAGTCGGTTAATAAAATAGTTTCATTATTCACACAAGACACATTTTTCAAATGCACCATTTCAAGAGAAATTCGTTGGACTATTCTTCCGCTAGTTAATATTCAAATTACTTATTTGAAAAAGTTTCAAGAATACATAACCTTAATCTACTCATATTAACCTTACTAAACTTAACATACATACATAAATCACGTCTTTATCTCTTATGGGGTAGAGCCTAAGGTAACAACGTAACAAGACCTAACGGCCACGTTTTAGTAGATTGATAAACAAAGGTTGAAATTGTCCCATTGCACCCGAGATATTTCTGGCGCTTGAACGAAGTGAGAGCGCCAATAGTTCGAGGGTAAAATGAGTAATTTCACCCGAGTTGAAGACTCTACCTTACGCTTTTGCGTTAAAATGGCAAATACTATGACTGTTGTTGTTTCGTTCCGCTAGTGGCGCTGTCAATTTGTCCATAGTAATTGAGATTAACGCGAACGCGTTCGAGACGTTTTTTGTGTAAAAAAAATACACTAACTAGAGTCTCTGCACACAACTGCGAAGCAGTTCAAGGTTTGTGTAAAGCACATGCTGAAGTGAACTCCTGAGTGAGTAATTTCATCAGTGTTACTGCCACTATGTTTAATGAACCGATACTACTAACATCTGCTCTACACCACTACAAATTCGATCGATATAGTGTTGGGTAAAATGAGTAAATCATTATTTAGTATAATTCAATTAGGTATTAAATAGATGAAACCCTTTAAGCGGATTGGACTGCATTGTAATTATGTAAGAAACTTTTCTCAACATTCTCGGAAAATTTCTCTTACCTTTAGAAAATAAAACACGGGAAGTGCCTCATTTATGCCGTTCGAAATAAAAAAATAAAAAAAAACTTCCCTGAGTAGGAGGAGTAAATGAAATGTAAACTTATGTATTTAGTGCAATTTATATTAAATGCTACCTACTTGTTTTTATTTATTTCCTCATATTGTTTGAGAAAAGCACTATACATTCCTCGACGGAATCATGAATTGCCTGATTCGTCTCTTCACAAGGCTCGCGTTGCTCGGCTTGCAAACCACCTCATCAGGCAATCCCCAACTTTCCGGACCTCGGCAGTAGGTAATGTACTAGGTATTTAATTCGGTATACGGCGGCGACTATTAGGCCTAATAATGCGTCAAAGCGAAAGGAAAAGCCTTTTTTCCTACTCCTGTACTATTATTTGTGATTTATGTTATCACGAGCACCACTATAAGAACACTCATAAAAAGACTTTGGATAAGTCTATATTGTCTATTCCCTCTAAAAGCACTTGTTGGCTTGTGGCTCTAAAAGTGCTCCATCGTTACACTGCCAGCCATAGAGTGCCAGAAGTGCCAGACCTAGGTAAAACTTTTACACGATCAACATTAAATTTACGATGAAAATGCATGGCTAACAACTTAACAAATTATTTAATTTATACGGTTTTTTATAGAACTAAAACTTTCTAAACTAAATGCATAGCTGCCAACATAACAAACAAGATATTTTAATAACGTCACTGGCAAGTTGGTAAGCGTTTTGGCTAAATGCACCAAGAAGGCATGGCTATAAAAAATGTAAGCGTTAATTTAAAACAAAGTTTACTATAAACAAACTTCCAATTTTGTCATTTGTCGTTTTCATGTTTCTCGCTCTTGTCTTGTTTGTTATTTGATTGCAATAGTTTTAACAAAGTTTTGTAACGTACTTATCATAAAAAAAGCATCGATGAAAACGAAATTAAGTTTTACCACCGGAAGAAATATCCGCGGCGGCCCAGGAAGTGATGGAAAATTTGTTGCCTAAAAAATCTCAGCAATGATAAAGCTTTCGAGAATTTCATGGCGAGGAACACTGGGGCCCGATTTTTGAAAGCACATGTGTGAAAATACCACTCGAAAGTGGTGAAAAATTGTGCTGAATTTGAAATACGAGTAGCCTAGAAGATACTTACGGCTCTCATTAATCATGTGGACTAGTCAAAAATTTGATTAGAGCCGTAATTTTGAAGATGTAAACAGAGTTATGCCACTTTCGAGTGGTACTCTCGAGTGATGTGCTTTCAAAAATTGGCCCCCTGGACTTCTTCATTTTTGGAGAACGTAGATATTATTTTAAGAATAAGAATAAGAATCATTTATTTGCTAGAATACAGTATCAATAACGTGTTACAATCTTCTTGTCCCTTGTATCTAGCCTGCATGCAGGCGTGCAAAATTAATTAATTAATTTAATTTAGTAAGTAGGCTTCGTAGTTAAATAGCAAAAATAACCGCAATTTTTTACTTTTCTTTTAGGTAAGTAGGTACATACCTACCTACCTACCTAGTAGATACCTACTTACTATCTACTTAGTCGTAGAAAAAATATTGTATGCAACGTTGTATTAGCAAGTCAAAAAAGGCTCGTGGCGTATTTCTTACGATGTTCGCTACGCTCACATCGTAACCCACACCACTCGCCTTTTTTGACCCCTCTAATACAACTGTTGCATAAAATACTATTTCCAGGTAAAGGCACACAATGACAGGTCTCTTATTGACAAACAGGGCAAGTGCGAATCTAACTTGCGCATTGAAGGTTTTGTATAACAGGCGAAAAGTTCGTTTATTGTTGCAGTATTTTTAGTTTTTTTTTCCTTTAGGTACTTTGTATTTTGAGGTTACGTATCGCCTTGTTAATAATAATTCCAATCCAACTTGTTTTTTTTAATACCTTACTTCCTGACAAACAGACGCACACACGTACACATAGGCGGACGAGGAAGTTATCTTATAAGGGTTCAGTTATTAACATTATTTCCTTCTGAGGCATGTAAACCTTGAGAAAAAAACTCTATTAAGCTCTTAATTTTTTAATAAAAGTTATTCTAGAAGATTAGTATTGTAACCAATATTATCATCATTTATTATGACAGTAACTGAACATTATTATGATGATGGTAACAAAAAAGTAATTGAATTTAATAGTCTAAGCTATTTTATAGCTAGATAAATAAATCGTCAGCTCACCGTTAAGAAGTACACAAACTGAATAGATAACATTCCAATCAAGACGAGAATCATAGCTAATACTCTATATAAATTGACCACATGGAAATAACGAGAATTTTCTAATGATCGCGGATACCAAACTCCAGCCACTGTTAACACAAAAAATGATATCTTGAAACATTCACTAGGTTTCATTTTTAATGGCTAATGCACACTAAAGAATATCAATTCGGTAAACGACTTTCCTTATTTTGGAAAAGGCAAGTATATTGCAACAAAATGCAAGTTGATTTGCTCTTGGTTAAGACTGTGGAGCTTTTATATCCTCCCTTACCTACTACATATTTAATAATTACCTATACTACTAATTAAATGGACTTGACAACCGCACATGTTAAAACAAGAAAGAATATAAAATTCACTTTGTGTTGCTTGTCATTTTGATTGACGATTTTGGATTATTAATGAATACCACGATAAGTTAGTGATAAATTAAATTATGCTTTAAATACGAAATAACTTTAAAGGGTCTGCCATACTCGGGCGTATCATAGTAAATACGTGCAAGACAAATACCGAGCTCTACGGTGTAGCGATTCCTTTACGATTCACATTCATTTTCTAAGAAAGCCGAAATTGTGTTGTAGCTTTTATATACTACTTATATTTGTATACCTGATATACTTGTGTGCTTCCTATATATAATGTACTAGCGACCCGCCCGTTGTTTTATGCTATGTAGTGATTTTGTATGGCTATGTAAGTATGAAACTTATAAATAAAATAGTTAACAGTGGTTGCTCAGGGTGCATCCGGCTAAGGTGCTACTCTTCCTCCGCCCCTTAAGGGCCTCTGCCAAAGAATGAAACTACCTCATAATGTAGGTACTTAAAACCATTTATAGAGGCTCAATAGACATCAATTCTATGCCATCAGATTAATGATCCGCGCAGGTAGTTTGCGCGTTTAATTCATTAATGCCCTGTGTCCCAATAAGTATTTTATTTAAAACCACTTGGGAAATTACATGATTTAATACAATTAAGAAGGGTCTGTAGGTAATATTATATTAGTAATTGTTCTATATTACTAATATAGAACAATTACTTTAGGTTACCAAGAGCAGCTCTACCGTTTTCTCCAACTTTTTATTTCGTTTGGTTCTTAAAAAGATATCTATTATCTATAGCTATAGGTCTTATTTTTTAATGTACTAAAGCCATGCAAAACTCGTGGAAAGTGTATTTTCACCTCACTAGCTCGGAAAGCACTTTTTGTTTGTTTGACAGCTATTGAGAAAATCGCTCTTTATTCACTTGTGGAGAAAGAGTTTTGACCACAGATTAGAAAGATATAGTACAGGGTTTTGACATTTGAAGGGAGCTTAAGTGATATTTGACAGCTAACAAAACGTTAAAAGTGCTGAATTTTTAATATCAAAATTAATGAATTGCATCGAGTAAAAAACACTCAATACAGTCTTACAACTTTATTTTAATTCATAAATATCAGCATTCAACATTAACCTTCATTCTTGTTGTAAAAACGGATAAAATGTTCTGACAGTCCAAGTCAATATGCGAACAAAACGCATCCGAAATTTTTTTTTTTATAAAATTCATCCCTTGTGGGATAGGTAAAGGAATTATTGTCCATTCAGCCATATTAAAGATTTTAATGCCGGTTCACTGTTTGTGCTGACAGTAGCACTTGATGGTCCCAACGGAAGACCAGCGCTGGCTGTAAGGCCAGCATTATGCTAAGGTGGAACCATTTCGTGATTGTATATATGCTGTTACTTGTTTTTTTCTGTAAGTAATTTATATCACCAATAAATGTTTTCTTTCTTTCAAATAATGAAAAAAAAATTAAGTCAAAACTATTAAATTAAGCCGTCAACGTTAAATATTCGCATGTTTTTCTAGTTATTTTGTTATTAAAAATGAGTGATAGTACCTACAAACCATTTTTCTTATTTTCCTCGCAAAAGTGAGGTGAAAAATTTTGTGTTATACACGGGTGAAAAGTTATTTTACACCTCGTGTGTTGAAACACTCGCTACGCTCAGGATTCTATTTTTGAACCACTCGCTTCGCTCGTGGTCAATCATAGAATCCTTTCGCTAGCTCGTGTTTCAAATGAACACTCGCAGGTAAAATACAACTTTCCCCCCTTGTATAACAAATAACTATTTTTTGTTTCACTGAAATTTTAAGCATTACATACATATCTCTATCGTTAACGGTCTTCGTGAAGTAGGTACCTAATGTTAGCTGTTAGCATTTAACTCTTACTCGAAAACCACGTTCATTTAGTTCCGTACCTAAAAAAAAATTTGGCAAGAAGGTAAGGTAAAGATTTCGAACAAAAGTAAAGGAAATTGACCGAAAGTCTGATACACCATCCATATAATTATGCATCCACCAATACCAGCAGTACTTACATAATTTTTATTGCTTAGCTTTTAAATTTGTACGGAACCCTCAGTGCGCGAGTCCGAATGGGCACTTGGTCGGTTTCTTGCGTTTTTTGGTATTTAATTTACACGGTACCTACTGATTTTTGCCGTCGACTGGTTAAACGAGCCGTACATATCTGTAGCTACTTTTTTAATAAACCGTTCCAAACTATGTAAAGCTGGAAATGGGGTATCGATATTTCAATTTTACTTCGAATGTAGGTCGGGTGTCAGGCTGATACAATTGCTTGGACCGATGGGCTGAATTGCAGCAACATAGGGCCCACTTTATGAAGTGGTCGTCTCACTACAGGCTGTGGGGTCATCGCCCCCCATCGATCCCTCAACTCACGCGATGCTAACGATATTTATTTTTAATTGCGGTCAATCAAGCACAGAGGTTTTTGAAACCAGATTTTCAATTTAATCTAGCAACGTAAAACATTGTTAGGTAGGTCAGGTAGGTACTTTCAGTAAATTCCGTAATGAAACAATTATTAGGAACTTACTAGGTATATAATCTTCTTTGTGAAAATAAGGGGTTTCGATATCAAAAGAGCTCTAATGTGCTTGCAAAGCCTTCATCCATGTGAAAACGGGATAAATTGTGAACTTTCAATTTTCATACAAAAGCAAATGGCCGTGAAATCATTTTCAGTCGTTTAAGCGATCTGCCTAGCTTGGGCAGCCTACGTAAGTAGTAATTTTAAGTACCTATTACATTTTATATTACACATACATACATACCGTCATGTCTCTTTTCCCATAGGACTAAGCAGAGACTACCCACTTTGTTCCATTTGCTACGATCCCGACATACCTCTTTCGCTTCATCCACATTCATCAATCTCTTCATAATGCTCGCCGGTTTCGGGTACTGCTGACCTGACCTTTTTCAAAACGTCTCCTTTTTGATTCGGGAACGTCCGTCTAGGCCTTCCCTTCTTTTCTATATTAACCTTTAAAATAGACTTAAATTAATTCGACATGACAGAGAACAACGTTGTCATACACATCACATCACATCACATCACATAGGCACATACCTAACTACTAAGGTAGCGTTGACAAAATGTTGATATTTTGGGACAATTTAAGTAGGTAGGTAGTGCCTACCTAAATAGATTTTAGGTTCGTTGTAACCACTTTGAAGAACTTATTGCGTCATATACCTATTATAATAATAATAATAATAATAATAATATTTATTAGATAGGCAAGAATCCCATACAGAATTGTACTAAACTAAAAACTAAACCTTAAAACCTACGACACTGAAATAAAACGATCACAATTGTTATCACTATAGGTATATGACAATTCTCAGACCGGTGCAACTTACGCCAGTGTTTATTAAATTCATCATAATAATCTGTAGCCACCAAAGATAAGATGTCGTTTTGCGAAGCTAGGAGTCTTTCCCTGAAGGCAGCCGCCCTGGCTCTTAGGATGGCGTAAAAGTCGGGGACTCCTGCGTCAGCAAACATGCCCTTCGCACTGCAAAAACGTGGAAGTTTTAGCATGATACGAAAGGCATTGTTGTACTGGACCCTAAGCGCGCTGAACGAGCGTCTGGTGTACCTATTCCAAAGCTGACAAGTGTAAAAACATTGACAGAAGGCTTTGAATAGGGTAACCTTAACTTATGTAGGTATCTATAATGTTTTTAAAGGCTTACTGTGTTTAGCAATTCATAGTTGAGCTGGGTCAACGTGGGCGCTGATAAAACTTTTACTAAGTACCTACTTTACTTACCTACTTCAGATTCAACAATTAAGCCTGTCAGTTAGTAGGTATAGGCACCTATATATTTAAGAGGGTGCATCTCTACTGTGCTAGCAACGTCGCATTTTTGGTGATTTTTTGCGATTATTTCACAGAAATTGAATGAAAGTTTCAAATGTCCGTCTGTAGTGCAATTCGTTTTGAGTGTATTAATGTGTCTAATGCAATAATTGATCGTGATGCACTTTTATTTTCTTATTAAACGAAATATAGTATTTTATTCCTTTAATACGAAAATAAAAGTCCATCACGATTAATTATTGTACTATAGACACAGACGGATATTTGAAACTTTCATTCAATTTCTGTGAAATAATCGCAAAAAATCACCAAAAATGCGACGTTGCCAGTTCAGTAGGGATGCACCCTCTTAAGTATTTTGCGCTGTCTGTTCCTCTCTCTCTCTCGACTAGACTCAGATTGTTAGCAGATAGGGTAGGTACTATAATAAGATCAAAGATACTTTTATGACGACGTTGATGATGATGATGATCACGCTTAAACCGCTGGACCGACCAGGGAAGGATATAGGATAGTTTTTATCCCGGAAAATTACCTAATTTAGTTTCCGCGGGATAGCGATTCTCCGCAGATTTTTTTTTAATGAAAAACTGACAAAAAAAATTTTTTTTCATTATAAAATAAGTAAATAAATAAATATCTTGGGACAATTGACACCAATTGACCTAGTCCCAAACTAAGCAAAGCTTGTGATATGGGCACTAGACAACGGATAAACATACTTAAATACATAATTAAACATCCAAGACTCGAGAACAAATATTCGTATTTTTCATACAAATATTTACCCCGACCGGGGATCGAACCCGGGACCTCCGGCTTCATAGTCAGGATCTCTAACCACTAGGCCATTCGGTCGTCAAAAAAAAAAAAAAAATTATGCATTGCTATCGGTTCTCGAGTGGCGACCGCGAACCGGAAGACGTAGTGTTGGCAGGCCTCCCACTAGGTGGACTGACGACATCGTAAAAGTTGCCGGAAACCGGTGGATGCAGGTGGCGACTTGTCGTTCATTATGGTGTGGTAAGGGGGAGGCCTTTGTTCAGCAGTGGACGTCTTCAGGCTGATGATGATGATGATTGCTATCTGTGATAACATTACAAAAACTTATCCTAAAGCGAAACGAAGTTTGCCGGGTCAGCTAATAATAAAGAATAACCACTCATCTGTCTTAAATGACCCCAATTTCCATTTCTCCCCCAAACGATAACTCTATTGTGTTTTCCAGACATTCAAGAGTTCTACGAGCTAACACTCCTCGATGACACCAAGTCGATTCAGCAGAAGACGGCGGAGACCATCCGCATCGCCAACAAATGGGAGGCGGATGGCACCCGTCGGGAAGTAAGCTAGCCTTTTTGTGTGTAAATAATGAAACTAGATAATCTATTGCCTAGTGAATACTTATAAGGATCGGCACTCAAAAATCGTCTTTACCAAATAAACCTTTAGCTACTCTCGGATGCGGACGGTGGTATCTAATTATTCTAAATATTTAATTTTGAATAATTCTAGATACTGTTACCTATTTATTTTTTGCGTGGCGAATACCCTATTGAGCAGCCGTGATGGATACCTAATTTTACTGTTACGATTCGTTAGCCACCATAATCTACTATTTCTACCTCCAATGATAGGTAGCCAAATATAACAGCTTCAGTATTTTTATTTGCTTCCTATTGTATTTGATTCAGCCATTTAATTGGTGGCGCTGCCCGATCTACCGAGGTTTTTTAACGATGTTTACTTACTTTCTGGCATTTTGATTGGCTAACAATACCATAATTATTTATTTGCAAAACAGATGTTTCTTTTGAAAAGATATGATAGGTAGGTCAGGTAAGTACCTACCTATTTAGGTAGCAACTATTTGCGAACATTCTTAATTTACCAATTGTACCTATATTGATACATGCCTACAAACTCAGCTGTTTATAATTTTTCTGTAGATGACGTCGCTGTCGGCAAATATTTTTTATAGCTTAATTTGTACTGCCATTTCTAATTAAATAGGTAGGTACCTAATATTTCTTTTTGCCTTTTTTCAGATTCCATCGGAAGAAAGCGATTACAGATCTATTTCCAATGCCTTCTTTCAGGACCACAACCGGAAATCGGACCGAAGCAACTACACGCCGGATTCCGCGAAGGTAACTTTACAAAGAAGGCTAATTGCTTGTTGTGGGAACCAACTACAAAAATGATTACTTTTGCTGGTACATCCGAATCACCTGCCTGTCGCTAAATCAGCATTACTTGCTTGGATTTTGTGTCGGTAGGTACAGAGGATAAGATAAAACAGGGAAAATTGCTGACATTTGGTCACAGTTCTGGACTGGCAAAACATTAGCAATCCACAAGGATGTAGTACCTACCTATAATGCGATGCAGTGATCATGACTCACTTTACACTTATTTTCTTTTCTCCAACTTATTTACATTATCGGCCGTAATATATTATTACTATCGTAGCTAATTACTTATGACAATACTTAAGCACCTACTTATTTCCGTTATGAAACTTAGTTGGATACTTAGTAGGCACTTGCTTAATGATAATGACTTAAATTTTCTTTTTAACAGATGGACATCGTTCAGTCTATGGTATCGGACATTGGAGAGATCCAAGAAAAAATGGTAAGTGATGTAGCTACATTAATATACTATACCTAATAACATTTAAACATAATTTTTTCAAGCGCCTGAGCACTAGCATTAGCAATGTAATACAGCACTGTAGAATTAGGTCGATTAATTTCGTGGCGTGGCTTAGCTTAGTTAGACCACTGACCAATGAAATTTATTTAATGTTGATGTGTTATACGGAACTAAGATGTGAGAAAGGTGAAATTCTTTGTGAAAAATGGGTCCGTTTTCAATGAAACGTCCATTTCTTTTAAAAGTTCGTGTTATCTCTACAACTTTACTAACGCTGTGTGTAAACAGCGCCATCTTTCGTGATACCTTCTAAGTACAACGAACTAAATCGATCGGTGTTTCTGGTTCCGTTCCGTTTTTATTTTTTTATTTTTTCGTTTTGATGTGATGACGTGACGTCTGCAAACGCTACATACAAGTGGTTGGTAATGGCGGACGGTTGTTTCGCGTCCCGACGTACTATTTATAACCTAAAATATAGTACAAGTTTTCGGCGATATGTACGCTAAAGTTTCGTCGTTGTGTGGATTAGTGCCGTTTAATTTCTTCGTTGTGCCAATGACTAACGAACGCTGCACCAGCTGAAGGGATTCTGCTCGTCGTAAACGAATAGTGACATGATATTACATACAAAATTTTGACATTCATTCTGCTGATATTTCGTATTCGTCGCAAGTAAGGCCATTTAATAAACACTGATCTATTTTTAAACGTTTAGTAATTTCTTTACACCTTGGGAACGTTTCTGATTCTTGGTGAGACTAATGCGACTTACGAGTTAGTTTTGCTTGCTCTAAATCGCTGTGTTACTCACTGATTGTTGTACCTGCTCATAATATTATCAAATGAACATAAATTGCATACTAATAACGTAACACGGACATTCTAATTAAAGTTCATCGCTTTGACATTCATACCATCCTGTCATTGAACGCAAGTTGGTAACACGCTTTTAATTCGTATTCATACATTTATCTACTAAAAATCACTATCAGAAAGGGCTCGGCTCGACCAACTGGACGATTATAAGATACGGGCTGCAAACGGTTTATCTAATTACAACATACACAAGATAAAAGATACTCTTAATCCATTCAGAATTGAAGTGGGTATCATACTTGTTAAGAAACTTCAAAATGTAAACTTTTTGGTGCAAGTTAGATGTGGGTTCTAGGTAGACAATGGTGCATGCCGAACAACTTCAAATAAGGTGCTGAAAGTGGACTGGAGTGTGTAACTAACAATGCATGCAGTGTACATAGTATAATTGAAACCGCAAAAAGGCTATGCATATTTTTTCTTCAAAATGACTGAAAGACGGAAGAAAAAATCACATAATGGATTCCTACGGAAAGTTTCCTCCCTGTTCAATCTTGACTCGGTGAGTAGGCAATAAGTTTAATTTTCTTTGATCAAATTTAAAAAGAATTTCACCTTTGCCACTGACATCCTGAAAAATGGATCTTTATATTATAAGTGATGCATAGGAATGATTGAATATGTGTTTGTGTGAAGAAATTAACCGAACTGACTTGAGATCCATAAAGAATCTGTGTCAAATATTTGTGTCTAAACAATACAATGAGGACCTGTTTATTAAGAGTTGCTACTGTATTTGCTCTTAATCACTACTCATTCAAATAACTCCATGACTCGTAAAGTTGAAATCATAATGGATGTTAGGTATATTTAAGTAGTATTAGGAATGTTATGTTTGTTGATCCTGATTGAAGGTCTTCATGTAAATAAGTAATGGGTGTTAATTTTTGTCCTAACATATTTTTCTGCCACGAATAACATACCTACCATACATTTTGAAGTAAGCTAAGATTACAAGGTATTCCATTCTTATCTAAAGTACTTCAAAATCACTTAAAATAATTGTGTTGTTAGTAAATTGTGACAATTTTAGAAGTGATAAGTATTTATTTGGTGTAAGTAAGTTATGAAATTAACTTTTTATTTGTTTCTTACAGGCTCATGTTACAACACCTGAAATGAAGCAGGTAAATGTCTTGAAATAGCGAATACTTTTGATTAAAATAATTTAAATTTTTTCACATACTATTCCAAGGTTTTCAGATAATAGATATCTTATGTACACAACAGAATCTGTATGTTTGCAAGTAAAATTAGATGGCATGGTTGAGTTTAAGAAATAAAACTTTTATGGGATTTCTACAACCTTGGATATGTTTAGATCAGGGTTTTATTGGCATTTTCTAGGCACTAGTGATCTAGTATTGACTGTATCTTTAATAACAACAGCTAGAATGTATACCTACTGAAGTGTAATTTACTAGCATTAAATGCCAATGAGGTCTCCAATTTTACCTATCATATTTATTTTCCATACCATCTAAAATTGGCAGCATGCAATGGATTCATTACCTTAGTAATACAGAAATTTTGAATTTCATTTGCAATTTGGGAACTTCCTGTTCTAGTAGATATTAGGCTTTCTTTTTGACCCAGACCTGCCCCAATTAAATTTATGATGATGAAGAGGCAATACCTCTTACCAAACATTTCTGTCAATTTTACTTTTTTGTATACCTAACATGCCTTTTCTCCTTCAACTTTCTATCTACATCTCAGAGCGCAAGTCCTAATTGGCAAGAAAAGCTCAATTAGAATACCTACTCTATTATCAATAAAATAAAATTTTGTTTCCTTAAAAATCATGTTTTTTGTAGATAAAAGGTATTGTCTCTTCAATGTTATACTACCTCGGTTAGGGTGTAGTATCTGGCTCTAGCATAGTGTAATAATTGAATTCCTCGTACTCTAAAGTCAAAAGGATTTGTCCCATCAAATCATGGTGTAGCAAAAACAGATTGCATCATGTTTTACCATAACTGTGTTTTCTAAGTATTACATAGGTACATACTAAGTGGTAATGCTTACAGAACAGTACTGTGACGAAAATGAATAGTTTTGTAGCCCTACTGGCCAGTGCTAACACATGATGCAAACTGCACCTACTTAAACAAAAAAGATCTGCAAATCCCTTATCCCTAGGATAGTAAATAGCAGCTACAATGGAATTTAAAATCATAATTCAAATTATAAGTTACAGGTTAATGGAATTGAAGGTGGTGGTTCAGAACGCACTGCTGGTGATGATGGCAACATATATTTAACAGTAGTATTATCCCGGGCGGGGGGCGCCGGCCTGGGCTTCAGTATTGCGGGGGGCTCCGACAATCCCCACATCGGAGAGGACCCCCATATTTACGTCACCAAGTTGATACCGGGCGGAGCGGCCGCCGCTAGTCAGTTGCAAATTAATGACGCCATATTACAGGTTAGTCTGAATAATACATATACTAAATCACGTCTTTATATCTTTTGGGGTAGACAGAGCCTGAGATATTAGGAACTTAATACCACGTTTAGCATGATTGTGGGCATATAGGTGGAAAGACTGGAAAGGGTAATTAAAATAGTGAGGGTTACAAGATTCTTTCGATGGGCTTTTACCATCCCCACGGGAAGAGAAGCAACTGGCACATTCTAGCTCCCAGATCAGCAATGAAGTAGTCTGAATAAACTTTTTTTATGTGTTATATTTTACTTTTTTTTTATATTTTACGTTTTTGAGTTGTCAATTTGTCATCCAATGCAATCCAATATGCATACCAAATTTCAACGGAGTCCTGAGTCTGAGTCAACTGAGGCTTGGTCTAATTCAGTATTTTAGTAGATGCAGTAATATTTTCATTCATGAAGTTTTAGTGTACTTTACGACAATGAAATGGCTGCATTAGTTGGAAGTCGTAAAATTATTAACATGATCTACTTTTTGCTGCTTGCAAAAAAAAAACCTGATGACATTACAAAAAAGTTTGAATAGGTCTGTACAATACCTAATAAATAATTAAGATATTTTATTTTAAAAATGGCTTCCATTTCAGGTTAATGATACAAATGTAGAACATGTAACACATGCTGAAGCGGTAGACGCATTGAAGAAAGCAGGAAGCACAGTGAGACTGGTGAGTACTTTAATAATACAGCTCACTCATTCAGTGAAGTCATGTTACCCTTATCTTAGATATAAATTGCAACAATAGGGTTATCGCACTCTGTTAGAACAGCTATTACCGCGAGACACTGCAATGCTATGCACGATGGAAATTGACACCATTAGCAACCCTAGCATGCGCATGCGTGCGATGGATGCACGTAATCGCATGTCAAGGCTAGTGAGACCGGTATTTATGATGTAATGTAACTCTTAGATAATATGTGCTTGATTTCTTCCATAAAGCACTAAATTTTTAAGCGCCGGTAACACCACGATTTTGCGCTTGATTCATATCCAACAAACATTCTTAATCAATCAAATCATTTATTTGTGAACAATAGGTAAGTAAGCACATAGTAACAGTAACAAAACAGCAGCAGCAGCAGTTCTTCAAATAACATTTATGTTAAATGAGCATTACAAAATGTATAAGACTTAAGCATTCACTGTAATAAGCGTTTAAGCCAAAGTTACATTGCATTGCGTACAGGTAAAAGTTTGAAAGTAAATACTACCGTTCTGGAGAGCTTTCTAGCAATCAAACGAACAATAAGTATTATATTAGCCGCCCAGATTTGTGCCGAGGGAAATAATTCTGGTAGTTCTGCCGTCGTTTATATTATATTATATCCACCCAAACCACCCGCGCGCCATCTTTATTGTCAAAAATTTACTAGAGCGAGCGTTAACGTTTGATGTTGAGTTAGAAAAAAAAATGACGAATTCTTGGTGTCCCGGAGTGCGTAAGTTTATCAGCAACTTAACTACTTCCTTCCGAAAACTTACTACGAAGCGATGACTAATGGCCTTCACAAGTAGCTGAGCTTCTGCGCATTAGATAACCGGCCTAGTGTACGGCAGGTCGAGTCGAACCACTCCTACAGCTTAAATATAATCGAGACTTTAAAATTCGTCGGGCGCGAGTTCGAGCGCACGCGACATTATCGTATAAAAGTCACTAATCTACAACTTGTGGCGGCCACTACCTTTGCATCGAAGAAGCACATAGGGCAGCTTTTATAGAGACAATAATTTTCCAGAAAATAAAACGTCCCGGCACCGTAGAGACCACAAACACGTCACAAAGTAACAAAGAGGAGGCCGTTGAGATAGAACTGGTAAAAGGTGGCTCGGGGCTGGGATTCAGCATAGCGGGTGGCCTGGGCAACCAGCACATACCGGGTGACAATGGGATCTACGTCACGAAGATAATGGCTGGCGGGGCCGCTCACCGAGACGGACGCTTACGGGTCGGCGACAAGTTGCTCATGGTCAAAAACACCTCTGTAAGTATTTTTTATTTACTTTTCCGTTTTTTTCCCCTTTAAATTTCAGGATTTTACTTTTTTTACTGGTTCACTTTTCGGCAAATGTAAGTTAAGAACGCCAGCATACAATTTTTTTTTTTTTTTTTATAACATCTTTCCCATGTTCTAAAGTTTAGAATCTAAACCAACCAGTACCAGTCGTGAATAAGTAAATATTGCGTAACGTAATCGTTATTTTGGCCCCGAGAGTTTACCACAAAATCCTCTCTTGATGGTTGCCAGTGAATAAGAACCACAATAAGCAGGTAGTTTATTTTTTTAATTACAACTCAAGTATTAGAACAGCTAGAAACGATGTTTTAAAGATCGATGTAAATGTGTAGTTCGACATGAATTGCAACAACAAGAATAATGGGTGTGATATGCTGTATGAATTATTAATCAAGATATCCATGTTAGGATCGCACCACATTAACATTCCGGTTAGTTCTACATATGGTTGGTTAGTTAAATTAATAAAGTATAATTGTTATCTGTTTTGGATTAAATCATTATGCGGATCTATTGTTGTGAAATAAACATCGCATTTTCCTTTTGTACTAAGCTATTGGGGCAAAGTACAACCCTTTATAATGTGTGACCAGTGCAATGGAACTGCAATTCGCCTTGCTAAGATCCGTATAAATCATTCAATCCCAAATTGTTCGGAACATTATGTGGTCATGATCAATTATGTACAAATACAACAAATTTAACAAACTTAAAAGTTAGTTAATGTTGGTTGTCCCAAAAACCGACGATATATCGTCGGCAGCTGATGGGGCTCCTAATTTCCTCTCTAATAATAGGTTTTAGATTTGATAAAAATGGCTTAGCTTTTGAGATATTTTCGTAAACATTTAAAATTTTCTTCCTCAGCTCCATTTTTTTAGTGCCATTGCTACCAATGTGAAAACCCCTATTTTATAAGTAAACGTATCACGACATCTGACAGCTGACTTTGACATTTCGGTATACATTTAAGGGTACAGACCCTGCCAGGTACAGACCCTGCCAGGTACAGACTTGCCAGCTCATACCTAGAGATTGTAATTCCTTTTGAATAGAAAACATGCGCTGCCATGATGTTTTGGGACGACCTCTTTTTCTAACTCCCGGCTAATACTAATGCAAAGCCTGTTTGGCTATATTTTCATCAGTTCTCAATGTATGCACTATCCAGCGCCACTTCCTATGACATAGCGAATATAACCACGGTTCCGAGTAAAAAAAAAATCGCTAATTCGGGGTTAGGTTTGACAGTTCCATACATTTTGACACTACTTAGCCCCGGGTTAGCATTTAACACGGGGTTAAGTCGCTAACCCTGATCCGTGCAAGTGGCCCTTATTGGACACAAATCTCCACCTAGGTGAGTAATGTGACACGTGCATTTTTCAGCGTGGCGACGTGGATCTAGACAACGTGACGCACGAGGATGCTGTAGCGGCGCTGAAAGCGTCCGGGGAGCGTGTGCAACTGGTGTTAGTGCCCGGGCCGCGCCTCTCGGCCCCCGGGCAACCCTCCCCGCGTAGTTCGCGTGCTAACACACGTGAGTATCAATGTGGCATTACAACAAAATGTTCAGCTGGCAGTGTTGTCAACTGATTTTGTCACATATGACAAAATGTTGAAGGAAGTTAGTAAGAATTTTAGACCCAAAACTCGTTAAAATATATATGTCGTCCGTGCGTCGTCTCAAAAGTCGATAGATTTAGGGACTAAATCTTGAAATTGGCAACAATAGAAGTGCTGGTGCGGCTTTATCTTTAGGTAATTCATATTTAAAAGTGAGGGATTGGGAAATAAAAATTTACCCATTTAAATTTAAATTTACAGTGTAGACTTAAATGCACTGAGCACGAAGATTCCATTTGTTTTTAGAAACAAGTTGGTGTAAGAATTCCATAACCGATTCAATAATCGATAACAATATCTCAATTAAGCTTTAACATCATTGAGGTGTAAATTACATTAACTCACACCTCAAATAGCCTTACAAATTGAAACGTTTCAAGTGCCGTTGATATTAGCACAATACATTTGAGACTTTGAGTTTGTAATTTACGAGCCCTGTTTTATAAACTGTGGAAAAAATTTGACAAATCGTAGCACTTTTGTAATGTTAAACAGGCCTGAGGCTTGGTTCTCGGCGCGCTCGAGATGATCGAGAATCATTGCCCTAAATTTTAACAATAGCCTCGCATATCATCGCACCTGTCGAACTCGTATGAAGCGGCTGTAATGTTTTATTTATTTATAGCTTCAAGTGCCGCCAACTCATTACGCCGGGAAGACGTAACCGACAGTGCCGAGGAACCTAGAGTTGTGGAGCTAGAGAAAGGGAACCAAGGGCTCGGGTTCAATATAGTCGGTGGGGAGGATGGGCACGGGATTTATGTGTCGTTCCTCCTGGCGGGAGGACCCGCGGAAAAGTCTGGGGACCTCCGGAGAGGGGACCGCCTGCTAGCTGTGAATGACACTGATATAACTAATGCTACGCATGAGATGGCCGCTAAAGCTTTAAAGGTTTGTACTAAGCTAACTAATATTCATCTCTAGCCTGTTGGCCTATTGGACACGGATTTTTTTCTTTTTTTTTTTTCGGCTTTTTTGAATGTGAGGGTTTAGGCTTTAGTTCCAACAAGAGCCCAGTGCGGATTGGGAACTTTGCAGGTCACTATTTAGGATTAAGATCCTGCGTAAGCGCATAATGACACGTTTTGAACACGCTAAATGTCATACACGCAGGATGACACACATTTTTAAGGTAAAACAAATATGTTCGCGGCTTGCCCGCCGCACCCTAACCTAAATAGTCCAAAAGCGTATTGGATAATTAACGTATAATTATAAATCCACTTTTGGTGGTGTCATAATGCGTATGTGTCATTATGCGTACTTATGTGATTTGTGTCATTATGCGTACCGTTGACTATTTCCTTTCTGAAAAGCACATGGTAAATTTAAAATGCAATTTCACGCATAAATAAGGAAAAACGTGATGAGGTGTGAACTTGTGTTTCGACTTTAAACTCACAGTCTTCTGACTAGAGCCCATAGTTCAAACTACTAGGCAATCATGACTGATAGCTATTATTAGTAGGGAGCAGCAATTGATAATAGAATGTTAAATTTAATTACTTTTGTTTAGGGGACGGGACAAAATGTAAAATTGACAGTAGTGTATAGACCGCAAGAGTACAACAAATTTGAAGCTCGAATCAATGAGCTGAAACAACACCACACGCTACTGCGGACGTCGCAAAAGAAATCCTTGTATGTAAGGTAAGTCGCATTAATCCATTTAATATTTATAATCAAGCAGTAAACCTTGTTAATTGAGATTTAACTCAAACTCTATTGCATAAAAATGTTGTGACAAAGATGTTAAGATGTATAAAGTTCCAAACAGTTACCCTGGTAGGGGACAGCAATGATCACAATCAGTAAAGTGTAACCCCCTTATCCATAAACGCTCTATAGGCCTCTGCTATCTTAGCGATCGTTTGTCCTTATCTGTCACTTTGACATTAACCTTTCTCAGATAAGGACAAACGATTGCTAAGTTAGCAGAAGCCTATAGAGCTTTTATGAGTAAGGGGGGTAAACCGTTAAAACGAATAAATGTTGTTTGGTTCACCTTTCCATGAAATTGGACTACCTACTTGAAATTGGATGATTTGTAGAAAGGGCCTCTAACTTCTGTATCTTTTTTATTGTTTGGTAATGAATGTGCAAAAAATCTCGCACAGCGCGTTCTTCTTAGCAAAGATAATCTTAACGAAAGCGCTTGTGCAATCAAAAAACACATTTTTAGAACCCTTAACGACCTGCTAACAGAATTAATGACGTGCGATTGTCAGTGGCGTAACTATAGGGTAGCAGGGCTGTCAAAATGCCAGGGGCCCCTAGCTCTACGGGGCCCCGAACTGGCTTGGCCTTGAGCACAGAAAGAAAGATGATGCATTTCTTTATAGTGAGAAGGCCTCATCTGATGAATTTGCCGCGGGCCCCTGACGTTATAGTTACGCCACTAGCGATTGTGTCAGATAAAGAAGAAGAAAAAAAAGCATTTTAAACATAAGTAAACAAATGACAAATAAGTGCCGAATATTGCCAAAAGGGCCACATTCAGCGTGATGCTGCGGCAAGCCACAGCGCTGGTTTTCAATGTGACCCTTTTTCTTACAAACATAAGAACGGAAGCACGTAGATATTGATAACATAACGTTAAATGGTCATTGTATATTAATTTTTGAATTTTTATTATAACCTGATCAGAGTTATTGCCTCACAAACAGTTGCTGTATTAATTTGATTATTTTGTTGTTTTTAGAGCGTTATTCGACTACGACCCTATAAGGGACGACGGCTTGCCTTCCCGAGGGCTGCCATTCCGATACGGTGACATCTTGCACGTCACCAATGCCTCAGACGACGAATGGTGGCAGGCCAGGTATAGTAATTTTAATAACAATAACCCAGTGGTTAAAACAACGTGTTTTGGAACTTGTTTTAATGATGTTGAGCTTGTATGAAAAGCTTAAATAAAAAAATAAAAAAAACAACAACAAGAACAAGAGAACAAGAGAGAGAGAAGAGCAGAGTTGTAGAACAAGAGTTCTAAGCTATTTATTGTATGTGTATAAGACCTTAGCAATTAATAGTCAATTAAGGGCCACTAGCACGGACCAGGGTTAACGACTTAAGGGTGCGACCACACCGCCGCTTAAAAAACGGTGACATTACGGAATCGCAACAAAATGTATGAAGAAACGGTGAGAAAACGTTACGGATACGACACATCACTGCGTAAACGCGGCGCGACCATAGTCGCAACTTAACTCCGTGTTAGATGCTAACCCGGTGCTAAGTAGTGTCAAAATGTATGGAACTGTCAAACTTGACCCCGAGTTAGTGGTTAAATTTTTTAACTCTGGACTGTGCAAGTGGGTCTAAGTAAAGTAAAAGTCAATCCTACCACTGTACTCCTTATACGGTTATTACATATTTTTATCGTGTGATCCACGCATTTCGCAATCCATGTCACGTAATATTGATGCATATCACATCAACAGCAATCCGGTTATTTTGATATCCTTGATCCTATATTGTCAGGGTCCTATTTATTAAAGTTTACAAGCAGAATTCTAACACATAGGGTCAGAAAGAGACTTCCGCTTGTAAATTGTAACTTTAGCTTTATAGAATAGGGCCCAGTATCACGATGAGATTGAATGTCTAATCCATAAGTTTTTAAAATTCGGTAGGTATGTAGATTTATATGAGAGCATACGACGTTAGTGGGGTAGATTTCAAGCTGAAAACGTACAAAGTTAGTTAGCTTAGCCTGTGAATACTATTGAAAAACAGTTCACCCTGTTCCACACATTTCTTAAGTTTACTTCGTTTCAGACGTTTGGACACGACGGACCCCGAATCAATGGGCATAATCCCGTCAAAGAAGAGGTGGGAGCGCAAACAGCGCGCGCGAGACCGGCAGGTTAAATTCCAGGGACAGGGCACTCCCGTTAGCACTGTGAGTACCCAAAGGGTTTTACTTCATAAGGGGCCATCCATAAAGTACGTCACACAGTTTTCTGGAAATTTGTGACACACGAACAAAATAATCGTAGTCTTCATAGTAAACCCTGTGACACGGGGGGCTCTAAAAATGATGAAATGAGTGTGACGTACTTTATGGACGGCCCCTAATACCAAATTTAATGTCACTGATATTCTAGATATTATTTTTAATTTGAACCTTAATATTATGACGATACTGTTTGTTTTTCAATATGAATGTTGTAGTGACACTTGCGTCTCGGTAGCTTGTGGTTTTGCGATAGTAGAGACAATGGCCTTTGTATGAAAGATTAGGGCTCGAAGCGAAAAATTCACCTGGGAAGATTCATATTATACCCATAGTACAATAATAGCATAGTAACAATAGTAGAAGCAATTATAGCATTGTATCATTGTTATGCAAATAAAGAATTTCATTCATTCATACAAGCTTTGCTTAGTTTGGGACTGGGTCAATTGGTGTAATTTGTCCCTTGATTTATTTAATCTTGTTATTTATACATAATGACTTCATTAGTTAGTTAGATTCTGATATTCTAAAGAAAAATTTGGTTATTTTTCTACATTCAGAAATTTTGATTATGACGACTTTAAACTGGGATTATTGTGTCATTGACGTCATTGTATATTTAAAGAACGGAAAGAAGGTTTCGCTGAAAATTACATTTTTCACAATAGTTTTTTTACTGCACTGGATTATGGTATTTCTACTACTGAATCAGTAAAATACCGTAAAACTTTTGAAATTACTTAACATAATAACTGAACCTAAAACAGCATCACACTAACTGTCCTGATATTCTAACTCTAATATAAACTGTGTATATTTCCAGAGTCAGTCGACATTAGAAAGAAAAAAGAGGACTCTATCGTTTAGCAGGAGATTCCCCTTCATGAAGAGCAGAGAAGACGGCAAATCTGAAGACGGTTCCGATCAAGAACGTAAGCACTATTCTATTAATTAATTAAATATATCCGAAGCTTATACAATAGTATATTTGGTTACTAATATCACAACAATAAGCTTTATATTACCCCATAGCGACAAGCGTAATTTATAACCTGACCTGGGCCCAAATTTTTACTAAACTTTGCGGCTTTTCACTTTGCACGTTGCACTCTTCAATTATCCGTTTTTTAAACATCAGATACATACTTGAAAATGTAGATTATCAAACTGACTGACTTGCCATATGGTGTAAAGCGCGTCTTCGCTAGTAAACAGATTTGCAAACGAATGCAAAGTGCAGAGTTGAAAAGTGTGACTAAAAAATTGTGCCCTGAACAATGACCATTTTGTTACAGCTTTCATGCTTTGTTATACACAAGAGGACGCTAACGCCGATGGTAAGTGCACTACCAATTACCTCCACCGTACATTATATTACATTCGCTATTTATATTTCGCTGTATCGTATCGTAGGACATTTTTTCGCATTTTTATTTCATGCGGCTGGCTAATAACCACTGTAAATTATAATTATAATTAAAGATAGGCATTTTTTATAAAGATAGCTATACGCTTATTCTAACAGTTATAACGCACACGTCGAGTTAGTTCGTGAATAACTTAATAGGCTCTATGTTACAAAATAATACTAATAATGCGTCTTCACTTGTGTTGCTACGAATCATTAAACTTCCCCCACACTTGCTAGCATATTGCCATAACTATTGACAAGAGAAAATATTGTTTATTGTCTTTAATTTTGGACGTACAGTTAGTCCGCCTTTAATTTTTGAGATATTAAAAAACATTGACCTAGTTTCATGTTAGAAGTGAATTTTTGGTATGATCTTAATCATCGGTTCCTCGTTAGGTATCGTCGCGCCGTAACGACCGACCATTCTAGTTACGTAATGCGAAGTTCAATGGGCACAAAGTAGTCAATTGGTTTTATTACTATAACATTGAATTTCAAATTTGTCCTGGATATGTGTGAGTAAACAATCGCTTGTAGTGTCTATGGTAAAGCATGATGGTGCTTTATAATTATGGGTAGTTGTTTATTACAGTATCGGCAGTATTAATGTCGCTTGTCGAATATACTATGATGTTGTGAACGACCCGGCGACAAGCTGTATACTTGTTAACATAGAAAGTTTTTATAAGAAACACCTCTTTACCACACAACTTTGTTTAGTTTGCTTTCTTATGTCAATGAACAACTTAGATACGTACTTGTTAGATCATTGTTACATTTCTTCGTAGGTATTTTTCTCGGAGCATGTACGATGAGGGATGATTAGATGGAAAGTGAATTTATCATGAGAACTGGTTAAATTTTCAGTTAAAAGTCGGTCTGTTATTAACACGGAACTGTATTGAAATGGATGACATAGGTACTTGCGGTGAAATTTACGAAAAGCGAGCGTGTTCATTCTTATAAAAACGTCATTGACATGTTTGAAACGAAAATATGTATCTACATTCTAGCGGCCGCCTGTTACTCAGATTCGGGCAATAATTTTCATTTCTATAGTCTTATGGTTTAGGTTGTACGCAAACTCAACTTTGGCAGAAAATTAATACCTAGTTATCATGTCACGCGTGGTAGGTAGACTGGCGTCATCCACTTCAGTACAGGATCGTGGTTATTAACGTGGTTTTATGTTAATGTTTTTGTTTAACCTTATATGAAACATTGTAAAGTGTGGGCTCGTGTTGTGCCCGGTACCCACAGGCCATTCCGCGTTCTCTCGCATGGATCGCGGTTATGGTAGTTAGCTGCATCCCGGATCGACCGGTAAATGGTTTGTGGTAGCTGGCACATAGAGCCATAGACTCAGATGAATGAATAGCATCGATGTGTAACGAATAAACAGGGTTGGGTGGTGAGAGGTCCGGCGATGCGATATGTGTTCACTCGTAGTTGATGTGGAGACGCGGTCGGCGAGCAGTCGCGCTCCCACCCGTCCCGTGCTTCTAGTTGCCTACCGTGCCGACATAAACAATCATCCGATTACTCTTGCGTATTATTTTTTTGCACTTTTTTTTTCCTAAAAGCTAATCATGACATGATCTTTAAAATACCCGTAAATGTGTACCCGAGCTCTCGCAGCCGGTACCGAAACCTTGCACCAGAACGAAGGTTACTTGCGCTCTAGACCACTGTCCGCCATACGGACTGTATGCTTGTTAAAGATTTGAAATTTATGTAACGTTAATTTTTCTACGTGTAGGGGAAATCTTGTACCGAGTGGAACTTCCCATGATGGAGGAGATAACGCTCATATATCTCGAGGACGAGAGTAAGTTTTGGGAGTGAGGCGTAGCTTGCGAGTGCCGTAGCCGATACCTTACCTCCCGCATTCTGGTTATGATCATCAATTAGAAACGTAGTTTTCATTTCAATAACACTCCAGTTTTTTTTTTATTATGTTGTCATACTTTACGTTGAATCGTTTCGTTCATACAACGCGATAAATCTAATAGCGTCGGCGCACGTTGTCGCGCGGGGCCTACAGCTCTCGTGCGCCGCCCCGGGGCGTTAGATGCATCGGTTGTGAGCGGGTGTGGGGCCACTGGAAGCACAAGGTGCATGCTCTGACCACCGCCTCTGCACCGCCTCGCACCGCCACAGCAACACCAGCATGCCTCAGACCGACACGTCATCACGACATATCTCATTCGAGCTTGATTTTAAGTTTTTCAGATTTATGCTGTGCTGATGTTTTTAGAGTTAGTTTTTTTATCGCTTCAATGACGTAGGGATGCTGTAATTATTAATTCGCTTAGCAAACGCAGTGTCTTATTACGATGTGCACATCCGCTTCGAATACTTCAAACGAGCATTTGCTCTAGCCAGAATTAAAGTGGTGGTTACTTTGTGCTTTATTTAATTCTAGCTGGAATTTTAGTGTCACATTTCCCGGAAATACGTTGTGAGAGCATGAGATAGATTATTTTTGTAGTGGAATTCTATCGAACCGAAACAGTGTGGTTAAAATGTTAATTTCGAGTGCTTATTAAATAAATGTCGAGTGCTGCCTTTGTATTTAACTGCTCACATTTTTCCAGTTCGATTATAAGCGTATCAATCTATAAATGTATCAGAACTCCATAATAATAAAAACACCCAACGCTGCAATGGATGGACGCAAACTCATGTAGCGTTGTGTCTTTCCTACATCGTCCTGACCAGTCGTATTAAATATTTTTACTATGTTATTATAGTAGAAAGAATAACTCTCGTACATATTTATATTCTGCCAATTTCTGTGTACAAACCTCGTATAATTTTCATAATGATTGTCTAATTATGACTCAATAGTGTCAACGCTCAACATTCGACCGTGTATATTTTGTAGTATTGTAGGTGCACGCCAAATAGTATGTTCGTACATAGTATCCAGCACGCTTCGGAAATCATAGAGTTGTGGTTGGTGAGGGCCATATTAATAGATAAGTGCTCTCAGTATTAGCATCTATTTAAGTTTCAATGTTTATGTAGATACGAATATATTAAGCAATAACTTCAAATGTTATTATATTTAGTTCATGCAGTATTAAATCGTGAAGGTTGGCTAAAGAACTTATCAATAGATTTCGATTTTCGACCATATGGAAGTGGAAAGGATATAAATCCCATATTCGCTAAGGGCCACTTGCACGGACCAGGGTTAGCGACTTAACCCCGTGTTAGATGCTAACCCGGGGCTAAGTAATGTCAAAATGTATGGAACTGTCAAACCCCGAGTTAGCGATTTAATTTTTTAACTCTGGACTGTGCAAGTGGGCCTAACAGTTTGTCCATCTCCTGAATAATGAACATTAGCGCACTAATTGAAGAATGCAACATTTTGACCAGTTTTTGGAAAGGTGTTGGTTGGTTTTCGTTTTAGATCATTTTGGGGGAACGTCATCTCCAGTTCCATATGCCTACCCAGTCTTGGAAAAATACGAATGTTTAATTGGTTATTATTTGTCTTAGGCTGCATTCGACCAAAGTTTTTATTCCAGGAAAAACATTTACTCTTGGATAGTAATGTCAAAACGCTATACTATTTTGACATTAGTATCCGAGAGTAAGTGTTATTCCCTGCATAAAAACTTTGGTCGAATCCAGCCTTAAATAGTGTGGCTGCAGTCGCAATTTTTAACTAGTAACGACAGCACGAATCGCTCACGATTGGTCGGAATGTGATCAAACGATTGTATTTGTTTATTTTATTTTACTTGAATTATTATTATTCGTGTCTTTGGGAAGATACTGATGCTTTTTGCTCACAATAATATGACGCCGACTATAGTATTTATTCAAAAGCAGGGAATGAATATATATACATACATGAAACATAATGTGGCCCTTGAAAACCCAGACATCTAGTGTCGCATCTTATTTAACAGGAAAACTGACTTCATGTACAAAAGAGCTCACTCAATTCAAGTGTGTATCACTTCACCGCAGACATAAATGGATATTGCATTATTAATTTATTATATTGGGGATTAATTGATATCGGGTTTGTTTCTCAGGTCAAGACGAGACTGTGCTGTCATATGAAACCGTGCAGCAGTTGACTATAACATACACGCGACCTGTCATTATCCTGGGGCCCCTGAAGGACAGAATCAACGATGACCTCATCTCGGAGTTCCCGGACAAGTTTGGAAGCTGTGTGCCACGTGAGTACTACGGTGTCTATTCCCACTAGTTCCATTATCACTATACAAAGTAGTACCATCAACGAAACTGCTAAATGGAACAAGTGGGAAGAGACATACTGCGGAGGACAAACTAATACAGAAACATATTAGGCAGTTGTTACCTGTTCAATAGTGTCATTTTTTAGCATAACAAATAACTAAATATCAGTTGAGTATTAGCTTAAGAGGATGCATCCGTGCTGAGCTCGCAACGTCGCATTTTTGGTGATTTTTTGCGATTATTTCACAGAAATTGAATGAAAGTATCAAATATCCGTCTGTAGTGCACTTCGTTTTTAGTGTATTAATGTGTCTAATGCAATAATTCATCGTGATGGAGTTTTATTTTCTTATTAAACGAGATATAGTATTTTATCCCTTTAATACGAAAATAAAAGTCCATCACCATTAATCATTGCATTGGACAACACTAATACACTAAAAACGAAGTGCACTACAGACGGATATTTGAAACTTTCATTCAATTTCTGTGAAATAATCGCAAAAATCACCAAAAATGCGACGTTGCGAGCTCAGCACGGATGCACCCTCTTAAATTGGACTCTGTCTAAGCTAAGAAATATAAGATGATTAGAAAATAACATGAAGGAATATAAAAAAGAAAAACAAAACACAAGGTACAGTCAGCGTCATATAGTTCGTAAATTAGCAAAGCTCGTTCATCCGGGTAGTAATCAAGGACCGGAAAGCCCCATCATTTGCTTAAGCCTTTTCATAGGGTAACCCTATTAAACTGTTACCCTATGATATCGTAAGTTTATCGTTGTGATAAGCCTATCATTACGGAAACCGTTTTGACTAAGTTTAACCGTTTTCTATATGGTTTCCGAGTCCAATTTAATAGGGTTTACCGAATGCTTTGCACTTAAAGTTTAAAATAGCTTGATCGCGTTTTAAAATCACGGAAACCGATAACCCTTTTAAGGGTTTAGCTTTGATAATCGCTTACCAGAATTAAGTATGTAATTACGGTCCGACTTTCTTTCGGGTAACCCGATCATATGCTTACCAAATTGATAGGGTTTGTGAAAACAATTCTATAACATACCCTATTCATTACCCCGTTCATGGTAACCGGTTCCGGTCCTTGGTACTAATATTAGTATAGACAATTCCTATAATTATTTGCGGTTGCAGACACGACGCGACCTCGCCGTGACTACGAGGTGGACGGACGCGACTACCACTTCGTGGGCAGCAGGGAACAGATGGAGCGCGACATACAGAACCACCTGTTCATAGAGGCCGGACAGTACAACGACAACCTGTACGGCACCTCCGTCGCCTCCGTGCGGGAAGTCGCTGAGAAGGTAACTACATCATCTACCAGAATTACATAGTTGGGACACGACGTGACTACGAGGTGGACAGGCGCGACTACGAGGCGGACAGGCGCGACTACGAGGTAGACAGACACGATTACGAGGTGGACAGACGTGACTACGAGGTGGACAGGCGCGACTACCACTTCGAGTAGACAGTAAAACTGATTATAAATGATCTTTACACGACTAACGCCGAGGTAATAATCTTTTTTTTTTTTTTTTTTATGCGAATAGGAAGGCAAACGAGCAAGTGGGTCACCTGATGGTAAGCGATCACCACTGCCCATAGACACCCGCAACCCCGGAGGGATTGCAGATGCGTTGCCAACCTAGAGGGCTAAGATGAAATGCCTCTTGTGCCCGTAATTTCCCCGGCTGTCTTACTCTCCACACCGGAACACAGCAGTGCAAGCACTGCTGCTTAGCGGCAGGATTAGCGAGTAAGATGGTGGTAGCTATCCGGACGGACCTTGCACAAGGCCCTACCACCCGCAAAATCTAATCAGGTGTCAAGCTATTCGAATGTTTATTTAATTCTGTCGTACAACAATTTAATTTGTAGGGTACCTACCTCTGTTGGCTCCATGCAAGAGTGTTTCACCTCGTACAACAACTTCATAAGTATAAATCGCACCTTTGTCAGAACAACGTGGGATTTCGAAATATTTCTTACTGACATCCTATGATGTGACATATGCTCCAGAAATTAAACTCAAATGGTGACTTTTTATGAGATGACACGTTTTACAAACGGGCGAAATAGTCTATATGTCATGTCCGAGACGGCTTCGAGTTATTTTTAGGCATACGCATACAATCGCGCCTGGTCGTATGCAAAACTGTGGTCTAAAATGGAGTACAAATCAACGCACGTAAGTACAAAGAGCTCTTGGCGATATATCAGCGCATGAGCGAAATACGGACCAAATTGGCGGGAGCGGGTGGGGGACGCGGGACGCTACTATATCAGATGCGCAAACGATCCCCTCCACTAGCCACCCAGAGCTCTTTTTACGTGAGTTGACTTGTATGCCTAGCTAGTCGATGCCCATTCATCCTTGATATGGAAATGGGCCAGATTCATTGACGTACAATAAACAACTAGACTCCCAATCACGCCCAAAAACTGTCGGAAGCAAAAGTCTGCACGACGCGTCTATTGTGCAGTTTTGGTTCAGTCGTGTTTCGACCGCGCTTCGATAACAATGTACATGTCTCTTTCGCACCGTACACTTACTTGTCTAAAAGTTTTCACAAGCTCATAATATTATTTGTTTCAGGGTAAACACTGCATTTTAGACGTGAGCGGGAATGCCATAAAGAGATTACAAGTGGCGCAACTTTATCCCATAGCCATATTTATCAAACCAAAGAGTGTAGAATCTATTATGTAAGTATTCCTTTGATGGATGAAATTAATCCTTTGTTTTATTCAACACTTCACAGAATTTTTGCATCACCTTTCTCATACAAAGATTGTTTGAATTAGTTGGCCCTTGCGTGGCTTTCGATGCATAGCATAGCAATAATTTTTGTATAATTTTTAGGGAAATGAATAAGCGTATGACTGAAGAGCAAGCGAAGAAAACTTATGAACGCGCCCTAAAGATGGAGCAAGAGTTCGCCGAATATTTCACTGGTGAGTTTTTTCTAATTTTACACGCGTCATCTTTTGCGTGAACGTAATTTGTAACGGTTGGTATTCTGGGATTTTACCGAATTCCCACGGGCGTTATAAATTCCATGATGGCCACCATTTACGGTTTATCAAGGACCTAGTGCAAAATTCCTGGAATTGGCGATTCTATACGCGTAAATCGTGATTCCGTGAGAATATTGGTATAAAAAGTAACCCATTTGTTTTTGTAACTTTCGCATTTATAATTTACTAGCTTCTGCACGCGACTTCGTCTGCGTAGAATTAGCAATTGACATGTTTATGGCTATCCCCCGGAAACTATGCTATTTTCCGGGATAAAAAGTAGCCTATGTGTTAATCTAGAGTACCAGCTATCTCCGTTACAAATTTTATCCAAATCCGTCCAGTTGTTTCAGCGTGAAGAAGGAACAAACATTCACACTCACATCGTCACATCCATCCATCCATCCTCACAAACTTTCGCATTTACAATATTAGTAGGATAACATACTAGCTTCTGCCTGCGACTTCGTCTGCGTAGAATTATACATGTCGCATCAAAATCCGTTGCGTAGTTTTAAAGATATGAGCATACATAGGGACAGACAGACAACGGAAAGCGACTTTGTTTTATACTATCTAGTGACATTGGATTGATAGCGGCACTTTGTGACCTCCAGATCAGATTTATAAACTGTAATAATTCTACATCTATAACTAGCCGAGTCAGCATAATGAATGTATTATTGCAGCGGTGGTGACGGGCGACACGCCGGAAGAGATCTACTCCAAGGTGAAGGCGGTGATCGCGGCCGAGAGCGGGCCCAGCGTGTGGGTGCCGCGGCGCGAGCCGCTGTGAGCGCCGCCGGCCCGCAGCCCCGGCGGGCGCTCGAGCGAGGGCCGCGAGCGCCCGCCGCCCCCCAGCAATAATTAGAGGCGCCCCGCGGCCGCAGTACCCGCACACGTACTCCGACGCAGTAGATATCACGTGATTCGATAAAGTCGCCTTTATACTAGTATAACGAGTAGTCTCGAAACACCGCTTCGTTGATACCCCCTATCAGAGTTCATTTTAGCGTAAGTTATCGTTTTTAATATCTACTTAATGTAAATTATCACTTGTGCGTAAAGTTGACCAACTCGCTAATCGTTGTAGTACGTGCACTGCGCTTGCGTTTTCGTGCAAATCTATTTAGCGGTAATGTTAACAGATCGCGATGTGTGTATCAAGTTGTACCCTTGTTTATCTCGATACTAATTTTAGTTATGAAGAATCCCACTAATAATAATGTGCTTCGATTAACTACCTATGTAAATTGATTGTATATTAAAACAAATTTTAAATATCGTATTATTCATGTTAATTTACTCAGGTTGCTAGATACATTTTGAATCTTCGTCAGCGTTATAAAAGTTTACTGATAGTGAAGGATATTACTATTACATGACGAGTCCCGTTGCACCGGTGATGTTGAAGTACTATAATAATTATAACTAGTTTTATAGATAGCGTATCGTACCGCACGCTACCGTGCTGTGCGTATGTCTTTACTATTCTAGCGCGTAGTTGATCCCACCTCACGCAACTCCCGCATGGCTCGCTAGGCTAAGACGTTGCATTAACAGATTATTTGCTCAAGCGGCAAACTATATCGTAGCCATTGAATCTCATGACATATTCTGCACACTAATGTCCTCTTTGACACGTTAGGCGCGGTGCAAAGTTGTTTGTTGATCATTTTTATAGTAAGCAATTGTGTTATCTGGTGTGAAGTGTCTCACCAATTTAAATAGTGTTTGACATTTATTTATTGAGAATTTTATTTTCTTACTGAATAATAGAGTGACCATCTGCAAATATGGCAGGACGCGGGCGCTCGGCGCTCAGCGGCAACGCTGCCGTTCGGAAGTTGTCGTGTTGCTTTATATTTTTGTTAGTTCATGCACTGTTTGCAATTATGTAATAGAATATTGAGAAATATTATTCCTATTGTACTTAAACTAGGTTTAATTTAAATGTGTTAAAGATAATCTTCATGACAAAATGTATCTGCTGATACAGACAATTTTGAAGAAGGAATTGCGACTGGCTTCAGTTAAATTTCGTGTTACATCCGCCTGCATTCTAGTGTCGTGTGTCGTATAGCTACCTGCCAAAGATAACAATAAATTAGCAATACAAAGTGATGTTTCAAATTATAATTGGTCTGTCAATAAAATACTGAATTTTACTCATTTTTTAGAATTAGGTAGTTTTGGTGTTTGCTGGTCGTGATTCCTTGTTTATTAATCGGACCTTTCTGTCTTGTACATAACAATTGAATACTAATAGAATTACATATTTTACTTATTTTTAACACGTGATTACTGTATTAACAATTATAATAATGAGAATGTTTTATTTTAATAGGTATTTATTTTATCATATTAAGTAGGTATTTAATTATTCAAACATGCTATCCTGTGTAAATTATTAATTTTAGAGTCATTATGAAAGTCTTAACATTTTATTAGGCACCCATATTTGCAGATGTACAATGTTTATGAGTTAGTGATGTTCAATAGACTAGTTTGAATAAAATTATTTACGTTGAAAATTCCATTTTTGTTTTGCTAAGCTCACAGTTCTTTTACCATGCTGAGAAACTAACGGCGCTCCCACACTACCTGTAAATTTCAAATGTCAAAAAATGACTTGGGTGGCGAGAGGTGGAGAGTGGAGAAGAGTCATTTGACATTTCTGTTGTAAAGGCTACCGAGCAACCGAACCATCACCTGAGTATGACATATTTCTTGATAAAATATGAAAATATCGTGTAAGAGATGACAAAGTGAAATTATAATAAAAGTACACCCCCTGCAAAAAATTGGGCACCTAGTTTTTCAGATTTGTAGGCTTTTAAGCTTGGAAAGTATGCACTAGTGATGTAACGAATATTCGCATATTTTCTGCATATTCGCATTTGCAAAATTACTGCGAATGTTTTGCGAATATTAAAAAAATTGAGGATACCTAATAGTTGTTTAATTATATAATTATCGCCGCCCGGTAAGGTAGATAGCCCCTAGATTGGCTTGGTGCTAAATTAAATAGCCCCATCTGGCAACACTGAGCGGAATGACACTTCAAACGGTTACGTTCGTATCAACTGCTATTCACGGAACAAAAACCAAACGGAACGCACTTCGTTCGAACGGTACTGCCACCAAGGTCACCAAGCCATATAGTTTTTGTTAAAATTTGGCGCCATTTCTCTATAGAAATGGCGCCAAATTTTAACAAAAACTAAATATTCGCATTCGCATACGCGAATGTTGGCAGCAGAACTTCGCATTCGCGAATGTCCAAAATATGACATTCGTTACATCACTAGTATGCACATAAAATTTAAAAACAATGGGTGCCCGTTTTTTTTTTGCAAGGGGGTGTAATATTAATATCGGTCAAGAAATACGGAGAATATAAGAGTTTTGGGGTGGTGAGGCAGGCCCTTAAAATACTATTTTAGTCAACGATTAGAAAGAGATCCGATTATTACTACTGACATGTGACGTCATGTCGCAACGGCAACGCCCATACTCGAACTCAGCAACAGTGGGGCTACGAAGACTAAACCAAAAGAACATGTTTGTTAGACTTGCTAAGCTGTTGCCCGCGACTCCGTCTGCGTAGAGTTCGCTTATCGCTATCCCACGGGAACTATGCAATTTACCGGGATAAAAGTATCCTATGTCCTGCCCTGGCGACCCCCTACTGCATACCATAGGCTGCGAACTACTAATACACTTACCATTGATTTTTATGCATACGCCTGAAATTTCAAGCCATGGGATACACTAGGGGACTCCGGAAATCCTTCAACGTCGCGTCACTTCACTCGACGTTGAGCGAAGTCCGGAAACGTCCCGTCACTTTACTCGACGTCGCGGGACATTGTGTCCCCTGGTGTATCCTTGGGTTTAAGTAAGAGTGATGGAAGGCGGTCGCGCGTAGCGTCTATCCTAATACCTATAGGCATGTTATTTATGCCACATGTTGGCTTTTGCCATAAAGGAAACGACTACCTAGTCTTGCTTTACATCTTAGTCATAGTCTTGATTTTGTTACTTTTTGCCAAAAAGAGCACTATTACGCACTGTAAAATAGTCGCCTGCGACCAACATGTGCGGGCGACAGGCAACCAAGTGCGCGAACAGAAAGAAACAATTGCCAGCACCCAATCGAAAGTGCACAAGAGCTCAACATTGGATGCAAGAAAAGGAGTTTGTCAAAAAAATCATTTTTAACAAAGCTTTTTTCGCTAACTTTACTTGCTTTGTCAACCATTCCACATATGTGTACTAAATTTCAAGTCAATCGGATCAACCATTGAGTACTCCTGTGAAGACGATTTTGAATAAGTTTTAATTAAAAGGTTTAAAGGTTTTAATAAATCATCCAACCAATCAGTTGACGATATCTGCTTCAAAATTGAGTCGCAAGATTCCACCCTGACAAACATACTTACATACATTGCAAGTTAATAAAATGCTTGTAAGAAAAAAGAGGAATAACCTTACTGTGATGTGTAAGGGTCGGAACAATATCACACAGCATAAAATCCTGTTAAGAGATAAATGAATGTTAATGTTAATTAGTGCATTGCACATCCACATTGTGTCCCGGCCCTTACTTAAAATAAAAAATTGCATTCCGTATTTTATGATTTAATGTCCTTATATCTCATCAGGTTCAACCGTAGTCTTCTCAGAAACATAGAGACCGTCTAAGAATTTTCGGATGTCCTTATTTTTGACAGTAGTAGACTGTTGGATAAGGGCCGCAGAGCTGGAGACATCTTCTAGGGAGTTGCCTTCAATGATCAGCTCGTCCTTCTGTTTGGGGGAGTTGATAACGGTCACACCGGATGCCATCTTTACCCTTCGGATGTATTTCTCTCCGAGGAAGTTACGGATTTCAATCACACTGTTGTTTTCAGTGGTCACGCAGTTGATGGGGAAATGGGCATATACAGCACGCATCTTGTACTGGAATCCCTTAGTCACACCTGAAACCATAAAAAATGGAATATCTTATTAAAGGTCCCGTAGAAGGACTTTAATGTTGTTGCTTGGAGAATCATCTTGGAGAATTCAAACGCAGTTATACGTGCCGGCACGTAAGTCTAGCGATGACGAGTCACATGAAGGGGATCTGCGCACCCAGGGATACCGTATTTTATACTTTTTTTTTTGTGTTAGAGGCCAGACAAACGAACTAGTGGGTCACCTGATGTTAAATGATCACCACCACAGTACATATAAGCACAAGCAGTAGGGAATCTACGAACAAATCTGTCGAAACGAACGCACACATAGACACGCGCTTTTACACGGCCCCTAAGCAGATCTCGCGGTGCCGTCAGTCGCGCGTGGCGCATTGAGACGAGCGGCCGTGTTCGTTTTAAATATGCCAAGAGCGTATTGCGCAATGCACGGCTGCTTGAACTCGGCTTCTCAAAACCGGAGCTTTCGTTTTTTAAACTCCCTGCTGATGTTGAAAGGTAAGAATGATACTATATTATTATGAAATAAAATGTATATATTATTTTTATAACGCGAAATGTCAGATGTCACTTCTCCGACAAATGCTTTTTCTGTTAAATAAAACTTTTGGCTGTTTAGATGATAAGTAAGTAGTTGCCGTATATTATAGACCGTGTTTTTGATGAAAAATTTTTCTACGGACTTTCATTGTTATCATCTTGCATCTATAGTATATGTACTAAAATATTATAGAAAACTACACTTGAAGGATAACTTGTCAAATACCTATAGGTAGGGCAAACCTTGGTTAAAAAAACTATTCAATTTAACAAAAATTAAATCGACAACCCTAACGCTTTATTGGAGCGTAGGTACTTATTTCAAAAAGTAGGCCTATCTTCCCTACTGCTTTAGCTTATATATATACTGTGTCACCACTGTCCATAGACACCCGCAGCGCTTTACGCGATGCCAGTGCGTTGTCGGCCCTAAAACTTCTGCGCATACAAGGTCATCACTAGACTTACGTGCCGGCACATATCATGAGCTAATCTGTGTGTTATACATACATATATACATGTCATGACCAAACAGACATAAAATTTCTACATCAACTTTTGTGTTCCCAAAAAAAACACATGGGTGTGTAAGGTCTTACTATACTCTTGCTTGGTAAATACCACTTAGTTATCTTACGAAGTAAACACAGTTAAAAGTTATGTTTAGATAAAAAAATATACATGGATGTATAATCAGCATCAGATATCCAAAAATTACTAGAACAAGGTCTTATGTCAACTTTAGTAACCACATTATTATAATCTCACAATAACTGAATGTGTAACCAACCCGCAATATAAATAACTTCAAAAAGGGAATAAATTTTGTATATTAATAATAGTAAAATCTAGCTGCTAGATTATTCTAGCGCAGTGATTCTTAACCTTCAGACATGAGGGACCAAATGACAAAATTTCTGTCTTGCCATGGACCACACCTAGTAACTACATAATATCTTATGTATGACTTTGATCAGCCCTAATGGACGGGATTGCACCTTTACGAGTGTCTGGTTATCACTTTTTTTTTAAATCTAAATTTTTTACGAGGCTTAAGTGCACCTGTGTGACTATGCCAGCCTCATTGGATGTCTCTTGGTTCAGATTCATCAAACACTGCCCCGCCCACTACCAGATTCTCTGGCAGCAAAGGAGTGTTTCACGAACCTGTACACTCGTACTGCATTTTCTGATGTTGGAAAACTCAATGTTATGTTAATTGCTCCATTAAACAGGCTCACATCAGTCAAGTACCTCTCTCTATTAACCTTTGTGACTTCACATTCCATCAAAAAATGTATTAAATCCTCAACCTAGCCGCAATGTGTGCACGTTGGGGATTGAGCGACTCTCATCATATTTAAAAATTTATTTAATGGCACATGACCTGACCTCACCCGAAATGCCCACACGAGTAGATCCCTGGGAAGGCTGGCACAATCAAACCAGGGCACCCGGAATATCTTGTTCTGTATTGTGTTGTACCAGATACCTTTTGTTTCCGATATATTGGTTATCGCTTATCTGATTATTTATTAGATTGGCCCCATGGACCACTGGTTAAGAACCACTGTTCTAGCATGTTAGGTAATTTTAATTGCATTCCATGGAGCTGAGACATTTATCACTGCTTTGTACTTCCAAATTTGTCCATAGACAGTATCTGTGCTAGGGATTGCAATCCGGATAATCCGAAATCCGAAATAACCAGATAAATCCGGATTTTTGACGCCTTTTATAAAATCGGGTTTTTAGCATAAAAATCCGGTTTTTTCGGATTTCAATAACAGTTGACAAAGTTGACATTTAAGCAGAATTTCCTATTGAATTTAGTTTCATTTCATTCATTCATGCGTTCGTTTCGTTCCCTGCCACGTAGCACTATCTATCCCTCTCCCCTCCCCGCTTTACTGGCTACTGCATACCTAGCTTTACATCTAGCTAGTCGGCCGGTCCGGTAGTACTGTACTGCAGACACAGCAGTACTGGACTGATTAAACGCGGATTATCAAGATTTTTGCAGTTTTATTTTAAATATTCTTAGGGAAATCTTAAAAACAATAAAATTGAACACCATTAGGTTTCAAAAAACATGTATATACATGAAAATTTCAAAATATTAATAAAAATCCGAAAAATCCGGATAGTCCGGATTTGTACCAGTTGATAATTTGTAAATCCGGATTTGAGAAAAGAACCGGATTTTGCAATCCCTAATCTGTGCCACAGAACAAATGGCATTCTGGACATATTTACTGGTAAACTAGAGCACCATTTTATAAAAGTTGACAATCCAAAAAAATTATAGCGACTTTCTGTATAATGTTGGTTAGAGATGGACCATTAACATAACAGCATAACTATGATAGTCATGTTCATCAGGTTTAACTAGTTGAAATAAATAGTAAAAATTTAACTTAAAATTCAAAATCACACAACATAACCTACATTTATTTGACTGAATTAAGTTGAATAGTATTGGGAGGGCATTTCACACATAACCTACAATATTTACAACTAGTGATAAGAAATATTATTAAAACTGATTTTAAGTTCAAAAATAACAGCATGGGTTTACATCCGTGACTTGCCAGCTACAACTGATAAACAATGCTAGAATGCTACACAAAGATCAGTCATGGCATTGAAGACATCATACTAGGTTAGCAAACAAACAAAACGTTACTATACCTTTGATCATGTTTTCGACATGAGAGCATACTGTCCTCACGGCGGCGAGTTCCTTCTTGGATCCGAACCATTTCTCCACCTTCAGGAGTCGCGGGTTCACCATGCGAATATCAACTGCCAAGTGTTTAAAGTTCCTCTTCAACACTCCTCGCGGGCCCTTCACCGTCACCAACCGCGACTTTACGTGAACGGTCAGCCCATCAGGGATTTTCACTTTCTGGTTCGCAACGATTTGCTTCATGATGAAGGCCTAAAACGTAAATTGAAACTTTAATGTAAACCTAACCTCAGTAGGTGTTTGACAACTGAGTACACTCGTTTTATTCATTTGTGAAATAAATATTGTTTGAAACATCTCGGAAATTACGTAAGTCACCCCGGGTAAGCACTGAATTGCGAAATTATCCGATATTACTTATGATTTCTTTGGATTTATCACAGCAAAATATAAAATCGCTTACTTTCTTTGACACAGAGAGCCGGAAAAGGGCTAAAGATTGTTGCCAGTTACGATAAATCAGATGAAACGTCAAATTCATAAAGTCACATGAAAAAACGTTGCTGAACAAAGTAATGTCATAAAAATGAAATTAAATCATTAAATTAATCTTCACCAGGGGGGCTGTGCTAGCCGTATCATTTGTAGATAAAATGGGTAGATAAACGTTACCGTGCTAGGGGGTCTGGACACAAAGATCAAATGCAACAAAAGGTTATCTTAAAATTAACAAATAATAAAATATTAATACAAAAATTAAAAGAATAAATAAAAATAGGTTCTTAGGCAAAACTTTTTTAATGGTGACTAGAACAGTAAAAGATGTTCTAGTCACCATTAAAAAAGTAGAACAACAATTTATGCGCAAAGGAGCCGTTATGCTGAATACCCAGACAGTTCCAGCTGTATTTTCTTTTCTAGTCCCAATGGAAACAACTTAGGTTATAATAATAAAATAGTTACAATAAAATGGTTACATATAATAAAATTTATCGTCATTTTGTTTGGGAAAAAAATAATATTTTTTTATGCTTCGAAAAGGAATGTATAAATTTATATGGGTATTATTCCACTTATGTTGATTTGAATGTTCAGCAGCACAGAAGACAAAAATACTGTTATGAGTCGTCATTTGTCAATGTCATGTCAATTAATTTGACATTAGTTTAAATATATAAATTTGGGGGATTTAAATTTAATTTTCTGCGATATAATTTTGTGCTTATTTCAAGCTTATTAACAAGGGTATTCGAGAGAACATTTTGTCAAGAAAAATGTTTATTAGAACAATTTTACATACAGATTTAAAGGCATGCAAAAGGCTTTTCAATAGAGGTTATATTTTGAATTACAATACTTGTATTTTTTTGCCTTTATTTTCAACTATTTCTATACGAGTAATTTCTTATTGTCCGCTATAGGCATGCCTTACGAAAAACAAGTGCCAAACTATAAATAACATGGTTGATCCATCAGTTCTCTTACTTAAAAAAAAGACATTTAATTTTTTACTTTCTGATGTAACTAACTATAACTACTCACTAACTATAACTGGTGCTCTATGTTATTATCCAAAGTAAATTTATAAGAAAATGTTTTAGTAATTTAGTAAACCAAGTTTTATTTCACAGACAGGAAATGACTTCCTCATTTGGAACACTTACCATAATAGTTTTATTTTCATGAGGCAAATTTTTGATTTGTTCATTACAGGGTTAACTAATTCATCGTGGGACTTGATGACGGGAGTATGTGTTGAGAGGCTCCCAACCGTCACACCACCACTCAGTGAAATCCAAAAGAAGTACAAGGAAATGCTGAACACATTAGAACTTGAGAAAAGTCTTAAGTCTAACCATGAGTTGAGACATGAAACTGACAAGTAAGTACTTTAATGAATGGTCATCTTACTGGTACATTATGATATTATTACCTGCATACTCTTTATTGAACATCACATATAACAATCAAAGAAGAAATCAACAAATATTGTACTAAATACAAACAAAAGCTCAAAAATCACTCTGCGGGTGGTAGGGCCTTGTGCAAGGTCTGTCCGGATAGCTACCACCATCTTACCCGCTAATCCTACCGCTAAGCAGCAGTGCTTGCACTGCTGTGTTCCGGTGTGGAGTGTAAGACAGCCGGGGAAATTACGGGCACAAGAGGCATTTCATCTTAGCCCTCTAGGTTGGCAACGCATTTGCAATCCCTCCGGGGTTGCGGGTGTCTATGGGCAGTGGTGATCGCTTACCATCAGGTGACCCACATGCTCGTTTGCCTTCCTATTCGCATAAAAAAAAAAAAAAAACAAACCAACTTGCCTGGGACCTGGTTGACACAAGCAACAACACATCAAGGCTGAAAAGATGGCAGATATTGCAGTTAGCTCAGAGGAGATAGAAAGGAAATTGTTTTAAAGTCGAATGGGAGAGTGTTTGCTGGAATATCTCTCAAATGCAAATGAAACTCACACTATCTGATTATGACTCAAATGGTCGATTGCAGATAAAAAAAAACATACCTAACAATCAAAACAGAAAGAAAGGTATACGGAAGTAATAAGGTAACAATAGGTGAATAGGTAGCTTACTCAATAACTCTGCTACTAAACAGCAGTGCTTGAACTACTGTGTTCCAGTGTCGGGAGTAAGACAGCCGGTAAAATTACTGGCATTTGAGTCAGGTATTGTATCTGAGCCCTTCAGGTTTGCATCTAGTGTTGCAGGTGTCCACTAGCTGTTTTTTTTTGCGGGTGGTAGGGCCTTGTGCAAGGTCCGTCCGGATCGCTACCACCATCTTACTCGCTAATCCTGCCGCTAAGCAGCAGTGCTTGCACTGCTGTGTTCCGGTGTGGAGAGTAAGCCGGCCGGGGAAATTACGGGCACAAGAGACATTTCATCTAAGTCCTCTAGGTTGGCAACGCATCTGCAATCCCTCCGGGGTTGCGGGTGTCTATGGGCAGTGGTGATCGCTTACCATCAGGTGACCCACTTGCTCGTTTGCCTTCCTTTTCACATATAAAAAAAAAAAAAAAAAAAAAAAAAAAACTAAAACTCTATCGAGGCTTGAGTGCACCAATGGTATGCCACATTTTAATTCCTGAATAATTTATTACTATAGGATCCAAGCTGAACTCCTCAAGAATGAATCGGCAGACATGGACCCAGATGCGGTGAGCAAGATCACAGCACAAGACTTTGAGGATGCATCGAACGAGGAATATGCCAAGTTCAAATTTGCTGATATCATTACAGGTACCTACCAGGGGTCTTACCATGACGTCCTAATTCCGACTCAGGTCAAGTTTTAGCTGTCACTTTTAGTATGAATCTGACAGCGAGCGAACCTAAACTGAATAGCATTAGGACGTCATGGTAAGGCCCCTGTTCTTACTGCCTCAGTGAAACTTAACTTTGTCAAAAATTTTACCTATGACAAGAAATCGACACGCGAAATCGATTGACATCATCCATCTACTTTAATACAGGTCTAAGCTAATCTCAAAAAGCCCTATTAAAACTAATGGCATAATTTTGTTATTTAAATAAGTTATATTGATAATTTTTCACCAAAGCTTAAAAAAAAGTATATTTGGTGCATGCCCAATGACAAGACAGATTAAGAAGTGGTTGCAGATCTTAAAAGCCACAATGTATCGATTCAAACTTTATTATTATTATTATTATTTAAAATAATACACTAGCAGCTCTTTGAGCTGATGCGTGTATATCACTGCACTTGTGTTCTTTGAGTTTTTAAATGAATGTCTAGTCTATTTTTAAAACTGTTCACTGACGGTGCACTTATCACAAGTTCTTTCTACTTTCGCGATATTCACACATTATTATAAGAAAACGGGACTTAATCACGTAAATAAAAAGTATTTTTGTAAATACCTCGATGTTTCGGACGCAACTTTGCATCCATAGTCGTTACAAAAATACTTTTTATTTACGTGATTAAGTCCCGTTTTCTTATAATAATGTGTTAAAAGCCACATTTGCCGATAAGCGCCTGTGTGTTCTAAGATAGCATTGCTGTACTAGTTTTTGTAGGCGTTTTATAAAAATATAAATAATTTTTCACATGACTTTATTAATTGAAGTAGTGGCCAAACCTTCTTAAGTGTCTACTATGGGTTAAAATATAAAAAATCCATTTCAGAGGCAGACAAGAAAGGCGACAAGTCCACACTGGAAAGATGCCTCCAAAAGCATTTGGTGCTGGTCACACATCATAAACTGGGTTCAGATGCGAAACATATTCTGCCTCAAGGGCTCTGGAAGGAGGGAGAGACTTTAAGACAGGTTACTATCATTTTAGTACATTACTGCAGAGGCCGTGAAGTAAGGGATTGCAGGACGAGATTGGGGTACACGGCCGAGTCGTAGACGAGGCCGGATAAAGCGAGTCCTGCAATCCCTGTTTCCGGCCGAGGATTGTATGGTGCTTTTCTCTAGCAATGCGAGGAAATCAAGTAAAAATTGTTTAATTAGCCGCATTTTTAATTTTTGAAACGTGCCATTTGAACAAACTATTGCTCGCGCCATGTTCCCCTCGCCCCGCCCCGCGCCGCCGCGCCGCGCCGACAGCACCCGCCGACCGCGCCACATTACTTCTTGGCCGAGGCCGTAAATGTGAAACTTCTTGGCTTCATTTCGCGACATTAACGCGTACATTTCCGAGCATGCTTGAGAAAATAGTAGATTGTACAACAAGAGCATAAAACAAGCCATTTTACCCGAGACGTTCATTTAGCATGGGTTTTATGAACGAGTTATACACTGCTTTTCACTTAGATTGCGAAAAAAACAAAACAAAAATATTGCAAAAAAAATATTAAAATTAAATGTGACATTGTAACTTTGTAACAATTCGATATAGTAAGTATAGGTATTTACTGGTTTTTCCTGGCAAATTGACTGTGTTAGGAGTCAGTGTTATTTCCTCTTCACTTGACGAAATTATTGAATATTAATCGTAAAACAGTAACAAATTGCAACACAAATCCTACTACTAGAAAATAGGACGATTCCGTCTGAGTTCCCGCCAATTAACTTTTTTTTTTCTTTTTTTTAAACTTGATACTGCGGTAAGGTTCGAGTAGGCAGGTGTTGATTTATATTTTAAAAAGTTTTATTTTTCATGTAAGTACCTATATATATATATTTGTTTCAATAATAACTTGTCAAATTATTGTTACCTAGTTTTAGGTACTAATTAAACAGTGTAATAGAACGCAGATTATAATAAAAAAAAAACTTAAAAAAATAAACAAAATATGCTGTCGTAAAGTTTTAGTGATTGTTTGTGGCTGTTGGCACCCGATTGTCTTGGTCTTAGACGAAGATTTTACTTTATGCACAAGAGCATAAAATGCCATTTTATGCAGCCTACATCCAGCATAAAGTCGAACTTTTTGAGCATGAGACGTGAAAAGTACTTTTTTAAGATTATGAAATGTTTTTTATGAGACTACCTTATTCTGACAAATGGTGTAGATAAAGGTAGAAAGAGGAAGAGATGGTGAAAGTGATTGCAAGCGCCTGCGCGTTAGACAACATGGCCTCAGGCCTCATCAACATAATAACAGAGCCTATAAGAGGGCCTAATTTTTTTTTATCGACATAAGTATTTTTATTTTATAGACTGCTGAGAGAATAGTATCGGAGCACTGCGGACCTGAGATGAAAGTGCAGTTCCTATCTAATGCGCCTTGTGGCTTTTACAAATACAAATATCCTACAGAAATTAACGGAAAAGTTGGTGCTAAAGTAAGTACCTATATTATTAATGTTTAGTATGTAAACATCTATAATATACTATAGTTTTATACTATACTTACAACTTAAGATTTCTTAGTATGTCGCGGGTGGTAGGGCCTTGTGCAAGGTCCGTCCGGATCGCTACCACCATCTTACTCGCTAATCCTGCCGTTAAGTAGCAGCGCTTGCACTGCTGTGTTCCGGTGTGGAGAGTAAGACAGCCGGGGAAATTACGGGCACAAGAGGCATTTCATCTAAGTCCTCTAGGTTGGTAACGCATCTGCAATCCCTCCGGGGTTGCGGGTGTCTATGGGCAGTGGTGATCGCTTACCATCAGGTTACCCACTTGCTCGTTTTCCTTCCATTCACAAAAAAAAAAATGTATAATACCTGTGACATACGGGCAGACATGGGTTTCTGGCTTGATATTGGCCTTCGAATTTAGTTATTTATCGTAGTTCTAAATAAGTTCGAATGTTATGTTAAAAAAGTGTTAGCGCCTAAGAAGTAAAAACCTATTGTGATTCCAAAATCGATATTCAGCAACGTCTCTAGCGGGATCGCGTTCTTGTAACCTAAACACTAACAAGTTTGCAAAGTAAACTTCAACACGCTAATGTTTTACAATAAAAACTGAAAACGCGGGAGAAATTTATTAGCCGCTCTATTCTACAGAAATAACCTACCTCAAAGCTAATCCCCGCAAACTGGCCATGTTTTACGGCTTTGACTACCTACTCTTTTATTTAACGTATTAATATTGATACTGCTAGTATTTGTACTACCTTTTGGTAGTACATTTCGTAAGATAGGAAAGCGTGCTCTCGTCAAACCCAACACTCGCACCAGGGGCCCAATTTTTTAAAGCACATAAGTGAAAATACCATTTGAAATTAGTGAAAAATCGTACTGAATTTGAAAAACAAGTAGCTTGGAAAAAAATTACGTCTCTTGTCACTCGCAACTGTCAACTTTATCTTGTCGCATGAAGGTGCACTTTAGACTGCGTGTTCTGACTTAAATATCAAGTCATATCAGTGTTCGTTTCGCTGCCGCCGGGGCGAGCGCTCCAAGAGGAAGGACTACGAACTAGTCCGAAACATGTCCAGCATCACTCGACTTTTATACGTGAGTCATTATCCACCATCATCATCATCATCATATCAGCCACAGGACGTCCATTGTTGGACATAGGCCTCCTCTGTGACTTTAACGCTGGAGTCGTTGTTACGCTATTAGTTATTCGGCACCCAGTAAAACAGCCAATCGCTTTCAGGTATTCTTCTACTACGCGAACTACAAGAGCGGTACAGCAGCGACAACCGCCAAAGCAAATTGGCTCACAAGAACCGAACTAAAGGAGACCCTGCCCCCACGGTACAACAAGTCTGTACAAGAATTCCTTATCGAAGAAAGGGTTTAGTTTTACTGTATAATAACGTTATAAAGTCGAATAGGTAATAAAGTTAGATGCGAGCGCACGTTGTTTCCTTTACTTTTTTGATGGTTTCGATTAATTTAATTACTCGTGTTGTGCTTTCTGTAGAAACACTTAACAGGGTTCGAGATGTTTGTAGCATTCGTCTAACTGTAATTCGTAGACGTTTGAATGGTTAATTTGACAAATATACATAACATGTGATACCGAATTCTTCGAATGTTGAGGGTAAACCACGGAATAAAAAAACAGGTTGAAAAACTGCGAATGCATGCTCACACGAAACTAACCTAACACAAAGATACGGACAAGATACGTACTCTGCAGTTACTCTTACTCAATTTCTAAGTACGGTCACGTTCTTTAATTAGGGACTGCACATGACGCACAGCGTTGGCTTGAGAACCAGTTATTGCTCTTCGTTCTTAGTTCCAAATAAGTTTCAGTCAAAAATGTAATTTTTAATGCAAGGGTTTTTGCTGACTGTGCCTACTTTTTGTTTTAACTGTACTCGCGTTGTCATCCATGATCCATTCTACAATATGCATAGGTACCTACTTATCAAATTTCAAGTCAATCGGGTCAATCGCTAAAGTTCCCTCCTGCGGAGAAAGTCCTGCCCTGCCCATCAGAAATTCATATCATTGTATTTCGATTTACACAAGTGTGCAAAATTTCAGCTTAATCGGATGAAGACATCTGCTTCAAAATTGAGTTGCAAGATTCCACAAATTAAATATAAGCTGAGAAAAAGTAACTTTATTATAATAAACATAAGGTTACAAATAAAATCAATTCAAAACAAATTAAAAACTAAACTAAAATTAATCTTAAAAGAGAGGCCTCCGTGGCATAGTACCACAAACGCTGGGAGCATTCCTCTTTTAGGCAGCGATACTAATACTTTGTTCACGGAAGCTGCCAGCTCTACGGTCATCCGTAGCGTCTATTAGCTTCTTTGAAATATCTTTGAAGAGGCTAATATCACTCGGACCCCACGGACCAAGGGCCTCAACACCGAAAGGGACAAAATTATATTCGGCGCTGAGCTGAGACCCATATAATTTTTTAAATCTTAACTGATAAAAACTTGTAATTAGAGGAACTAGTTTGACAGATCAAAATGCCCAATTAATATGGCCACAGTTCAACCAATACATTCATCGATAGAATATGTCTCATAGTCGATCCCTTATTTTAATGAAAATCGTTTCACTAATTATGTTAATGTGTGACTGTTTAAAAAAAATGTTTAGGGCCTACTTAATGTTTCAATACTCTTCATCTTAATTTAGCAACTTATTGGGAAATTTTCAAGTTGTTATTATTGATTTTGTTACACAATAACATGGGGCATGTGAAAACTTTTCTCCGTACCAATGCGCAGTTCGCTTTCGTATACTCGGAAGCCGAGCCGAGCTCTTCGGCGAGCGCTTCACACTAAATGCATCGAAATAGAAGTTCCTTCAAACAATGATCGTGATTTACGTGTAAACAATTCGGTGTCCGGCTACCGAAACTTCCAGACCGAACTAACCAGTGAATTTTAGATTCTATTCCGAACTATTCCGGTGTAGCTTGCGTTATTTCGCTGTCGCTATGTGTATATAGGTAGATAGCCAAAGATTTGCTTTGGATTTGCTAGTTGGGTGTGATGTTTTCGTGTTGCGCTGAGTTTATTTGGCTTGGTAAGTGGGTTTGTTGGTTAAAGATGGAACATATTGCGGACTCAAGGCCTGGCGATTCGGCTTCGTTTACAAACATCGCGTGATGTTTTTCATTTTACACAATGAACATTAAATAATTTCCCGTGAAAAGTGAATCACGCTTTGTTTTTGTTTTTGTTCCTGCTTGATGCTGTGACTGGTCATATTTTCTGTAGCTGTTACATGCTGTTCCCTGAAAGTCTCTTTATTTGCCTTTAGGTACTTACTTAATGCAGTAAGGAATTATTATCACGTTACTCTTTTAAATATGGCTACGAATTTATAGCAATTATAGAAAATATTTACAAAAATGCTACTTTGCTATCTCCGCGATATACCTAGTGAAGTTAAGTCATGAACTAAAAGTTCAGGCAAAACAAATTTCGTAATACCAGTTTGTGATACATTGTAACAAATCTGAATTGTACAAAATCTATTAGGTCCGTGGTGGTTTTGGGACCTCGGTGTCGTCTACTCCAATAGACTCGTTCAATCAGTTCCACAAACTCAATGAATTAGTAGCCGGCAATTGAAAGTCAGAATTAATTAAAGTCCTGTTTCAATTTTGAACATAAAACAGTATTATTAAAAATGATAATGACGTTGGTAAGGGACTCCTCGTATATCTAATGCGAGGAGCGCAGGGGGGCGCCACCCGTTGCTAGCACGATAATAGATAAAACTTCCACATACCTTTATTTCATGGCATTCCCTAGGAGATTATCTAAAGAGTTATGCAGGGAAGAATGATGTGTGATGTGTAGACGTTATAATTAATTAATGTAACGAAATTAATAAAACATGTGCAGGTCCAGTTATAAGAATGTTTCCATTATCACATCATTATGTCGTGTTCTTACCTTAGCTTAGTGGTTTGGACCTCAGGTATATCTGAGTATTTTTGGTTATATGTGCGATTACATTTGAAATTTAGCATGAGCTTTTCGGTGAAGGGAGACATCGGAAGAAAACCTGCACGTAACCTACATGAGAAGCAGTTTATTATAGGTCTGTACGGTGTGTCTAAAGCGCCACACACTGAACTCTGAACTCTGAACTCGCGTGAAAACTTATCCAAGCCCTCTAATACTTTTTTTTTTAGATTAATAGGATAGTGAACGGAGTAATATACATTATGTTTATTAAATATACTTTTCAACACAGTTGCTCGTAAATTGAGTCTTATTGCACCGCATTTAAGCTCATAATTCAGCTTATTACGCACAAGTGCCGTAATATTATTACCGCACGAGTGCGGTAATGTAAACTTTTTTTTAATCTCAGCAAATAGTTCAGTTATGTATAGGAACAAGGAATATTTTCGTGAATATTAAACTATTTTAGGTTAAAGATGATAGTAAACAGTTAATTTCGACAAAGTATTCATTTTTATCTGAAAAGTGACCATAATTTGCATATTTAAGACAATGATTAATTATTTTATTACTATTTTAATATTAGGCTGTTTAGCAGTCTTGTCAGTGTCTCGTCGCCCGCGTGCAAAGTGCACAGCGCGCATGCGTGAGTGCTGCGCGCGGATTGGCGCGGAGAAATGATATCTGCCGCCATCTTTCACACTCACAGATTTTGTTGATTATTTTACCTTGTTATTAGTTTAAAAATTACTAGTTGAAATAATAAAGAAAAACTAAATGTAAATGGTGTCCGTCGCCGGAAATACTAAAATATGTTCGGACAGGTTATGTCAGTAAGAAATCCAAGGTGTTAATTGCCAAATGACAAAGAAAAGTTCTAAAGCCTCCAGTTTTTTTATACTTACTTATTAAGAATTTCTTTTTGTTTTTCCTCGCAAATGTGTTGAAAAACGTCGTATGAAACGCGTGTGCATTGATCATTACCACACTCGGCACCATTAACGCACTCGCTCCGCTCGCGCGTACAATCATGCCTCGTGTGTAATGATCAACATAGCACACTTGTATCATAATGTACTATTTCATGTTTTCTTACCTAACTGGTTTATCTTTCTTTACTCACCTAAGTATCTGCTACATTTGCTATCTTAGCTACCCGTTGTTCACCTATCTCTTCAGTGTTATAAAACATCACCAAGTTGACTGTGCAAAAGACCGATACTTATCTTCTTATCAGCATTTAGAAATTAACAAAAGCAACATTTTCTCTTAAGCTACCGCCTGTAACTATGTTCTGTTAGTGCATGCTCACGCTGTTTAAGAATGAATAACATTATTTCAGATTGAGTACGAATTTGCCGCCACAATAGTTCACAACGAAACATACGTTGCAGAGCTCGCAAATATCTAAATTCTCTTGAAAATCAAAGGAACTGATAAGCACAGGAGCCATTAAAAGGACAAAAGCTGATACACAAGCCGACTCTTATAAATTATTCCCCGAACGAAGACACGTCATTTAGCCAACTTAAAAAAAACACAAACCCCCCCAGAATTCACATAGTCTCCGCCAAGTGAGATAAAACTGGTAATAGAAACTGAGTGGGCCCATTGTTCCTGCTTTAATGGACCACCGACCGATGCGCGGCTCGGCGGCTCGCACAAACCGCTTCCAAATATCGCATTCGAAAAAAGAAGAAAAATAAAAAAGAATTTGTAATCTAACGTATTCCGCCGTTGAGGTAGACAGCCGAGGAATTCGTCAAAGTATTTATCTCGGACTTTCACAGTTCGTTGGCGGTCACAGTGTTAAATTATTACGGGCCCTTTAACAGAGTTATCGAAATATCGAGATGCTTTGGAATGCTAGCTGTCTGTGCCGAATGTGCCGATTAGGTTATTGGGCGTTCCCGATAACGTTCTGATTTAATTCGATAGAGTCAACGTATGTTTTGGCTTTGTTTATATCGACTGTAGAGATAACATCAACTGGAATGATAATGATATACCACGGAGTTTTAAATCATTTCGCTGTTGGTAGTAACTACCTAGTTGGTTTCGGCTTCGATTCTGAACTCTTATTTTTCTGACGTGAAACGATGAGCCGATATAGATTATAGTTAAGTACTTACCTATCTGCTGGCTGTTTTGATAGTGGAGTTTGAGTGGGACAAGATTTGAGTGTGACTCTACCTTGTGAAATTAGGAAGTAGATACGTAGGTACTTAAATTATTCACAGTTTTCTTTTGATTCTCTTGTAACAATATAAACTATATAAAGCCACAAAAAGGTGTAAAAAATGCCTTTAACCTTGAAATGGATACGTGGTTACGTAGGTACTTACATATTTGTAATACCAGCACAGGTTTAGTTTTTTTTTCTCTTTTTTTCTTGAGGTTACCAAAACAATACCGACACATTACCGCTATTTGAGACCATTTCTTCCTACCGCAAAGTCGTATCTAGGTATAGATAACACGCTTGAGATAACGACTATAGAACCTTTAGTACCCAACTATTGAATTACCTTTCACTGTTACGTTCACGTGAATAGGCAAAAGCAGAAGTCATTGCGGTAACCACAATAGTCATAACTGTTCCCTATTCATCTTAACTGGGGTAAAGACAATATGGGTCTAAAATGAAGAGCATAAAAGAAGGTGATACATATTCAAGTCATGAAATAGACCACCGAGTAAGTTCGCTGAATTGTTTATGAATATGTACCACATGACTGGGTATTTGTATTTTTTTTTGCAAAGAAAAATAGGTAGGTTTCCGATAGTTGGGTAGGAAAAATGTTTCGACTCTAACCTATAAGGTACCTGGTTAAAAAGTAGTAACTTTGTTTTTTACAGAGATAGTAACTGACTTCTGACTGTAATGTAATGACTGTTTTTGGTAACATTTACTTTTCAATAAGGGACCAACTTTGAAATTTATATTGTACATCGAATACAAAAAGAACCATCGAAACCGCAAAGATATTATTGATAGACATTGCGTTCATAAAAAAAGAAAATGTAATTATGAGAACCTCCTTTTTTGAAGTAGGTTAAAACTGTTAAAAGGTTACGCGGATATTCAGGCAACCATGAGGGTACTGTTCCGCGGAGATATGACTTGCGTTTGATGGAGAAGCTACAATTTGGCAGACATTTATCCAGGTAGATTATACCTAGGGGCTGGGGCCTTACCATGACGTCTTAATGCGATTCAGTTTAGGTTCGCTCGCTGCCAGATTCATACTAAAAGTGACAGCTAAAACTTGAACTGAGTCGGAATTAGGACGTCATGGTAAGGCCCCAGAAGTGTGAAAGAAGAGAGATGGATATAGTAGGTATTTGGCTTTGGCTTTGGCTTCCCTGATGTGTAAAGAAACTTCGACAGTGCGATGCAGAACACGAATGACGACACTGATGCTATATACCTACTCGTGTCGTGTGTCGTAGCAGTTACTAGGTGGCGTTAAGGTCGCTACTAGTTATTTTAGAATATCGTTATGGATATATATTATTACCTACTCGCTCAATTTAAATTTCAATATGCGTGCACCGTGCGTGTGATCTTGAAAATAATCGATGATTTAAATTTAACCAATTTGTGTTTTTTTAGATGAATACAGCCGTTGTCATGACCATTCTTACTTCTCGCACACTACCAATTCGACCTTTTTGCCATTTTGGTCTTGAAGGACTATAATTTGTAGCTTCGTGAGACAAGGCCTGGTTTACATTGGGCGCTTTGATGCGTCCATTTTTCAGGGGAGAAATTCTGGTTTTAAGAACTTCTCATTGTGTGCGTATATGTCTAACCTTATTCGCTTAGTCGCATATGTACTTGGGGGGCGGACATTGCTCGACATGACTACGTTTTCACACGCTCATGACGGGGTAAAGCCGGTAAAGGCAGACAACATTGCGCGACCTCTATCATGATGTTAATTAAACTACTGTCACTTATGGTTGCCAATTGTCGTAGAGCCGAGCAACTAAACGCTACTATACCGTGGTAGGCAATAGTCAAGTGACTAAGCGTACGCGCGGTCGTCGGTCGGATGTGCGCTAGTTACAGGCAAACCAACGTGACAACAAGTACTGCGTCCACTTTGTGAAGCTTTGTGGCTCAGTCTTGATTGCCGGTTTATTTTGAGTTAGTACCCTTACCCGTGGCAGCCACTATATAGTAGCTTAGCTGTGACCGGCACCAAGTATGGTAGCTCATGGGGCTCGGACTCCACCAGAATTGAGACGACTCGAGAGAGATGTAGGCTTTTGTACACGTCGTGTGTGGTAGAGCCAATAGAGTTTAATTATTTACTTTACGCAACTCGTCTTCGCTTAGCTTCAGTGGCGTGGAGACCGGCAGGCTTATTGTCTAACTCGCTCGCAATCGCCATCGTGTTAATTTTGACAGTTCATGTATGGGCTGACAATTGGCATCGGAATCAGCTAGCTGTCACATTCATACAAGAACTGTCAAAATGAACAGGATGGCGATTGCGAGCGAGTTAGACAATAAGCCTGCCGGTGTTAGTGAACACGGCTTTAGGCCCTGGGCCGCGTAGTGTGCGCGGCGCGCGTGTGTGCGCGAGCGCAGGCTGCCAGGTGGGCTCCCATTAGCAGCGGCCAGGCTCGAGCGGCCGCTCTTCATCTTTATGATAATTATTTTCTGTTTGTTTTCGTCGAAGAATCGGCCCGCCTCGCCGGCGAACGCTTCTCAGAACCCACTTCCATTGTGGTAAATTAAAGCCGCTCGGACCCCTGCCACGAGGAGAGATAATTCGACAGGATGCCGCATATTATTAATTGCACTATGACTTGTGGAAATGGAGCTTTAAGTTTAGTGAGTCATTCATTCTGGAGGAACGCGCGCACCCGCGTGGGAACCTATAACGTTCATGATTTACACCCGCGCTGCTTTACGAGCCGCGGGCGCAGCGCGACCCAGGCTACATGGGAGCGGGTTTTTTGGAGTATTTTCTGTATGTAATTGGTCCTAATGAGCCGATGTGAAGCTCAAGGTGTCATTAGTGGCTGTTAGAAGTTTTCTTGAAACGCGTTAGTGTCAAAAATACATTTAGTTCCTGATTGGGAAATTAACTGTGATGGTAAAAACAACATTCGTGGACACTCGCTGAAGACTTCTCAGTCTCTACCTATAATTATGATTTTGACCCATATCATGTACATGTAGTACTAACTAGCTATTCGTTATCACTACGTATACAAGGCGTGAGTACTTTCCTCAACCACATGGCCTGGCAAAACAACGCGTCACCACATTTATGCGACGTTCGACAAGCTTAATAGCATTTCAAAACATGGTAATTTCTGAATTGATTCTAAACCTAACCATTGACGGTTTAATTTAACTACATCTGTTGTTGTTGCTATGCTTGTAATCAGTTATTTATTTCACAATCTGTATCCGAAATAAAACCTTCGACGTTTTTATAAAGCCCTCGGGTCCCGATATAACGAACGACGTAATTATCTGGAATTCGGTTTTTGCGTGTTACTTATTTGAATCCAATCGAACACATGCCTGCGCCGTCCCCAGTCATTTACAGCGCGAATCAATTAAGCCAGTCCGTACCTACGTATCTAAAGCGATAAATATCCAATTAACTACATCGCAACGACGGGTACCGAGCGATCTGTTCGTTAACTAGAGTTTAACAAGGTAATAAATAGGGGTTTGAACCAGACACTGGCGACCAATAAAAAGAGCGTAAATAAGCCGAATGCTATAAAAAAGGGGAACCTCATAATGTTTACAATCTTGTGGCTTTATTCACTTTGTGTTCCAATTTCATGCTAAATCGGGTGGATAAAAAGCTCCTTTATCAGGCAGACCCACCGTCTCCGCTGCGCCCGCGCCGCGTCGGCCCGTCTCGCGCGGCTATTAAATACGAATCTAACATCGCGCTGAATGGCCGCCGCATCAAAAGGCCCGATCAATGATAATTCAATTTACAATACGAGCGTTACTTTTGTGTTTAACTATCGTAAACTTACGCTAATTAATAAATGCCCCACAAGCGCTGAGCGAAGAGACCAAACTTAAGAAAAATAAAATATTTTTAATGTACGAATAAGAACTATTAAAACTGTGTTCAACAGGAAATAATATAGGTATTAGGTAGGTACCTACTGAAAATGTAAGACCTATCACGATTTATAAAGAAAAATAGTTAAGTGGGTGGGATAATTTTTGATCAACCACGAAAAGAAGTACCTACCTAAGCAGATAGGAAGGTACAGTTTTTCAATAAATAAAATCTAGTAGGTGGGTAGACAGTAATCTAAAAACATCGTAAGTATGGAACGAAATAAAATCTCTAAATTGAGAATTTATAATTAGAGTGACTTCTGCATTATATTGCACAACATTATGTAAGTACTCATATTAAATCGACAAGACACAGCGATAACATCTGAGTAAACCCTCTTAATAACCTTTTTTTATATTAAAGCCGACAAAACCGACAACCTACCGTACCTAATCAAACAACTCCACAAATTTGGCAATCGGTATACCCTTCCCAACAATAAATTTAGGTATTAGTCCAATTTATTGGACCTCGCGTCATGTAAATAAAGTGTTCTCATGCATACAATCATTTGGCCGCCGTGTGGTAACGTTACTTCTTAAAGTAGTAACAATATGCATTGCTACCAAAATGCTTGTATTGTACGGCAGTTAAGTCGCGTTTTCTCGCGTCATGCGCGAACGTGGAGTGCATGTGATCCTCAAGAGTGCATTTGTTAGGAGGCACGACGGGTTATTAATTTTATGGTGTCGATGGCCGCACGCACCTGGTTCTACGGTCACTGCCCCCCGCCCCGCCGGATCAATCACGTACTCACAACACACGCACAATAACTCTTGTTGCTCACCTAAATAAACACCTAAATAATATACATGTTTTATACAAATAGGTAAGTCAAATTAGGTCATCTGTTGGCAAGCATTTGACATCGAATACGAGGGATTGTCGATGCGTTTCCAATCTAGGGAAGGGAGCTAAGACGAGCCTCTTGAACCAGTAATTAAATCGGCTCTCTTACTCTCCCATCGGGACATACAGTGTACGCTTTGCAGCTTAGCGGCAGGACTCTGTACAGGGTCTTAACCGCAATTCATAAAATTGCAAGTAAAAAAAAAGTTTGCCGTATCTTCAACATTACTCTAGCGAGGCTACACCGCTACCTATATCGCATAGAGGTCCTAAATAACAATCGGATTCGGTAGCTCGTTCGCAGTCCGCATTCAGGCGTCAGTTATTATCACTTCTGAAAATGGGTCTCTTTTAACAATGTGTGTTTTCTTGTTAGTACTGTCCCGTTAATATTTCATTTAGTGCGTCTCAAGCTGGCAGTTGATATTATATGCTCCTTACACGTGTCGAGCCAGTAGAAGTATTATTATTTTTCGTTACAGGGAGGTACTTAATTGCTAGAAATTTTAGAAAAACGTAGGAAAAAAAATATCGAATGACACTACTGTGCCATAAATAAAATTAATCGGCATTTTTATTTTTCGTCGCTGTGTTTAAAGACACGCAACGTTTCTGATAGAGCAAGTGGAGAAGCTTCCAAGTGTGTTTCAAATGCATATTCATTTATGTTCCTATGTTCGATTAAATTAAGTTGCTTATTGAACTACAGTCAGCTAAACAAAGCAACCAACGTGCCAGTTTTAGTGATAGAGCACTGAAATATTTAAAAACCAAGCAGTCCGCTTGACTGGCGTTGCGCGTTCAAACATATGCCAAATAGGTCGACATGCACCGACGCATGTAGAATATTTATTTAAATTCAATTGTGTAAAACGCATTAAGTATCAACAATAGTTTGTCTGTGAGTCGCATATGGACAGCATTCTCCTCCTAATCGAACAGGTTAGGCAGTAAAGCGTACATTACAATGTAAATGGCACATTCGTCTACAGGTGCCGTGGAGAACCTGAATCTTGTACTTGTACGGGAGATACTATTTTTAACGACACATAACATGTGGCGCGGTTACATTGCGTTCTTGATGCGGGGCTGGCGTAATTGTTTTCATTGTAACCCGGCATAGTGCATCGTTTGTCTACGTAGTACTAACACTTGGTGTAGGGTTGCCTGTTAGGTAGTTTTAGTAGACACAAAAGTCATGAATTGTGATCAGAGAAAGAATGAGTCGGTAGAAAACGTTTCCTTGATTCACACAGCCACAGAGCGACCAATCAAAATTATGAATTCTGCATAAAGTTAGTAGATATTAGTTCCTATTACATACGAGCGCATTCTCTGTAGACGAAGTCAGCGTAAACATACGGTCATATTCATCTTACTAATATAATAAATGCGAAAGTTGGTGACGATGTGACGATGTGAGTGAGTGAGTGTGTATGTTTGTTCCTTCTTCACGCTAAAACGACTGGGCGGATTAGATTAAAATAAAAACTACTTTTTAGACCGGAAAATTGCATAGTTATCGCTGGATAGCGATAAACATATCAATTGCTAATTCTACGCGGACGAAGTCGCGAGCAGAAGCTAGTTAGGCTAGGATGGCTCTGTTATGAGAAAAAGGTGTCTCAATGCTACTTTTTTATGGCGTAGTCCCCTTTATTCTGAGTATCTTAAGAAAATACAAGCTAATACATACGTGTATTCATTGTAACGTGAATAACTAAAAACAATAGGTAACTGCAACCACCCTCAAAGGTCTGTGCGATGCCCTCTCTTCCTCGCTAAATTACACATCTGTAGAGACTCGGCAACCCTAGCGGGTGCGTTTGCGCTGGTTGGTTCAGGTCACAGGTGTAGCTGGCCGAGACAAGCGGGCGACAGCGCTGCCCGATGTGGAAACAACTGATAAAACAACCTGTAATTATGTGCATAACTTTGGTGCACTTGTTGAATTAATATTTTTATAGCTGCGAGCTATACGGCCAAATTTAGTACTTACTACGAGTTACATGCTGAAAATTCTGATGCCACAAAGTTTTGTGTCAGAAAAGAAGTATTTTAGTAAGGAACAGACCCCATATTTTTAAAAGTTATGAACGAATTTTTGGTTTATAAAATTAAACTACCAATTGAACTTTTACAAAAGCAAATATACGTACGTACTATCACCTGTATTGAAGCCGGTTTTGAGCCCATCCAACTTTTAGTTCCATAACATTAAAGTCATAATGTTTTAACGTTTCTATTAGAGGAGCGTACAAAAAGAAAAAGGCAGTAATCATTTAGTGGAGGCTCGGATTCCAACAGAAACCAACCGCTCCGAAGGCGGCTCTCAGGAATGTACTCTCTTTAATAACTTTATAATTGGTTTTAAATTGCCATTCGTCTTTCAGTTCTCTTTGCTTATTTCGAGCTGGACATGAAATTGCGATAAGCAGATTTATAGCCCAGACAACCATTTTGGTCGAAGTGTAGGTACCTAGTCATCTTTACTAAGTACTTGTATAAAGTTTAGTTTGGTAAGTAGTTGTGTGTTGTAAGTTAGTTGTAGTAAGTTGACGACCGAATGTCCTAGTGCTTAGAGAACCTGACTATGAAGCTTGAGGTTCCGGGTTCGATCCCCGGTCGGGGCAGATATTTGTATGAAAAATACTAATGTTTGTTCTCGAGTCTTGGAATTTTAATATGTATTTAAGCATGTATTTGTCTATATAAGTATGTTTATCCGTTGTCTAGTGCCTATATCACAAGCTTTGCTTAGTTTGGGACTAGGTCAATTGGTGTCAATTGTCCCAAGATATTTATTATTTTTATTTATTTATTTAAAGTGAAGTAGTAAGAACTACTACACGGCGACCAAATTCCTAAGAAGTAATAATTGTAATTCCTATTTTACGTTTTTTGCCAAGTTGTGTTATTTCAACAAAAAGGTTAATGATGTTCTAAGGAATCTATTACCATAAACCTCGATTTGTATTGTGTAGCGAGTGTGCAATGAAAGAATGTAAAATACTCACTTCATAGATTGTAACTAGATTGTTTTAAGATTTTCGATTATTACCCATTTATACATAGTCACCTCTCTAGTTTTAATGACCATAGAACGTAACCTAGCAACGTCTCGTAAATAATGACGTAGTTACCTATATTGAAAATTTGGACGTGAAAATTACGTAAACGCAAAAACATTGCGGTGATTCTTTTTAGAACGTTATTATCATAACCTAACCTAACCCATTACCTTACCGGTAGCAGTTCGCATTCAAATTTTCTAAGGATCTGAGTAGAAGAAGCGTTGAGCGGTAAGCGCTTCTAAATTTGGCATCATTATACTTTATTTGGTGATACGCATGCATTTTATGGCAATCATAGTGGGTTATGCATATATACCAATCAAATACACTGCTTAGGTATAGACATATTTTATCTGCTGATAAATCATGAAATCTTGCTGATCGAGTAGTTATTTTGCGGACTGAATGTTTAATATGCAAACTCATGTTATTGTAAGCTGCCTATTTATGATTTAATTTTTGACCATTATCAAAATTATTTGCGGAACAAGGATTGTTGCCTGATTTTTTTATTGCAAACAAAATCTTTGTATGCTGACCAAATTTTTATAATTGCTAAGCCGTTTATTTACTTCTCTTATTCAATTAGCCGGGTCCTGACTGAGCGAGACAGCCTTATCGGTTTGATTTTGACCCTGTGTCAAACGAAATCATGCTTCATGTAGCTTTGCCTCGCGAGGCGGTTCGCTCAGAATCAGGACCCTTCTATTCACCCCTATCAACAGTTGCTTGTTGCTCATTGTAACCACGAGGAATGTGTTGCGTCAAAAATTACCTAAGCCTGTTGAATTGATCGTATTTCACGCAATATAATTAAGCTCGTCTCGAGCACCACGGTCCCCGGTACCTGGCTATAAACAAAGGATTCTTGACGAACGTTTTAGCACCTCTATAAAAACTCGGGCGAAACTGTGGCCCATAAATTAATAACTCATCGTCAAGTGCCTCTAATTACGGGACAAAATAAAAGCGGAGTCAAGCAGGTAAACAAAATAGAGCTGTTATAAATTTTACAAGAGCGGCCAGGCCACACAGCCTCTGGACCTCGACCGCATTATGCAGTTTTTTTGTTCAGTTTTTGCTCGTTGGCATTTGCTTTGTGAGTTTACTTCCGTCGGTACTTTTTTGTGATGGCGCTTAGTTGGGCTACAAAAGGGCGCTCGGTTTTATGCGCGAGCGCCGCTAGCTGCCGCACTCTACAGCGCGGTGGACAAGTGCCCCAAAAAATACCTTCCATGCGTCACCGAATTGGCATTCCGTGGGCGTGATTGTTATATTTTGTTTGAAACAACTTTAAAAATTAAAATGCAACCTTTTGAAGCAGAATCTAAAACTTTACACATTTAATTTTTGACTCTTCTACACGATGATTTTACCTGACTGAAGTATCTACTCTACTCTACCTACTATCAGAAAAAATTACTTGCACTCTAGGATTGCACATATTTGTTACTTTCGCTGGGTAAAATGGATCATATCGTTGACATATGTATAAAGTAGGTTATACGTTAAGTACCTATGTTTTATTATTTGTTTTATGTGTTTTTGTGTTGTTTCCTTGTTCTAGTGCATATTATCTGTGTCAATGGAATAAAAATATATGATTATGATTATGATTAAGTGGACAGTAGAAGTAAAAAAAAGTGTGCATTATATTATATTATACTTAGGTACCTACCTATACGTAACCTATGGTTTTTTCTATAAGCTAATTTAGTACAGCATAGGTAGGTTGCGTGAACCATGGGACATACTTAACGCAATTTTATTACTAAATGAATTTATTACCGTCAATAAACAGAACGCAATAAACGATAATAAATAATGCGTCATCCAAAAGTAACTGGATATAAAATTAAGCCTTACCACAATGGCACAATAACATTATGCACTCGACAAAAAGGTACCGTAAATCGCATACTTTTCAAAGTGCGTGTTTGCAATATCTCAAGTTCCTTTGTCAACTTTTCTTTCGCGATCACCATTTTTATCACCGCGGTATAATGCTGAGGCAGTTTGTTTGCCCTGCGCCGGATTACCGCCATTGTCCGCCTAGCGCCATCAGCATCAAAAAGGACGCTTCTGTCCAGGTACTTAACAAAGGCAACATTCAATCTGCACCTCAAGAAAAACGTGCAACTCCTTGCTTCAAACGCACAAGTCTCAAATTCCCCCAACTTGTACCAATTTCCCCATTTTTGGTGGTAATTGTAACATTTTTTGTAAGCGCCTGGCGCTACGGACCTTTCTCGGACAATAGGTGTTATCAGAGTTTAAGTGAAACGTTAGGAGCTAGCGGTCATGTATGATTCAGTTGTTCATTAGGTGACTCATGTATTGAAAGAAGGCGACACCTACACTCATTTACAAACATCAATACATGGAGCATGTGGGTCATACCATACACAATGAGACTTCTCATTAGCTCTGTTTCTAAAAAAATAGCATTTAAAACAATGAGTTATTCATTATAAAACTACCGTTAGATTTAAACGTACATACCTGATAGTAAATTTAAGATAAACTTATGTAATAGAACAAAACTTACACTCACACAATACTTACAATCACAATTCAGTCAGGACTTGGTCAGGACTATGTATGTCTTTCAATGAAATAACCAATTCCTTTTATGGATAAAATTCGAACAGTTTAAAAAAAACATTCGGTCACTTAGACTTTTTATTTAGTCCGAAATTTGCCAAGGCTTACTAAGTAGCTAGGTACACTTATTTTATTATGCCAATTTTTTTGATATGTCAATTTTGTAAAATCAATCTGGTAAACCTGCCCAATGCCTGAAATCTGGCATCTATCGCACATCGAACGCCGAATCCTTGGAATAAATCAGTTCGGGACCCGGACAGGGCACCAATTACGAATATTACGGCGTCCGAAGCGCTCGTTAGTTGAAAGTGGATAATTTCTTTATCTGGCCCAAGCCCGCGTGAGGTCCGGCCCTCCCTTTGCCTTCACCGCCAGCCTCTAGAAAAACGATGACTAAAGTAAGAAATCTTAAAGCACAGGTCTTCTCCAAAATGTTTATCCCAAAGAATCACTTAACCAATTAAAAGTAGAGAAAGCTCATCTCAACAGTTTTACTATCCTCGTTTTTTGCAAAGGAAATTTTCAAAGTGACATACGATTTTCTTCCAACGTATCTGAAAAGTCGATTTATAAATGTGATCGCGTTGTCGCGCTACGATGCTGTGGTAGTTTTCTAGAGGCTTCCAATTTAAAACGACTCTTTGCTCTGCGTTGTTTAGGATTTAAAAGATTAAAAGCACTAGCATGAGTAGTAGAAAGTTACCGGTAAGTAGGGGATATTTTGATCATTGGATTGGATTGTCTTCTGTTTCAGTAATTTTTTATGTAGGCATGTAAGTCATAAGTAAGCCCTAAACATATTTTTATGATGATGGTTAAGAAAACCTGAGAAGTACTATGGTAAATAGATAGTATCGTGATGTAAGTAAAAGGAACGTATGGAGCAGTAGTAGGTACCTGAAAAATACTGGTACCGTCTTATTAACTTTTTAATTATGAATTTGTATCGCGCTGCTAAGGTTAAATACTTAATCCGAATGAGGACACCGTCGACTTAGGACTCGGTAGGCTTCTTGCTATATTACATATTGTGGAAAACTTTTGGAAGGATTCCACAGTTGAATTTAAATAAGTAATGCAACGGTAGGTTGACAGGCGCAGGCGTTTGCTTGGCTATAAAAAATTCCTGGTTCTTGGCGTCTATCACTGTGGCAGTATCGGTTCCTATTTACCTAACAATCGGTTCCATTGATTTTAGATTCCAATTACAAGTCATCATTGTTCTTTCGATTGTAAGAGCTTCTAGTAAGTTTTACAAAATCGTGAGTAAATATTTGCCCGTCTGACCATTCCTTGAGCAAGGGGCAAAAAATAACTTAACAAGAATGGTCCTGTGGGAGCGGCCGACGTGAGACAGCAATAGGAACTAGGATGGGCGCGAGGGGGACAGATGCCGCCACGCCCACAGCCACCCACGAAGCCATAAACCGTCTAAAACTTGCATGCATTCATGTATCCCAAATTGAAATCGCTCCAAGCTACACGCATCCTCCCATCAACACGAAAAATGTATCTCACCCCCAACGAACAAGGTCTAACTTGGTTTGGTTACCCTAAATAAGTTATTCCGTGTTATTCTCCTTTTGTGATCAACATCATAATGATAAATAACTCAAAGGATAAGTCCAGTTGGACAATAATAATTGTTTTTGATGTCTTAAACATCACATATCACAGCGTGAAGATCGATTTTTTATGGGTGTTGGTTGTGTTATGCCTATAGGTATGGGAAATGACGGTTTATATAAATAATTGTAGTGATGAAAGACATACCAAAGCCCTAAATAGCGTATAAATGAACTATACATCATTACAGACAAGATTTAATTTCAGCTTGACAATATTATTTATAATATTATTTACAATATTATATTTTGGCTTTGAACAATATGGGTAAGTACTTACCAGAGTTGCCACCTGTCCCCATTCAGGCGAGATACTCGTTTTCGATATGTTCGACCTAATTTGTGATAACGATGTCCAATTTTGAGCCTGTTTTCTTCAAATGTTTTTTTCTAAATATATACTGCCTACTTAAGTACTATTTTCTAATTGTCAGAAATGTTTTTTTTTGTCGATTTGATTAAAGTTGAAATGATAAAAATAATTGAAATGATAAAAGCAGCACGGATCAATTTTTTCCGCATATGACAGTAAAACTACTGACTGACTGACAAAGTAAGGTCAGATTTTTATACCGTTATCTGGAATGAAATATAAATAATTAGTTACGAACAATGTTGCCAGCAATTAATACATTATGTGAAAGACCTTACCATAAATTGTAAGTTAATCGAATGCAATGTTTATTCATACATTTCTACGATTTGCCTGCTTTTTTCATCTCCTAACGCACCTTATTTGAACTTGAATCAGCAGAAATCTGGTTCACAAGAAATTGTTGTTTGAAAATCCTTAACATTGTCAGCTAATGCATAGCATAGCACTGGCAACAATGTCGGACCGAGTCGGTTTTTTTTCGTGTTTGCTGAGACTGAGACTATGATTGAGATTTAAGAAACAGAAAATTTCTAAAATGTTATATTTCATAAAATTGATTTATATCGCTGCGGCAGAACTTATAATTGTTTTAATAGGTATTTCAAAACGAGCAAAGCTGTGTTATGAGCCAAATAAAATGTCCTTTTATCATACAGCTGGTGACACTGCTTTATTAGATACAGTACAGCAATGTTGCTAGTTGAGCGCGATTATGTTCGTTCTGATTTAGGAAATCAAAATAAATGGCGTGTATAAGAGGACGCGCAAGCGCACACTGCCTCGCTGTCTCAATTGTAAGTTGTAAGCGAGATTCTCGGCGCTTTTTGTTCGAGATCGAGATATCGGCAGGAATTTTGGCCGAGATGCGTACAGACATAGAAACATGCGCATAGAATAATTAAACGAGGCGAGGCCGCCAAGAGATTAATTAAATATCAATTATGTTTTATCCTTCGCCTCAGTTTCCGCTCAACATGGTAGGTACACTATTTAATTGGAGCAAAAAGAATCAGTCATTGGGCTCGGAGCGCGGCCCTTGTGCCGGCCGCAACAGGCTATAATTTGTGCATCCTCATCGGCACATAATGAGGGGGCGCGTGACGCAATAGGTTGCACATTCCCACATGGTCACGGCAAGGACATAACACGTAATTTTGACCCATTATTTCGACCGCAATATCGTCGCTTCTCACACCGCTATTAGCCGAGCAATAGATCGATTCTAGGCTTTTATTGTTGTTTATTAACTACTTATGATGATGGATTGGTTATAATTAGATACTGTCGCTTAAAGTATGACTATTAGATGTAATGTCAAACCTTTCTAAAGTTATTAACGAATTCGTTTCGTTATAAATTAGGTAGGTAGAGTTGTTATAATGTCATGAAGGGAATCGGAGATAAATATTGTATTTTTAGGGTTCCGTATATCTCAAAAAGAATTAAAGCAAATAACGGGTCATAGTTTGTTTTCCGTCTGTTTACCTGTCAGTATCTCTTGTCTATTAGGCACTATTCTCTCAGGAACAGGTAAAAGTAGACAATAAGTTGAAATTTACTGTCTATTTCTTTCTACCCTCATCCTTTGCCGTGAGACAAATAGAAATGGCGAATGTCGTTGTGATTCAGAATTCGTTACACAATAAGTATGTACCTATGTATGTATGTATAACTCTTTATTGTAAATAAAACACATTACACTACTTGACATCACTATATTGCGGAGATAGCAAAGTAGTAGTAGCCATCTCTAAGCCATTAAACCAATAAACCATTTATTTATACTGTGGTGTGACCACAATACAGAGTAAGTCCTCGGAGTGCACGTTTGATTTCGAATTATTGTTTAATAATAAGTACTTAATTCGGTGTTAGAGACGTCCACCCAATTTCAAAACATGGGACTTGATCACTTAAGGCCGCAGGCTGTTACCATTTATTATTGGCTAAATTGGTTTCGTATCAAGCAGCATTCTATTTCTTTTGATCGCGATTAGTTACGATACTAAACAGGGAAGAAGTAGTAAGTACCTATAAGAAGTTTCGTATCAAAGTGAACACAAAAAATCTCACGCCTAAATGGTTTTAACTGGAGTTCATACCAAACAAATAATATACGTAATGTTTTTTTTTAAATGAATAGGAAGGCAAACGAGCAAGTGGGTCACCTGATGGTAAGTGATGTGAATTGGTTATCTCAAAAGATTTAAATGTCGGGTTTTTGAAACTTTATCACATTGTCACATTTCATGAGAAGCGAAAATGCGACCTGGATAATCTACCAATCACATTATCTCATTGATACATTGCATGTAAAACGGAGAAGAAATGTGCATAAACCAATAATCACACTATCCCACTGCCACAATGCACGTAGAACGAAGAAGAGCAGGAGACATACCTAATCCGCCAATCACAATATCCAATTGCCACATTGCATGCAGAGTGGAGAAGAAACGTGCATAATCCACCAATCATATTCACCCGTTGTCACATTGCATTGCATGTAGAGCGGAGAAGAAACTTTCATAATCCATTCTTTCGTTCAGAATCAGAATCAGAATCAGAATCATTTGTTGTTGTTGTTTCTCGTGTTCGTATACCTAATTGAAGAAAATGATCCTTAATTTCTTAAAAAAATACATTTGGTACTTATACAAGCATTACAACGTTTGAGACAGTCTACCTGCCTCGCCGCAATGTCTGCCTTGGCAAATCAAGAAATTGTTTAATCACTTATGCAATTTAAAAAGAGTGATTATTTAAAAATGTATACGAATGACACGTATTTTCTGAGAATAATGCAGATGTAGTTATGTAGGCATCTTTGTAAACCTATTAGGTAAAAATAAATAGACCTATACAGATGGAATTTCCTTAATTTTATACTTTCGGGGTGTATTTTCAGAGATAAACTTTGCTATTAATGACAACGTGTATCATATTTATTTCGCAGAGGCTTGGCTCTATCTTGCACGTAAGTAGCGGCGTAGCAAGGTAAATGTGTTTTTTAATTGGAATGATTTGTACGTTGGAAGGAACCGCGGCAAAATACGTAATACCTCATTCAATAAAATACCTAATTAAAAGTGAAATTCAGAATCTGTATCCGTTAAACTGCAGATCTTCTGCAGATATATTAAAGGTAAAAATAAATGTTAGGTAGGTACAGCAAATCACATATCAAAAGGATTTCTAAATTATTTTTACGCACATTCTAACACATCCTTTAAATCTCAACATCATCATTTCATAACCGCCATTAGACACTACCTGTTAAACAAAATTACGACAAAAACAACTTAAACAAGAGGCCGACGCTCGGTCTGCCTCGCGCGTTCAAAAACAAATAAATGTAAAAAGGTGAGCGATGCATTAAGTGCATATAAACATGTTTCTGTAGTGTCAATATTTGCAGACGCTTTCCCATGGGAACCCGTCCCGCCCCGCGCCCGCTCCCCTCCCCCCCGGGCCCGCTAAATCACCCGCGGTACGCGTGCAATCGTGCATCCCGCTTTTCTTTTTTGCTATTGAAATGAAATGTCAATTTCTTCTCCCATATCCCGAGAGGAGCGCTCCGTTCGCCTCTCATCAATTATAAGTGAAGTCATCCTTGCTTTTTCAAACCCAAAAGACCGGCGAAGTTTGAGCTTAGGTATAAAGAGTAAAAATTACTAGAAGACAGTTTAAATTTTCGGAAAATACCTATCATGGCAATTTTTCATGATTAATGTTTTATGAAAAGTATTCTTCCGTGATGAGAACAAGGTAAAACGGTTCCAAAAGCAGGTAAGTAAGTTCACAAACGGCTGAGGACTTTGATCGTCGATCGGCGATGGTCACGAATATTTGTCGCGTGATGTCAGGAGCCTACCTTAGCGAGATAAGGTAATTGTAAATGCGTGTAGCTGTCCCTCGGATATATGGCCGCGGGTCGGGCCCCGAGCGCGACCGCCCTGCGCGAAACATCCACGGATCGACGAATGATTCAAATTAAAAGTTCGTGTTTCGTTTTAACTATTGACCATTTCATAAGTTTAGATTATGTTCCTTGCTAACTACTAAGTAAAATCTACTAATGTTTCAGTGTAATTTACGTTGACGACTTTCTTGTCGCTTCCATTACCACTTTAACAAGTTCATAGCACTAAGTTTATTGCAATTCGGCGATAAATGATAGCCACCCATTAGTACTCTCATTAGTACTCTCGTGTATCGATGATGTTTTGTGCGTTTTTTTTTCAGAATGTAGGTACAGCACATTAGGAAGTAGGGAAGGATTCGACAAGCATCTCTGAGATCGGTTCGATTGCTATCGGGCGGGAGGCACCGGACCGGCGTGTATCGGGTCGTGTCACCGACATGTGTATACGACTGTACGCGCCCGCGCAGGTACCCGCGATGGAATGTCTGATACGCTCCTATAATGATGTTAAAACAAACTGTTAGGCTATCATTAACGCGACTCGAAGACCAAATGGGGGAGACCCATTATAAAAATTTGTCCCATCCGTTGCGGCCCAAATTTATGGTTATCGCGCTGCCCCGTTTTTCTTGGGCCATCGAAATTTTATTGCTCCGAGATTGGAGTGGGAACAGTGATAACGATGTTTTAGCTCTGGGATTCTGTGTTCGAGAGGTTGACGATGAATGAGCGCGCATACCAGAATAATGCATCAACAGGGTGTATATTATTTTAGATACGAACGTGGAACCACGCCGACCCTCGTTACACGTTTACACGCAGGTACGTTGACTCTCTTGACACATTGTAGGAATACTTTGAATAATATAAACAACATATTTACTTCATGTCTTGTATTTTATTGTAACATGGTTGTGATTTTCCAACAACGATTAATGGTTTGTTGCTTTACCGGCTTACAGTTAGGTATGTACTCTATAGTAAATATGTTAATGACAAATTACCTTAATTGCTGTTAAGTAGGTAGCACGAGTATTGCTTCTAGATAATCATTGGGTAAGTTATGTATTTTTGTATAGGTATTCATCATTCAATGGGAAATCAGAGTAATTAACCATAATGGTAGGCTTTGTGGTAAGATAATCTGAGTACGAAGCTTAAGGTCCCGGGTTCGATCCCAAGCTGATCAAGGCATGCATGATAATTGCAAAATATTGGTCTTTGAGTCTTGGATGTTTATTACCTAGATTTATCTTTTCATGACTGTATGTTTGTTCGGTGTAAAATAGTCCTGTATTTAAAATCTCATTTAAGTCAGTATAAATAAAAATGGGCACGCGTGGGAACTATAGCCCTTTCATTCTGAGAGAAGGCCTATGCCCAGCAGTGGGACGTATGTAGGCTGGAGATGGATGGATAGATAAATATAAACAACGTGTAACCGATTTTTGGCGTGTTATATTTATATAGTGGGTACTTATAAGTCCTCATCTGGCTTAAGTTTTTCACTCTATTATAATATTTAAAGCAACTGCCCTAGACGTTTTAACCGACTTCGAAAAAAAGAATATGGGTACATTACCACTTTAGAAACAAGCGATTTTATCGTATTTAATTAGTTATTTTATTTATTTATTTAATTCTACTTATTTTCATTTATAGGGCTACCGACACGTTGAAGCTCAGTTATGAATTACCTATGTAAATGATAAATACAAGTATTAATAAATTAAGTACCTACCTATCAATATCCATTTCGGTAAGCACAATACACATTGAATGCACATCTTCATCTTTGCAAACTTCTTTGCATAGGTATGTGAATTCTGATTTGCCTAATTAATTGCATTTTATTGTAATTGGAGTTCATAAACATTCCATTAATTTACACACCGTCATTACAATAAGATTGAACTGGTATAATAAATCAATTAGAACTTCTAGGTATATCAGGGATGGCGAACTGAACAAACGGTACGCGACAATTAATTTGGGACAGTATGCTAAATTCATGACTCTATGCTTTGATGCTTGATTGGTAGTTTTATTGTTGTCTATTACACTAAGTACATTTTTTTTTAATATGGGTTGGTGAATGACTGTTTTTCCTGCTTATACATAAAGGTATTTTTTTAATTCAGTCGTAACATTGCAAAGAAGTGAGGTTTCATATTTTTTTACGATTAGGTATTACTCCATTTCAATTATGTAGAGATTTGATTATCAGTCCGTTTTATTTGCACTTAGGTTTAGGTACTTAGGATTATTTAATTTAAAGGTTTGCTTTTACTTTTCTTAACACTATAAATACTTACAACTTCATAAATTGCGCAACAAGGTCGGCTGTCAAGCGGAAAACCACAACTCTATAAATAAGGACAATCCTCTTACGTGCACTCACGTAAATAAACATATCTATTCAGGTCAAAAAGTTTCCTTTAATCCTTTTTTTATGGCACGGTAAATTTATTATAAACTAGCGACCCGCCCCGGATTCGCAGGGTATATTATGCATGTATTATACATATAAACCTTCCTCTTGATTCACTCTATCTATTAAAAAAAACGCATCAAAATCCGTTGCGTAGTTTTAAAGATTTAAGCATACATAGGAACATAGGGACATAGGGACAGAAAAAGCGACTTTGTTTTATAGTACTATGTAGTGATATACAATATTTAAAAAACTTCACGCTTTAGGTACCTATTATAGTTTAATGAGCAATTCTTGTGTACCTATATCTCCAGCCATACGTCCTACTGCTGGGCACAGGCCTTCTCTCTGAATAAGAGGGCTTGGGCTACAGTTCCCACGCGGGCCCAGTGCGGATTGAGAACTTCACACACTCCATTGAATTGCTTCGCAGATGTGTGCAGGTTTGCCCACGATGTTTTCTTTCACCGAAAAGCTCATCGTAAATTTCAAATGTAATTTCGCACATAAATTCCGAAAAATTCAGAGGTGCGAGTCCGGAATGTTTATAAATTCATACATAATTATATTTTAGGCAGTATATTTGAAGTGACTCAGGACACTTATTTAACGAATGTATATTTTGGCATGAGACCATAATTATTATGTTGGTGACAGTTAGAAACAAACGATCTAAGATCTATCGAGCCTGAGCAAGCCACGAAAGTAGAACCATTCAAGCTTACGTACTAATCGCATCCTCGCAGTGTTTTTAAATTAGATACTTAAGAAGCCTCTCCGAAAGCCGTCAAGAGCCCATCACCGTTATCGTGCGGTCACTTTGATTGTTTCGTCGGGCCCTGTCGCACTGACAGCATGACGAATGGACCGATGCAAACGATAGATAATAACGAAACGCGTCCACCAACCCGCCCGGTGTCCTGTCACCTTCAAAAAACAAATAAGTCCTAATGATCGATTGGTAGACCTCTATTTTTAGTCGTTTAAAACACCAGTTATCTCCACCAAGATGGCCGGCCCCACTACCTGTTAAAGGTGACTGAATTTGTCAAAACGTTGCACCTCAGATTCCATTGTGACTGCGTCACTAAACACTGATGGCATTATTAGTCTCCGAACAGTTTTCCACCGAAACCTCCAAATGTTAGGTCGATTAGGTGAACACTGTTGCCAAGTTTTCTCAAAGCGACGGGCGGCTGCAACTCTTCAGTACCGTGTTTACATCCCTCGACGTACAATATATTGGTCTTAGTAACATGTTTTATAATTTTATTTCCAGTTTAGTATTACACTTGTTAAGTATCAACAAACAAAGATTTTCAAGGCTGAATAAAGAGAAAAAGATCAAACGCTTCGTTAAAAGCATTATGGCGCGTCGGTTCGTTTTCCATCGGCACCTAATAATGTGTGTGTTTATCTAATGGGATCTGCTGTTCGTGTTTCGCGACCGACGGTTTCCCGGTTCAAGGCGGATGTTACATTTATATTAGCCCGTTTAAGTTGACCTAATACAGTTACTTGCGTAATGATTTCATTTAAAATGTAAGGTCGATTGTCAATCAATCCTTGTGGTTTCTCCCAGCACCTCCTTGTGGTTTCTCTCATCGTCGCTGGTTGTTCTCTGGCATTATGTAAACTGACCTCCGCGGATACATGCGAGAGATATGTCCCATTTCAGCCTCGCAGTCTTCGGTAAAAGAACAATGACAGTTATTTTTGTATAGTAGAAGCGGCTAGCAACCCATCACTATTTTGATTCCCCTTTCCAAATTATACGCCCACAATCAAGCTAAATGTGGCCTTTAGGTCGTGTTATCTTAGACTCTGTCTACCCTGTAAGGGATAAAGACGTGATTTATGTATGTATGTAGGTAAGTACTCCTTACTTTTATAGTCTGATGACTGACTTCTGCATTGTACTTCTGCAGTGACCCTTAAAGCTGGATTCGCATCGCTTATCGCCGCGATTGCGAGTGCTCAATAACAGCGACTATAAATAGACTCGACAACAATACATTATCGAGCCACGCTGCAAGTGTAATTAGATTGTTTTGCAATGGTTCTAATTATGAATACATTACTAACAATTTCATAGTTTATTTGGTTTCGTTGGCCACTAAGTTGGAATAAATGGAATAAAAAGTACGTTGTGGTACGCGGGACGTCCCTATTATTAACATTTTACTTAAGTTAAGATGAGATTACCTATTTAAAAAGGTTAATTATCTTAAAATAAGTTAATTAATACGTATTTTCTTTAAAAAAATAATTAGCTTCATTTATTCAATAATTTCATACCAGTATATTTAATTGTTGCTATTCATTATGAAACTAATCTTGATATTACTGAAAAAAAAAACAATGCACCCTGATGAAAAACCAACCTTAGGTGAACTTCACGACTAAGTATTTTTACTAAGTTTGCACTACCGGCAAAAATCCTGTCTATTAAATAACCTATCTGTGGCACATTTCTAGAAGCAACAAATTACAACTTTACAAATCTAAACTTGCAACATTGGTCAAATCTCAGCGTCCATATAAGATTTTTTAACCATTTAAACACAATAAACCTATAAACCTATAAACCCGCATTACATAGGTACATTCATACCTATATAAATTACGGCTTTATCCCTTACTGGGTAGATAGAGCTTAAGGTAACAATACCTAAAGGCCACGTTTAGCATGATTGTGGGCGTGTAGATGGAAAGGTAAATCAAAATAGTGATTGGTTGCTAGCCGCAACTAGGGATTGCAATCCCGCAAAGCGGGATCCCGCAGCTTTTATTAATCTGCTGGATCCCGCACCTTTAAAGTGCGGATCCGCGGATCCCGCAAATTAAAAATTTGGTGCTCTAACTAGCGATAAAGAACGTATTATCACCATAGTTTGATAACATAGTAATAAATAGCAAAAAAGAAAGTTGTGCTTTGATTATTATTAGTCATTAAATAAGACTGAATTAAAAATATAAAACTACAAAACTATTAAACTATGCCAAACATTTAAAGATGAATCTAAAAAAAACAGATTACTAAATTACTTATACTTAATTAATAGCGAAGAAATAATTTCTGTTGCTTAAGAAGGTTTATTCCTATTGGGCTGGCGGCGTCGCATTTTTGGTTTGCGATTGTTTCACGGAAATTGAATGAAAGTTTGAAATGTGTGCCTGTAGTGCACTTTGTTTTTTGTGTACCTATTTTATGACTGACTTATGTTTTGACTTTTATTTTCTTATTAAACGATATATTATATTATCCCTTTAATATGAAAATAAAAGTCCATCACGATTAGTTACTGCGTTGGACACATTGATACACTAAAAACGATGAACTTGTATAAACCACATTTTAAGCTTTTATTGGATTCTGTGAAGTGGTCGTGGAGAGCACTAGGAACGCGACGTTGCCAGGTCGGTATGGATAAACGCTCTTAATGTAAGAAATGTTTAATAGAAGTTGGTTTTAACACAAAAATTATGTAGTTTCTATTTGATTTTATAACATAATTTCAAAGTTCGCGGGATCCCGCCGGGATCTCGCGGGATTGAGTAATCCCGCATATCAATCCCGCGGGATTGAATGAGCTGCGGGATTGCAATCCCTAGCCGCAACGCCATAACATGATTCCTAAGATTTTCGCCCATTCCCTCGGGGCTTTTACCATCTGCGCGGGGAGAGAAGCAACTGGTACATCCTCTGTTTTTCTTTACTCCCAGACCAGCATGAAAGATTTTATTTGATCGCATTACATACATACATACATGTCGTCACGCCTCTCCCACAGGCAGAGACTACTTTGTTCCACTTGCTACGATCCTGACATACCTCTTTTGCTTCATCCACATTCATCAATCTCTTCATACATGCTCGTCGGTTTCGGGTACTCTTGACTTGACCTGGCCTTTTTCCAAAACGTCCCCAATTTGATCACATAATCGATTAAATAATATAATGAGAAGTACCTTAACAACGGGGGCGCAGCATTAGTCTAAATACTCCAAGTTAAGCAGCAATAGAATATTCAAAGGTAGACCTGGGTTTCAATTAGCCCAGCCTGTGTTATCGGGGGGCGTGGTAGCACCGTATATCATGAGAACCTCACCATTACGGCCAGTATCAGGGTTATTAATAGAAGTGGAAACATAAATTGTGGCAGTTGCATTTGTCGGATACGGAATGGTGTCAGGCGCATGCGTGTGTTGCTGGTTTATCCGCGATCGTTGGATGCTGGGAGCTGTGCTTATACCGAATAACCTTTAGCACACTTAGAGCCGATTTTTCAATCCTCAGATAAGCACTTAACTGACAGATGACAGATACCTATATAGGGTGTATCAGACACCCCCTAACAATAATCCACTGGGGTATATAACCATAGCTACAGAAGCTAAAAAAATATTTAAAAAAAAATTGATCAAATAGGCCCTATCTGACGATTGAAAAATCGGCTCTTAAACACATTATACACATTGAATCTCTAATCTTACCAATATTATAAAGGCGAAAGTTTGTAAGTTTGGATGTTTGTATGTTTGTTGCTCTTTCGTTGCTAAACGGCTAAACTGATTTTATTGAAATTTAGTATAGTGATACTTACAGTCCCGGGAAAGGACATAGGGTAGTTTTATTCCGGAATGTCGCATATTTCCCGCGGGATAGCGATAAGCGAATTCAGCGCGGACGGATTCGCGGGCAACAGCTAGTTATCCTACTTCCTACTAATATTATAAATGTGAAAGTTTGTGACGATGTGATGATGTGACGATGTGAGTGAGTGAGTGTGTATGTTTGTTCCTTCTTCACGCTAAAACTACTGGACGGATTTGGATAAAATTTGGTACGAAAATAGCTGGTACCATAGATTAAAACATAGGCTACTTTTTATCCCGGAAAATTGTACAATTCCCGCGGGATAACGATAAACATATTTATCGATTGCTAATTGACAACATTTCATATTTCTGAGCCTATAATTTTAATGGTTCTCTGTATTTTATTTGAAAAGATGAACATGCTGACTGTTTAATATTTTCCCTAGGGTTTGTATTTAATTTATAATTAATTTATTAATTTTTGCTTATTCTAAAAGGGCGTAACTCCGATACTATCGCAGAATAGACACTTATCCTTTTAATAGGAAATATCAAATTAATCAAGAAATTTACTTCTTGATTTTTAATGTTTACTTTTTACGTTTTACCGTTAGAAATTTAATTTCTAAACGACACTGAAAATTAGAACACATAGAAAAATCCGAAAAGTAAAGCTATGGCCGGGAATCGAACCCGGGTCCTCGTCATTCCGTGACGCGTGCTATACCCCTACACCACAATTTAAATTTCTTGATTAATTTGATATTTCCTATCATTTGAAAAACAGCGCCTTCTCTCGTCCCTGGTGAGCAGTACATGTTCCACGGGAGTTTGTAATTGTGTCGTACAGACACATCATTCAAACAGATGACGCTTAGCGACAAATATTCGCATAGTAACATGGTCACGTGACAGTTGGCAACAGATAGAAAAATTCGGAGGCTTACTCACCTGCTATGGGTGGTGTAGGGGTATAGCACGCGTCACGGAATGACGAGGACCCGGGTTCGATTCCCGGCCATAGCTTTACTTTTCGGATTTTTCTATGTGTTCTAATTTTCAGTGTTGTTTAGAAATTACTTATCCTTTTATATTTTCTCTATAGAAAAAAAACTGACGTCGATTTTAAATTGTCAATGTCAGGCCTTATTCTCCGATATTCGATTTTCGAGGTTCGCTTCGTGATGTTCCGCTCATACTAATATAGTCCTTAACTTGACAGTGAGAGAGAAGGTATGCAACGAACTTCAAAAATAGAATTTTAGAGTTGCCCCCCTTGTACTTTGAAGTTGTCAAATACAAAATTATGGTCGCTTATTTTTTCTCGTGAAAAAGGCAAAGGCATTTCACCTATCCTGTGGTAGAGTTGGTAAAATTGAGACATGTTTTTAATTAATTTTTATTTTCTATAATAAGCAATATTAAAATTATATAAACATATTGCAGTGATCAAGAGGCAAAATGCTTTCGAACCATATACATACATTACAAATACATTATACACATTTTCAGGTGTTATAAAAATGAAATGTTGTCAATTCTACGCGGACGAAGTCGCGGGCAGAAGCTAGTACATATTATAAAAAAAGTAACTCTGCCTGTGGATCTGTCTGCCTGTCTATCTGTTATGCTTTCATTAGGTAATCCACTGAACCTATTTTAATGAAATTTTGTGTAGAGATAGTTTCAGTCCCGAGGAAGGACACGGGACTACTTGTGAATTGGTTACCTATGGGACAGGCTTCGCCTAGTGTAGAAGCTAGTGTAATAATTGTAGTAGGTAGTTAGAACATTTTTGGAATCATCATCATTATCATTAACATCAGCCTGAAGACGTCTCCACTGTTGAACAAAGGCTTCCCCCTTAGCACACCATAATGAACGACCACTCGCCACCTGCAGTCACCGGAAATTTTGGAATAAATGGAATGAAATGATCTATGAATTACGTAAGTACAGTGTGTGTTGATAAAATTAAGTCATTAAGAAAAAATCGATTTGCCGAATTTGCCAAGAAGTGAAAGCTGAATTGGGATTGCCTTTGTTATTGGGAGCAATCCTTAACTGCAATGACCGGAGCAAAAACGGTGAAAATAATAAAGGTGGAAAGACTATTTATAAAAATCACGAGTAAGCCGAATTGATAGAAGTATTTATGAAAAGGCTAGTTATAGCTGGACATACCTATTTGATGCTTAATTTAAAAATAGACAACTTCTAATTTGCTTTGTAAAACGTACGTTGGGTACGTGATAATATCTTCCTGAAGTTTATTGCCTCTTAGCATGTTTTATCTGTCGACTGACTAAGTATAAATTAATTATTAAATAGTTAAATCTGTTTTACGATTCAGTCAATTAAGTCCTAATCTAATTATCTCTAAACAAAATACACGCTTTATTTGACGTCATTCCATGTTTGTGCATGATTTATCTAAAATGTAATTCCCGGTTTAGCATCGGAATATTTTGTAACTGTAGATAAGTACCAGCAAGTGTGTGATACTAGCGTTCGCAGATACATCGATGCAATGAGAATTAATAATCATAATTATTATTGGACGTCGAGGCAGAACATTATTTATTATCGTCATTACCCGGTATTTGTGAACATAAAATGCGATAATGCTTAATGATCTCGGGGTTAACTTTGCTATCGGGCCGGCCAGACTGCTCGACTCCACGGCGAAGATGGCTCGATAGTTGTCGATGCGATACTATGCGACGCATACTCAAATACAACTTGACATCGCCCAACGCGTTTCTGTCACATAAATAATGACAATACTCGCTGTTTGTTTAGCTAACAAAGATAAACATCTCGCATAAACTACGCTGAAGTGACACTTGGTAATGCCAGTTGTGCACGTTTTGATAATTGTGACAAATGTACGGACCCTTGACATTTTAATGTTGCGTACGCGAAATGTGATGAATATGGAATTTAGTTTGTTTGTTAGACAAGAAACATAATTAAATCACAAAGTAGTCATAGTATAAGTTCTACCGAGAAACTTTAACAGTAACATCACTACATCATCATTAACACTGTATCATCTCGTCCCTGATGAGCAGTACATGTTCCACGGGAGTTTGTAATTGTGTCGTACAGACACATCATTCAAACAGATGACGCTTAGCGACAAATATTCGCATAGTAACAAGGTCACGTGACAGTTGGTAACAGATAGAAAAATTCGGAGGCTTACTCACCTGCTATGGGTGGTGTAGGGCTATAGCACGCGTCACGGAATGACGAGGACCCGGGTTCGATTCCCGGCCATAGCTTTACTTTTCGGATTTTTGTATGTGTTCTAATTTTCAGTGTCGTTTAGAAATTAAATCACTACATAGTATAAAACAAAGTCGCTCCGCTATCTGTCTGTCCCTATGTATGCTTAGATCTTTAAAACTACGCCATGGATTATGATGCTGTTTTTTTAATAGATAGCGTGATTTAAGAGGATGGTTTATATGTAATACATGCATAATATAGCAGAGAAAAACAGACTGCACCCGTGCGAAGCCGGGAGGGGTCGCTAGTTAGCTATAACCGATGAATTTGACATAAATTCTGTAGACTCAACTCAACATGAAACTACCGTGAGACTCAGTCAGTCATAGATACACAAACGGATAACTCACGTATAAAAGTCGAGTAATGCTCGACATCTTTCGGACTAATTCGTAGTCCTTCCCCCCCGTAAGGAATATATAAACGTGATTTATGTACGTATGTATGTTAGAGAAATCACAGTGATTTCTAAGTTCTTCCGAGACTCTATCACTGCGTCTCTTTATAACAAGCCAGATTAAAAATAGCTACAAAGTTTTGCGACACGCAGCCCATTTCCCTTTTCGTTTCGATATCGCACGGCTACCGTTTGGTTGTGTTGTGATTGCGTTGACCCAATTACTCCGTGCGAGCTGTAAGCAACGCTCAGTTTTATCGGACAAGGTAAACCGATAACGATGACATGTTACCAAAAGTAAGGTGTGTTAACTGCCCGCGGTAAACGTTAAACATTCATTGGCTGATAGAGTAATTACTATGCAAATAAACGCGAAACTGTAAATAAACTTGTGAGTAAGGCATAGGGTAGGTATATGCTAAATTTAGTATAAAGTGCTCTTTGATATTAACCATGCAAATAAGCTTTAGTTTAATATATTTTGTAATCATCTTTCAATCATCTTCAAATTTTGGAAGTAACCCAAGCGCGAAATAATAGTAACTCAGTCGTAATGTACCCTACATAATACGTTTAATATATGAATTCAGAAATGTCTAATATAATATTTTCTGATTTATTTTCCTTCACGTTCCCAATTTACAGGAACAGTCGTGGCATTCAAGAAAAGTTGAATTGACCCTTTTTTCTCTCATAACAACCTTCCAACCGCAATTAAATCCGCCTGTAGAACTGTTAAAAATTCCTGGGCAGTTACATTGATTGATCGCGAGGTATGTGGGCAATGTGGGCAGGGGTGTATCGAATGTTGGGCTCCGTTATCGAGTGTGGGCATTCCGTCGCGGTCCGCACCGCACGCGCGCCGCGCGGCAGAAATGTGGGCGCAACGTGACACCGCTGCCTGCGACTCCCGCAAGGTCGGCTACTGCACAGCTCGGCTAATCTCCTCGCGCTAGTTAAATTCCAAAAAGTTACCAAAGATGGCCGAGTGACAATCTCACAAATGTCATTGTCATTGTGACGTTCCAGATGTAACCAATCAAAATTTACCTATTACGCCTTCTAAAAACTTTTTTCAAATCATAAACATTATAAACAGCTTAGAAATTAAAAAAAAACTTACACACGCACTGCGATGAAAACCGAGCGGTTGTCCTGGCTGTAAACTTTACAGCCAGGCCAACCGCTCGGTTTTCATTTACAGTGTAAAGAATTATTCTGCCGTCCTCTCAATTTTACATGCAATTGTTTGAAAAATTAACGAAGCGGGAAAAAATGGATTTTAGTTCATTTCATTTACTCCTAGGCAGGGAATTTTTGTTTTTTTTTAATTTCGAAAAGCAAAAATGAGGCACTTCCCGTGTTCTATTTTCTAACGGAAAGAGAAAGTTTCCGTGAATGTTTGAGAAAAGCTTATTTTTATGTGTAAGTGTTATACCTAAATACTTATAACTTTGACACCAAAATATCAAACGGGATACTCGTAAGGGCTACACATTCTTTTCCCTCCTATGTTATGGATGTCCTTGGTGATGCTTTCCATGTGACCTATAAGCTCGTTTGCCCCCTATCACATAAAAAAACACACACACACGGCCACCTAAAACAAGTGAAATCCAACATGGCAAGAGCACGCACAGAAAAGCCCGCGTAACAATATATGTAACACAAGGTGATTCCACTCGTCCGAAATTTAACACGAAAACTGTTGATTATTCGGGGTGTAAGACCAGTCGGCTATGGAATCCCCATATTGATTTTGGTAGAATAAAGCTCATGTGACATTATTCTATTAAATTATGTGATATTGACATACATGTCTGAGCTGATCTTAATAATTTGCGTTACGCTATTCGGCAAAGCATTCGCAAACATGACTAATTGAATGCAGAACACCGTGAAAATGTACACAGTCACGTGTTTTTGGGCTTCTAAAAATATTTGTTTACATCATTCCGGGCATTTTTCGTTGTATTCAAACAGCAGCTTAGTGTCAAGCAAGAATACCCAATATTTTGCAGTCACACAGGAATATCACTTGGTGGAAAACTACAGCTTAAATTAAATTTTCGACTAGTTAGCTAGATTAATGAGAGCTATAATTTTCGTTAATTTTATTGAGTACAATTTTTCATCACATTCGAGGGGTATTTTCACATAAGCGCTTTCAAAAATCAGACCCTGAAATGTTTGCCTGTTGTGCATACCTAGGGTATATTTCGTAATAAGCGCCGATTTAATTTAAATGTTATTATATAGTAAACGTACATACTAGCGTACTACCAGCACGTTTAGCGCGTATCTAAACCGCAACGTGCAGTCGTAACGCAAGTACGAACATAAATTTATTGATTTACTCTAAAGCAGTAAATAGTTATGTTAATAAGGTGCGGGATACCTATAGCGCTGATTGTATTGCAAAATGGAAACGCCACGGAGCGCGGGCATGCGCGTACCTTGTACCAACTAATATTTCCTTAGCTTATGCAAATGTGCTATATTGACAAACAATATAAATGGAAACATATGAAGTGGACACGTAAAAGTGACAGCTGGGTGCGTACTTATGGCGCGCCGTGCTCGCGCTCCGCTATTGTACCAAATGTGCCAAGTAACGTGCTGTATGCACAGCGCATTTCCATTTTAAAATGAAGTGGATTCAATTCAACGTATATATGAGATGTACAGTCTCTCTTGTGGCATTGCAGTTGAAGCAGAGATCAGGTCTTAGGTCACAGTTCTGGAAAACTTATGTCTTCCTTTCTTGAAAGAAGAGGAGTGCTAGATAAATGGAATACTAGAAAGATTAAGGACCCTTTTGAACCGATTTGTCGCCGCTCGTTGACACATTACGTTATAGCGACGCGCTTAATTATTATTTTTAAGCCATTGCAGCATGGCTTACCTATAGCTTATAGCATGCTGGCATGTGTCTGCCCACACGCATTTGTACCTAAGCATGCTTAGTAAGTAAGAGTAATCGCAGACTGCGTATCTCTGTTTTAGGTAAATTCGTATACTATGACAACTTTTTGTTGCCATTTCGTTCCGCTGGTGGCACTACTATTTTTTCCATTGTAGGTAATTGAGAGGTAAACGCGAACAGTTACGAGACGTTTTTGCACTAGAGGCTCAGAAGATGGGTCGACCGTGCGCCGAGCGGCGAGCGGCGAGCGCCGGGCGGCCGCAGACAGGTCGTCGCTGGCGTCGTCGGCTGCGCGGGCGCGGCCGCGGCACCTGCGCGATAATGGCTCTCGTAATGTCCGAGATTTACGCCGATGAATTAAAATGAAATGTCACTTAATTTAATCAACAGCACCCCGCGGCGCGCACATCTGTGCCGGCCCCAGCACGAAATAAGCACGGATGAATCACCTTGTTTTGCAGTTCATAATCGGAACCGATTAATAATTATAATAATTTATCTCTCCAATAAAACAATAATTATCAGCGTCGGTAGTCATATGAGCCGTCGTATAAATTTCCTAATGTGAAACCTAGTGTAACGTGATCCGGCGAGCGAACAGGTTGGCCGACACCTGGCGAAGCTCACGTCAACTTTGCTAATAGACCACTCAAATTACTCGCTTTTCATATTTTTTAACCAAAATATCGATTACAAATGTGACTCTGTAGACGATTTTAAAAATATAATTCGCACTATCATCTTTGTACTATCAAAACATTACCATATTCTCATATAAACAGTAGATAGGTGTCACATTAACTCGTTTTAGTAAGAGTTCGTTAACTAGGTACAACTTTTTAATTTGCTTTCCTATTTAGAGTAACGAGCACCGGTGTCTGTAGCGTGCTAAGCTCGAGATAATGCAGTATATTCGGTTATCCTTTTTTGAGCCGCAAGGGTCGAACCACTTAACGTGCCATATAAAACTGAATGCATGTACCCATAAAATATATAATAATGTTCCTTATACCTGATATTGTTGGAAAAAAGTAGGTATCCGAGCAGCTCGCTTGGCTCCGCGCAGCCTCGCGCGGCGATGCGTCGCCTTGCTGACTCGGCCAAATAAGGGCAGGTCGTTGCCCCTTGTTGGTGTTCTTTGTTTTCGTCGCAAGAAACAACACTCTTTCCCGCGTGTATGGAGCGGAGATGAATAATGCGTGCCTTGTCCTCCTATCAATGCATGAAAGCATGCGCTGTCGTCGGTACGCACTTTTTAGAGGGCACCAGTCATACAAATTAATAACTGATGGATGTCAAGATTGATTAAAGGTTGCAACTTAATTCAGTGACTAGTTTTTATTGTTGCGCGTATAAATTTGCGATTTTAAAATTGCTTGGTTATGGAAATAATTTTGTTGATTATAATGATAATCGGGTTGCGAGGATATCAGGTGTCGGCTGTGCTGCCAGGTGTGCTGCGGGACGTTAATCGTGGCTCCAACTTCGTATAGATCACCATCGGAACCAGTTTTATTTGTTTTAAAGTTGTAAATGACGCAAGTGTATGTGTCGCTGGTGCGCAGGTGCGCGCGCGCATACGGCCGCTCCCACCGGCTAGCCGGTCAGGCGTTTTCACTCACTCAGAGATATTATATCGATGCTCTACTTCACAATAGTACTTATTTTTTTTTTGTCAATGACATTGTTGTTTTATGACTTGTGTTATGTTGTCCTAATTTCTTTCCCCGTAATTTAATTAGTTCGATCATGAACTGGACCATCGATATCACTGCTGTTATTTGGCATCTTGTCAATGTTTGGTTTCATGCACGTATGTTAATAATCAGGTAATGCAACACAGATATTTTAATGATTTTGAGCTCGATCTTTCCTTCGTATATATACTATTACCATTCCTAATAAATGGGCCGCATCTGAAGCCATCAAATGGTTTTATTATTTGGCATGTGTTTAATTTTATTTCTTAATCTGTAACAAGTAGGAAACCAGCTGTAAAGCCAAAAGTCGAATAGCTATTTTGGATAGAAAAATAAGGCACGGCTCGTAGTCTTAAAAAACGACTGACATGTATACCTGCACGTCACTTCAGACTTATTGCCTTGACAGTGTTTTAATGAGTTAATCAATTCCTGCCCCCATTAACTTACGTAATGTTTTAAGCAGACAATAATTATTCCGAAGATCACTAATTAATGTGTTCATTATACAAATCAAATCAGTTGACACTCCATTAGTATCGCGACTAAGTATTGGATGGAAATAAACCAGGTTGTACGTCGGCTGCGTCTGTGTGTGAGGCCACAGTGCGCAGGCGCAGGCGGGCCGGCGACGCTCCGCGGCGCCCTACCGTCTACCAGCCGCCTATCATTATTCCCATCCAAACGCAAACCAACCGAGCCTTTTATTGTAACACGAACATTCTAACATCAAGAAGAAAATTAATTCACTGCCACATACCAGCACTCGCACCTTGAGCGTTTCTAAAGTACCTACTTACTTCTATGCGGTACCAGTTTGTGCAACTCGCGATCGGGATTCCATTTATATCTGTCCCTGTTTTCCTGTTACTGGGTACTGGAGCCGAGAGCATCGCACTGCCCCCTCCCCCCGCGCCCGCACCATCTTTGCTTTATCCTTGCTTTGATTCTTTTTGCGATTTGTCTAAGTTAGATTTTTTGTGAGGAGACGCGTCCAGTTGTTTTTGCTGGAAGCAGGATGAGATCACAGCTTGTTATTGTATCCGCTTCGAATGCATCCAGGTGCATAGTTGGATTACGAGATAACTAGCTGCTGCCCGCGACTTCGTCTGCAAAGAATTCATTTACTGCTATCTACTGGATAAAAAGTAGCCGATGTGTTATTCGAGACTATAATCTATCTATGTGCCAAATATCTTGATCATTCCAGATTTGTCCAGCTGTTCTGGCGTGAAAGATAAACAAACATTCATCCCTGCTCACAAACTTTCGCCTTTATAATATTAGTGTGATAATGATAATTTTACGTTATTTACGAGTATAAACTTAAAAAGGTCTGCTAAAACAAAACAACCCTTTACATGGATTAAGCTACCTGGGGCCTATCTTAGTAATTTCTAACTTTATCAAAACCGTTTATTTAATTGTTTCGAGCATGTTTAGGTGGACGGTATCATAAAGTTGCGCTTGCGCAGGCTTAGTGGGGAGAGCGAGGACGCTGCAAGTGTAGCCTCGGGATGGTGGGGCTCGCGGAAGCGGCGGCGACCGCGCGTCTGCCGGCGGCACCTGTCTTGCCGGGCTATTTATAAACCAGACTGTACCTCGCCAAGAAACAACTGCAGAGACCCTAGCCTACCATCTTTTAACACACACTTAAACCATCTATCCCCTTCCCACCAGCCAATGCAAAAGAAAGAGATAGAGCCGTAATTCCTTTGAAAAAAGCCAGCTTGCCTCTACAACGCGCGTACCATGCACTCGGCAACAAATATATACATATAACTAAACTCGCAGTATCTCACAAAGCCCGATGATTACAATATTAGGTTCTACCGTTATGGCCGTAAAATAAACACTTACAAAGTAAAAGTTTGTTTATCGGGATTTTGCGCAGCACTTTATGGAATCGTATAAATTGCCATTGCTCTGCCTTCTTAGTATGAGATTTTGTATCAGCACTCAAGCTACGCAGGTGACTTATTTCTTGGTCTGATGTAAACATACTCGGCTTGTTTGGAAATCTTCTAAGTGAAAACATTTGAGTGGCGAGAAAAGATTTCGAACTGCCATCACTACATACAAGTGCGTGATTCTATACCTATTTCTTTTATTTCTTAAAAGCTTAGTTTTCTACAAAAATACCAATTTTCTTAACTTCAATCAAGCTCTAGACTGTGTAACATTAAAATGGTGTTTAAAAGAGTGTTTTCATTTTCCAAATCAGGAAGGAATCTCGGAACGGTATGACGGTTATTCGAAGTACACCGTCTAACTCACAGTAGTTGAATAAATATTATTTTAACGATCAGTGGGGTCGCTGTTTGCGCACTGCGTGTCGGACATGTTTACGTAACAGTGTTGGAAGGTGCAGTTTGCTTTGCGCGGGCGCGGGGCAAAACCGGCCGCGCACATACGACTTTGAGTCGCTTCACAACCCTATCGAATCAGTTGAATCACTACCTATTGTGGAACTTTCTCACATAGTCTTAACTACTTATTATAGTAATGCCATTAGGTTCGATTGTACACAAGGTATGCTTACTATACTTAGCGGCAAAAAATGTGGGCCTCACATGTATGCAATATAGAAAACAAGCTGTTGCCCGTGACTGCGTCTGCGCAGAAGTCGCTTATCGCTATCCCGCGGGAAGTATGCAATTTTCCGGGATAAAAACGATCCTGTCTTTTCCCGGGCCTCAATCTATCTGTATACCAAATTTCAACAAAATTGGACTAGCGGTTTAAGCGTGTGAAAATGTAACAGACAGACAGACCGACGGAGAGAGTTACTTTCGCGTTTATTTTGTTAGGAAGCTGGACCAAACTTTGTGCCGCTGAATAATATTTATTATGTACTAGCTGTTGCCAGCGACTTCGTCTGCAAAGAATTCGTTTATCGCTATCCCGCGGGAATTTCCCGGGATAAAAAGTAGCCTATGTGCCATTCAAGACTTTTGTCTATCTATGTGCCGAATTTCATCCAGATTCGTTGGGCCGTTCTGGCGTGAATGAGTAACAAACAAACATCCATCCATCCATCCATACTTTCGTATTTATAATATTAGTTAGATTATCTATACTATACAAGGACTCAGAATTATTCTTAAACTAGCTTTTGCCCGCGACTTCATCCGCGCAGAATCATAAAGTTGTTTACTTGGTTTCTACAAACTATAGCAACGAATGTCGGCATGTCAGTAGCACACTGTAAATAAAGTTTTCTAGCCGGAAAATTTGCACCTAACCGCAATATCGGAAGCGTGACACATCGCTGTATGCGCTATGCCGCTTGACAAATAGGCTTTTGTTTGCGGTAAATACTGTCTGCCAGGGTGTCTGACAGAACCAACTGGGGGCTCAACACTAGAAATTCATTCATAGCCAAATATAATAATTTTATTTGTCCGTCATAACCTAACGTAGGAAAGCATAGCTATATTTTTAAGCAGTTGACCTTCCACTATTTGATAATACATCCTCACAAACGTTCGCGTTTAAGAGCGTATATTATTAAGAAGAATTACAAATTTATTTTCCCCAATTATTATCATCAGTGTGGAAGTATTTAGTGGAACCAGTGTTGCCACAACTGAGTTCCCAAAAGGTACATATACAGCGCTGAAAAGGTACATTTTGGGATAAAAAGGTACATAAGCATTTTTTTTACTCAAGTCTTAACACAGCTTCTATCGCTCTCAGTTTTGCCACAACTGTTTGGCGGCGGTTTATAAAATGTTACACATGGTTTTGGATTTGAACAAAAGGTACGTAAACTGGACCCCATTACACATAACACATTGGAGGCTAAAAAAGTACGTCAAATGTGTAAAATGTACGCTAACGGCAACACTGAGTGGAACAGAGGCTACCTACAGAATCTACTAAAGCACTTTCTTTGACATCCATGTCAGATTGTCATACCTATTACAAAAAAGTCAAAGCAAGACGTGTGTTTGATCAGATTCTTCACATTGCGATTCTATCACATTATAAGCATCATCCTCATCATCATCCGGAAGACGTCCATTGTTGAACAAAGGCCTCCCCCTTAGAACGTCACTATGATAACGACAACTTGCCCTTATCCACCGGTTTCTCGTAACTCTCGCGATGTCATAGTGGGTAGTAGTACTTTTTAAACAGAGGCGAATTCGATTTTCGAAGTTCGTTGTGTGATCCCGCTCACACTCATAGTCATCAATTTGAGGCTGAGAGGGAGGGTATGTTGCGAACTCCGATAATCAAATTTTAGAGTAGCTTCCCCAAGTCGATGGAATGTAGGAATGTCGGTTCATCTGATGATGGCAAATATGGTAAACCCATACCTAGTATACTTAATGTGAAATAAAATAACTGTATTTATGCGAGTCAATTTTGAGTCATGAATCCTCGAAATTGGGAATCAAGTGTCCGATATAAAGTCATGAGTCTCATTGCAATTAATGACATAGCTTTTGAGCTAGTTATATAGGGCAACGAAAAACGAAAAAACGTCCAAAAAGTGACTTAATTAAGCTTATTATCGTTGGCGGTAGTTGTCAGTTACATATGGACTACGAAAGCAATTTCAATTCGTGTTTTAAATGTAACTTATTTCACCAATTCGACAATAGTCGGTGACAACATTTCATATTTCTGAGCCTATCATTTTAATGGTTCTCTGTATTCTGTTTGAAAAGATGAACATGCTGACAGTTTAATTTTTTCACTAGGGTTTGTATTTAATTTATAATTAATTTATTAATTTTTGCTTATTCTAAAAGGGCGTAACTCCGATACTATCACAGAATAGACACTTACCCTTTTGTCTTTTCTGTATAGAAAAAAATCTGACGTCAATTTCAAATGGTCAATGTCAGGCCTTATTCTCCGATATTCGATTTTCGAGGTTCGCTTCGTGCTGTTCCGCTCATACTAATATAGTCATTAACTTGAGAGTGAGAGAGAAGGTATGCAACGAACTTCAAAAATAGAATTTCAGAGTTGCCCCCCTTGTTCTTTGAAGTTGTCAAATACAAAATTATGGTCGCTTATTTTTTCTCGTGAAAAAGGCAAAGGCATTTCACCTATCCTGTGGTAGAGTTGGTAAAATTAGGACATATTTTTAATTAATTTTTATTTTTTATAATAAGCGATATTAAATTTATATAAACATATTGCAGTGATCAGGAGGCAAAATGCTTTCGAACCATATATACATTTTCAGGTGTTATAAAAATGAAATGTTGTCAATTCCAAATGCAATGCGTAGTCAATATGAAGCCAACCGGCGTATATTCTCGTCGATATTGTAATGTAAACAGAATTGACACTTGTCACCGACAATTGTCGAATTGGTGAAATAGGGTCTTATACTTATATTTATATGGGAAGTGTGAGTGGGTGCGTTGGGAGGGGAAGGCCTAGACGGACGTTCCGTGATCAAATTGAGGACGTTTTGGAAAAAGGCCAGGTCAAGAGTACCTACCCGAAACCGACGAGCATGTATGAAGAGATTGATGAATGTGGATGAAGCGAAAGAGGTATGTCAGGATCGTAGCAAGTGGAACAAAGTAGTCTCTGCCTACCCTTCTGTAAAAAAGACGTGACGGTATGTATGTATGTATGTAGGGTCTTACACTCCCAAATTCGAAATTCGAAGTTCGAATCGTGCTGTCTCGTTAACACTAATAGTGTTTAATATTAGAGTGAAGAGAGCCGGTGTGAATAGCTTCGAAGATTTTACTTCGGAATAGGCCCACTGTATTGCGTCTTCAAGTCTACAGTCGTCGGTGCACATAAGGCCCAGCGCGTACGAACGTATTTGCCATCAGCCGTCCGTACGCAGCACCGGCTCTCCATTTTTGTTAGAAAACATTAGCTATCTGTAATTAGAGAGTCGGAAACGTTCGAGACCATCCATATTGATTTTCTGGCGATTACACGAAGACAAATTTGGGTTTAGGTGGAAACGTGGACACCAAATGTGTCAATATCAGATCACTGTGACAGTCAGTACAAACAAGTAAAATCACTCCAGTATAAAACAAAGTCGCATTCAGCTGTCTGTCTGTCTGTCCCTATGTATGCTTAAATCTTTAAAACTACGCAACGGATTTTGATGCGGTTTTTTTAATAGATGTATAATAAAACAAAGTCGGATTCCGCTGTCTGTCTGTCTGTCCCTTATGTATGCTTAGATCTTTCAAACTAGGTATGAGGAACCCCAAAACTATTTGTTTTTTTCTATTTTTGTATGAAAATCTTAATGCGGTTCACAGAATACATCTACTTACCAATTTTCAACAGTATAGCTTTTATAGTTTCGAAAAAAAGTGGCTGCGACATACGGACGGACAGACAGACAGACAGACATGACGAATCTATAAGGGTTCCGTTTTTGCCATTTGGCTACGGAACCCTAAAAAGTGGGTAAAGTTAAGAATTTTCCTTACAAGTTGACTAGTTATAAGTAAGGCATTCATTTAGTTATATTTAGAACGGTCGTGCTCTGGTGCAGCTTAGTGAACAAAAGTTATTGATTTTGAAAATCGTTAGCGCCTATGTTAGAGTAGATACAATAAAGTCTATGGTGTAAGACTATAGTCTAGGTTGTTTATGGTTTTATCTTTTGTTTTCTGTTCTCTTGTTACTACAATGGCTTCCTAATAAACGTGTCGTGATATTGCATTATTCTTTCAATAAAGAAGACAATCCATTTCCTTACACATATATTAACAGCCTACCGCAAAAAACGGAACAAGGACTGATTAAAAGAAAAACCCAAGGGATGAAGCTGTTCTAACCTATATGGCACAAATAACAGCCAGGATAAAATTAGTAATAGTATAGCTTGGATTATTTATCTCTAAACAATACCCTATGCCGACCTGTGTAGTAATTAAGTAAAGTAATTGTGACTTCAATCCTCTTTAATTAACCACCAATAATAAAAGACAAACTTTTTTCTCAGTCGAAATAATACGTTGCTCTTAAACATGTCCTTGCCAGCCATTAGCGACAAACGTTCTAGTTATTATTTGTTGTTTCTAATCACCTGTCGGCCCCTTTTTAGGGTTCTGTACCCAAAGGGTAAAAACGGGACCCTATTACTACTTTGCTGTCTGACCGTCTGTCAGTCTGTTAGACAGTTGGAATTTTCATCGATGATATATTTCTTTTGCCGTTACATATGCATAAATGCTAAAAACAGATTTTTATGTCCATCTGTCTATGTAAATAACCAATATAAAATGACCTCACACTGCAAACATTTTGCTTAGGAGCAGGGCTATGCTAACACTGCATCTTATAACTTCACGAATTTGTTCGATGCGCGAGTCCGACTCGCACTTGGCCGATTTTTTTATATCAATAGCTTTCCATTCATCCAAAACATGCTAGTTCATGCAGCCTCATACGGTCATTAGCGAATTCCGTGCGAAAAGGGCCGCGTCCTTACTTAGAGGTCGTTTATAGATAAGCATTTAAAAGCGCTCGTAAAAAACTCGACAAGGTGAACTGAACTGTTAGACAAAGGCGCATCGCACACTGGACTGGGCTAATTAGGCTGCTCGCGGAGTGGAATGCCCCGCAGGCCGCGGTTGTGGTGTGAGAATAAAAACACGCAGAAGCGACACTAGATTTGAGAACCGATGCTCTTTCAATGGCCCGAAGATAGTTTGTAGCCTTTTTTGTTGTGTGCTGGTATTTCTGTGAAATTACCGGTGGTTAAAATTTTATGCAGCAAAAAAAACAACAGCAAAACCACAATAATACCACGTTATACGGTTAGTGAATTGCAAATCGAATTCTATTTTCACACATAGGTACACAATAGCTAGTGAACAGAAGTGATGGTACTGCGATTGCATCAATAATGTTTCACCGTCAAACGTTTGATCGAATGCATCGTTAGACAAACACTTAATTTGACAACCCTTTACTTTCTACTAATATTTGTTAACTTTCTCAAAAAGTTGTAAGACAAATCTTAGCTAACCTAATTTGAGTCACACCAACGGTTTTACATTTTATAAAAGTTAACAATTATCAGAAATCATAATGTTCCCAAATAAATCTTTTGTCAAACGATGCATATGTTAAACGTTCGTAGGTCAAATATGACCGGACAGCAACAACATTGCGATTGCATAATTAGATTAGGGTCGTCACGATACTAAAAAGATGATACTAACCTACTAATATTTTCACTACACTCGAGACTAGTTAAAAAAAACTTATTAGATGTTAAAATTAAAAGTCATAATTTAGTTTGATAGAAGCCTACTGTAACTCGTTAATCATCAGTAATTATATAACAGTTAACTGTAATTAATTACAGGTAATTTAATTACAATTACAATTCCTTTAATATTCTTTAAACAACATTTAATACAATGTTGTTAACGATAAAAGAAGAAACAATTCAGATTAACTGTTAAAACGGAAGTTCAAGTGACAATGGTTTATTAAATTTAATTGAAACTTGATAATTTGAACGTAATATTACTTGTTCATTAAACGGCTAAAAGATAAAAGGTTTTAGGATTTTTCTAGTTTTTATTTTGTCCTGTAAGTACATCCATATTTATAGACACATAAAATCCATGGATATCTAAGTGGTAATATTATTATAATTACAATAATGTCATCTGAATAAAAACCTACAGTTTCAACAATTTACAAAGTGGGCATTGCTATTGTGATAAAATTTGTTATGGAGGTAGTTTGAGACCCCAAGAAGGATATAAGATAGTTTTCATCTTGAAAAATTGTATAGTTCCTGCGGGACGCGAAAAATTAATTCTCCGTCGCAGGCAGCAACTAGTTATAATATTTATTATGCAATTTGGTCATGGGCATTGCCAGGATTACTTTCAGGGTGCTGAATCTGCATCTGCACATTGTACAATCAACTAATATAATATTATGTACAGTCAAGGACATAAATATAAGTACGTTACCAAGACGTCAAAAACATCTATACAACTTTATGCCATAAAAAATAAGGCCTATTACACATATATTTAACATGATGACTGTATCTTATATTTATGCCCTCGCCTGTATCTTTATTATTTCCTTTTTCTACCTGGGGGTGAACCATCGCACCCTGCTGCCGGTACTCATGAATTTGTTCCACTTTTATTAAGAGTTTGTTTTTGTCATGTCCAACAAAAAAAAAAGTTTCATGTCTATATTATTATTCTTTGGCCCGTAATTGCAGCGCGCGCGCCGCGCCGCCCGAGGCTCCTCGATCATTGCCAGCGAAGCTTTTGCGCCTAAGATTTATTTACATCCGGATTCTCTAGGTATGTAATAAGTAAGCCAAAAGTTTATAATTTAAAACAATTCGACGCCTCTGCAAAAACAGTTAATAAATATTCAATATCTCTAACACTGTCGCTTTTGACGATGGAGATTATATTCAGCTTAAAATTTCTAGAGACTCCGATGTAATAAGTTGAGAAAATAATGGAACCAACAACTCATGTTATGGTTTTACTTGGATATAAAACTTTTTTAATCAACAATAATTAGCATGAGTTTACTATGTTGAAGAGTGAAGACTACGTACCTACACAGTGTAATTTAAAAATCTATAGGTTAACTTGATTATGGTTAATTGCTGGTTACAATTAAAATCAAAAATTAAAAGTAACTGAGAACTTTAACACTTGACCACAATCACCTGACGACTAACCAGGAGTGATTGTGGTCAAATGGTAAGTTCCCAATCATATAAGAAATTTTCACAGATGATTTATTTCTGTTGCCGCTATAACAACAAAATACTAAAAACCAGTATAATGTATGTAAGTCTGTATATATCAACGACCAATATAAAGTGACCCCGCACTGCGTACACTTTGCTCTGGAGCAGGGCTCTGCTTGCACTAGTTTTTAGATACTTATTGATAATGGTATGAAACCCTACGTGCGCGAGTCTGACTCGCACTTGGCCGGTTTTTTAACTGTTGTGTACAGTAAAAAGACAATCAGAATAACCTTGTGATCCGACACAGCTAATCAGTAAATAAGATTAAAACCCTGCCTGATTCCAGTCCACCTGAAAAAGAAAGGAGCAGCTGAAATTAGGATTTGCGGTTCCAAAATACACATCCGGAAGTTTGATTTCCAGTCAGAAAACATTAGACAAGACAAGTGAAGAAAAAACATTAATAAAATTGATATCAATTTAAATACTTCCAAAAACCTAATTAAAACAACCTATTAAATATTTAAAAAAAGCCACCGCGGCGGTTTTGTGAGTTTTTAATAATTACTTATTTAATTAACTATGGCTTCAATCAAAACATAATAGCCAAAACCAAAACTAACAAGACCAAATTACAATGAATCCATTATGTGACTGTGAATGTAGTGAATAAAGAGTTACGGTAGGAATGTTAATATTATTAGACTGCCATTATCAGACATTGCTAAGTGGCGGCAGAGCATACAAATAATTATGTATATTTTATGAAATAAAACAATTATTGTCATACGTTGAGTGGTAAAAATATTGGATTTCACTTAAGACCATTACACCTTTTTGAACTATATTTTATGGCTGCCCTTCATCTAACTAGAAGTACGTTACTTGAAGTGATACCTATTTATAAATGATTCACGAATAATTAGACATATCAGCATGCATCATCATCCCGTCGAAAACGTGTATAATCGTACTTGTGGCCACTAGGTACTTAGAGACCAAAAAGCCGGAAGCTTCCTCGTACGTACAACGTATCAACATTGCAATACACCGAGCTGCCATTGCAATGCAATGCTCCCAGAATCTTTTGGGTCAATGCCTATTAATTGAGCAAAATAAGCTGCCTTTATGTAAGTTAATACATAATTATTGAATACTTTAGTGATCTTCGCCAGAAAAATCTTTTTAGGTAAGTATACATTCTTTTTAGCCATTTGGAGTTTGAAACGACAAAAACTAACCAAATACGAAATTATACTAAGACTAACTTGATTTACCTCTTGGAACCAACTCAAGTAAAAAAGTAACTGATTATAATATTTTTAAGCTCTCTAATTATTTGTGTTAACTGCGTGTTAGCTGAGCGTTATGTAGTTGAGCGATTAATTTTCAGTTAGTATAAAGTCACAGATATTCAACTCTTAGCCTTAGCTTGAGGGCAAAACGTTAGTCCTAATGGTGCTTTGGTTGCAGCTTGCGCTATTTCTCGGAAAGCACCTTATTACAGTTACAGCGCTGCATCGATACCAGGAAATTGCGCCGTCAGCCCCGAGAAAAGAATTATAGGCGTTTCCCGTCTATTTCTCTTATGCCAGCACTATTTTGCTCTTTTCACATTTAGTTTTCAAACCGCCAATTGTCATAGCATAAACCTAGATAATTTTCATTCACTTTGTTGAAATTTTTGACGAATACAGCGGTAAATAGATACTGCAAGCGAATATCTTTCCTTGTGTGAATTTGTAGCGACGCTACGATTGTATTTCTGGTTGGGCTGTCATTTTTGTTTCTTAACCTTATGAAGAAGCTTTACAGTGTGCCACGCATTTTATTTAATTTGTAACCTGTATTTACGAGTATATTGATTTTATTCAGTAGGCAAGCCTTATTTTGTTTTTTTTTTCTTTAGATGCAGAGTGAAATTTACTGCTTCAGACCATGATCAATTGATTTTACTTTATTCGATACTGTTAGTATGCTAAGTTAGGAAATGAATAAATATTATGTACTAGTAATGCAAGGCGCGGCACAGAGTATTCTTATAAATATCGAGTGGCCACAGTACCTACATCCCAGCAGTAATTTATTCCTCGTAAGCAGGTTCTCAGAGATCAGGAGGTTTCAATTGCATAATTTACTGATTCTGATGTGTATAATAATGTTCGTAAATACATGCATGAATAAATTCATATTAAACTGACCGAGGCAGTTTGATTATAGAGGTAACAAAATTTCATCAGTTTTCTAGTTGCAAATTAAGATGCCGCTATCTAACAAGTTCTTTCTGTGTAGTTTTATGTACAAAGTTAAATGAAACGTGCACAAATACAAAGTTATTTAGCTACGCCAATGTATTTTTCTTAACTTTGTTTTATGTTTATAGCTACTAATACATTTTATTGTTATGGACCTGCATACTTATATGGTCGTCCGGTAGACTGTCACTAATCTGGTGATCAGCTTGCTTATTTTTCTCCTATTTTTATAAAAGAGAAAAAACAATATTTATACTACAACCTATGTAAATTATTAGTCTTACCCGCGAACAATGTTATTATAACATTTAATTTTGCCGTATAATTATGATTAAGGATTAGATGTAGAGGTACTCAAGAAATTGTCGTATACGCCAAAGTTCAAGCGTCTCTTCGCCGGCGGACTTGCCGTAGAACTCGCACTTGTCGCCAACAGCACTAGCTACAGTCCAAAGCTCTCAAGAATTCCATGCTCGTCCTACATGCACGAGTAGAAGATCTAGCATAGCGACAGCGTAGATAATATTAACCGTCCGGTGCCGGTGCGGTCGGCCTTCGCCCGGCACTTTCACTCCGCTCGCCTCGCGCTCGTAAACACTGTTGACACTATGGATGTGGCACTACTACTCTTATGTAAATACATTACAAGCATTGTCATTCCGATGCGCTGCTTCCGAGGAACCTGTTTGTGTCGATTTGGCTGAAACGGCCGTGACGGTCTTCAAGCACGTGCTCGAAGAAGATGCAAATAATAAGCTTGTGGACAAATTGGAAATAAAAGCTTGCTGTGTAAACCAATGGAAGGCTTACAGTTACGTCTTTCGTGTGGTAAAACACTTCAACTGGGTTGGGATCTACAATTTTATAACAACTCCCGATTTGTAGTGTCGTACAAGCCAAATGACTTGATGATTAATGCCATAGGTAATGATTATCGCTAGATTTTTAACCAAAGTTTTCTTCGCGAATTTTTTTAAAACAACTATAGTCATTGTTCGGCAGTTTGATAATCTCTAGGTACGACATACAATTATTATTACAAAATTAAGGTAGAGTCAAAACGAATCAGAGACATATCAGAGAGAAAACGTTAAACTCTAAAAGTTAATCTTTAAACTACCTAAATCAGTAGCTAGAAAGAAACATTAACGGGTAGGTAAGTGGAAATTCTATATTGATTAAACGTCGAAATGTTCGTGTTTAAGAAATAAAAAAATAAAAATATCTTGGGACAATTGACACCAATTGACCTAGTCCCAAACTAAGCAAAGCTTGTGATATGGGCACTAGACAACGGATAAACATACTTATATGGATAAATACATACTTAAATACATATTAAACATCCAAGGCTCGCGAACAAACATTCGTAATTTTCATACAAATATCTGCCCCGACCGGGGATCGAACCCAGGACCTCGAGCTTCATAGTCAGGTTCTCTAACCACTAGGCCATTCGGTCGTCCATGTTAACATAAGTATTAATACACCCGTAAAGTCTGTATAAAATTAGTCTGAACGGTAAATGTTAACTTGTATAAAATTTGTTTAAATTAATTTAGTCTTCGACTTAGCATAGCCAACATTTTTTTCAGTTAAAATTATCTTAAAGCAAGGGGTCCTTACCTTACGGATACAGTTCGACCCTCGAGGATCTTTTGTGTTGTGTTTAACTTACTTTTATGTTGGCGGCAAAAAGGATAAATTATAACCTTGTGCGTTTTCCCGGTGACAATGAAGAGCGTGATGGGGACTCTACAGGTCATAATTAATCAATAGGTATCTGCTTATACACAAAAATGTGTTTAAATTAATACTATGAAAACTTTGAAAATGAAAATGAAAACGAAATAAAACAATTAGGTATTTAGTACGGGTTTATTGTTACATCTTGAGGAAAACCCTTTGCATTCTCACAATATGAAGTAAAATAATTTAACTAACTTCTGCCCGCGATATCGTCCGCGCAAAATTAGACTTAATATAATTGATGTTGATAGTATATTCTTCAATAATTATTTACGTAGTGACTCTAGGCAGCCACCTTTCACGTGTTTATCGCTTTCTCGCGGGAACTACCTAAGCAATTTTCCAGGATAAAAGGTAGCCTTTGTTTTAATCTGGGTACCAGCTATCTCCATTCCAAATTTAATCCAAATCGGTCCAGTCATTTCAGCGTGAAGAAGGAACAAACATACACTCACATCCTCACAAACTTTCGTATTATAAATTATAATATTAGTAGGATTAAAACTTCCGAATCATCCAGTTCTCTATAACTTAAATCTAAAAAAATATATATCCTTCTAATTAAGGTTCCCATGCGTAAAATAACAAGTTAATTTAGTTTGTACCTACAGCCAGCCTAACGGAACCATAGGTTACTGTAAAACCTTTTCACTGTCAACGTTGGAGTACTTTGACACTAACACATGCAAATAACAAGCCGAACACTTATTACGATAAGAACCCATCCAGGGATACATTTGGTGAACCGTAGGTACTTGTAATATCAGCTACAGGATTATCTTCAATCTATTACATACGTCCCACTATTATTGAGCCAATGACTCTTCCAGCACAATAAAAAAATATTCGAATTCAAGATCTGTTTCCCACAACAACGTTCTTAAATATCTTCAAAGATCAATTTTAAAATACCCTAATTACAAAAGCTCCATATCCCACAGCATCCAACTAAACACAGCAAACCTGCTTTCAATAATAACCAAATTCTAGAGGTTTCTTTCCTATAACAACTAAATCCAAGAAGAAGACTCGAATTTTACAACAGTATACCTAATTACTTATGTTTAAATATTTGTGAAAACATACATACTTACCTATTGATCAACATCTAATAAGGAAATAATAACATATTATTGGGAAATTACATTTGAAATTTACCATGAGCTTTTCGGTGAAGGAAAACATCGGAAACCTACACACATCTGCGAAGCAATTTAATGGTGTGCGTGAAGTTCCCAGTCCGCACTGGGGCCGCGTGGGAACTATAGCCCAAGCCCTCTCGTTCTGAGAGGAGGCCTGTGCCCAGCAGTGGGACGAATATAGGCTGGAGATGAATGTTATTGAAAATATAGAATTTGGATATTGGCAAATGGGTATCTTAGGAAATAGATGTTTTGTATCCAACGGATATTAATGATAGGAGGCAATTTGTCGTCCGTAAAGCCAAATGACGTATTCGTTTAAAAGCCCAAGCTCTTTGGCCTTAGATCCCATTGTAACTATCTAGAGCGGAATTTTATTTGACAAAAAGCAGTCCAAGAACAGCTTTTCGGGCCATTAAGACTATATTTAGCACTGATTTACCTATAAAAAATCATAGATCTTGTTTGCCAAAATTGGCTAGGCCGAGAGATTATTTTTATTCAGGTTAAGCATTTAAAAATGCCTTAAGCTCAGCTTTTGATTATATCATTTCGATCAAAATCGAATAAATTTATTAATTTATTAATCGACTTGTCCTAATAACAGCAATTTCATAGCTCCTTGTTTACAGACTTACTATTAAATTTGTGAGCATAACAATAAATGCGCTGTGTTTGTTGTAGAACGTCCTATAGAATCTGCCCTTATTCGCTCACTTGATACTGAAGTGGAGCGATGACATGCAGGTCACCTACATCGCGATATTACTTCAATTAACTACTTGTCACTTCATTAACGGCGTCTTAACATCGCAGCTCGCCTGTGATATTCTAGTTCCTTATTCTGACTATCAACTCGATGTCGAGGTCCATTTAAAAATTACAACTCTTATGTCACCTCGCATGGTCGTTACACATTTGACATCAATGTCGAAACTAAAGCAAAAATAAGGTCGATAGAAATTGACATACGTTTTGGAAAATCGGAATTTAAGTTATAGAAGGTGGAGAACTGATCAGAGCACTACTTGGTAATTCAATATTTGTGACATAGCAAATATGTAGGTAGATGTTTTGTGTCGAAGACGTTTTATTAACTAGTTTCCACAGATAGAACTCTCTCTTCGGACACATGAGTGAAGCCATTACAACCTGCATGCTAGGGTTATAATTGGCCACCTCAGGCGTGCATAATTTCGTCATTATTGAAAGTGTGACGACACCGCTACGACTGGCATGGGTGGAAATGACGAATATAAGTAATTAAATCACACTAGTGTACAGCCGGTTACATACCGAGTTAATTGACGGTATTAGACACTCATCTACTGCAGAAGGTCGACGTATCATCGGTTGTCACAGCACAAGTAACATGGTGTGTATGTGCGCGTGTGCGCATTTCGAAACCGGTGTTGCGCAATAAGGTCGGCGCCAAGGACGTGGGTTCGTTGCCAGAAATAAATTGTTGTTTAGGTATGCCTGTCTAGCGTACACTGGCGGCCACTTGCAGCGCCCGCGGGCGCCTCTCCTAGCCAACGCGGAAGGAGCCGCGTCGCTCGCGCCGCCAAATATTCGCATTTGATTAATGAGTGCTCTCAAGTGTACAATTCTGAACTAATCCGAAACATTCTTCATTCATTAAGCAAATACGAGTGGCCATTTGTCGGCCAATTATAAAAATATTCAGGCTGCAGATATAATTGTAACATTCGTAACCCAATTCTGACGGCAAAGGTTGCAATTATAATTATTGAACTCCTCCCAGTGAATACTATCTCTACATTATGATTCTAAAGTATAACGAAAACCAAAGGTTCTCAAGAGGATAATTAGATTTCTTAAATTACCCGTCTGATTTGTAGCAATTAGTTACAATTTTGTGCAGTTTTGACGTCTAATAATCCTTGACCTTCAAGGCTTATTTCTAAGTGTGGTAATGTGAGTATTTCTGTGGTAATTTTTGCCAATAACGTTATCTGAAAGATGTGACTTCTTATCTACAAATTATTATTATATGTGATGTGATCTCCTCATCAAGGATAATGATTCCAATAATTTTCCTTTTACCGTCCATTTTTATAACGACGCGTTTGTGACATTAAACCTTTACCATCATCTTGTGTCTTCATGTTACCCAACCGAAACGGTTACACTAAACCGGCATCTATGCGTTTTAGTAGCATCACTCGTTAAACTTGAAAAAATTCTTACCAACTCGCACTTGACCGGTTTTTTATGAACATAGCTTTCAAGATACCAAATACATTAGAAGTGAACGAAGCGATGCGTCGACAGGTGTCCAGTTAAATATGTCATCATCATCACCGTTATAGTGTCGAGACGGCCCTGCGGCCGCCGACCACGCGACGCTGTTACGGTCCAGAGGGAAAACCTATGATATTACTTAAACTGTCTTAAATTTGAACTTGAGTGGATGTATCTGAGTGTAAAGGGCTATATAGCAAATGGCCTGTCATGAAGTTACATTGTTGCTATTGGTTTCCAACATCCAACCCGGTGACATTGATATGGTTGACTAACACCGATTAGTTCTAGTTTTCACCACGAGGTCAGGTATATTAGTGGCGCTGTTTTTTCTAGCGTACACTAAGCGGTCAACCTTCATTAGGAAATTGCAATCGCGGTGCTCATGAAACAAGGGTGACATGACGCACTAAAGCTATTCATCGGCCGGCAAATTGCCTAGTTCACAATGTTTTTATGCAAAACTAATATAGTAATAAGAACAAAAACCAGTTTAATTTGTGCATGCTTGGAATATTTGAGAAGAGGCGCGCGGTCGATGCCCGCCTGGTCGCGGCCAGCTGCGCCCGCGCTCTCCAATACAATGTCACAGTATAATTATCCGGACCAACATAATGACGCTCTCATCGGGTCTAATGGACTCCTATGTACTTAACAAACATCGAACCTGCTGCGGCCAGGTTTATTCGCGTGATAAAAAGCTGGCGATGCCAACTTTACAAAATGCTACAGGTTACGATCTTAAATTTTTCCAGGGAAATATTGAAGTAAACTAGAAAACCAAGCTTACATTGTATTTATATAGGTATTCTGAAAAGCCAATAAATCCTAAACTTCTGACTAATAAAGTTTTATAAAGTCATATTTTGACTCCAGCAAAGTAAACATTTTTTTTTTTTCAAATCAACGCTGCGAACGTAACCTGCAGGAAGGGACCATATAAAGAAACGCAACAAATCTGTTAAAGGAAGGTAAATCTACAATTATACGGTCATTAATTTTTGATTCAAACAATAAATAAATGTACGCCGCCGAAAGACTCGTCTTTGAAATTTCGATGCGCGTTGTTTGATTCGAGCGCTCTCCGATTCATTCGTAGCTTTTTGTGCCGGGCGGGGGAATGCGAGTCGTCAGACTTTGGTCTGGTCTGCGGCAGCGCGGGGGGCCTGCTCCGCGGCCCTTTTGTTTTTATTCCTGTGCAAGAATGCAAAACAATTATAATTCCCTCAGGGATAAGTCGCCGCACTCCTTGAGAACCGAGCGCACATAATCGCAAACGATTCTCGTATCTCATTGTATCTCATTCGGCTTGCGGTTTAAAAATGTTTTATTAATTAAATTGGCCGCTACCAGTCTGCTCTCGGGTTCGAGTTAATGGGGAAGGGTGGGATCTGGGATGTGAGCGAAGAGTTGTCCGCAGGAGCCGGCGGGAGCGAGGGTGTGGACGCTGCCGACAGGGCGAGGCGCGCGGAGCTGAGCGTCGGGCGGCGGATCTCACAGGCCGCACTCTGGCCAATCCATTTACGTTAATTACGCCGAGATGGGGATAAATCGGCGTCCAGCCGTCCACCGCCGAGTTACGAGCGGACCGACTATAAAATAAATTATACCCACTTCGTTCGCCTGCACTCAGTTTTTTGTTGCCGTCCACTGGAGAAAAAAAGCAAAATCAAGAGGACGAAATACGAGGCAAAGACAATGCTTAAATTTATCTACTGATAATATAGACGTAGGGTGGCGGGCGCGGCAGACGCGCTGCCGGTGGCCGAATTATACGGCGGGCATTCCTGCCCGCGCCCGCGCCGGCAAAAACATGATATATAGCCGCCTCGTGACGAAATATTTCAAATTTGGAGACCTGCCACGCTCCAAATGGAATCCACTTTAAATATTATCTCTAACGCTCGCTCAGACGATTTTACAATCTTGGGTACCTACTAAAAGTACGTACTTACATAAAACGTTTCCTACCTTAGCGACTCTACCTACCTAACCTATGTATGTATATTGGTACAATAACTCGGTTTAGTTATTTGTAAATATGACAATAATTTTCCATTATACCAATATACCATTAATCTTTGGTTTCGGCCAATTGAAGAATTAAAGAATTAGTGTCTTTTATTATATTTTTTTCATTATATTTTGTATATAGAATGATCTTAACCATGATCAAACATTTTTCTTGACGAATTTTATTATTTGATGTATTAAAAAAAGCTTGAATCCTATCTTTTCAAAGGTACTTAGAGTGAATTGTTTTCAAAAACCTGCCTATGGTGTTAAGGCGAAGGGATAGGCAAAAGCTCATAAATTGGTTGTTTTTGTGCATGTTTTATGGCGATAATACACAATTTGGAGTTTTGAAAACTGCACATTCTATAAAACATGTCTTGAATTAGAATTCACCGGTGAAAACATATTCCTTAATGTCGTAGTTAGTACAAAAATTCGTTGGCTCTTAAGAGTCTCGAAAATATTTTGTACACGGTTTGCTCGGGTGAAACCAATCTGTTTGCTACCAATCTTGACGAGGTCACTCTAGTAACTCATAATTAAAATTCCACGGTGCGTTTGCTTCAATTAGCCAACAAATAAGGCTTTAGAGAGTAGTACTGCCCTGATCCTGTGAAAAGGGCGAACGCAATATTTGCCCGCACATTCAATCAGGCGCTTTTCAATGTACAAAAAAATTCGGAACCCAAAAAAATGTTAAAAAGATAATACAATGAAATAAATTATTAAGATAAAACCAAAAATGTTCATAAAAAAAATAAAAAAATAATAGATAAATAAATAAAAAAATAATTTGGATAAGACGTATGAAAATAATAAGGAAAAAGCAACGTTGCATGTTCGCTCGGTGGCGGCAGTGCGTAAGCGACGCGACGTTGCCAATATTCGCTTCGCGTTTTTTCATATTGGTTTGGCTAAGCATGTTGTTTGAGTCACAGAATAGGCGCGAAACAGTGCTTCAAAAAGTCGTACTCGTTCGCTTCGCACGTATAATGCCTATATTAAGTTAAAAATTATTATTTTCAATCCGTTTTTTGGGAACTTAGCGGCAGGTTGGTTTGATACTTACTTGCTGTTTAGCGAACAAGCATGGGAAATAGGATTTTGGTTGGAATTACTGCATGAAAAATTTTGATATTTAGGCAAGTAGTACTCCAATGTATAGTCAATCATTAGAAAGAAAAAAAAAGATATCTGAAGGTCCAAGTGGTCCCCAAACATGGATCCGTTATCAAAATAAAAAAGACCGCCATATTGAAATCTTTAGTTTTTCGACCGATTAATTTCAAAATCAATATCTGAGGATCTGAGTTGTCTCCAAACACGTGTCGTATCCGTTATCAAAAATGACAAATTAAAGTGGCCGCCATTTTGAAATCTTTAAGTTATGGGTCGATTATTTTCAAAATCGATATCTGAGGGTCCGAGTGGTCGTCAAACACAAATCTGCTACCGAAAATGAAAAAAATGGCCGCCATTTTGAATTCTTTACTTTCTGGACCAATTGTTTTCAAAATCGATATCTGAGGATCCGAGTGGTCTCCAAACACGAATCCGTTTTAAAAAATGAAAAAAGTGGCCGCCATTTTGAAATTTTTAAGTTTTGGACCAAATATTTTCAAAATCGATATGTGAGGGTCCGAGTGGTCGTGAAACACAAATTTGCTATCGAAAATGAAAAAAATGGCCGCCATTTTGAAATCTTTAGTTTTCCGACCGATTGATTTCAAAATCGATATCTGAGAATCCGAGTTGTCTCCAAACACGTATCCGTTATCAAAAATGAAAAAAATGGCCGCCATTTTGAAATCTTTAGTTTTCCGACCGATTGATTTCAAAATTGATATCTGAGAATCCGAGTTGTCTCCAAACACGTATCCGTTATCAAAAATGACAAAAGTGGCCGCCATTTTGAAATCTAGTTTATGGACCGATTATTTTCAAAACCAATATCTGAGGGTCCGAGAGGTCCTCAAACATAAATCCGTTATCAAAAATGAAAAAAGTGGCCGCCATTTTGAAATCTTTATGTTTTGGGCCAATTATTTTCAAAATCGATATCTGAAGGTCCGAGAGGTCCCCAAACATAAATCCGTCATCAAAAATGAAAAAAGTGGCTGCCATTTTGAAATCTTTAAGTTTTGGGCCGATTATTTTCAAAATCGATATCTGAAGGTCCGAGTGGTTGTCAAACACAAATCTGCTACCGAAAATGAAAAAACTGGCCGCCATTTTGAATTCTTTACTTTCTGGACCAATTGTTTTCAAAATCGATATCTGAGGATCCGAGTGGTCTCCAAACACGAATCCGTTTTAAAAAATGAAAAAAGTGGCCGCCATTTTGAAATTTTTAAGTTTTGGACCAAATATTTTCAAAATCGATATGTGAGGGTCCGAGTGGTCGTGAAACACAAATTTGCTATCGAAAATGAAAAAAATGGCCGCCATTTTGAAATCTTTAGTTTTCCGACCGATTGATTTCAAAATCGATATCTGAGAATCCGAGTTGTCTCCAAACACGTATCCGTTATCAAAAATGAAAAAAATGGCCGCCATTTTGAAATCTTTAGTTTTCCGACCGATTGATTTCAAAATTGATATCTGAGAATCCGAGTTGTCTCCAAACACGTATCCGTTATCAAAAATGACAAAAGTGGCCGCCATTTTGAAATCTTTAGTTTTTGGACCGATTATTTTCAAAACCAATATCTGAGGGTCCTAGAGGTCCTCAAACATAAATCCGTTATCAAAAATGAAAAAAGTGGCCGCCGTTTTAAAATCTTTATGTTTTGGGCCAATTATTTTCAAAATCGATATCTAAAGGTCCGAGAGGTCCCCAAACATAAATCCGTTATCAAAAATGAAAAAAGTGGCTGCCATTTTGAAATCTTTAAGTTTTGGGCCGATTATTTTCAAAATCGATATCTGAGGGTCCGAGTGGTTGTCAAACACAAATCTGCTACCGAAAATGAAAAAACTGGCCGCCATTTTGAATTCTTTACTTTCTGGACCAATTGTTTTCAAAATCGATATCTGAGGATCCGAGTGGTCTCCAAACACGAATCCGTTTTTAAAAATGAAAAAGTGGCCGCCATTTTGAAATTTTTAAGTTTTGGACCGAATCTTTTCAAAATCGATATGTGAGGGTCCGAATGGTCGTCAAACACAAATTTGCTATCGAAAATGAAAAAAATGGCCGCCATTTTGAAATCTTAGTTTTCCGACCGATTGATTTCAAAATCGATATCTGAGAATCCGAGTTGTCTCCAAACACGTATCCGTTATCAAAAATGACAAAAGTGGCCGCCATTTTGAAATCTTTAGTTTTTTGATCCCATTATTTTTAAAATCGATATCTGAGGGTCCGAGTGGTCGTCAAATACAAATCTGCTATCGAAAATAAAAAAAACTGGCCGCTATTCTGAATTCTTTACTTTTTGGACCGATTGTTTTCAAAATCGATATCTTACGATCCGAGTGGTTCCCAAACACGTATCCGTTATACAAAATAGAAAAGTGACCACCATTTTGAAATGTTTAGTTTTTGAACAGATTGTTTTCAAAATCGATATCTGAGCTGGCGGCCACTTTTTCCATTTTTGATAACGGGTTTGTGTTTGGGGACCACTCGGTCCTCCGATATCGATTTTGAAAGCTATCAATCTAAAAACTAAAGATTTCAAAATGGCGGGCATTTTTTTCATTTTTGATAACGGATTTATGTTTTGGGGACCACTCGAACCCTCAGATATCGATTTTGAAAACAATCAGTTCAAAAACTACAGATTTCAAAATGGCGGTCACTTTTTCCATTTTATATAACGGATACGTGTTTGGGAACCACTCGGATCATCAGATATCGATTTTGAAAACAATCGGTCCAAAAACAAGTTTTCAAAATGGCGGCCACTTTTTTCATTTTTAAAAACGGATTCATGTTTAGGGACCACTCGGATCCGCAGATATCGAATTTTAAAACAATCGGTTCAAAAAGTTAAGATTTCAAAATGGCGGTCACTTTTTCCATTTTATATAACGGATACGTTTTTGGGAAACACTCGAATCGTCAGATATCGATTTTGAAAACAATCGGTCTTAAAATCAAAGATTTCAAAATGGTGGGCACTTTTTTCATTTTTGATAACGGATTTATATTTGGGGACCACTCGGACCCTCGGATATCGATTTTGAAAACAATCGGTTCAAAAACTAGAGATTTCAAAATGGCGGTCACTTTTCCATTTTATATAACGGATACGTGTATTTGGGAATCACTCGGATCCTCAGATATCGATTTTGAAAACAATCGGTCCAAAAACAAGTTTTCAAAATGGCGGCCACTTTTTTCATTTTTAAAAACGGATTCATGTTTGGGGACCACTCGGATCCTCAGATATCGAATTTTAAAACAATCGGTTCAAAAAGTAAAGATTTCAAAATGGCGGTCACTTTTTCCATTTTATATAACGGATACGTGTTTGGGAACCACTCGGATCGTCAGATATCGATTTTGAAAACAATCGCTCCAAAAACAAAAGTTTGCAAAATGGCGGCCACTTTTATCATTTTTTAAAACGGATTCATGTTTGGGGACCACTCGGATCCTCAGATATCGAATTTTAAAACAATCGGTTCAAAAAGTAAAGATTTCAAAATGGCGGTCAGTTTTTCCATTTTATATAACGGATACGTGTTTGGGAACCACTCGGATCGTCAGATATCAATTTTGAAAACAATCGGTCCAAAAACTAAAGATTTCAAAATGGCGGCCACTTTTTTTATTTTTGATAACGGATTCATGTTTGCGGACCACTCGGACTCTCAGATATCGATTTTGAAAACAATTGGTCCAAAAACAAAAGTTTTCAAAATGGCGGCCACTTTTTCATTTTTAAAAACGGATTCATGTTTGGAGACCACTTGGATCCTCAGATATCGAATTTGGAAACAATCGGTTCCAAAAGTAAAGAATTCAAAATGGCGGCCAGTTTTTTTTATTTTCTATAGCAAATTTGTGTTTGACGACCACTCGGACCCTTACTGAAATCTACCTTAATGAAAAAAATGGCGGCCACTTTTTTCATTTTTGATAACGGATTCATGTTTGCGGACCACTCGGACTCTCAGATATCGATTTTGAAAACAATCGGTTCAAAAACTAGAGATTTCAAAATGGCGGTCACTTTTTCCATTTTATATAACGGATACGTGTTTGGGAATCACTCGGATCGTCAGATATCGATTTTGAAAACAATTGGTCCAAAAACAAGTTTTCAAAATGGCGGCCACTTTTTTCATTTTTAAAAACGGATTCATGTTTGGAGACCACTTGGATCCTCAGATATCGAATTTGGAAACAATCGGTTCCAAAAGTAAAGAATTCAAAATGGCGGCCAGTTTTTTTTATTTTCTATAGCAGATTTGTGTTTGACGACCACTCGGACCCTTAGATATCGATTTTGAAAATAGTCGTATCAAAACTTAAAGAATTCAAAATGGCGGCCACCTTTTTCATTTTGATAACGGATTTATGTTTGGGGACCTCTCGGACCCTCAGATATCGGTTTTGAAAATAATCATTGGAAAAACTATACCTTATTCTGTACCTTTCCCGCACACGTTCAAGTTTTACTTTATTCTGCAATAATAATTTACGTTGCGACTCTAGACAGACCCTGGACACCTTTGACGTCACGTTCATCACTATCCCGCGGAAACTGCACTTTTCTGGGATAATAAGTAGCCTGTTTTAATCTAGGGTACCAACTGTCTTCGTTCCAAATTTCATGCAGAAGCATTTCATCTAAGTCCTCTAGGTTGGCATGGCAACGCATCTGCAATCCCTCCGGGGTTGCGGGTGTCTATGGGCAGTGGTGATCGCTTACCATCAGGTGACCCACTTGCTCGTTTACCTTCCTATTCACATAAAAAAAAGAAAAAAAAAGAAGAAACAAACATACTTACACACTCACTCACATCGTCACAAACTTTCTCATGTATAATATCACATACATACATATATAAATAACGTCTCTATCCCTTGCGGAGCAGACAGAGCCCAAGGTAACAAGACTTTAAGGCCACGTTACGAATGCCGAAATGTTACAATTATTATTATTTTTGCGAAATCTGATTTGAACATTATGCTGTGTGTGTAAGGCAAAGGCCGCCATTTTGAAATCTTTAGTTTTCCGACCGATTGATTTCAAAATTGATATCTGAGAATCCGAGTTGTCTCCAAACACGTATCCGTTATCAAAAATGACAAAAGTGGCCGCCATTTTGAAATCTAGTTTATGGACCGATTATTTTCAAAACCAATATCTGAGGGTCCGAGAGGTCCTCAAACATAAATCCGTTATCAAAAATGAAAAAAGTGGCCGCCATTTTGAAATCTTTATGTTTTGGGCCAATTATTTTCAAAATCGATATCTGAAGGTCCGAGAGGTCCCCAAACATAAATCCGTCATCAAAAATGAAAAAAGTGGCTGCCATTTTGAAATCTTTAAGTTTTGGGCCGATTATTTTCAAAATCGATATCTGAAGGTCCGAGTGGTTGTCAAACACAAATCTGCTACCGAAAATGAAAAAACTGGCCGCCATTTTGAATTCTTTACTTTCTGGACCAATTGTTTTCAAAATCGATATCTGAGGATCCGAGTGGTCTCCAAACACGAATCCGTTTTAAAAAATGAAAAAAGTGGCCGCCATTTTGAAATTTTTAAGTTTTGGACCAAATATTTTCAAAATCGATATGTGAGGGTCCGAGTGGTCGTGAAACACAAATTTGCTATCGAAAATGAAAAAAATGGCCGCCATTTTGAAATCTTTAGTTTTCCGACCGATTGATTTCAAAATCGATATCTGAGAATCCGAGTTGTCTCCAAACACGTATCCGTTATCAAAAATGAAAAAAATGGCCGCCATTTTGAAATCTTTAGTTTTCCGACCGATTGATTTCAAAATTGATATCTGAGAATCCGAGTTGTCTCCAAACACGTATCCGTTATCAAAAATGACAAAAGTGGCCGCCATTTTGAAATCTTTAGTTTTTGGACCGATTATTTTCAAAACCAATATCTGAGGGTCCTAGAGGTCCTCAAACATAAATCCGTTATCAAAAATGAAAAAAGTGGCCGCCGTTTTAAAATCTTTATGTTTTGGGCCAATTATTTTCAAAATCGATATCTAAAGGTCCGAGAGGTCCCCAAACATAAATCCGTTATCAAAAATGAAAAAAGTGGCTGCCATTTTGAAATCTTTAAGTTTTGGGCCGATTATTTTCAAAATCGATATCTGAGGGTCCGAGTGGTTGTCAAACACAAATCTGCTACCGAAAATGAAAAAACTGGCCGCCATTTTGAATTCTTTACTTTCTGGACCAATTGTTTTCAAAATCGATATCTGAGGATCCGAGTGGTCTCCAAACACGAATCCGTTTTTAAAAATGAAAAAGTGGCCGCCATTTTGAAATTTTTAAGTTTTGGACCGAATCTTTTCAAAATCGATATGTGAGGGTCCGAATGGTCGTCAAACACAAATTTGCTATCGAAAATGAAAAAAATGGCCGCCATTTTGAAATCTTAGTTTTCCGACCGATTGATTTCAAAATCGATATCTGAGAATCCGAGTTGTCTCCAAACACGTATCCGTTATCAAAAATGACAAAAGTGGCCGCCATTTTGAAATCTTTAGTTTTTTGATCCCATTATTTTTAAAATCGATATCTGAGGGTCCGAGTGGTCGTCAAATACAAATCTGCTATCGAAAATAAAAAAAACTGGCCGCTATTCTGAATTCTTTACTTTTTGGACCGATTGTTTTCAAAATCGATATCTTACGATCCGAGTGGTTCCCAAACACGTATCCGTTATACAAAATAGAAAAGTGACCACCATTTTGAAATGTTTAGTTTTTGAACAGATTGTTTTCAAAATCGATATCTGAGCTGGCGGCCACTTTTTCCATTTTTGATAACGGGTTTGTGTTTGGGGACCACTCGGTCCTCCGATATCGATTTTGAAAGCTATCAATCTAAAAACTAAAGATTTCAAAATGGCGGGCATTTTTTTCATTTTTGATAACGGATTTATGTTTTGGGGACCACTCGAACCCTCAGATATCGATTTTGAAAACAATCAGTTCAAAAACTACAGATTTCAAAATGGCGGTCACTTTTTCCATTTTATATAACGGATACGTGTTTGGGAACCACTCGGATCATCAGATATCGATTTTGAAAACAATCGGTCCAAAAACAAGTTTTCAAAATGGCGGCCACTTTTTTCATTTTTAAAAACGGATTCATGTTTAGGGACCACTCGGATCCGCAGATATCGAATTTTAAAACAATCGGTTCAAAAAGTTAAGATTTCAAAATGGCGGTCACTTTTTCCATTTTATATAACGGATACGTTTTTGGGAAACACTCGAATCGTCAGATATCGATTTTGAAAACAATCGGTCTTAAAATCAAAGATTTCAAAATGGTGGGCACTTTTTTCATTTTTGATAACGGATTTATATTTGGGGACCACTCGGACCCTCGGATATCGATTTTGAAAACAATCGGTTCAAAAACTAGAGATTTCAAAATGGCGGTCACTTTTCCATTTTATATAACGGATACGTGTATTTGGGAATCACTCGGATCCTCAGATATCGATTTTGAAAACAATCGGTCCAAAAACAAGTTTTCAAAATGGCGGCCACTTTTTTCATTTTTAAAAACGGATTCATGTTTGGGGACCACTCGGATCCTCAGATATCGAATTTTAAAACAATCGGTTCAAAAAGTAAAGATTTCAAAATGGCGGTCACTTTTTCCATTTTATATAACGGATACGTGTTTGGGAACCACTCGGATCGTCAGATATCGATTTTGAAAACAATCGCTCCAAAAACAAAAGTTTGCAAAATGGCGGCCACTTTTATCATTTTTTAAAACGGATTCATGTTTGGGGACCACTCGGATCCTCAGATATCGAATTTTAAAACAATCGGTTCAAAAAGTAAAGATTTCAAAATGGCGGTCAGTTTTTCCATTTTATATAACGGATACGTGTTTGGGAACCACTCGGATCGTCAGATATCAATTTTGAAAACAATCGGTCCAAAAACTAAAGATTTCAAAATGGCGGCCACTTTTTTTATTTTTGATAACGGATTCATGTTTGCGGACCACTCGGACTCTCAGATATCGATTTTGAAAACAATTGGTCCAAAAACAAAAGTTTTCAAAATGGCGGCCACTTTTTCATTTTTAAAAACGGATTCATGTTTGGAGACCACTTGGATCCTCAGATATCGAATTTGGAAACAATCGGTTCCAAAAGTAAAGAATTCAAAATGGCGGCCAGTTTTTTTTATTTTCTATAGCAAATTTGTGTTTGACGACCACTCGGACCCTTACTGAAATCTACCTTAATGAAAAAAATGGCGGCCACTTTTTTCATTTTTGATAACGGATTCATGTTTGCGGACCACTCGGACTCTCAGATATCGATTTTGAAAACAATCGGTTCAAAAACTAGAGATTTCAAAATGGCGGTCACTTTTTCCATTTTATATAACGGATACGTGTTTGGGAATCACTCGGATCGTCAGATATCGATTTTGAAAACAATTGGTCCAAAAACAAGTTTTCAAAATGGCGGCCACTTTTTTCATTTTTAAAAACGGATTCATGTTTGGAGACCACTTGGATCCTCAGATATCGAATTTGGAAACAATCGGTTCCAAAAGTAAAGAATTCAAAATGGCGGCCAGTTTTTTTTATTTTCTATAGCAGATTTGTGTTTGACGACCACTCGGACCCTTAGATATCGATTTTGAAAATAGTCGTATCAAAACTTAAAGAATTCAAAATGGCGGCCACCTTTTTCATTTTGATAACGGATTTATGTTTGGGGACCTCTCGGACCCTCAGATATCGGTTTTGAAAATAATCATTGGAAAAACTATACCTTATTCTGTACCTTTCCCGCACACGTTCAAGTTTTACTTTATTCTGCAATAATAATTTACGTTGCGACTCTAGACAGACCCTGGACACCTTTGACGTCACGTTCATCACTATCCCGCGGAAACTGCACTTTTCTGGGATAATAAGTAGCCTGTTTTAATCTAGGGTACCAACTGTCTTCGTTCCAAATTTCATGCAGAAGCATTTCATCTAAGTCCTCTAGGTTGGCATGGCAACGCATCTGCAATCCCTCCGGGGTTGCGGGTGTCTATGGGCAGTGGTGATCGCTTACCATCAGGTGACCCACTTGCTCGTTTACCTTCCTATTCACATAAAAAAAAGAAAAAAAAAGAAGAAACAAACATACTTACACACTCACTCACATCGTCACAAACTTTCTCATGTATAATATCACATACATACATATATAAATAACGTCTCTATCCCTTGCGGAGCAGACAGAGCCCAAGGTAACAAGACTTTAAGGCCACGTTACGAATGCCGAAATGTTACAATTATTATTATTTTTGCGAAATCTGATTTGAACATTATGCTGTGTGTGTAAGGCAATCGGAAAACTGAAACAAGCGCCATCTACTAACATCACAGTGCAATATTTCAATCCATCAGCCCGCGCCCATTCGCATCGAGTTCACACGTCGATTATTTAACAGATGTCGCGTTGATCGGACTGCTTGCCACGTCACAAACGGGCAAGGTCATTTGCCTATCCCTTCGCCTTAATTGGAAACTAACTTTTCAAATCCAGCTATTTCAACGGAAGCTATGTAGTTGGCAACATCGAGTGTATCTAGTTGCAAAAGAGCTTTTTTATTTACTGACTTAACCCCCTCGTCCCATGATTCAGCGGGTGCCGGGAATAGCTGAGATCCGTACCTCCTACTCCATCGCGCTTGACTGACAGAGCGCAGACTATCGGCGTACAGCATAAACATCACGTAGCGACTTTTGATCGATCATCTATTACAACAGGTACCTATTTAAAGTTCTAGTAATCGCTAATAATCACTAATCGACTGCAGTGATAGTTAAAGCTGTGTCAAAGCTGCTCACACCGGTGTACCACTCCTAAAATGTAGTCAAATTTGAGATGTGATCTAGGTAGGGTCAATTTCTCAAGCAGTAAATTTTGATGGCAAGACTGAAAACGCAAGTGCAGAAGGCTTTAATAATGAGGAACTATTTTTTTTACGAAATAACCCCCTATTGTCAACAGCTAAAACTAAAATATTATGTTATTTAATAATACAATAAATTATATTTAGACCATATTTTCTCATCGAGGTGGGTTGTCTCGAAGCCAGTTTTAGTTGTAAAATGCCGGATAAGTTGGATACTATGGCGTGACAATATAACTAATATTATAAATGCGAAAGTATGGATGGACTGATGGAGGGATGTTTGTTTGTTACTCAATCACGCCAGAACGGCCCAACGGATCTGGACAAAATTTGGCACATAGATAGAGAAAAGTCTGGAATAGCACATAGGCTACTTTTTATCCCGGAAAATTGCGTAGTTCCCGCGGGATAGCGATAAAGGAGTTCTTTGCAGACGAAGTCGCTGGCAACAACTAGTATAAAAAAAATACATATTTTTTCTATCCTATAGTCACTATACCTTTTTTCACACCAGCACGTTCCCTTATCACGCTATTCTTTATGTACCAAACCTAATTAGATAAAAGGTTAATAAATTTTGCTATTTTATCGGGGTTGTTTGTCATTTTCCGATATATGTTATTTATTGACAGGCAACTTTAGATAATGAACATGCCAAATTTATAATATTGCAAAATTTTCACGATTCAGAAAAAATGGCAATTCAAAAAACAAACCAAGTGCATAACTTTAAACAGGTAATATGCAGTTTCCTGTAAATAAATTTTATCTCCGAGCGAGTTCTAGCTACTGTTAGTGTTTTGAGGACAATGTTTCTGTAGCTACTCGGAACGGGTGCGGAAAAATCGCTATTAATTAATGGTGAACTTTCCGTCCGCACAGAGACATAATTTTGAGAGATCTGTCGGTCACATATTTACCTCTAACCTCAAACCAGTGGCCGTTCACGAAAAGACCCTCTACCTTCCCAAATAAGACATTATAAAAATCCATGGTAATGTCCACAATAATTTAAAGCAGTTTTAGATAAGATGAGATTTTCGTTTCGTTGCCAGCCTGGAAGGCTAAGATGTGGCCTCATATGCCAGTAATTTCACCGGATGTCTTACCCCCTTATTCATAAACACTCTATAGGCTTCTGCTAACTTAGCTTTAGCAATCGTTTGTCCTTATCTGTGAAAGATAAATGTCGAAGTGACAGTGTGGTATATAGAGCGTTTATGAATAAGGGAGTTAATCTCTTCGCTGGAACACAGCAGCACTAGCATTATTGCTTGATGGCAGGAGCAAATGAGATGGTGGTACCTAACACAAGATCCGTGACAATTAATGGTGTCGTGTGACAGGGAAATATTAATCAATCGGTCGATGTTTCGAGCTTCAACTTTGGAAACGGTGGTCAATTGTTTTTTTAAAAGCTGACGAGAAAGCACAAGTAAGTATTAGGCCCTGGTCGCGACCCGTCTGACGTCACTTCTTGAACAATGGCTTAACCCAAACTGAGTTAACTCGATGAACTCATTTGCGGTGACCTTGCGCTGCCGAGACGTCGTCAAGCACGGACCCGCGTGCCCTCATTAAATTTATTTTGACTACGACACCGAAAACAACATGTGCCGTTGATAAGCCCTTTAGGCCATGGTTCAGACTAGTCGTTTCTTCGTAGTGGTAGAGTAATTGCAGCTGATGTAAGTACTGATCTGGGGGATACCTTCGAATGTCTCATGGGACCATAACTTTTGTCCTGGTTTTAACCATAAAAAGGGTAATGTGATTGACTAGAAATTTGGCAGGCGTTGTGCCTAGCGGAGTGCACTAAAAAGTACTTTAAATTTTAAATTCGGCTAAGGTAAAAATAACAGGCATATAAAATTATGTCTAACAATACATTACCTTAGTTAGATAATTAGTCATAGATTCTACTCAAAGGCCAGCGCAGCACTATAAAATTCATTACTTAAATTTATAAAAAGGCAGTTTTGTTTACATGTAAGGTTCCAGTGGTTCCATCATCATCAGTCGGAACGATTCAAACTATTCCTTGCAAACACGTACTTACTTACAAGACCGCAATTGAAAAGATTTTGTATTTCTTTAGGTACCTAAGTAGTTTTATATCATCAGTTCATCGCATTCTGCTTGAGAAGAGTATGAGTATAAATCGCTACATATTTTATTTCCATAAGTAAGAAAAATAAATGTAGGTAGGTACCTACATTTATTTTACTACATACTTATTTATATGTATAGTCATTTATACGAATTCGAAAAGTGAAATGGTGTCAATTAAAATGAGTGGTCCCCTTTACTTGGCGTTGCGTAAACGAAAGGTGCTCAATGTGCTCAAAAACCTTGCTTGATTTGCTCTAACACCCTTGAGATGAGAATAGTTTTTTGAGCACGTGTTACAGTCTGTTTCAATAAGGAAGGTATGGCTGACAGATCCATAGAATGTACCTAACTATTAGTGTTCACGAAAGTTTTGACATCAAAATGAATACAAAATTTAAATATGTACTTAGAAATAAATCAATACCTGCATTAATAACGGTCTAAAAGTTTCGTGGGCACTACTTGACATCACTGTATTGCGGAGATAACAAAGTAGTAGTAGACAACTCTCTCTAAATCGCCTCTCTCTCTATATGAGTAAATTATTATAAATTACAATTTATAACAGTTTTATTAATATTATATTATATATTGTTTTTATTGAAGCGAAAGAGGTATGTCAGGATCGTAGCAAGTGGAACAAAGTAGTCTCTGCCTACCCCTGTGGGAAAGAGGCGTGACGATATGTATGTATGTATGTATGTTATTAATACTAGGTAATTTATATTGTTAACTAGCTTTTACCCACGACTTCGTCCACGTAGACTTAATTTATCTTCAATTAGGTACCAAACTAAGCAATTTCCGAGTATAAATGTATCCAAATTTTATAAAAAAGTCATTAGCTATATTTCTCGATTACAAGTGATAGTGCCACTTTCATGGGACAAATATCATGGACTTTAAAGGACCGATCTCTTATTTTCTACCCCTTGAGTTTTTTTCTCCGACCACCAACCACCACTGTGATCCTCAAAGAATATTATATCTGTTGTATATCAAGAATCTGTATTAGCAAGTCACTTGGGGAGTTGAGGACTCAGTCGCACAACCCTTATTATAACTGACATTTCCTACTTATAAACTAACTCCTTGCCAAATTTCACGTATCTGGTACAAAGAGCCAAGGACTTCCTACAAATTTGCGTAAGTCCCAAAACCACCTTAATCCAGTCCTGTGCACAAACTGCCTCCGTCCCAAATTTCGGGTCTCTATAGCAGCCACAGTGTTGGAAGGACAATAATGAAAAAAAAAAGTATCCGATTACCTATTCCTGATTCTAAGCCCACCAATTTTCAGCCAAATCGGTTCAGCCGTTCTCGAGTTATAAACAGTGTAACTAACACGACATTTACAATATCTTTTTTTTCGTATTTTTATTAGAGTTTTCCTATTAATAAGTAATTATTTCGAAATTAATTCCTGACTCCTAACTAGTCTCGAATCCAATTACATCATGAATGTTTGAAATTGAGACCAATCAAATTCTATTAGATTGTAACAGTCTTGTATCGACTTACCATGTAAATGGAATAAATTAAAAGCAATTCTGTATAAAATTAATGTTTTATTACATCTTCATTTCAATAAAATAATAATTACACGTATATATACACAGATAGATATGTACAGATCGAGGCCACTAAACTATATGTACACTGGGTCCACGAGTATCACTGGGTCCGCACCGGGCGCGGCCCTTCGTCATCGGCAACCGCAGCCCATCACCATCATGTCCTGATAGTTCTTGAGCACCACATTGTTCACTTCATCCATGTACAGCATGGAGATGGCGGACAGCTGCGTGGGCACGCAGCACGCCTTGGGAACCGCGGCCGGGTTCACCGAGTTGACCAGCGTCTGAACGATCGCGTGGTTGGTGCCGTTGAGGTGGTCGGCCAGCGGGAACGGGCAGTCACCCTGGCAGTAGTATGCGTCGTAGCCGTGCGGCGCCACGATCCAATCGCTCCAGCCCACGTCCGCGAAGTCCACGAACAGCGGCCGGCGCTGGCAGATCTCGCGCGCCTCCTTGCGCCGGTGGTTACGGTGGCCGCGCCGTGCCGCGCGCTTGCTCCGCGTCAGCAGCGTCTCACCGCGCTCGCGCGCCGCACGCGCCCGCTCGTCCTCCGTGTACACCAGCAGCAGCGGCTGCAGCGCGCGCCACTGCTCCTCGCTCTCGTCGGCTCGCCGCCGCACCCGCACGTGCGGCTGCCGCGCATTCGTGCCGTTCTCGTTCTGTTCGATAACGCGCACTAAAAGTCCATGATTCTCCTTAGGCTCAGCGAGCCAGCGCCGCGCGGCGCCTATTGCGTCGGCGCGCACTACGTCGTCGCCGGGCCGCAGCGGCACCGAGTCGAGTAGCCGCAAGATGGGCTCGGTGTGGCCGCGGCGGCCGGGGCGTACGACATCGTACAGTAGAAGCCGCTGGGCACCTGCGACGCCCGCGGCGCGGTGGAAGGTGAGGTCGGCGCCGCGCGCAACCTCATCGCTGGGCACGCCGGTCACGTTGAAGTAGAGCCGGAAGCGGTGCTCGTGCGGGAAGCGGTCGTCGAGCCGCGAGGGCGCGTGGTGGTAGGAGCGCGCGGTGTTGGCGGCGGGCGCGGGCAGCGCGCCGCGCGCGTCGTACAGCACGCGCAGCGCGCGCGGCACGGGCGGCGCGGGCGCGGCGACGTGAGGGCGGCGCGGCAGGCCCAGCAGCGCCAGCAGCTGGCGCTCGGCGGCGGCGCGCGTGGCGTCGTCGAGCGCGCCGCGCGCCCCCGTCGGCAGCGCGCACAGCGCGAACAGTGCGCACACCACTGCGCACGCGCACGCCCCACGCATAATTCTCCTCGACCCACCTGAAAAGATGGAAAAGCTCTTTAGAAAAATTTTGTTGGACGTCTTAAAACTAAACAATTAACATGATATATCTACTAGGTTTCAGAAGTAACAATATTAAAATTGAAGTCATTTCCAGTTTAGTACATATACAACAATCCGTATAAATTATCAGTAGGTATAGTATGAATTTATCAAAATATGCATTATTATCATTATCACGTAAAAAACCAGTAGTCATCTGATTCATGACATAACTCGTCATTATGACATTATGGCCAATTGCCCTTGCGATTTTTAGTCAAATTCATAATGACTGTTGGGATAATTGGTTGGCGTGTTTTAAATCTATTTATTGTTCTCATTCAATTAATGAGATGCTGCTAGACGCGGTGTAGTTAGGTTGTTTAAAGATAAATAAATTTAGTTTACTTAAGTCTATTTTTTGCATTATTTTCTTTAAGTATAATAAGAAATTACCAAATCTAAGTAGATAAGGGTTGATTCCAAATTGAACTAGGTACAAAAAAAGTTGGCATTTGAATGTGGCGCTTTTTTTTCGAACGTAGCTAGTACCCCCAGATAGCTTCATAGCTTACCAATGCCAAATCCTATTAGCCCCACGCTACGATCTCGCAACATTAATACTTAGATATTATGCTACTTTTACGATTTTTGTCGTGTGTTTAAACTGGGGTGTATTTAGAGTCAAAATAAATAGGCCTTTAAACTGAGTTAATTTCGAGAACTAGTGGGAACCCAATGCTACGAGCTAGACAACAAAGGGCACAGTGTGAGCAACCGGTAGTGCTCTTATCACATTTCTAACTAATGCCTACAAATTGCATTGTATTACTGCACATTTTAATTAACTCATTGAGATGGCATCAGTTTATGAGACCTTAATACAAATTCATAAAACTATTTATTGGCAGTAGGTAAAAAATGTACCTAACAAAATTTTATTAGAGGATTATGAAATCAGGACAAGTTTAATATTTTAAAAGTAAATGACATTTGTACGCTTGTACGGCTGAAATCGTTTAAACGAAACTTATTTTGTATTAAGGACAAAAAAGTTGACAACTTGTCTAAATAAATAACAATTAAATAACCATTTACTGAATTAAAAGATACTTTAAAATACTCAATTTGTATTTGTACCTAAATTATTGTAATTCATTAAGGCATGTGCTCGTGCTGTAAGTTAAAATTAAATTCAAAATTAAACCTTTTATTAAAGGTATACCTGATATTAATACGTAGATATATCTGACACCACGTTGAGTAAACAAATCCATGTTGCTTTAAATCCAGAATCCGTAGAAAACTTTATTAAAATCACTATTGTACATTGTTACACTTTGATTTAAACACACATGTTGAAGTCTAACCCATCACTTATATTTAAATAAATAAATATTTGAAAATAAATGTTCATTCATAAATAAGTGACTTAAAAAGTTTAAGAAGAGTTAAAATTTCTAAAAAGTTGCGAAATATTTAAGACTACAATCAAATTCTATCTGTGCAAGTCCGTCCTTCTTCGAGACATCCCCAAAACTGAGCACCCGATTGTCTGACTTCCAAATATATACTATGTAAATACGCCATTTACATATGTACCTACAACATTACACATAAAAGGTAGGCGGGGTACCTGATATTATTTAACTGCCTATTCATAGTTTTAATGCCCATTTTTTTGAGCTTTTGTATACGTAAGAGGGTTGTTTTGTGAATGAAATATGTAGTTTTGTACACTTTTTGAAAAGCCGAACTAAGTTTAAGACCACTTTAGTGGACTGGTACAGTTCATTCATTCTACATTAATATTTTTATCCTCATGTGATTCACAGGCTATCATATTACATAATTAATTTAATAGCAATATATAGTTAAAGCAGCTGCTTTACGATGATTCTTACGTGTTAATTTTATGTAATGAAATCCATTTTTTGACAAATTTAAGAGCCTCGCTTATCTCACTTTAGAAGATAGGTAGGTTTATTAGGTATTATTATTTCGGCATTGTAACTAGATTCCTCGACATAACGAGTTTCATATTTTTTATTGACCTTTAAGTACCTACTTAACTTTTTTCCGATTACCTATTTTGCATGCGTGTTTTATTGAAGTTTATGGTACTATGGTTATGAACCTACTTATCCATTTTAAATCTATGGTAACACTGATAGCTTTATTTTTTTTGCGTAAGCCGTCGGAATTTCACTTCCAGTAATCATTATTCTAACGGTATTGGATAAAAATCATTATGACGAGTTAAACCTTATTTCACAATGATTTATATTTTTTAACTACTTTTGTGATTGTCTTAAACTTTTCTTTCTATCTTTTTCTTTCACGCTGCGAGAAACATCATGCGAATAGGCATATGTACATTCTTAAGATTCGTCAATTTGTTTTCTTATTTTTTTACAATAAAGTGTACATAACATACATTTCTTCACTTAGAACAGAAAATTTCGATCGATTATAGACATACAGACAGCGCTGGCCCTAGTCCTTGAACAGAGTACTTAGCACGATTTAATTTCCCCTTGGTCGAGTGTTTCCACTTCTTCCTTCGGCAAGTCGCTTTTCGCTTCCCAATGCCACCTGATTCTGGCGCATCATGCCATCTGGCGGCTAGAGCGACCGCTCCAGTTATTCTACTCTAAGGCCCGTCCTGGATACGAACATTATTTATAAGGCACTTGTCCCACCGCCGGGGAGTAGCGAGAAGAGAGTGTTTTTTAGTATGGAACGACAAAAAAGCCGGGCGATAAAAGCGACAAAATTTCGATGCTAAAAACGCTCGCTTCTCGCTACTCGCCGACGGTGGGACAAGAGCCTACGCGGCTGTTGAATCTTATTATTACGAATTCAACTTAAATTTGAGCTCTTTTTGAGTGTTTAAGGGGCATGTATTTGGCACAATTATCATCCCCTTTTTTATTATAAACATTAGGTAAGTCTCATCTCAATTTTCTTACACCAATTTAAAAGTGTCCAGGGATCAATCACTTATGAATTCTGATACTTATTTAATCTAAAGGGTAATTAGTATTGTCATACATAGGTACATACATACACATACATAAATTACGTCTATATCCCTTACGGGGTAGACAGAGCTCAGACAACAAGAACCTATAGGCCATTGTGTTGTCATATATCCCTACCATTTTTGAAGGACAGTTACAAATATAATCAGTTCTGCGTATGTCAGAAAATGATTGTTCCAGTCAAAGGTGACAGTTAAGTCGGTATGTCATGTGATTTATTTGGAAGCTGTAGAGGGTGAATTCTCATGTAAATATAGGCATAGCTGTCTTCCACATGTGGTAGCGAAGTAGCAAATTAAATATTTTTCGTTAATTGATAAGTGTTACTCAAATTTCATAAGAACCATATTATTTAATTGATTAACTTTACATAACGGCGATCTATATCAAGTAAATCTACGTTTGGGTAAATTACGAATATTATAGTTAAATTGTTTCTTTTCACTATTTCATTATAATTTTTAACTTATGTACCCCCGTTTCACTAGCTGTTAAGTTCCTAATATTGTAAGTGTTAGATATCTATTATACCTTATCTTTTTGTCTCATTATCCCTGCAAAATAAACAGGTCAACAGGAAGTGGAGTAACAGGATTTTTTTTAAAGAGTTTCGATTTTAAGATATATACTCTAAGATTTTAAGTAATAGGTTTATTTCGCATCGGTGGTTCACGCACGGCTGCGCTTAAAAGAACTCTCAAAGCGACTTTGAGAGTTGTTCTGTCGGCACACTTGTGAGCTGCTGATGTTTGGATGACTGGTACAAACTTGTATAAATTGGAGTGACGTAACGGGTGGCAGGCAAAATGCCACAGGGCCGTACCTCTCGGGGGCTCGAATTCATGGGCCAACCCTACAGAAGGGATGTTGTACACTTCTTTATATTGAGGTAGGATACAATCCTGATTAATTTGTCTCGAGCCCAGACGTTAGACACGCCGCGGCTTATATTACGTTATATTGTAAACAACAACAAAGTTTTTATGTCTCTCCCGTGCAAACACGTAAAAACTTTAACGATCCATCTAGGATAGTTTTTGTTAAAATTTTTAATTAACTACACTAAAAATATTGACACAACCATGCCAGTTTATGAGCATTCCTCAGCAATCCTTAACGGTTAGTACGGAATATGCGATTTCTTTAATTTTTATTACCGTTTTATGGACGCATTTAAAAGTTTAAACGCAGCCAATATTAAATACAAAGTAATCAGGTGTATGATATGTTTGGAATTCGTATAAACCTACTAAATATACACTTTCCACGGGGCTAAAGTAAAAGACATCAACGGGCGAGCGGCGCGCGCGCACTCCGCGGTCGCCATTCGGAGAACACTTACAGCTTTCGTTAAACCAATATATGTTTATAGTTAATAAAAGTCACTTTGATTACTTTACCGCTCTCATAACCGTATATAATTATCTCTAAAGGGGCACAGTTAAGATATGATATTTAAATTCCCCCGGTGACAATGCTTGCCTGTAGTTAAAAAAAATGAAAATGTATCTTCATTATACACAAGTGACGAATTAGGGAAAGTGTTAGTAGCGAAAGTAGCGAATTGGGTAAATTGACGAGTGAGTTGACGAGTTAGCGTACAGTGATAAGGCAACGGAAACTTTTGTAAACACGGACGTAAATAACGCACACACGCAACCAGAATTAAGCTAACGGGCCGGGAGGAATGTCGAATCGCTACGCTAAATAGTTATCCAATAATAGCAGCGGAGCGTTTTATTTTGTTACCAATATTTTGATAATGCGGTCACACGACTCACCCGTAATCCTAGCGCATCCAACGTGATAAATCCGTGCAGTCACTGTTCACAGTGGGTTCACGTTTACACAGTAGGTAGTTCATGACAGTAGGGCGGTTTGCTGGCATCACTGAGCGCGGGAGTGCGTGCGCGCGCGGTGTGAACGGTCGCGAGCATGCTGCGCAGCGCGGAGCTCGCGGGCGTAGTGATGCGGTCCAGACGCGGCGGCGTCTGCGCAGCCCCGCCCCGCGCGCCCCGCCCCGCCCCCTCCCCGCGCCCGCCACTCCCACGCACCCTTATCCCTCCCGCTCCTGTCAACACCGCCGGCTAATACTCACCCCGGGTTACGTGCGTGACGTAACGTAACGACTGCCCTATTTTGACGCAATTTAGACGCTTTGAGGACAAAGCGTTTTGGTTGCACAATTGGTTTTGGTCAACGCATCGTTGACGCACCCCGTGCCCAGATTTATGACGCATTTTTAAGGACATTCATTACCTATACTATGACAATAACAATACACGAATCGATTTTATTTGTAGGTTATTTAACAATTGCATCTTATTTTTTTAAGGACATAGGTATATTTTTGTACCTACACAAAAGGGTTCTAAAATAATGTTAGATTGTATATACTAGTAAATAGTCAATAAGCAACGATTTTTTTTATACCTACCTTGCGTCAGTTTGTACCAGCTGATCTACGGTAATTCTACTGAAAACAGTGAAAACTACATGGTGATTATTCGACCCATTTTGTTCCAATGGGTATTGGATATTGGGTATGGGTATGGGTATAAAAGGATTAAGTACAGTTTGCTCCGCGTTGTCTCTAATTTGTGTGGTAACTAAAGATGTAGCCGTGTTGACTAAAAAAAAAACAGTGTCATCTCCATAAACTCCATAAAATGACATAATTGCAGAATATGTAATGTTTATTACTTAAGGTGATTGTAGCAAGATAAGATAACATAAGGTCATTAGGTGGCACATTAGCGTCAACGCAGTAAGTATTAAAACACTTTGTATACGTGCCTGCAATGTTTAAACTTACCGCCAATGACTTGAATGTTTCTATTTATAAAGTGTCCCATTTACTTTTTTGTTAAAATTACATGCATACAAACATAAATCACGTCTTTATCCCTTAAGGGTAGACAGAGCCTAAAGTAACAAAACCTAAAGGCCACGTTTAACGTGATTGTGGGCGTAAAGATGTTTTTAGGGTTCCGTACCTCAAAAGGAAAAACGGAACCCTTATAGGGATCACTTTGTTGTCCGTCCGTCCGTCTGTCAAGACCCTTTTTCTCAGGAACGCGTGGAGGTCATCTCATCTCATCATCTCCAGCCTATATACGTCCCACTGCTGGGCACAGGCCTCCTCTCAGAATGAGAGGGCTTGGGCTATAGTTCCCACGCGGGCCCAGTGCGGATTGGGAACTTCACACACACCATTGAATTGCTTCGCAGTTGTGTGCAGGTTTCCTCACGATGTTTTTCCTTCACCGAAAAGCTCATGGTAAATTTCAAATGAGATATCGCACATAAATTCCGAAAAAGTCAGAGGTGCGAGCCCGGGATTCGAACCCACGACCCTTTGCTTGAGAGGCCACAGATCAAACCACTAGGCTACCACGGCTTTTTTCACGCGTATCACGGAGGTATCAAGCTGAAATTTATATCAAATACTCAAGTCCACTGCCCCTTGGAGCTGTGAAAAAATCAAACTTCTAAGCCAACGCAATCAAAAGATACAGCCGTTTATGCCGCAAATTTTCGACTCTCAAGGGAATCAAAACCTACAGGGTACTTCCCGTGAACGCAGAATCTTGAAATTTGGTATGAAGGTAGGTCTTATAGCACAGATTAAGGAATAATTGCAAAAACCGACAATACGTATGTATGTCTGTATATATCAGTGACCAATATAAAGTGACCCCACACTGCGTACATTTTGCTTCGGAGCAGGGCTCTGCTTACACTGGTTTATAGATATTTATAGATAATGATACGAGACCCTCGGTGCGCGAGTCCGACTCGCACTTGGCCGGTTTTTTTTTTTATATAAAATAGGCTTACGTTTGACTTCTATCTCGCCTGATTCATATAATTATTTCCTTAAAATACAAATCCTTTCCTAATCCTTTATTAAAATTATACTTAGGTACATAGGTACTTAATTATAATTTTGATTTTCCTTTTTAGAATCACAACCGAGGATGTTGAAGTAAGTATGTAAATAGCACATAAAAATTATACACAGAATTATTTAGGTAAGTAATTACATCTCGTGATTACGTAAACTTAAACAGTTATTTTTTTACAGTTTTGAAAGGGACAGCTTAGTGTTTCATATTAATTTCAACTTGATAGCTAAGGTACCGGTAAGGGTAAGGAATAACTTTACTTTGCTATCTCCGCGATATTGAAGCCAGTCTTGTGGTGGGTTGTGATTTTCTTTTGGAGTACTGAACCCAAAAATTCAAAGATACTTTTGATGTGACGATTAGTATTATAGCGTTATAAGTAGGTAAACCTTGAAAATCACGGGTCACAATACAAACCTAAAAAGTGGTCAAAGAATCTTAAATAATCGCTTTAAATATGTCAAATAAACTTGTTTATAAATAGAACACATCAGACTCGCATATTACTATGTTATGTATGACCTCGCTTTGACCTGTATCATTTTATAGATACTATATAATTATCATAGGTACTAATATAATTTTACAGGTGTATTTTAGACTAAAGATCAAACAATTTTGTGAGTAAGTACTCGTTAAAAACCTCACTTTTCGAGATTTTAAAAGCTAAACTAACTGGGGGGCTAACTCCAAAATTAAATTTTCGAAGTTCGTATTATCGTCCCTCTCACTCTCAAATTAATGACTATTAGTGTGACCGAAAGAGCATGAAACGACCTTAGAATATCGGAATTCAGGCTGTGAGGCATATATTAGGCCATATCGGTATGTTTGGAAGTATACCATTTTCATTCTTACCTGTCCTATTTGGTAAACAAAATTCTAATAAGAGTTTTTAATGATTCACGGTTAAGTTCATTCGAATTATTATAAACGGGATATGAACCGCGATAAAAAGCTCAATAAAGGTAATCGCGGTTCATATCCCGTTTATAATAATTCGAAAGAACAAAATTCTAACCTCAAAACGTCTCATTTTTGTTATTTTTTAACTATTTCATCGTAAATAAAGGTACTGGAGATAAAATATCAGCAAAATTATGTACAAAATATTACCTCAGGTTTATTTGATAACATAATACACCTTATTCTTTACAAAAATTTGCACATTGAGGTTAGAATTTTGTTTACCAAATAGGACAGGTAAGAATGAAAATGGTATAGGTACCTACTTAGTAGTACTTGTATTATATTATAACCATGCACGGTTATATCCTTATTAGATCAAGGGCCTGTTTTACCACTCTCAGTTAAGACCCTGATATTTGAAGTGTCGCTTATCTATGATGTAGTCTCTGTCTGTGTAGTGGTAAGAAATAGAGAGGGAATCATTAGATAACTGACACTTATGATCTCAGGAACTTTACAGAGAGATGGCGAGACAGGCCCTAATACTGTTATAATTTAGATAATCGTCGAACATCATTATCATAGCGACGAAATGGCGAAGTGTCAAAATATATCGGACCAAGGCTTTGTGTCAAGAACTAAACACCTCATATCGGGGAAGTGAACAAAAAATTGCGTTCTAGTCTCAAATCATATTTGTAAATATGTCTATTTTGCTGATTAAACTTAACAATAGGAAAAAATAGCCATATATATTTTGCACAGATGTCTAAGCATACAAGCCTGTACCCATATAACTTTGTGACCACTTTAAAGAAAGAATGAATGAAAGAAAACATTTATTCGTGCGTGATTTACTTAGCATAAATTACAAAAAGAAAAAGAAGTAAAAATAAAAACATGAGAACATACATCACGAAATACATACTTTACATACCTACATAAATCACGTCTTTACTCCTTACGGGTTAGACAGCCTATATAAGATGACAAGACCTAAACACCACGTTTAGCAATGATTGTTGGCCGCTTTGGTGGCTATAATATTTGGAGTGTTACCATGACGTCTTAATGCGATTCAATTCCGATACAGTTTTGAAATTGAAAAAGAAATTGTCTAAGACGAGTTTGTGTTTCGTATTGTTAACTTTTAGGGCGCCTTGCCACACAGGAGTCTAAGCCAATTTGCTTATTTCTTAGTGTATCTTCTTCCTTCTCAGCTGGTTAAAAAGGGACGTGAATATTTAATGCTTGTGCTATCCATTCTGATATGATACACTTGATCCCTAAGTACTTGTCTGAGAGCGAGCCCACGCATCGCGCGCGCATCCTGCGCGGATCTAGTCTATCTAAACACGCTACACTGATATGCCCGTTTATCAAACCGAAAGTAAAACTACAGCCGTTTAGGATAAAGTCTTATTTTAATTGTAGCGATGATTGTAATGGCATGGTACTTTGTAATAGTAAAAATATGAAAACGATAAAATAAAATAGAGTCCCATAATTGTAATATTTAGTGTAAGGTTAGGTTAGTAGTTAATATTATGATTGCGACATGAGGTAACTCGTTTATGAAGTTGTTGAACGTTTAGAAAGATATTGGTTTAAGCTTTATATCAGTTACAGAAAGAGTAGAACCTACAGTTCTAAAAAAAATAAAACGGAACCGAAAGCATTATCAGGAGGCTTATTGTCTAACTCACTCGCAATCGCCATCGTGTTCATTTTGACAGTTCATGTATGGGCAGACAATTGGCATGGGAATCTGCTAGCTGTCACATTCATACAAGAACTGTCAAAATGAACACGATGGCGATTGCGAGCGAGTTAGACAATAAGCCTACAGCTCAGCAACGCATCGTCTACAACCATAGCTTTAATTTTATGCTGCAATAAAGTGTAATTTACATCTCATTTTTATTGTGAATAAAACACAATACATAATTTTACAAATGATTACAAAGTAGTGATATAAAACATAAACTAAAGTGTACGATGGCAGAACTTAGGTATATTATTGAATATTTTCCACATATTTGTAGGTATGCAACCCTACACTGCATGTGACCCAACCCAACACGCTTTTTGCCGGTTTCTGGCAAATCAATCTAGTTGAGTAGTAGGTACTTAGTTTTCAGCAAAGATGACGCGAGTAAAATTAAATTTGCTGAAAATTCACGCATCGATTTATAAACCCAAAATACGACTATTAAATCATTAGAGCCGTTTATGTGGTATCGTCATTGCGCATAGGAGGTAAATAGGTGTGTATGTTATTTTTAAAGAATTGTTCGTTTTAAGGCGCTGTCAACAGCAAATGACATTGAGCAGCGCCAATCTTCACACATACGGATCGCATGCCTGTTAGTGAAAGAGAAGAAACTATTTCGGCAGCTTGGCGCGCGTCTAAAATCTTGCAAATAAGACACAAATAATAAGAAATAAAAAAAGTATAGATTATTTGTGAAATATGACTCGTTAGCCGTGTAGGTATGAATATGTTGACTTCATGTTTTTAATTGCAGACCCATACGTCGAAAAAATAAAGACATAGAACCGTTTAATGATGATTTTAAGACCAATCTTTGCAATTATTTTCTATCGAGCCGATTTTGTTCAATTATGTATCGAGTCCGTCCAGCGTGTTTGAAATATAATGAAAATTGACATACCTACATATTTTTTTGGATTTTTATTGTGTGTAATTTTTCTTAAAAAAGTGCTTAAATAACATCAATTTCAACAAAATTTGGTGTTGTCAGCCTCTTAAAGCATGGGTTAAGTATGATAAAAGATAGTCATTCGGAGTGTTTACTCAACATTGACTTATATCCGTAACGGAATGCCCCGATGTCTGGTGTTGCATGTTCCCACACATTATTTCACCACTTGCTTACTCACCGCCTGTGCGATAACCAAAACAAATAGCTTTATCACAAAATCATTTAAAACACAATAATAGTTTCTTTTCATACTGTAGTCGTTACTTTTTTCACATTTCCAAGATAAAGTACGGACGTAACCTTGTTTTTATTCTTGTTTCCGACGTATACGCACCTGTCTTCAAAGTTATAACAATAAAGAGTTATTCAAAGTAAATATTGCTGAGATAAATGCTTACATTACGCAGTGCGCGCCTGCGCGATGACTCGCCCTGAACAATGATCGAAACTTTCGATCAGGTGCAAGATTTTATTTTCTTTCGATATAAAACATGTACCGTTTGCGATTGACGTGTATTACCCATCGCTTATATGTATAATTTATTTCATCTATAAATTACTTTTTGAATGACCGGTAGACCTTTTTGGTAGACCGATATTTTTAAAACTACTTGCAAATGCTTCACTTCACAGGTTCATCATTGACCACACCTTCATCACCATCATCATCATTTCCGGCCTACGTTCCACTGCTGGGCACTTCTCCACCTCCTCTAAAGAAGGAAGATCTATGAAGATGTAGTGTAGACCTAATCGTGTGGTTAGGTTGAGGTTAGTTTTATAACTTTTTAAAAAATTATTAAAGTAAATGAGTTTGTGGAGTGTTTTTGTGAAGTGATGATGTCCTGTTTTTTTTTGTCTTGAGCATTTAACTTGTTGGCTTGAAGTTTGTAGGCGCTGAATCATTATCTAAAAGTCCGTTTTTTTATATTTTCTCAATTTGACATTGAGAAATGGCTGGTAATACACAGCGGGCTCCCTGGGTATGATCGGCTGAAGAGCTATGTACTTACCCAACGCCAGAAATAATTAAAAATCCCTGGGTATAATGTGATCGAATAATAATCGAGCCCCGCAATGGAACGCTGCAAACGTCACACACAGGTTTAATATTTTCTGGTATGCTAAGAATAACGAAAATACACGAATGCTTCGCTACGGAAATGATGTTTCCATGGAAGTATCCAAAAATCGAATTTGACAAAAACAAGTTTGGAATGTTCGTATTAAGATTGCAGTGTTTAGAAAAAAGTTATTATATTAGCTAGTAATGTGAACAGGTTTTACAAAACAAGACAAAAAAGTGATTTAAATTCCGAGTTCGTACCTACTTTAGACATTTTATTTGTATCGAGCTGTAGGTAAAGCCAAAAGCACCGCATTCTCTTGATAATGCTCTCAAAGTCAGACATTCCTGTGTTTCAATACCAAGTTTAGTGTAGTTTATTAAGTTAAAACAGTTCAAAACTACGATACGATACCTAAACCAAAACCTAATGCCGCAGCATGCCAAATTATATTCTCTGCGATACATTCAGTCCAAATATGTACCACAAAAAAACTTGATAGGCATCCATCCGCGTAGTAAATACGAAACTAATTACTTTAAACATGCGTTCGTCAAGTTGAAATGAGTGAGATTGCTACCGTATGCAGATACGGCTACTGCCTCCGTTACGCGGTCATAACGAAGCTATCGATTCCGATTCGCGGCGTGACAAAACTTCGTACATTTGCCGTCTTTTACACACATGTTATTACAGTTACTCGTGCGAGTGGGATGAAGTAATCGACTCTTTGAGTTTTGGTCGATGTGAGTGACTGGGTGTTCTTGTTTTTTTCCTCTTTTTTGGCGCGTGTCGCTCGCGTGCCGTTATGCGAGGTTCTGTTGCCAGCGAAAGTTAGGAGCCGCTCACCACTTTATTTATACCAGTTTTTTGAGGTTCTAGAATTTTGATCGTTGCACTGGTATCCGCATTATAATATTCTTGATGATTTGTGCATATTCAATCCTGTTATTAAGTGGAGGTCAGTTAATATAGGACTATTTAAACCCTAGGAACATAACGTTACCTTTCAGGGTAGAACATTTAAACAGCCTATTGTTTTGTATCTACATAGGTACGTTTCTTTAATCTAGCTCATTTGAAATACAAGAATCTACAGTGTAATTTACAAGTAATTTACAAGCGCAGCGGATTACTTAACGATAGTCTCTATCAGACTATCAGTCAGTATTTTGGTCTACATTACATGCATCAGATATTTGGGGTGTTATTTATATATTTCTCCGATTTCTGTGTCAATTTTAAGTAAATCTTGCAGGTATATTATCTTAACCGCAAAGAGGTTATTAGACATTAGTCCGACTCTTTGTTTTTGTTTGTACCTAAATGGTATTGTAGCTGTTATTCGCCTGCACAGACTTTGATGCGAGTTTTTTTTAACATTTTTATATTTTGCTTGATGAAAACGGGTTAAGTCGTAGATAATCAAGATATTTAAGATATTTTTTGCTATAAAACAAAGATTTGGTTCACATGTGTGTATAGTAGTAATCACGATTCGTACCCAAATTATATACCTACGTCAGACTTGTGTTGTTTTTCCTTCTATTTAATACCTTAGCCACACATCTTTTAATTTGAAACTGGTTTTCGAAAAGGCGCACATTAGTAAATATTTAATTTTAATAATGTTAACTCAATGGCGTACGTTTCTCTCTAACAGTTTAAATTTTGTTACTTTCTGAAACTTGCAGACTAGGTAAACTTTTATTAATTACTAGCTGTTGCCAGCGACTTCGTCTGCAAATAATTTGTTTATCGCTATCCCGCGGGAGCTATGCAATTTTCCGGGATAAAAAGTAGCCTATGTGCTATTCCAAACTTTTCTCTATCCATGTGCCGAATTTTATCCAGATCCGTTGGGCCGTTCTGGCGTGATTGAGTAACAAACAAACATCCATCCATCCATCCATCCATCCATCTATCTATCCATCCATCCATACTTTCGCATTTATAATATTAGTTAGATTCACTGACAGAAGTTTCTGGACAGGAAGCATTATAATATAACTAGCTTCTGCCCGCGGCTTCGTCCGCATAGAAACAACCTTTGACATGTTTATCGCTATCCCGCGGGAACTATTCAATTTTCCGGAATAAAAAGTAGCCTATGTGTTAATCTAGGATACCAGCTATCTCAGTTCCAAATCCAGTCGTTTCAGAATGCAGAAGGAACAAACACACACACTCACATCGTCACATCCATCCATCCTCACAAACTTTCGCATTTATAATATTAGTAGGATGTCTACGCACATTACTACGAGTAGTACCTTGTCGCTCGAACTCCTTGAATAATTTGGTAGGTACGGCAACTTGTTAATGTTGTTAAAGCAACAAAAAACAGTAATCAGAGGTGTTACCTTGACGTCTAGTAATGCGCTTCAATTCCAATTCAGTTTAGGTTCGCTCGCTGTCAGATCCATACTAAAAATTACAGCTTAAATCTGAACTGAGTCGGGATTAAATAACATTAAGGTCATGGCATTTTTTTTTTTTTTTTTTTTTTTTTTATAAAAAAAAAAGGTCATGGCAAGACACCTGATGTTTAATATTTCGGCGCAGACAGGACATAATCCCATACATACTTTTAATCCTTTTAATATTATAAATGCGAAAGTTTGTGACGATGTGAGTGAGTGAGTGTGTATGTTTGTTCCTTGTTCACGCTAAAACGACTAGACAGATTTGGATAAAATTTAGAACGAAGATAATTGGTATCCTAGATTAAAACATAGGCTACTTTTTATCCCGGAAAATTTCATAGTTCCCGCGGGATAACGATAAACATGTTAAAGGTCTTAGCTGCCTAGAATTGCAACGTAAATACTTACAGCATATTACTATCAACATCAGTTCTTAAGTCTAATTCTACGCGGACGAAGTCGCGGGCAGAAGCTAGTTCAGAATAAAAAAGTTTGATTTTCTATATTTAAATTATGACAAAAATAGACGATGTCTGAAAGGTTCCTCAAATGTAATGTTAGTGGCCAGTGCGCGCCATGCCGTCTGCCTCCCACGGGCAACCGCGTCCTGCTCTATCTAGGGTTGCCATTTAAAAAATACTTATATAAGTTTTGTAACACCTAATCAAGAGAAATTGCTGTCACCATAGATATTATCTTTGTCTCAGCCGTCTAGGTTGGCAACTCAAACGGAATGTAACAAAAGTCGTAACGTGTTGGCGCTAAAGTAAGTATCAACAGCAAGAGACTCTGAGAACTGTTTGCTATCTTCATATTCATAAACCACTTGAGGCGCTGCAAAAAATTTCCCTAGTACAGTCACCAGCATAAATAAGTGATCACTTTTGTACCTTGTCACTTTAAAATCATGTTTGAAAAACCATACGAAATCATGTAACGACTGAAAGCGACACGGTACAAAAATGATCACTTATTTATGCTGGTGACTGTACCTAATTGAGAATTCAGAACACGCGTTTCAAAAAACTTACACTAAGGGCTATAATATAGCATGCCTACCAATCATCTGTTGAATCATTTTTTTTTTATGTGAATAGGAAGGCAAACGAGCAAGTGGGTCACCTGATGGTAATCGATCACCACTGCCCATAGACACCCGCAACCCCGGAGGGATTGCAGATGCGTTGCCAACCTAGAGGACTTAGATGAAATGCCTCTTGTGCCCGTAATTTCCCCGGCTTTCTTACTCTCCACACTGGAACACAGCAGTGCAAGCACTGCTGCTTAGCGGCAGGATTAGCGAGTAAGATGGTGGTAGCGATCCGGATGGACCTTGCACAAGGCCCTACCACCCGCAAAATCATTTGCTCGTTCATTTGTTTATTAGTTGTATTTGGCGAATTATTCCATGACCAAACCAATTTTTTAAGTTGGCAACCTTAGCCGTGAATCACCAATTCCCGTCTCATACACGTAATTAGCCCATTAGCACGCACGCACGCTCAAATGCTCAATTAGATCAACGACCGGCGGGATTACGTCCCTCCTGTTCCAATGAAACGGGACGGAATGGACAACAATAAATTGACAGTTCCCATGTCTAGATTATTCGATGATTGGCTAAGGAATTTGGTGTCGTGACCATTATTCCATTTCAATAAGGGTGAAAAAGACATTACACAAAGGAATCAATTAACTTTTGTTTTAATTAAAGCCCTCTTTAACTTAGGATATATTTTTTAACTGCAATGATCACCTATGATGCCGTTTGCCGTCTCTCTGTTTCACATAGAGACAGCCACCATAGATATCAGACGCTAAGATAACAGGAACTTTACAGAGACTTGTGAAACAGGCCCCTATAATTTAATTGCTCTATGGACGGTCATAGGTTGTTTTTAGAAGAATGATATCAAAATTTAAATGGTTAAATGTGAGTTGCACCAGTTACTCTAACAATAGCAAAAACCAAAAGTTTACGACTTTGACGTATCTTAGTCATAACTAAAACAAAATACATTATGTAAGTATCACAATCTTTGGTTATGGTTGTTGTTATTGCATGTTATTGATGCTACTCACACAAGTGAACCATTCGTATGATTTTTGTCTTTTTTTATATAATAAGATACAGTCCTAATATTTAGTGCTCAACATTTTCGTAGTTTAACTGTACAAAGGACCAAATTGTTTTTTTTTTCTGGTAAATTTATATAAACAGTTCATGCACTTTCTGCCGTTTCATTGGAGCTCATTCCATTAACATTGAAACCAAGACAACGATAAATAACTGCAGTAATGTGATCCATATAACATCGCTCGATGCTCCGTACATAGCGTACTCGGCGTGAGATAAGAACACTTCGTGGTATTTACTTCTCTGTGAAATGGTAAAACCACAATTATTGTCATTAATGCTTTGACACTTTAAATATTCACATAGTAACAAGGTCACGTGACAGTTGGTAACAGATAGAAAAATTCGAAGGCTTACTACGCTTATAGAATGACGAGGATCCGGGTTCGATTCCCGGCCATAGCTTTACTTTTCGGATTTTTCTGTTCTAATTTTCAGTGTCGTTTAGAACCTTAACATCGCATTTACGGTCAAATTAGCAGCGCCTTTAGCGGAACTTAACGGCATCAAACAGTTTATCTGTTGTCATACTTTAAGACTGTTTAACGCATGCATGATCAAGATGTGATATGCTATCGAAAATTTAAATTCAGTAAACAGGGGCCTTACCATGACGTTTTAATGCGTTTCAGTTTAGGTTCGCTCGCTGTCAGATTCATACTAAAAGTGACAGCTAGAACTTGAACTGAGTCGGAGTTAGGACGTCATGGTAAGGCCCCAGTAAGTATTTGGTTGTCGTGTGCAGCAGATTCTTTTTTAACCATCTTCATTCAACTCTACCTTGACGCATCTGATTGCTAACTATGAGTAATGATGGTGTTTTGAAACACTCAAAAAAATGAGAAGACTGAGATTCCTGTAACGACGTGTTTGCCACCAGTGTTGGCGTAACTAGGTACAACGTCAGGGGCCCGCGGCAAATTCATCAGATGCCCTTCCTCACTATAAAGAAGAGCATCATCTTCCTTTCTAAGCTCAAGGCCAAGCCAGTTCGGGGCCCCGTAGAGCTGGAGGCCCCTGGCATTTTGCCAGCCCTACCACCCTATAGTTACGCCACTGGATGCCACCACCCGGATAAATAAAATTAGATGTTTGACCAATTAAAAATATCATACGTCCATCCGTATTAGCTTGACAATTTTAACGAGTAGCACAAACATCTTAGCTTTCAATTTCACCGGAGACCGACTCAATTTCAGTTCCCTTTAATTAAGCATGATGCGTTTGTGTTGTATGGCGTAACTTCGTCTTTTCGTTGTTCATACAAGGTTGGGTTTGGAGTGGTGCGGTGCATGGAAAGGTTCCGATTGCATTGGCAGAAGTGCAATATGTATGTACTGATGGCTATCAGCAATGTCAGCGGAGTCGTGTTGAAGGCCACTGACTGATTCCGGAAGCAGGCACGTGCGTACTGTTCCAAACTACCATTAGGTATAGGTATGAATACGAGTTGGTCTGACTCTGACGTATAGATGGTATTGTGTTCTATTTCTAAGCGAAGCAGTTGGTCGCGTTTGTTTTTTGTTCAAAAAGGTTGAGACCATTAATCATCAGCATCCACGGGGGATCTTTAAAGATCCAAAGCTGGATACAATCATTTCACCGAACATTCTTTGGTAAATGTAGGGTTTCACTAACTCGTCGTTTTGGCAAACCTTTGAGTATTTGCTAATTTGGAAGCTCTACAAAAATATTTTTTTTCAATGCGTCACTAACGTTAGGTTAGGCTTAATAATTTTATGAGCAAACAATAATTATGTTTGCTAAATTATTCGAGTCCAAAAAAGGGTCTTTTTATTTTTAAAGTACTAAACCTTAAAAATAAATTTGCCTGAAACTGTAAGAGAATGTATGCCGGGCCACATTAGACTTTAATGTAGTTCAAACTCTACGGAAACGTAAAAAACATATCTATTATTTATCTTGAATAATAATATCTGCACCTTAAAAACTAGAATTGATATAAAATTGTATGTGAAGTGGTTTTTTATTACGATTTTGCATAGCTTTGTGAATCTTTGTTTTTTTATTGGGGCTATACCTATTCCAAACAGATTGTAAAATTGTACGTAAACAAAACACGTAACATGTAGGTATTGATTTAGTTTATTTATTACCTACTATTCTATATGGCTACGTAATTATAATAATCCTGTTTATTTCCCATAACAGGATTGATTTATCTCTGCTCTACTGCGTAGTTCGCTAATGTTTTTGCTCCTGACTAATTTTTACATAGGTAGTTTATGCTTTAACCTCGCCAATAAAGGTTAAAGACGACATTTAGTACCTACCAATAAATAAAAAAACGGCCAAGTGCGAGTCGGACTAGCGCACGAACGGTTCCGTACCATTATCTAAAAATATCAATAAACCAGTGTAAGCACAGCCCTGCTCCAAATCAAAAATGAACGCAATGTGGGGACACTTTATATTGGTCACTGATATATACAGACATAGATACATTATTCTGGTTTTTAGTATTTGCTGGTATAGCGGCAACAGAGATACATCATCTGTGAATATTTCAACTGTCTAGCTATCACGTTTCATGAGATATAGCCTGGTGACAGACGGATGGACGGACAGCGGAGCCTCACGAATAGGGTTTCCTTTTTTACCCTTTGGGCACGGAACCCTAAAAACTACGGTTTCCGTATTTACAAGCAGTTTGCACTAGTTCTTGTAAATTGCTTGTGGTGCGGACTTGTGTATTTATATTATAAGGCAGTAAACAATAAATTTATAATACTACACAGTCATAATACAACACAGTTTTTTTTGCAGATCAGTGATTTTATGGGTTTCTTTAGGTTATGTTGTGAGGCTTAACTTCATGACACCAACTTCTTAATAGACAAACAAAAGACAATCACTAAAATTATTAACTACAGGAACTTCTTCGCGTCTTCGCTTCGGACGTAGTAGTTACCTACCTATTAAAATTACATAATATGGTTCAAAATATGTAATTAAATTTTCTTTAAAAAATACTATTTAAAAGAACAGTTAATTAAATTAACTTAACCTAACCTAAACCAATCTGTATACCTATTACACAATCAAAAAGTTTAGTATTTTCACATCACATCAAATTCAATAGGTTCACCGAAAATAGATATTTTATTATTCTGCATCATTAAGAATTTTGATCCATCAAGTTAGGTACCTACTTACCTATACATTTTAACTCTATGTATGATCCGGCCCTTTGCTTCCATGGTAACACGGTTGTAATTTAAATTACAGTAATGATAAACACGTGCCAAAAGTAATTTTCAAGAAATCCTGCCATCTTACACTTCTAAAAACGTGCAAGTGATGCGCTGTAACCTTGAACAACTCGTTATGCTAAAATGGTCGAAACCAAAAATAAAATTTGCTCAAATAAAATGTATTAAAAAGTCTCCGAACAACATATTTTGGAGTCAAATTATCGGCGCTGTTCAAGATTTTGGGTCCTATTCTACGCAATCTACGATCCACTCTACATAGAGTCTACAATTTCTGGTAGGTTATTTTTTTCATTGATTGCAAATCATGGTCTTCTCTAGAAGCACGGGCGGCAGCGATTCTTTGAAGACATGGATTTATGATAAAGACAAACAAGTTGGAGTTATCTATGATAGAAGTTACTTGCACGGCCAGCTCTGCGACACTCTTGATCCCGCGAGGGTATGAATGATGATTATGAACATTATTAGTTCCTCCGTATTCGTAACCTATTTATAAACTTTTGTTTTCTTATTTCCTGTAAAATAAACTTGCTGATTTATAATTATGTACTTTATTGACTCACTGAAGAACCTTATGGCAGTGAGATGCTTATTTGTGATTGTTTACAGTTATACTTGTAAGAGTGATGATCAGATGATTAAATAGATTATAAAAAGATTGTGTCGATAAGTTCGTGGTTTAGTTATAGGTATCTATAGTCAAATACGTCATCACGGAGACTGGATTAGATATTTGCTGTCACGTGACCAACAAGTATAAATTAAAAGCCAGTTTAAACCCGACTATCGCATTTTGATTATACTTAACACTATTATAATTACAAAGGCGTAGCTAGGATTTTGTTAGGGGGGGGGGGGCTGACAACTTCGTTTTTGTTTATTAATAGGCTACCTACGTAATATTACTTTAAGGTTTGTGAGTATTCCTGCGTCTTCTAGTAGGTATACCTACTTACTTAGTAGGTATACTTAAGTACTTTATAATTTGAAGTTATATGAACTTCTAATTTCCGAATTCGGAGTAGCATCAAGTACCTACATCTGGTTTAAAGAAGCTGCTCTGATTTGCCTGAAAGTAGTAGCATGTAGTAGCCCCATTCCGTCCACGTGCAACTTTTGAAACGTGCCGTCAAAAAATATGGGAAAAGTTAACAGTGCGTAGTAAGTAAGTACCTACTTTCAACGAAAATACTTTGAACAACGTAGCTCGTACAGGGGGGCTACTCCGAAATTCGATTTTCGAAGTTCGTATCACGCCGTCCCTCTCACTCTCAAATTAATAACTATTAGTGAGAACGGAACGGCACGAAACGAACTTCGAAAATCGAATTTCAGAGTATAAGGCCAGACATATCGCCAAAATGACGAATGTTTGGTGGCGCTATCTCTTGATAACTAGCTGAACTACGAGATGGCCCGTGTATTAATTAACACAGTTAAGTATCTTCAACTAGGCTACAGTCCGTGAGCTCCTGGAATGCCATTCGGGTTTGTCTTTCTGTCTCATTCACTCTTATGCGTAGACTGAGCATAGAATAGAACAGGCGCTTGCGTATCACTTTGAGACAAAGATAGTAACTATAAATACGTGTCGTAGTTATGACCATATAGTGCACTAAAAGCCTGAGTTGACAAAAACTCTACAATTCACCATAGCGGAACGTTAATTTAACGCCTCAAAAACATACTAAATAAACTCTTTTCACTTAAAAACCCAAAAAGTTGTTTTATTTTCACCGATCACTTCCGCTCATAGGTTATGTCTGCCACAGTTTTAAAGTTCGCTCTTATGGGTTTGATAGTTGAATCGGCTTAGTAAGGGAGATGCATTCTCAAACTATAAGTACTTACTTAGGTACCGACTGCGGGACCCTCTGTTATGCGTATTCCGACACGCGCTTGGTCTATTTTTTTTAATTTAAGCAATTATCTAACCTGTAAAGTCAGACCTGTGGTTCGCGCTGTCAGACCGGTCCTCACCATTAAGGTACTTACATGTTACATTACAAGATAGCTGTAGGTACGTCAAGACAAAACCCCAGAGGGCTGCATTCTACTAGTCGATAGCGGAATCTTTACGACACCCTATAGTCCTTAAACATGTTTATGGTTCGAGGCACGGAGATCGCAAAAATATGTGATAGAGTCCAGGCCACGGAGCTAAATTGAAGATGGTGTACCAAAGTACAGTGAAATATATGAGAAGCGTCTCTGTTTTGGAATATTTCGTCGGCATATTTCAGTAAAATATGTCTTACTAGTCTCTCGTCGGCAACCTGTATTTGAATTAATACCTATTTACTGAGATTCGAACAATTGGTGACACTGGTGTCATCTAGGTACTTGATTCAGGCCTCTGGTTCAGATTATACAAGTGCAATGAGGTTTTATTTTATAGTGCGATTGTTTTAAAGTAAAAGAAAGGATAGTTCTATGTAGTTAAGAAACTGTTAAGGGAATGTTAAAACGGGCAGTTAAAATTGTATTAAAACAATGCGCAATTCCACATCCTTATTTTTTTATTCTCGAAACTAACCGCGACGTCTCTTTTACTTAAGTCTCTCTCTCTATATACTCGTACACTCGTATATGCCCAGGATTGGTGGTCGCCGAAGCATGGAAGGTACAGGCCTTCGCTAGCCAAACGCACGTAACCATGCGCAAACGCACGGTCTGCTGGCCGCGATGGCGCCGCCCTTCCCACTTGACCAATGATAGGTGCCCATTTGTTTAGCCAATTTAGAGTACACTGCGCTAATCCTGTATTGGACATGTATTTTAATATCCCAATTCAGCAATGCTTATCTTATGGGAAAGGTAGGGTCCGCGGTTTCCATTGCATCGCTCTAAAGGCACTGTCATTTTTTTCTGATAGACTTGAGGTGCGATTTTTTTTTTTATACCCATTAGCAATTTTACTGACGGCAACTTTTTCTGAGTCCTCCGGGGCCCCGTTTCTCGAAGCTTATTAGACTAATAATATTAGTGTTTTGTTTCATTCTTTCGTTTAATTTACGAGACAAAACACTAATATTATTAGTCTAATAAGCTTCGAGAAACGGGGCCCAGGTCGGGTACTTTACACTTTCCAGGGATAAATATTTATCCTTGTACAACATTATACATAATGTGTATAGTTATTTGTGAGTGAAAGTTTTTTTGCAGGTGATAGCTTTTCAAAGAGTAACGTTGTACGAGCGAAATCCTACTAATATTATAAATGCGAAAGTTTGTGATGATGTGATGATGACGTGACGTGACGATGTGACGATGTGAGTGAGTGTGTATGTTTGTTTCTTCTTCACGCTAAAACGACTAGACGGATTAGGATAAAATTTGGAACGAAGATAGCTGGTTACCTAGATTAAAACATAGGCTACTTTTTATCCCGGAAAATTGTATAGTTTCCGCGGGATAGCGATAAACATGTTAAATCATTGCTAATTCTACGCGGACGAAGTCGCGGGCAGAAGCTAGTGGTAAGATAAGTAAGTATTAAACAGATATTCCAGGTCTCAAGTTACATAGTTACAAGTCCAACGCCGCTTTAAACAGTTAACAATAAGCAGGTCCACTCGCCTAGACACCCGACTCCGTATAATATCTACGAGCCAACGTACCTATCAGGTTATGGTTATCGTGCGAAGCATTAAATCCGCGAAAAAGTAGAAACCCTTGCGGTAAATCGATTATTACAGATGTAGTGCATAATGATTTTCCATCGGGAAAACTCTGATCTCAATCGGAATACGATGGCACCCGAACTGTCAATCAATGATTGTATTAATTGAGTCACGTTTTCATATCCATTAATATGGAACTTTATTGTTTAGTGTCAAATGTCAAAGTGAAAACAAATAACATTTTTCACTTACGGGGTAATCGAGTCAGTTAATGAGGCAACCACTTTCTTAACGATTCTCTACCTTGTGCCAAACAAGATCATGGCTCAAGCAGCCTCGGGAGGCGGCTGTTGAACGGGATTATACACATAGGTAGGTAAGATGGAAGATGTACTACTTAGTATCTATGGTTCATTCGTCCTTACGTGTCTTATCATGTAAACAAACGTAACATCAAAAGTGATAGTAGACAATGATTAGTGATTGGTAGTGATTCTTAACCTTTTTCAGTCAATGACCCCTAGGAAATCAAGCACAATTCCCATGGACCCCTTATTAAAAAATAAATTGAAGAGTAGCGATTACAACACTTTTAGTGGCATTCATTTATATTACCAAATGATCCACAGCTGAAACTGCGTACCCTCATACGTACACTCACGGACCCCGGTGTCCGCGGACCACAGGTTAAGAAGCACTGCCCAGACTGATCTATACTTCATTTAATTTAGGATGAGAAACCACAACAACATTATATTGCGGTTCGTGAACTGTAATCTCTTAACAATTTGTACTAGAGTAACAATTGATGACACGCAAATAAAGTGACATTAAAACCATTTTATTTTGCGGCTGCCAAACTATTGCACTGTACTATTTTCTAGGTAAGAAATAGTTGACCAGACACAATATAATGCTATTGTGGTTTCTCATTCTAAATTAAATGAAGTACCTATATACTTCTACTAAGCCCCCCTTGATCATAGGCTGAGCGACGCCCCTGAGAATGAGAAGTTTGAACATTTAAATCCTATGCCATTCGAGACGATGCGGGGTTCGTGGGCCTTTGAAGCTTGGAGATGTTTGTAACCAAAAAGGGTGAAACAAAAATCTGATCTCTCATCATCTGTCTCATAAAACCAGAGGCCATGGAGTTCCACGTGCTCACGTCACGGTGAAGACGGAACTGGTAGGTCGTGGATATAGTAAGTTGGATAATACACTGACGAGCAAAAATATCGGGTCGCTTTTCATACAACTTTGTATGAAAAGTTATCCGATATTTTGCTCGTGAGTATTGACGTTGATGTTGACGCTGGTCGTATCAGAGCAAACGCGGTAGTAATTAACCGTTAACAGATAATTATACTGGAATATAATTATCACTTGACTGTTTATTTATTTATATTCTTCACAAAAATATGTGCTAACGGTGTTTTTTTATTGTTTCTGCGGCTCTGTAAAAAGTTTAAATAGTGTCGCATAGTATACATTGAGTAAGTTATACCGTGTTCGGCGGATTTTGAAATCTTGTACAAATAAAACAGGTATTAACGCTCTATGAGCACAAAAGGACTTTTAATTCAGCCACGAAACGACGTCAACTATATTATGATGTGACGTCAGTTTCGTCCTTTATTAACTGCTTAAGTACTTGATTTAAAGAGTTAAGCATCGGAAACAAGAAATTCGAGGTGCGTGGAGATGCAAAGAAACAAACGTTGCGGGAGCACCACTATCAATTTTGTGCTCATAACCCGTTATTGCACAGTTCGCCAGTCCAGTAGATACTTGCGTTTATTTATCGCTGAACTTTTGACAGCTGTCATCCTAGCGTAGAACTGTGGAATGCTGGGATGGCAATATGGTAATTCAGCGAAGCAAAGTTCAGCGTTAAAGTACGATTTATGTTATAAAAAGACATACGTTGCTCATTGCACGTCGTGGCGAGTGCGCCGGGGCGGGCCCAGCTCGCGGGCACCAGGGGCGCGGGCGCAGAACGAAAGTTCGACGTGAGATCGAGCGCGCATATGTAAATATCGGCACATTTACAAGCGAAAGGGTTCACCAGAGCGGCGCACTAGCGCGGTAACCAGTCGGGCGAGATTCCTACGGCCGATAGAAACAAGAGAACATCACTCGACGCGCGAAGCGAGACACGGCCGCTGCTCGACTGCGGCCGCCGCTTCGCCGCAGCACCGCTGGTATATTTATCACTTAATTATTGAACTCGTCTGTGCAACAATTATGGAGCTTGCGAGGCGAGCGACGCAGGAGCCACGGCGCTACCGCGTCTGCGCGGCGCGTTGCGTCACACCCGCCCGAACCTCGCTTTATAATAGTTGGTAAGGAACTTGTGGTGTCAATTTTCAAGATGTCACAAAGATTTACACAGACTCTTATTGTTATGACGATAGAGTTGTGTATAAATATTTATTTTTGAGCTATTTCATCTTTGTACTTGTTATCTATACTGATAACTACTACTATGCTGTTGCTAATTGTACCTTCAGGTAGGTGCTCAAATACATAAGTAGGTACATATATGTCAAAGTAAACCAATTCTCAAGAGTGGGACCTCACGCCCTTAAATAGGCATCAACTTGTGACGGACCCTAACATGGTATGGACTATGGACACTGGAACGGTTAGCACTAGAGACCACGACTCGCTTTGTCGTTAATATGTATGTAGGTATATCTTTTAAACAAACTTAGAATGAGCTTTACGAGAAAATTGAAACCAAGTTGGATACATATTTCGTGGAATGTACAATATCTCAGTTTCTGGAGTCGGGTACGCAGCAAAATATTCAAAATAGCCGTTATGTTGATATGTGATGTGCTATGCAACGCAATCTGCCTACATGTGTTAAGATTTTCTAAACGACGTCGTTTGGTAGCAAAATATACTGACGAGCAAAAATAACAGGTAACTTTTCATACAAAGTTAAAGAACACACATGATGTGCTGGTTACCCAGGGTTGCCATACATTCGAGTTTCCCTGGATTTGTTTCAGTTTTAGGCTGGCCGCGGACGCACGGAATCCTGATTCGGTTTCCTGATCAGGAATTTAGATTCGGCATTCCGCAGCTTAGCGCACACGTTCGATTTTTCGTATTAGGTTTCGGAAACTGTACGAAACGTGTGCGCTTTGTTAAACATTTTGTATGAAAGTTTTGCATTCAGGTTTCCGAATCTGAATTCCTGATCAGGAAACCGAATCAGAATTCCGTGCGTCTGCGGCCAGCCTTAGAGGGAGTCGGCGGAGTCTTAAAGAAAACGCCAGCATTCAGTCGTTCATTCACATTTCAAAGGAAAAAAAAGTTATGCCTTCTAAGTGATAACGGCAATTTTGTAGCCATATCAACAATTTTGATTTGACATTTTCTTTGTCTACACATAAAGCTTACTTAGTAAATAGTTATTTCCCTGTAAAGACGTGATTTATATATGTATGCATATTCCTTTCTAAGAAAATAGGGAGCTGTGTGAAAGGGACAGAAGCTTTATAACCACGTTACACTAATGGGGCAGACCTTCAAATAAAAAACCTCAATCATACCAACGCTTTGCTGTTATTCATTTTAGACATTAACCTCCAATGTATCACGTAAATTTAATATCTTCCTGCCTCTAGTTTCCGTGGTAGTTACTGATTATATTCATAGTAAAGTTAATAGCTGTTAAGTGTAGGACTGGAAACCAACCTACAATATAGTGTGCATGTCAGTCGCCGCTGATAAGCTTTAACATATGACCTTACAACTGTTTATTTATAATTTATAATCGTAAATAATTTATAAACTTACTCGGATGGTACTGCGTTATCTTGAGAGCTCTGGAACAAGTTCACTTTGTGCCGGAGCTTTTATTATGTAAGTTGGAGCCATCGTAAACAAGTCTCGGCTGTAAACTACTTAATTAAAATAATCGAAATGGAAACCAAATGTGGTCCACTCTAAAAGTACCTAAGTAGCTAACTATTAGGTATTTGTGTAATGTGTAAGTTTCATTTTTTTTTGTGAAATCATACAATTAATGCTTACTGATTTGGTCCTTCGAGCCGGATTTGTATTTTGTTCCAAACTGTGTCTTGAACGGGATAAGTCTAAGTTTCGTTTTGTTTAAGCTCTAACTAAATTAAGTGTATGTAGTACATTTATTTACTTAAATTTCAGTCACACAGATTGCGAAAAAAATATCGTTAGAGTAAAAAACGTATGAAAGAGGAACTAATTATTTCCATACAATTATTTTGCCGAGTCCTAGCATTCAAGCATCAAAATATATAATTATGTACCAGTTACGTAGAAAGTGGCGCCCCCATTTAGTTTTTTTTTTAACACAGTTGCTCGTAAATTGAGTCTTATTGCACCGCATTTAAGCTCATAATTCAGCTTATTACGCACGAGTGTGGTAATATAAACTTTTTTTTAATATCAGCAAATAGTTCAGTTATGTATAGGAACTAGGAATATTTTCGTTAATATTAAACTATTTTAGGCTAAAGATGATAAATAAACAGTCAATTTCGACAAAGTATTCATTTTTATCTAAAAAGTGACCTTAATTTGCATATTTAAGACAGTGAATAATTTTTATTACTATTTTAATATTAGGCTGTTTAGCAGTCTGTTGTCAGTGCCTCGTTCCTTGCGTGCGAAGTGCACAGCGCGCATGCGCGAGTACCTACTGCGCGTGGATTGGCCCGGAGAAAATATCTGCCGCCATCTTTCACACACAGATTTTGTTGATTATTTTACCTTGTTATTACTTTAAAAATTACGAGTTCAAATAATAAAGAAAAACTAAATGTAAATAGTGTCCATCGCCGGAAATACTAATAAACTGTCCTCGGACAGGTATTGTCAATAAGAATTCCAAGGTGTTAATTACCAAATTACAAAGAAAAGTTCTAAAGTTAAGCAATGTCTGGTAACAAAGGTAAACTAAAGTTCTTTTTTTACTTATTTATCAAGAATTTCATTCATTTTTCCTCGCAAATGTGTTGAAAAACGATATATGAAACGCGTGTGCATTGATAATTACTCCACTCGGCGAACTTACCTCGCTCGCTATCGCTCGCGAGTAATAATGCCTCGTGTTTAATGATCAACATAGCACACTTGTATCATAACGTACTATTAATGTGGCCAAAAAAAAAAACAAAAAAAAAAAAAAAGAATAAAAAAAAAAAAAAAGTAAAAGAATAAAAGGAACACAGATGGGAGATTGTTTTATGACTACTTGAGGGCAAGGTACCTACCTATACATTAATTATTTAGGTAGCACATAAAGTCGTAAGTTGTCACCGTGGTCGGGTTACCCTTGAACCTTAGCTATCCAAACGATGTTTTACTTTTAGGTCCATAACCTACAGTTCCCACAGTTTGTATCTAGTCTCAAAAACGTCACGTGGACTGCGTCTCTTTGGGAACTAAGTGGCCTCGCACTCATGACTTTTTGACACTTCAAACACAAAGTGTGGGAGCTTAATACGAACGTGTATGAAGAGGACAAGTGTCTAACGAATTGGGCAAGCCTCTCTACGAAACTCAAACTCGATGCAACTTGATCACACACAACTAACATTATTTGCAAAAAGTATTAGTTTTCTATTCTACATTATGTCCAAAAGTTGGGGCTGGGCATTACATACCTAAATAGGTAGTTAGTCAAGATCAATACATTTAAAAAAAATAGTTATTTTTACTAGGTTGTGGCTTGTAACCTTGTAACAACAACATCAAAATCTACACGTGTTTTCGTAGGTAGTTAGTAAAATTGTGTTTGTGTATGAAGATTTTTTTTATTGTTTAAGGCGTTCCAGAGAATAGTATTATCTTCCACATAGAAACAAAGTTCAAGTTCTTCAAGTCTGTACTATCTAAGCAAAAGTTACGTGCCATTGCCATTACCTACCTGCTATTCGTTTTTTTAAAGCTCCCGCGATAGTTTTCACCAACAGACGAAGAATTTCGTTAAGGAGCAAAAACTTATAATAAATTTTAATTTTAATATAAACTTTATTTTTGAACGATATCTTTCTTACCTTTCTTAAATTTAATAAACTGAATATATAAATGTTCTTTTTTAAAATACGACGTCTGCTTGATCTTAAAACTTAAAACGGAACGCACAATCAGTCGACCAACCAACCAACCAGCATTCAGTATAGGTAGGTAGTGTAGGTAGGTAGGTAGTGCACGGAAATAGACTATTGTAGAAGTGAAGTGAGCAAAAACTAATAATATGAATATGACATAACATAACAAAAGAAAAAATAGTTTTTAAGTGCGCAAATTACATTATTATCATTTATTTTTATTCGTATTTCAGATCTGCTATCATGTATTCCAGAATTAAGATAAGGTAATAAATATTGTGCTTTTAATCTTAAACCATGGCCAGTGCAAACAATGTGCCTTAGTTATATTTTCAGGAAGTGTTTAGTTTGTTGTTTTGTTCGTTAAAACTTTGTATTGGCATAGTAGATACAATTGACAACTATGAACAAACTGTTTTTTTTTTCAGTCCAACCTGCCAGTGTGCTGGAGGAATTCTATGTAGATTTTTAAGTTCGGCAGAAGTTTCCACGGCATTAAGGCCTTTCTACTTCAGCGTGCATCCAGATTTATTTGGAAAATATCCAGAACAGAGAGTAAGTAGTCAAGTTAACTTTAATTAGTTATAAACTTAATTAGTAAATAAATATTGGAAAAAAAAAGTTATAAGCTAAGTTTCAATAACTAATTAACGTGTAATAGAAACTCGTATTTGTTTCAGAAAGTTAATGAGAATTCCCTTCAACAATTAAGTGCTCTGATAGAGGCACAGCAGTCTAGTCGTAGAATGTCTTTACCACCACTACCATTTTACCTAAGGCAGCAAGATGTGGCAGAAGGTAATCATTACTCTACCTGAATATTTAACAACATTATTAATGGCCTGTGCCCCAGTGGGGCGCATATAGACTGGAAATCAACCTGAGACTGAAACTTTCAATCAAAATGTTTATGTACTTAGTTGGACATAAAATGGTAGACCTTTCTTAAAGTGGCTATTACTTGTATGACAGTAACTGTTAATTGTTTTGATGTGACCTTGCCCTTCCTTTTCAGATCAATTTGGTTATTTAGTTTACTAAATTGATACAGATGATCATTTTCAGGTGACTTCAAACTAGTCAAAATCCAGTTAAACAGCAGCAATGTAAGGGAAACAGTTGTTAAAGTGTTAAGTTCCTGTGATATATCTACTAAGTACATAGATAAGATACCAAAGAGCCCCCAGAAGAATTCCAGTGGTTTCAGGTAGTGATAATTGATAAAAAATAAATAAGAAACTATTCATGAGAAGCGATGTATTGTTTAACAGCCCTCGTAAGTTTTTAAATTCATGTTCCTGACCACTTTTAAAACGTCTTTAGCGGAAGTGAGTTTTGAACAAAAAATTATCTCACTGTTTAACACAAAACTACATAAAGATTAGAATCAATATTTCTTGCAATTAAAAACAGGACAAATTGCTTAATTCTGTCTACATTCAATGGTCATCTAAACTGTATACATATACTTATTTCCTTGATTTATTTAGTAGATATTAAATGAAACATATTATATTTTCAGCAAAGCAGACTTTGCAAAAGCTTATAGAGAATACAGTGAAGAATTTGAAAAAGTTTCCAAGATGAAAAGAAAAGTGGAGGAGAAAAAAGCCATTGAAAATGTTATGTGAGCAATTAAAAAAATATATAATGTATAAAAGCATGACAAATATGTTAATGGTATCTTATGTTTTCTTTATTGATTTCAGTGTGTGGATCTACGATAATAGTGCCATAGCAAGAAAGAAGTATGACTCGACCAATGCCACCAGGGACCAAGTCAAAAGCCTAATAGACCACCTTTGCAATACTTATGGTATAAAAGAAGTTCGTAACAACTGAAATATATCTAAGTAGCTTTATATATGAATTTGAATATCATAATATGCATAAGAAGCTACGTTTATTTATCCTCTTTGATTGGTTACTGAGTATACATATTGATCTTTAGAGATTCATAATAATATTCATAGATAAGATTACATATTTTATTTGCTATAGATTTATCTATCCAATTTCATGTTTAGGTCACAACTACTACGCAAGTAATAAAATGGTAGGATGTTTTATCAGTTCTACTGGAGTTCTAAAAAACTAACTGCAAGTGATGGATATGTGTTTTTTATTCTGAACGTAACGGTAACGGTTTCGTGTCTTATTTATAGGTTAAATATGACAATGGTTGGAATATAAGTCACATAAGAGGAGCGCTCCAAAGCCTCGTAGCTTTGGCTTCGCAACATTCGCAACTTATGATTAATTTGACAGGTAAATAAATAAACTTTCTGTCATTCTATCTCATTCATATTAAGTAGTCCTACTTTCTTTATTGTACTAATATTTGTAACAGTTACTATGTATGAGATCAAGGAAACGAAGCTCCGCTCGGCGGAGCTTCTATTAAATGTGTCTCTTGTTTTAGGGAGGACTATAGCACTGGGGCAATTTACAGGCGTCAGTCTAGACGGAGATGTGTTTCTTAACATAATAGACGTAAGAAACGAGTGGCTGTCGGTAAGCTCCATTGGAAAACTAGAATGTTTTAAATGGTTCTCTATTGATTTGCCGAATTTCGCTTCCCAACCAACATTTGGCCGAATTTCATTTTGCCGAATCATCATTATGGAAACTTGTTAAAATGATTAGTTTCATGTTCCAACCTCACGATTGCCAACTCAACGTTTGTTTTTTTTACATGGACACTTATTAAAATGTCATTTTTTATGTAGCCAAATGGTACTACATAACCATTAATAAAAAGTAAGACATTGTAAGGTAAAATAAAGACTGTTTATAAATTAAAACAAACATGTTCGCGGCTAAGGGGTGGCCCAAGGGTCACCCCGCCGCACCTAAACCTAAATTAATCCAAATTAATCATAAGAGTTGTTCGGCCTAGTGTAACATTTGCCATATGAAAGATATTCCAAAAGTTTAAATTCAAAATGATATTCGTCTTCATGAAAATTCGGCCAAATGAGAGGTTGGCATACAAAAATTTGCCAATTGTCGGTTGTCAAAGTGAACATTCGGTGAAATGTTGGTTGCCAAATGAAATTAGACCAAATAAAATTCGGTGAAAAGGCAGAACACCGTTTTAAATAATTAGACTGGTCGTCAATAGGATGTGCTAAAAAGTAACTTGGATATAAAATTTGAGAACATTTTGTATGTTTAATTTCTTAATGTTTGTTGCACATTGTACTACCTTCTACTACTTAAAAATATATTTTTGTTCAATTTTAACTTCTCAATTTTAGCTCATAAAAAAAGTTAGCCAAGAAGATAGCGCCCTGACGCAAATACCGCATTACGAGGAAGCTCTTTCTGGCGTACTGAGGGACATACACATCTGCAGAAGGTAGACAGACTCCACTTAATTGAGTTATTATTTAATTAATGACGTTAAGTATTCAAATGTCATTTTATTATAGGAAGTTCATGCCTAAGGTGTCAGCTCATCAATACTGCAGCCATTTGAGGCAACTCATCACATCCATAGGCGACTTTTACGGTAGAGGGAAGAAGATTCCATCTTCAGTGCCTGAATCTCTTGGCAAATATGAAATCGTCGTTGAGCCGTAAGTATTAACTAAGATGTCAGCTCATCAATACTGCAGCCATTTGAGGCAACTCATCACATCCATAGGCGACTTTTACGGTAGAGGGAAGAAGATTCCATCTTTAGTGCCTGAATCTTTTGGCAAATATAAAATCGTCGTTGAGCCGTAAGTATTAACTAAATTTCCATGGCTCCTTTGTTTCACTTTGGTAAATGACGTGAAATATTTCGAGACACGTACTGGGCCCATGACCTGCTAGATTTAAATCGCTGTGGCAACCTCATTAGAAAAATATATTCTAAACTACATGCTGGTATTTCAATGTAACTAACAAAGCTGATTGAGTTGTCTTCTAAAATGCATAACTGGTCTTTTACATGGTGAAAGATATCTAAATCTTACAATATTAGTTTGTCTTGCAAATTGTAGGGAAGCCGGTCCTTTGATGGTTTCTCCCACTGGTCAATTCATCACACCGTCTTCGTGTCCTGCCGACGAACTGATCTATTTCATTTCCAACCATTTAGACCAAGCCATGACACTCTTGACGGAATACAGCATGTAAGTTACAGCAAAATATACATACAGGATGTATCAGATACCCCCTAACAATAATCCACTGGGGTATATAACCATAGCTATACATAGAAGCTTTTTAGATTTTTTTTTATATTTTCTATAGGAATGGTAGTATTAACTGTAATCATTCCTATAGAAAATATAAAAAAAAATACTCCAATTTTTTTTATATTTTTTTTTAGCTTCTATAGCTATGGTTATATACCCCAATGGATATTGTTAAAGGGTATTTGATACACCCTGTATAAAACAAATTGTTCATTGTAGAGGTATCGACGTTCGAATAGAGCATAGAGTAACTTTTTATATGGAATAGAATTGGAATTGTAAATTATACATTATGTTGAAGTTTTCTGGTGTCAATGTCAACCACTACATTTAGCGTTGGCTGTTTTTTAGGGTTCCGTACCCAAAGGGTAAAAACGGGACCCTATTACTAAGACTTCGTTGTCCGTCCGTCCGTCCGTCACCAGGCTGTATCTCAAGAACCGTAATAGCTAGACAGTTAAATTTTCACAGATTGTGTATTTCTGTTGCCGCTTTAACAAAATAATAATAATAAGGGGGCTCCCATACAAAAAACGTGATATTTTAGCCCTTTTTCATGGCTACCACTCGCCGAGCTAGATCTCAAGAACCGTAATAGCTAGACAGTTGAAATTTGCACAGATTATGTATTTTTATTGTGGCTACAATAACAAATATTAAAATCAAAATAATAATTAACGGGGCTCCCATACAACAGAGTATTTCTGGTACGGAACCCTTCGTGCGCGAGTCCGACTCGCACTTGGCCGGTTCTTTATTTTTATTTTAGACTAATGTTTAAGCGCCGACGCAGAGGTGTTATTAGTTTGACTTTGATGTTTTCTGCGCGCGCGCGCGCGTATCTGCTGTAGCATCGTATCGTAGCTCTCGCTACGACGCTCGAGCGTGTAAGTGAGAGCGCGGAACAAGCGATAGAGAGGCAGGATCGGCCTAAGTGTTCGGCTTGTGATGCATCTATCTCTCTTCTGACGTGACGTCAGAGCTATCAGTTTTCATCAATGTTTCTTTATGACGTAATCACGTTAAACTATCGTACGTAAACCGACTTTACAGAAAACCTGTTTTTTTTTTAAATAATTTATACCTACTAGGTTTTTTCACTGCCATGCCAACCTTATAGGATGACCTGAATAAAATAAACAAACTAATCAGAATTAATTTATTCAGCAATAAGCACGTGGAAAAGGCACTTTACAAAGAAGTAAAAGAGCGATTCGGACTCCTAGAGCTACACAAAGACGACAGCATCACTCCTGGGCTCATGATACTCTGCTGCCAGCGGTTGCTAACTCGAATAGATAAAATTAATACCGTAAGTATCCAGACAAGCTGCGCTTAGAGCGAGTTGCATTCACAATAACGTTAACCATAACCAGCTATTTTTGACAGAAAATCTATGGAATATTATCTGATACTAGTTGGTTATTATTATTATTATTATGAGCCTATTGTGCTTCAGAGCAAGGCCTCCGCCCAACGCTTCCACTATGGTAAGGTAAGTTAGTTATGGTTAAAGTTATTGTCAAAGTAACACACGCTTAAACTTTAAAGAAAGAGTACAGTAGAGCAGTAACAAGTATAAGTTACTTTATCATTTTAATACATGATTCAATTAATGCAGTATTTTTCGGTTTAAGCGCATAACGTCCCACTCGCATAATGTCCCTTTGTCCCTTTCCTAAATGCCCCTTACGCAAAACGTCCCTTCTGCAAAAGGGCCCGTTCGCAAAACGTCCCTTTCGCAAAATGGCCCGTTCGCAAAACGATCCTTATTCCATGAGAAGACTCCTAGTCTCTACTGAAACAAGCTTTTTCCAGACGGGACATTTTGCGAATGGGTCATTTCGCAGACGGGACGTTTTGCGAAAGGGGTGGGAACTTTTGAGAAAGGGACGTTTTGAGAATGGGGTAATTTACATAAGGGACCATTTGCAGAGAAGACGTTTGCGAATGGGACGTAATTTTGGTGGAGGGACGTTATGCGCCCAAACCTATTTTTCAAATATTGTGAAAAAAATGTTGCGAACCCTGCTTCACTCCCGCTTTTTTATTTTGTTAAATACGTTGTAATATGTATAATACGAACGTTGTATGAACTGCGACCCCTTTAAATAGGTTCCGCAAAGGAGTAGCACCCACATATCGTCACTACTTCGAAAAAATCTCGTATCTTAAATGAATATTCAAACAAAACTAAACCTTAAAAAACAGTAAATAAAGTTCACTTCGTAAGATTAGATCGAGATCCAAGTTTTTTTCAAAGTAGTGACTATATTATTCACAGTATAAATGAAATATTTTAACTTCCCCGTTCAGACAAAGAGACAAAGTGATAATGGTTTAAAAAGTTTAATATTACTCTTAAAAGTTAATTGATAATAAAATCCGATTAGTATAAAAATTTGGAGATCACGTGTAAGAGAGTATTGAAAACTATCTTATTTTAATTGTATTTATTACCTTAAGAACCTGGAATTGATATTAAAATGAATGTACTAAAAACTCCCAAAAGCAGGAAATTACGTGAAATTTTATTTTTTACAGAATCTACAAGGCAACATTTTATATGTCACTCACTACTACTCAGTTCTCACAGAGGGTGTACTTTGTATACCTTGGAATTTTAAATAGAAGAGAACTACTTAATTTAATAATAGGTATAAATCGTGTAAATAGACGGAATAAAATAACAAACACTATCATAATATTCATAATAGATTATGTATGTAGTAAGAAATATGTACATCAAGTTAATATACGCGTTTTATTATTTTATCTAATATGTAAACTAATATGTCATTTATTTTTGTATCTAATAAACCAATATTTTTTTTTTACAACTAGATCTTGCGACCCAAATAGAAAAGACTAATGATTTATTATTTCCGCATACTATAGAACTTTTACCGAATATAAATAAACTCCATTGAGTTGTTATCGAATAAATGAATTTCGAATTAAAAAATTTTACTTAGTAAATATTTTGTATGTTATAATTTGAAGCAAAACGGAGGAATATGTACTCTAGTATGTTGTAAAAAACGAATATCAAAAACACGTTTAACGGTAAAAATAAAGAAATCTCCCAATATCAGTGTTTCTTGTTTTGTTGGACTATGACGAGCTTGTTTCTTTCCTTGGTCACTTTGGCTACTGGCATGTTGGTAGCTGGCATCAGCTGTCTCAGGTTTTGGCTGGGAATGACGGGCGCCTGTAAATAGTACATCTCAGTTATAAAACATCTTTTGATATGGCACAATCGACATGTAAAAATATCGACCCATTTCAAAGATTTCGATTAAACCCATTATTCATCATTCACACACGCGCAAGCGAGATCGCGAAGATTATCCCGCTTTTACGCAAGCTCATATGTCCTACCTGTCGGGTATCAGTCTGTTTCTTGTCTAACGTCAGTCATTTCTATACAAGGTTTCAGGTAAGTGTTCAACAGTCCTACACTAGCCTCCTGGGTTCCAATTTACTATGCAAATGACATAATAAAGTTAATTTTGAACCTTAAAAACAATTTGCAAGGATTTTAAAACCATTTGACAAACTTCCGACAGCGCCCAACAAGTGGGGACTGGGGGAAAGGTTTGAGCGTGTCTTACATTATCAAAGAATTCACCCTGCTAAGTCTTACCTAGCTCGTAGCAGAACGGCCTTTAGTATTTAGGAAGAAAACTGTAGAAAACTGCATCGAACTTTAGACTTATGTTTATGTAATCATAACCATGAAATTACTCACTGGAGGACATCTGGCTATCTGCCTCATGCGATCCATCAACCTCATAGCGTCATCTGAGGTGTCAGTATCTGTGGTCATTCCTAAGGAGAGCGCTCGCTCGGGATTGCCGCCCTCGAGGAATCTATGGACTGACTGGTAGTGCCTGGAATAGAGGAAACAGTACAATTTTGTACAATGTAAAAAAATGCAGCATTGGAAAACAAGCTAGTCAATTTATAAAGAACATTTAGCTGCTGCCCAAATTTCAGGGATATAAAGTAACCTATGCGCTATTCTAAACTACATATAATCTACGTGGCTTGATTGAGTAACAAACATCCAGTCGTTCCTCAAAACTTTCGCATTGAAGTATATACCTAGTAGGGAGAAGCAAGATGAGCAGAACATAAGCAGTCACTCTTACTTCAATCCAGTTTAGATTTGATTTGAACGCGGGGTCTCAAACATTTTTTTTCTGCCACGGGTAACCTTGGTTTGCCCGGAATACTGAAATCCATGAATACCTGGAGATACCAACAGTTGCTTAAGAGATCGACCGCCACAAGATAAAGCATAAGGAGAGGTTGAATATTCACCCCAACCCTCTGGCGAGCATGCTGCTAAATGTAGGCACAACCAAAAGACTGAAACGGGCGCATGTGCTCCCTGACTGAAAGAGAACTGGGCAATGGTCCAGCTCCTCTTCAATTATATAGGCCTACAAAATATCTAATTAGTCTGGTGACTGATTGTAGATGAGTATAATCCAGTGTAGAGCCAGCTATGGTATTAAGTGATACCTGGTGTGGGCATGCGCGCGGGCCTTCTGCGCGTGTCGCCAGGCGGCGGCGGCGCGCGCGCGCCACGCGGCTGTCTCCTCGGCCGCCGCCGCCGCGCCCGCCTCCAGCGCAGCGCACGCGCTCCGGAGATCAACCACCTGGGAAATAACACTCCTTCGTAGGCTATTCTCAGTTCGCGTAATGAGAGTTGCCGTCCCTTTTCGGTCGACTAGATATAATCGTGTAATTTTGAAAAATCCTAGGCTCGCGTATATTAGCTTTATCGATATGTATAACTTAATTTCGAAACAATATCTTCAACCAGAAAGGATTATTGACGTATTAGTTAGAAAGATAGAATTAAGCATTACCTTAACAATTCAATTGCATTGTGAAATAAACGGTTCACTCACTACGGAACAATGCTGTCGCCAGAGGCGTCTCTAGCCCTTGTGGCGCCCGTGTGCAACCAGAACCAGTACCCTGGCGCCATAACACGGGCGCAGGGTCTTTGAGAGCGCCGGCGCCGCGAGCGACGCATCTTTGGAGGTGGCGCATTAGAGGGCGCTCGGCGCTCCCTTAGACCCGGCGCACACCCTGCACCATAGGTAAAGACGCCTCTGGCTGTCGCTGCCCAGGCCAACGGTCTCAAGACTATGTGGTCTAATGGTTGGTCCAAATCATGTCAAGCAGTACCCAACTTTGATAGGTGAATAATCCGTTTAATTCACAATATTTAAACCTCACTTTGGTTGTTCTAAAATGTTGAAAATTCTAATCTAGGAATGTGTTAACAGAGCAACCTTATTTATCGGGTTGTCAATTCTTGACAGATATAAAAGTACATTAGTGCTTTTCACTTTCAATCATTTAAAACAATAAAGCAGTTTACCTGATGGTATGTGAGCACCATTACCCATGGACACCCACAATGCTAAAGGATCGCAGATACGTTGCCACCCTAGATAGAATACCTCATGTGCCAGTAATTTCACCGGCTATCTTACTTTCCACACCAGAACAGAAATCCTACCAGCCACACTACTTGTGGTCAGGTACTCTGGCGCTAGACCTGTACTTAGCACAATGTCCAATACCTTCTGGAAGTATCTATATAGAAGCGTTTTCATTTCATCATGCGGCAGTTTATCAAGCCGCGCCATAAGCATCTGCTCGCCTCGGCTCTTAGAGTCGCGGTTGTCTGGGCAGTCTGACAGCGAAGCAGACGGCGAACGCCCGCAAATCAGATTGTTCTTGTACTCTATGGCCGTGTCTATCGCTTCTATAGCCTCTTCGCATTCTAATATTTTCCGCTCCTGAAAAAAAATTGGATTGGGCGTTTTCGAATGATAGTTGTTACACGAGGTTTAGACTGGAATAATCAGAAAGGAGAGATTTGTTTGTAGCTATCCAAATATTCTCATTAAAGCAAATGTTCTCCAAAGATGTTGGGCTTTTGGATGGATAAACGAAAATAAATATTTAAACAGGGTACCTATATCCTTTTGGGACATCCCAATTGACAACATTTCATTTTTATAATACCTGAAAATGTATATATGGTTCGAAAGCATTTTGCCTCTTGATCACTGCAATATGTTTATATAATTTTAATATTGCTTATTATAGAAAATAAAAATTAATTAAAAACATGCTTTAATTTTACCAATTCTACCACAGGATAGGTGAAATGCCTTTGCCTTTTTCACGAGAAAAAATAAGCGACCATGATTTTGTATTTGACAACTTCAAAGTACAAGGGGGGCAACTCTGAAGTTCTATTTTTGAAGTTCGTTGCATACCTTCTCTCTCACTCTCAAGTTAATGACTATATTAGTATGAGCGGAACAGCACGAAGCGAACCTCGAAAATCAGAGAATAAGGCCTGACATTGACAATTTGAAATTGACGTCAGTTTTTTTTTCTAAACAGAAAAGACAAAAGGATAAGTGTCTATTCTGTGATAGTATCGGAGTTACGCCCTTTTAGGATAAGCAAAAATTAATAAATTAATAATAAATTAAATACAAACCCTAGCGAAAAAATTTGACTGTCAGCATGTTCGTCTTTTCAAACAAAATACAGAGAACCATTAAAATGATAGGCTCAGAAATATGAAATGTTGTCAATTATGGGATTAAGTATATGTACACTGTATTTACCTCTGAATCTGATAGAGATTTATATATTTTTCGTTTATGACCTAAACTGCATCTCTGTTCATGTAAACATTCCCTTGTCTTCCTCAAATTTTTGATCTCCTTTCTTAGCATAAATTCTTTTTCTTTGGATAATTGTAAGTTTTCTAAATCATTTGTCTTTTCTTTTAATATACTATCCAATTGAGATATTCTATGTGTAAAGTGCTTTAATGAATGCACTTTCTTGTCTTTCACTTCAACTGAGGTTTCAGATAGTTCATCTAACTTCATTTTATCCTTAACTAGTTCTACATCTAAGGTGTTTTTTCGCTTTTCGTCTTTTTTGATTTGTCGCTTTATTTGATCTATTTGTTTTTTATATGTTTTGAGACTATTTTCATGTTTTCTTAGTTCTTTGATATTATCTTGATCTATTGCACTGGATTCTTCACTGTCTTCTAGTTGCTTTTCGTATCGCTCAATAGTAGACTTACATAGCTGTAAATGATGTAAGAGTTTTGTATTATTTTTGTCGACAATCAATTTAGACTGTGTTACTGCATAGTCTGCCTTAGCTTTGTTATACTGGTTTTTTGTGGCCATTTTGTCTGAATATGGTTTGTTTTGCGAATTGTGGCTCATTGCTCTTGAAAGGTCATCAATCAATCTTTCTTTGGATATACAAAGATTGATAAGTTCCTTCAGCTGAGTCTGGCTGCTTCCAATTTCTTTTGAAAGTTTCCTAGCTAACACCTGTTTCTGGGCATACTTCTCTTTAGTCATTTTGTATTTCTTACATATCTCTACAGTCTTTGGGGAATCAATCATTTTAAGTAGTTCTCTTTCAATCAGCTTTGGTTCAGGGTCAAGATCATTTTTATGTGATTCAATAAGAATTTTCTGAGATTCTGGCGAAATTGCTTTTGCTGCCACTTTTCTGAGCAACTCTAATTCTGTTCCTGATAAACTTTCACCAGGTTGAATTGTTCTTCTACGTCCAGAATTTGACTGTGAAGTCATAATGGGTAGTGATTGTGAGCCACTGGTCTCTGATATTGTGATGTCGTCTGAGTCTATATGATTTAAGTATTCTTCACATCTATCTGCAAATAATTGGTCATTTTTCTCTCTAAAATACTCCATGAATTTATCAAGCTTGTCTTGAAATACTGTATCTGAATCACTATCTTCCGAGTCAGATTCAACATCAGATTCACTGGGTTCACTGGGCTCTGTATCTTCAGCGATTCTTGGCAGACCTTGCTTGGGGCCAACTTCTTTGTTATCAGACCCTACATCACTATTTAAACATTCATCACATTCAGCTTTCAAGAATAACCATTCACTAACTTGGTTCATATCATTTTCTGACAAAGATTTAGACTGCAATATTTTGTTGAATAGCCCCTCGGCATTAGAGACTAGTTTGATCCACTGAGTGGTAGCAAATTGCAAATTAAAGTTGTTGTCTGCTGGTGGCAGCCCTGCCTTATCATTGTACACTGGAGTGTTATTGTCAGCAAATAGGTTGACTGTGACAAAGTTTTTGATTCCTCTACAGCATAAGCACAAATTTAATATCTTCAGAGTATCCTGATAGTCTTCAGGCTCAGTGCTTGTGCAACCAATGACCCATGTGAATGCTCGACCACCAAATGAGTCTCGGAGCATGGCCGTGAGAATGCATTGGTCATAATTTATTTGTTTAGGTGGGTTCCCTGCCAACAGTTCTTTGATAATGTTTTCTAAGGCAAATAACCCTGGTTCAGGGTAAGCAGCGAGGTCACAGAAGCTGGCAGTTGACATTCTGTGGTTGAGGACACCATTTGTACCGACCCACTTTTGTTCCATGCTAACAGTAAAAACTGTGTGGTTGTTTCCTTGGCACCGCTGCCTCCATCCTAACTGCAAGTACTGGAAAGCTTCTTCTACATTGCAACATCTCACTAGTCCTGCCCCAAGCACGTCAAATATGTTATTGTTCACAACTTGCATCCAAGTTAAGTGCAGTATGTACTCTCTTTCAGGCATCTGATTCAACTTGTGGAAGATCTCAGTAAGGAATCTTGGTATGATTCCCTGATCACACTCACTGTGTATGCACTCAAACCCTGAAACAGATTAGGTATATTGATAAACAATGCCTGTTCTAACTAGCATATTCTAACACCATTTTAATCCCATGTAAATGTAGTACTAAAAACGATTTGTAGCTTCAATGCTAAAGAACTAGATTCTTTCAAAACTGATAGGTACACAATTGACAACATTTCATATTTCTGAGCCTATAGTTTTAATGGTTCTCTGTATTTTGTTTGAAAAGATGAACATGCTGACAGTTAAATTTTTTCGCTAGGGCTTGTATTTAATTTATTAATTTGTGCTTGTTCTAAAAGGGCGTAACTCCGATACTATCACAGAATATACACTTATTCCTTTCTTTTCTCAATAGAAAAAAAACTGACGTTAATATCAAATTGTCAATGTCAGGCCCTATTCTCCAATATTCGATTTTTGAGGTTCGGTTCGTGCTGTTCGGCTCATACTAATAGTCATTATCTTGAGAGTGAGAGAGAAGGTATGCAACGAACTTCGTAAATAGAATTTCAGAGTTGCCCCCTTGTACTTTGAAGTTGTCAAAAATACAAAATTATGATCGCTTATTTTTTCTCGTGAAAAAATCAAAGGCTTTTTCACCTATCCTGTGGTAGTTTTGGTAAAATTAGGACATATTTTTAATTATTTTTTATAATAAGCGATATTAAAATTATATAAACATATTGCAGTAATCAGGAGGCAAAATGCTTTCGAACCATATATACATTTTCAGGTGTTATAAAAATGAAATGTTGTCAATTGGTTTTAACTGAAAATAATATTTTGCAGTAGCAGTTTTTTTAAAGACATGTGAAATCATGTCATGTCGTAAGTCTAATGAAGTGTCTTCAAGTTAATATAAAAATATTGAGTTTAGCATACCTGGCCCAAATAGAGTGTAAGTCTTTCCAGTCTTGGGTTGACCGAAGACAACGACGGAAGTATCGCAGCCATCGAGAAAACAGTTGATTTGTGGTATCATAAACGAATTGAAGAGGTGTGCTTGAGTACAATCCACTGGTAAAGCTCTATTCACGTGAAATGTTTGCCCACTTTCTGTTATCACAATTTGCGTCACTGGATTGCTAAATATACACTGTGAAGAGTCCACAAGACTCGGTGGTTTTAACCGCACTGCTATTTGAACTGGGATCTCCATGATATTACTTTCACAGAGGTAATTTCAATTAAGTATCGCAGCAGGTCCTTTTGTTTATCTTCAGAGTCATTGGCGATGCCACAGTTAATATTAAACCCGCCCAAAAGTGCATTGATTAAACTCAACAATGAATATCACGCGTTTCTTACGATAAAACCGATTTCAAATTCATTACAATATTTTTCTTTCCATTTCATCCATCCCATCCAAGAAGGGTTCCAAAAAATAGTCCACTCCACTCCACTCCACTCCACACCGACAGCGACACAGACTAAATAGACCAGCTAATGACAGACATGACAGTCAGAAAAAATATTTTGTCTGTGGTCTGGACAAACGCGATTTTTTAAATGAGTTTTTACCATCTGCACGGACAGAGAAGCAGCTGGTACATTCTATGTTTCTCCTACACCAGCATGGAAGAACATAATGCATTAAATACACTAAAACACACTAACTAACACTTAAATAGTCGCCTAAAAATATATTTGCCCCTGTTAATGTGTTACTATCTGAAAATGTATGTGTGTGACATTTTATGCAGTTTGAGATCGTTCATTACAATACAATACATACAAGCCCCTTAAACTGCTTCACAGTTTCATAAAAATTGCGATCTCTTGTCATTGAAAAGGTAGTTTTATTTAGATAATTTATAGGTATAGATTTTGTTTCCTTTACCTTTTTGTATGGAACCGATTATAAATATTAACGTGGACCACATTGCTCATCACATCACTATTGTCATTTCATCCTTCTGTCATCTGTCAACTCTGTCAATGTCAGTCAGATCAGACAGACACGACTATAGCTGGCGTGCTTGCTGTCAAGTCCAAATCAAATCAAATTAAATTCATTCAGTTCGTATCTCGTATCAGTAGATAACAGTGTTATCCCGGCCTTCACCGTACCGTAGCTCTGAATCTCGCAGTTTTATTACTTAGTTATCAGATGGATTTTTGATACCACACATCGCGGACGTAAATCATCGAAAGCGTGATTACTCAAGAAATCGTAGCACAAGAATATTTTAAAGCCTAGGGTGTAAGAAAATGGAAATGGATACAATAGGTGACCAAGATATGGACCAGGTTCCAAAATACGGCCTTAAACTGGCCTTAAACCATGAATTTCCATTGCAAAGCAAGCAAATTATCGTACCAAGAGCTAAGCAAATAATTGACATGATGCCTCTTACGACTAGGTAAGTGCTGACATTCATATTGTAATTTTATTAATTAATGCTTATCTACGTAACTCTAGTATTATATTAATACTAGCTGTTGCCAGCGACTTCGTCTGCAAAGAATTCGTTTATCGCTATCCCGCGGGAACTACGCAATTTTCCGGGATAAAAAGTAGCCTATGTGCTATTCTAGACTTCTCTATCTAGGTATGTGCCAAATTTCATCCAGATCCGTTGGGCCGTTCTGGCGTGATTGAGTAACAAACAAACATCCATCCATCCATACTTTCACATTTATAATATTAGTTAGATTAGATTGACTTAACTTTTATCAAATTATTTTTAAATTTCATAATACTTGATTATTGCTATTTATTACATTTCAGATATTTGGGTTATTATGTAAACAAAAAAATGCACAAAAGGAAGCCTATTATGAATTATATTCATATGATATCAGCACAAAGAATGTATGGTAAGCATTTGCTTAATATTTTTTTAGTTTAATTTATAACTTTTAATGCAGATTTTTTGTTGACTGTACTTTTTGATGACTGTTGTTGCATTATTGTCCATATACAAAATATCAAGTCAAGCCAACTAGTAAAAGTCGGTCAAATTTCACTTGCATGATTTGCATGCACAGGGAACAGATAAAAGGAATAAAGTAAAAGCTTGTAAAACAAATCATAAAAATTAAAAAGTAACTTACAAGTTAACTACTTTTATTTAATTTTTTTTTTGTGGCTGCAATGTTAGATTTTTTGCTGTTGATGTACATTTAAAGGTATTTCTTAAAGAAAACTGTTATTCTGATCTAAGTCAAGAAGTTACTATAAATCTAGAAAAAAAACAACATATTGGTTATCTCATTCAGCACCTTGCCTGCTATGGCATGGATCTATTCCTCTATTTTTGACCAAATGTCATTTTTTTCTATGTTAATTCCAGTATAATAATTTGATGCCTATGTAATAACATGCTAACATACAGTTTTTTACCATGTCCCATTTTTGCCTTAAAGAAATATGGTCAAAGTCAAGCATGTAAAACAAATTCCATATAATGAGTTTTATGTTAAAATTAATTAAAAAAATTGATTAGTTAAATTTACATACTTCTCAAATGTAAGTTTCAATGTAGCCTTTTTCTTTATTTGCTTCTGTCAGTAAGGATGAAGTGTGTTTTGGTAAAGAGTACTATTTTATCACATTCATTCATTCCGTTTCACATTCCACTATCTGTTCTGGGATAAAAAGTAGTGTGTGTTATTCCAGACTATAATCTATCTCTGTGCTAAATTTATCCACACATCCTCACAAATGCATTTATAAAATTAGTTGGATTAGTACCTGCTGAATTTTCTTCGTTTAACATAAAAAAAATCTTTTCAGGTTGTCCAATCGGTGGTATTGGAGGTGGCACAATAGGAAGAGGATTCAAAGGGGAGTTCTGCCGGTTCCAGCTCTACCCAGGCATTTACGAATATATCACCGTCCCAGAATGTCAATTCATTGTCAATATCCGTAATGCAAACAACGAGACCATTTTCCAGTCCGTCTTATCAACATACAAGTGAGTTGGAAGTTGGAATACCCTTCCCATCATTAATTGCAGCACAGTAACTAATTATCAGTTATTATCTGATTAAAATAATGGCATAATAATAAGTCTAGCTGCTGCTTGTGTTGATTAATGATGTACAATAATATAAATAATATTATCAACAGTTGGTCAGTTATCTTCTTATCTTATATATTCCTCTCAACGCTTTTCCTTAATTGCAGAGATGGTAATGCTTACGGTTAAATTTTGAAAGTGAATTCTCATAAATTTGTATGGTCATGAAATCAACAACTCTATGCTTTGAGATTTGCATTTTACTTCAGGAGAAGTCTTAAACCACGAAACCTCACGAAAGATACGCTCTATTGGGAATTCATTTCCCATGGTCTGATTAGATTAGAGGTTAAATATTACTAAACATTATTCCATTACTATTGTTTAGAATACGAAAACGATAATTTAAGCGGACTGTAAACGAATATTTTTGGACTAATTTTAATAAAAACAAATACCAAAGATTTTGCAACGCGAAACGGAAAATAGGCTTAGATCAGTTGTTTGAAGCACTCACCTCAAAGGTCTGCAGATGATGATGCAGATTTCGGCTGTATTAGCTGGCGTAGGCTCCCTAGATCTTCGGCTTGTTCGAACTTACCTCCAATAAAGGTTACCGTTAACCAGCAAAAATACCGAAATACAACAAGAACAGTACTCCCTCCAACGGATCAGCCTTCCTCAGCGTTCACACGCGATTTTACACTAAAATAAGTATTAAATTCGACCGATATATAATTTGCGTGGAAATACGCCGAAAACCGACACGACAAGCCTTTCATAAACGAACGAAGGTAGACAACTAAACTTTATTTTTTTTTATATTTTTTTACTTAGAGCAGATAATGTTGCCAGGCGAACGTATCCTAAACAACTATTATTACATTTTTATAGCAATGCTCCTGTTTATTGCCAAAGCGCGGGTTGAAATCTCGTCAGGCACTCGAAAAACTTTTTTTTTTGTTTATTTTAAAATTATAGCTTTACTGTTGATGCGTGATTGAATAAATAACACTCAAACAAAATAAATAATGTTAAACTTTTTTTATTCGCAAAAAGATATTTTTAATGACACTACATAATTTTTAGGAAACCTAAAAAAGCTCCTGCAACATGGGAATGGAATCTGAATGGAGCAGATTGTGAATACACGGCCCTGTATCCCAGAGCGTGGACCACTTATGACCTATCTAAGTACGGGATCAAGCTGGTGTGTCGGCAAATATCACCGGTGATTCCACATAATTATAAGGTAAGTCTTCTGTTGATTACTTGGTCTTACGGTCATAGATGTGCTCGGATTGTTATCGGTAATTTTTGAAAGGTTTCACAGTAAAAAGAGGAAATTTCCATATTGGAAATGGAAAGTTATTCCCATACAGATATTTGAGAATTTTCTGAAATTTTCCTGTTGATTTGCCCGATAATTTCCCAATTTAGGAAAATTTTCATCGGAATATCAGTAAGTAGGTACTGTCGTTTGTCCGTTTACAAGGTGTTGTTCTCGTTAATACTCGCGCGCGGCGATGCTATAATGTAAACAGATCGCTTAAATGCGAACTCGCCCGCGCGGCACAGGGGCGCGGGGTAGGTCGACAAAGGGGATCTCTCTCGGTGCGGGCGGGTAGTGCGCGGTAGTTAAGAAATGAGCCTTTTTCATCTCTCATATTCGGAAAGTGAGGCAAATCATATCTGACATACGGGAGGATAACTATTATTTTCCTCCCAAGGGTAGATATGAATTAAAAAAAATAAAGGCATTGGCTGCCAATGGAACACATACGCATTCAGCCAAGCATTACGGCATATCCATGTTTTTTCTTAATTAAGTAGGTAATAATAATTATAAATTTTATAACGCTATTTAGTCAAATATTATTTTTATTAATTTATTTACATTACTTTATTTTTATACATACGTAGATTTAATGCTGTTTTAGAAAAAAAAAAACAAAAAAATACATTGTAAATGACAGTGGTATACATATTGGCACCCTCCCATGCTCGGGTGCCAAGTTACCTCGTGTGATATTGGTTCTTTTACTCCCTTGTTGAACAATCTACTATTTACGCCCTTCAAAACGGCACGAAACTGTATTTTTTTTTGTAAATCTGACTGAATATGTACTTAGTCCTAATTAATTTTTAATCCCCGTCAAATGCCGACTTCAAGATGACCTTGGGTTAACGGAATAGCAACCGGCTAATTTAGACTAATGAAAGCCGACCTAAAGTTAACATACCTACCTATTTCGGTAAAAATAATTGCCTGGCTAAATTAATTTGGGCGTGTAGACTTAATCACAATGGCATTCGTATAGAGATATAGCGCTAGTACAGGCTCGTATATTGCCAGTATTGCTACTTAATGACATATGTGCATGCTATTTACCACTCCTTAGTGTTTTCGTGGCTGTTCACTTTTTCCATGAACTGAATTCCACACAAGCCTAGTGTATCTTAAGCGACGGGACGCATACGTCGATTCGACTATCCATCATTTCATTATGCTCCCAATGTTAGCATCGTTTTATTTTAAAAATGTAACGGAAGGATTAAATATAAATTGACGTTTCTAAATTCGAAATGATGGTCATCCAAACTAGGGCTTGCAATATCGGAAGGAAAAAAATATACATGAATCGTGGTGAGCAGGTAAGACTCGAACGAGGCGTAGCGTCGCGTGGAAACAAATAAATATTGCGTTTTGTTGCGAATCTTGCGAATTGGCATTATTAATTTTTTTTTGTAAGCTCCAATTTGAAAACCATTGAAAACAATCAACTATCCGATTTATCTTGTCCTATTTCAAAAATACTTCATGATTTCAGATATTTTTCTAAAAGTGCTTTTGCCCTTTGTTTGACCGAACGACACGGTTTTTTCGCAAAATCGGGCATTAAATGTTTGCTACAAAAAAATGAAGTAAAAAAGTTTAGCTGTCATTGTCACATCTACATCATAAGTAACAACTATTGAAATAAATAAAAATTCAAAGTAAGTAAGTGCTTTATTGTACAAATATAAAGAAACAGATACAATTCACAAAAGTAAAAAAAAAACAAAGTAAAAACAAAACTTCAAAAACACCACTAACGACATCACTATATTGCGAAGATAGCAAAGTAGTAGTAGCCATCTCAAAGTGTAAAACTGTAATACACAATGAATATGTATTTAAAAAAAATGAGCCAAGACGCAACAATGACTCTTTGGAGTACAGGGTACTTACGTTGAGATAAGTGATACAACGAGGTACTTCAATCAAGAGATGTTTAATCGACCACGGTGTGTAGAGGAAAGAGGGTGAGGCAGCGCCGGTGAGCGGGATCTAATCAAGAAATCATTCCCCATTCGTTCAGAGCGAATGGGGATGTTTTTGCGTCTGCCTCGACCAATCAGTGGCCCGATCTTCATTAGAAGACCGGGCCAGTGTTGCTAATACAATAACTTAAATATCCCTTGGGAATAGGTGTCATGACGCCACACCACCCCCCTAGGGAGAAAACAAACCTATATTTATATAAAACAAAACAAGATATTCTATTTACTATTCTAAGAAGTTAAGTATAACAATACTAGGCCCTAGGCCTGGCCATACAAAGAACGTTCAAAAATTTTAATAACAAAAATACTGAGTTACGTTACACAATAAACAGGCCAGTCGAAACTGGGCCTTATGGCCATATAAACAAAGCACAATATTACAAAATATTAAAATGTCACTATTTAAATACTAAATAAATGTTTAACAAAACAACAGAAAAATATTCAGTTACACAGAATGACAATAAAAATGAGCTAGTCGAAACTAGACTCTATGTCACTACAAATAAAGGCTTGAAAAATGTTTACAGATAGACTAGGTTATTAAAATTCAACACTTATAGGTCTAAAATATTTCTAAATTTTACTGTACGACCCGATCGAGTAGTAGGAGCGGTATTAGGGACCACGAGCGCTGGCGATAGCGTTGCAGGCGCTGAGGGCGCCGGCGATGGCGTTGGAGGCGCTGAGGGCGCCGGCGGCTGCACTGGCGGTGCTGCGGACGGCGCCGAAGGCGCTGGCAGTAGTGCTGGTTGGACTGGCGCGACTGGTTCCCTGTGGGCGAGATCATTGTTAGTTGTGTTTGTAATGTACGCGGGTTTGACCCTGTCTATAGAGACTGTGGTCAGTCGCCCGGAGATGTCTATAGTCATTGTCTTTTCGCTCCTGGACACAACTCTGTAAGGGCCAGTATACGGTGGTTGTAAGGCCCGGCGCACCGTGTCGTCGCGCAAGAAAATATGAGTTGTTGTAGCCAAATCTTTGAAAACAAATGTTTTGGGCTGCGCGTGACGGGAGGCCGGGGTTGGACGGAGCTCAGCCATCCTAGCTCTCAAACGTCCAGCCACGTCATCGGTCTCTAAGCCAGGGGAGGCGCTGGGTACCAAGAACTCTCCTGGTAACCGCAGCGGTTCCCCGTAGACTAGTTCTGCGGCTGAACTGTTAAGGTCCTCTTTGAGGGCTGTGCGAACACCTAAGAGTACTAGTGGAAGGGCTCTATTTCAGCTGTCATTATGGCACATAAGAGCAGCCTTTAATTGGCGGTGAAAACGTTCAATACAACCCTGAGCTTGTGGGTGGTAGCTAGTTGTTCGCGTGCGTTTAGATGCGCCCAGGTCCATGAGGCGATTGAATAAAATAGATTCAAACTGTCGACCTCTATCTGTAGTGACAGTAGTGGGCACACCGAATCGAGCGATCCAACCGTCAACAAAACGATCAGCTACCTCCTCTGCGGTAATAGACATCATAGGCCATACCTCAGGCCATCGTGAGAAACGGTCAATAGCTGTTAGACAGTATGAATAGCCATTTGAGATAGGCATTGGACCAATGATGTCTATATGCACATGTCTAAATCTAGCAGTGGGAGCAACGAAATCTCCAAGCGGGGACGATACATGACGGGTTACCTTGCTTCTTTGGCACGGAAGGCACTCACGAGCCCACGTGCGGCAATCCTTGTTGACGCCGGGCCACACGTAGCGGTCGGCAACAAGTCGCGCGGTGGCGCGCGCGCCGGGATGACTCAGGCCGTGCAGGCGCTCGAACACAGGTCGGCGGTGCTGCGGCGGCAGGTACGGTCTCGGCTTGCCGGTCGTCATGTCGCACAGGATTGTGATGTCTGTTCCTGGAATGAGAGTAGGTATTGTTTGAAACAGTTTTTAGCTCATCATCTGACTGTTGAGCTTGCGCGAGGCTGGTATAGTCCTCTGACAAGGAAATGGTTTCGATGCGAGACATAGTATCTGCTACCACATTATCCTCTCCCTTAACATGTCTGATATCAGTGGTGAATTGGGATATGAATGTGAGTTGGTTCAACTGAGCTGGTGGTAATTTCTCTCTGCGTTGTTTGAAAGCATAGAGTAACGGTTTATGGTCCGTATATATAGTGGCATGTTGTGCCTCTAATATATGACGGAAATGTTGAACCGCAGTATAAACAGCTAGCAACTCACGGTAGTAGGCAGGCCAAACAGCTTGGCTTGCTGTGAGCTTTTTACTAAAAAATGCTAAAGGCTGCCATCCCTGCTCAGTTTGTTGTTCTAAAGACGCACCAACCTGTGTACCCGAGGCATCCGTGTACAATGCTAGAGGAGCATTGAGTATCGGATGTGCCAACTGGGTTACCTTTAACAGACTGTCTTTGCAGGCATGGAAAGCTGTCTCGAGTTCGGGGGTCCATGGCATCGGCTTTGCACCTTTAAGTTTGGTAGCTGTGAGAAAATCTATGAGTGGAGCTTGTGTCTCTGCAGCATTAGGTAGGAACTGACGGTAATAATTAAGCATACCTAAGAATCTTCTCAGCCCTTGAGCAGTTTTGGGTAGTGGGAAGTCCTGGAGAGCAGCTATCTTGTCAGCTGGGGGCTTCAGACCATCTTTAGATACATGATAGCCGAGGAAAATGACTTCTGCAGCACCTATTACACATTTAGCAGGATTGACAACCATACCATAGTCTGCCAAACGCCTGAACAATGCACGGAGGTGAGTAGCATGCTCTTCAGCATCCCGAGAGAACACCAAGATGTCATCTACATAGGGAAAACAAAAATCCATACCTCTGACTATCTCATCGATGAATCGCTGAAATGTCTGTCCAGCATTCCGGAGTCCAAAACCCATGTATGGAAACTCGAAGAGCCCAAATGGAGTCGTTATTGCAGTTTTGCACACGTCTGCAGGTTCCACTCTGATCTGTTGGTAGGCTTTCACAAGATCAATGGTGCTAAATATAGTGGAGCCAGCCAGGTTGTGGCTGAAATCCCCTATATGACGCACAGGGTATCGATCCGGCACGGTGCGGGCATTGAGAGCCCTATAGTCACCACAGGGTCTCCATGATGAATCCTTCTTGGCCGCGAGGTGAAGGGGCGACGACCACGGGCTTTTAGACGGGCGCGCTGTCCCAACTCGCACCATCTCGGCAAACTCCTTCTGCGCAGCACGCAGCTTGTCGGGCGCGAGGCGGCGCGGCCGAGCCACGACTGGAGGGCCGTCGACTGTCTGGATGTGATGCACGGTGTTGTGCTTCACCTCACGTGTGATGCCAGGTGGCCGGGTGATCTCTGGAAATTCAGAAAGAATTGTGTTAGTAGGAGTATTATTTATAGCTTTTACACTCAACTGACCACAGTTAGCGATGGTGGCCAGAGTTGTTAACCCTGTGACACCACAGCGCAGCACTTTATTGCGACAATCAGGCAAAAGATTGTAATATGCTAAAAGATCAGCTCCTATTATTGGTGTTTCTACATCAGCAATTATAAAATTCCAGATAAAGTCTCTACGGAGGCCAAGATTTAAATTAAGTCTGCGGCAGCCATATGTTTTGATGGTTGAACCATTGGCTGCACACAGGGTATAGTCCGCAGGTTGTGTTTTGTTTGTTAAAAACTTCCTGGGAAAACAACACAAGTCTGAGCCAGTATCAACAAGAAACGAGTTTTTTGTAACTTGGTCCGTAACAAAAAGGCGGCTACTGCAGTGACGGTCAGTTGCCGCCGCTACTGGCCGTCGGGCAGGTTTCCCGACCAACTACACGGGGCCGTGCACTTAGCAGCCTTGACCTTGTAATTGTGGTGGTACCAGCAGAGCCTCCCCTTGCTACTGTCCCTAGATTTACTTCTAGCGGTTCTAGAGGATGTCGACCTAGATCGTGAGCGAGCCCTGTCCTTTGTTTTGTCCGCTGTTAAAGCGGCCACTTGTAAACAAAGCTCATTGAGACGGCTGTTAATGCTGTTCCAGTCAGGTGATACTGGGACAGGGCTGATAGAATGATTAATGGGACTTACTTCCAATATCCTGTCAGCTAGCTCCGCAACTTTCTCCAGGGTCAGGTCGCTCTGGGCTGCCAGGATCCCCTGAACGTTATGGGGGAGCCGCTGGAACCATAGCTCCCTCAGGACGGTGTCATCCTTTAAGTTATTCCCTGCCAAGGATCGGAGATGCCTCAGGAATTGAGTCGGTTTTCGCTCTCCTAGCTCTTCTCCGGAGAGCAACTGCCGCACCTTTTGAGATTCTGATGTGGAAAACCTGCTAATCATTTGAGTTTTAATGGCACTATACCTTTCTCCTTTCGGTGGAGGATTAACCACTAAATCCTCCATCTCCTTGGAAAGGCGGGCATCCATCTGGCTGACTACGTGGTTGTACTTGGTTTCGTCAGCCGTGATGTGCGCCAGCGCGAAGTTGGACTCAATATGCGCGAACCACGCCGCAGGCCGGTCCGACCAGAAAGGCGCTAAGTGTGGGCGGATGGCGTGCGCAGCCATCTGGGGACTCTGCGGGGGCCCTGCCGCAGCCAGCGTCCTCAGCTCCTCGTTAGCGCTCGCCAACAACCTGTTTTGCTCCGCTAATTGCTGGAGCCTTTGCTCCATTTCCTCCAAGTTAGACATAATGCAATGGAAACAAATTTACCTACTCGATCGGCCCTACAGTACTGTACAGCGGATACTACAAAAAAAAAAAAAAACAACGTGAAAATGAAAATAAGGATAACCTTAAAATTATTCTTAAGACAAGTAAAATTTAGAATACTTAATGTCCATAACTTTTCTTGTACAAATGTAGATTCCGCCAAACCCGTTAGTAGGTAGGTAAAATTGTTAGAAAAAGAATTTCATGTTAGCACTCTCACACACACCAACACCAAACAAAGGAAGTAAAATGTTTATGCACGCGCAAGCTGATGAAAGTTGAAAATGCGCAGTTTCCAGTTTGTTAGCACGTGCGGTTAGTTTGCGAAGGTTCGTTAGAAAAATGAGGCGCCCGGCGGCAAAGTTAGCCTGCCAGGCGACGAGCAGGCGATGCGCAGGCGATGCGCAGGCGATGCGCAGGCTATGCGCAGACACAGGCAAAAGAGAGAACGGCGCCTCGTGGTTGCGCCGTTACACCGTAGAGGTTATGCAATGAAAACAGGCGCTTCTCAGCGCGCCGCGTGTCGCAGAAATGTTGATTTGCTTGCCGTGGAGAAAAACTGGCATAGCTGCACGCCGCGGGTCGGCCTCGACGGACAATGCGCGTGGCGTGCCTGAGGCACACCGCGTGTCACGTCGATCGTTGACAAGCACGCCGCGTCTCACGTCGTTAAGACGGAGAAATCGCGTGGCGTTGTCCGTGTCGTATCACGTCGGGGTCACCAATTTGGAGTACAGGGTACTTACGTTGAGATAAGTGATACAACGAGGTACTTCAATCAAGAGATGTTTAATCGACCACGGTGTGTAGAGGAAAGAGGGTGAGGCAGCGCCGGTGAGCGGGATCTAATCAAGAAATCATTCCCCATTCGTTCAGAGCGAATGGGGATGTTTTTGCGTCTGCCTCGACCAATCAGTGGCCCGATCTTCATTAGAAGACCGGGCCAGTGTTGCTAATACAATAACTTAAATATCCCTTGGGAATAGGTGTCATGACGCCACAACTCTAACAATAGCCCCAACAAAATCATTGTGAAAATCAGAGAAGATTTGCGGAAGGAATGGTGTACGCAAGCTAATGTGGAATATTTCAAACTTTACACGATGTATTGTATTGTATCGATGTTGCGAAGACCACTATAACAATGTACTTAGGAGTCGGGAAAAATGTGATGTATTGATGTATAGACAAGACCATAGACAAAACTGTTTTTTATTGCTAAACGAAAGCGATGGAGATCGGATCGTGCCAAAATTAACAAATCATCAAACAGCAAAAAAATATTATTAATAAACAAAGCTACGTAAAAGCATAATATTAAAATTAGTTGCTTGAAATAGTCCATTTTATCAAATAAAGGTGTTTTAACAACAACAGCAACTTAAAACAACAGCTTAAAAAAATGAACACTGCCGATACCTAGTTTGTTTGTCAAATTGTCCCAAATTTCCCAATATCGGAATTATCGATATTGAGTTCATCATTCCGGAATTACGGAATTACGGAAATAAGCGATTCCGGAATCTCGGAGTGCAAGCCTTAATCAAACAACTACGATACGAGTCATGCGTGGGCCATACACAGCCTATGCACAATAGAAATATTGGTCACTCCTTTGTTAATGTGAGACATTTGTATTCGTAACAATCATATTAATTAGTTCTTCGTTCCTACTCAATGAAATCGCTCCACTCTTCAATTTACAGAGGTACCGTCTCAATTAATTCCATTGCCTTCATGCGTGCCTGTAGGTAACTGATGTATGGTAATTTTTCTAAGCAATTATATACGAAAAGTTACACAAATTTTAACTACCTACCTACCTATGTAAAAACTGTACACGAATTTAAAAAATAGGAGTCGTATTTATTATTTTACTTTTCTTAATCACATCTGTTATTGCACACTGTGATGAGCCTAATAGAAATAACATAACACGAAGCAATAGTTAATGATGTTTTCTTGTTTCGTTGTTTATAGTTTTAGGCATGATTCAAAACTATTCAAGGACGATGTGTTAAAAAGAGCACCTGTTTTAGTAAATAGATACGTTAATTTTCATTTAGTAGCACAAAGGGTATCTGTACTATTATTAACAGTCATGAATCATGAATTAACGGTTATTACATGATTTCAATGGTCTAATTTTAGCTTATACCATGAACTTACTACCATGGAGAAGATGAAGTCTACAGGCAAGCATTCTATCCCAATATTCCTAATCTTAAACCGTAAGCTAGAGTTGACTTTAATAGCTGGCCCATCACTTAGCGTTCGCTATAAAGCAGGGATCTTCATTAGATCCACAAATTCCACAATCTATCGTTAATTGACCACACTCTGTGTAAATTATTAACTACAAGATCAACCCAACACGGGATGTAGCTCGCCTTTATTTCGGAACGCCTTTCGGAGGTATTTACTTACTTGCTTACTTTAACAATTAACTTATCAGAAATGAACTATGCACGTTAGCACGGATATACTTAGCAATAAAAATACATAAATCATACCTATCATCGTCGTCAAAAACATTTTTAATAAATCGACTCCAATGATTGTAGAAACGTGCAAATGTTACCAAATGTTAGGATCAATAATCACATTATCATAATTATCAATCATTATTGACAATTTCGATTAAGGTACAGATTGATGCTGTTACAAACGTGGCGTAAATATTTATTTCCCAAAAAAAAAAACAATATTTGTAACGAAATGGTCAGTTATTTCTTGGCTCATTTTTCCAAGTCTAAAAGTTCATACTGCTTGAAAGTTATTTTAGTTATGTGCGTGTTTATCAGAGAATCGGATAGGCCTTGATACAGATTATGTTATGCAAGAACAATAATCTCTTAGAGCTCGAAACTTGCACGTCACTTTTATATCAAATTGTTTCTAATAATATTTCTTGTTTTTTTTTTACCCGATTGCGGCGAAGCACAAAAGGCGGGTTATCAAAGTATGGAATGCACTTCTTGGAAGTTGAGAAGCCTTACTCTAGTATTTACTCTTTACGGAGTTGTCTAACCCTAGTTCTATATACTAAATCTAACGTAAAACTTGTACCACGAATGACATGTTTAAACTTCTGTGGACTAAGAGCGTCAACTTAACAAACTTAGTGACGGTCGCGCCACATCAAAGTATAGCCTCGTAAGTCGCGACTTTTTACAACGGTGTAGATTCCCAGTTTTGTGATTTTGGATTTCATTCTAGCATAATTAAAGTTATTTTTTCATTTAACAATTTGTAAGTACTTTATATATCTTATTTTATGTAGTACATTCGGCAGTTATTTTGACTGTTAGTTTGTACTTAAAAAAGTACATTAAGACTTAGGAGTACCTAGAGGATGCTTATAGTATGAATCTTCCCAGGTGAATTTTTCGCTTCGAGCCCTAATCTTTCAAACAAAGGCCATTGTCTCTATTATCGCAAAGCCGCAAGCTACCGTGTTAGCACGTGCCACTACAACATTCATATTGAAAAAAAATTAAAATAAAAAATAGAACCGCCTTCAATTCGCTACTTTAAAAATGACAAATTAAAATTATTTTTCGGTAAGTGCTACCTAATTATTTATATTGTGTGAAGTCGGTGCCTCATTCCGCGCCACTGTTATATTTATGTGTGATAAGCGTGGCAGAAGTGGACCTAGTCTATCTGCCTATTATAGTACCTATAAGTATATTCGGCTTGGAACTATTTGAGCTGAGGCACCGACTTCACACAATATAAATAATTAGGTAGCACTTACCGAAAAATTATTTTAATTTGTCATTTTTAAAGTAGCGAATTGAAGGCGGTTCTATTTTTTATTTTAAAATTTTTTTTTCACGCTTTTTAGTGAATCGTTTTGTAATTTATCCAATTTTTAACACCAATTTATGTAGATGAAGCGAAAGAGGTAGGTATGTCAGGATCGTAGCAAGTGGAACAAAGTAGACTCTACCTACCCCTGTGGGAAAGAGGCGTCACGGTATGTATGTATGTATGTATAAACCTAATACCCGCTAGGGACTTGTGGTCCCACTGTTATAAAAATGTCGACGGAACCTATTTCTATGTGGTTTGCCCTTCGGGCATTTGAAGATACCTAACGAACCTAACCTAATTTTATTATTCCTAGTGAGTATTTTTAAAACAGTGGGACCACGATTACTACGCTCTAAGCTCTAATGCAATCTGTTCATCACTATTTACTAAATATTAGGTACTTAAAAGTATCGTCTAAATATTCCTAAGCGTTAGAAGTTTCTAAAAAATATGCAAAATACGGTATACGTGCTCACTTTATTTCTCACTTTTTAGTGGTTGTAGCCAAAGTGCATCTCACAACGATTCCATTAAGCCCAAACACGGCTTAGTTACATTTTTTTATAACAGAGTTCCGTTGGCTTCAGCATCAGATCAGTTCGAAAAAATCATCAGCTCAAAGCCTCTTCTTCTTAGTTGCTTATCTATATAAATCGAGATCACTTATAGCCGCGCGAGCATTACTTAGTTTTTGCGAGTTCCGTTGGCCATCAGCAGTCTTCTTCATCAGGTCCAGTCCACCAAATTATACTTTCTGAATGTAAATACTTGATTTGATGTCAAAAATGTTAAAATCGCTATAGGTGTGCTTATAAAATTTGAAGGTTGCCCTCGATTTCTCCAGGATCCCACTGTCAGATCTTGATTTGGTGGCAATGGGACCAAACTGGAAGTATTCCCTATCCAACAAAAAAAGAATTTTCCAAATCGGTCCACAACTGACGGAGTTCTGAAGTAACAAACATAAAAAAAAAAAAAAAAAATACAACCGAATTGAGAACCTCCTCCGTTTTTTTTTTGAAGTCGGTTAAAAACAAACGGTATCGTCATAGTATTAAGGTCCAAATTAAAAATAGTATCTAGAATATCAGTAACATTAAATTTGAACCTTAATACTATACGATACCGTTTGTTTTTCAATATGAATGTTGTAGTGGCACGTGCGTACGGTAGCTTGCGGTTTTGCGAAAAATTCACCTGGGATGATTCATACTATAGCCGGCAACGTTGCCATGGCGTCCCAGTGGGTTCCCTAAGACTGTGTAACCACCAGAGCTATACGAGAAAACGGAGCGATGTTTTCTTCATTTTCCTAACCTCGCTCAGCGATGCTTTCCTATTGGTGGATTTCTTCATCATATTTTTCAGCCTAAGGAATTTTTTTGGAGTATTATTTCGGATACTCTTCATTCTTTTATTAGCCCATCAATTGAAGTACGACGATAAGATTGTTGTTATCGCAGCCATAGGGAGTATTGGCATTCGTCGAGTGTTTCGTAATCGCAAATTTTGCGCTGCTTATTTATTTGAGTGGCTTTTACAACTTGGGAACTAACATTAAAGGGCTTTGGTTACACTGTGTCTGTGATTTTTATTACCTGCCACTTATTATATTGTATTGTATTGTATTGTATTATAGCTTACTATTTTACGTATTTTTTTACTTCTTTATACATAAGTAGTTACAAACCTGTTATTGCCAAAGTATGTTTTATGTGTCTTAAAGGCAAATGACAAAGTAAAATGAATGTTAGAATAGCAATATCTTACACCTACGCTTGCAGGAAGACTCACTTTCTGACAAGGCCAAATGAAAACTTAAAATGTGAATACAAAGCGGTCGAAGATAAGGAAAGCCTCAAATTGTATATTTATTGCCCTCGCCTTGGACGACACCAATACAACCGCCGCTATTTTTTTATCTGGCCGCTCTATTGAGGAAGTGTTATGTGCTAAGGCCGCCATGCCTATGCGTCTCAACTGCCATGTTCTGTGTGTTACGAATATGTTCACGAACCAGAAGCTAGCCACCCCTAGCTCGTCGTGTAGTGTTGTGTGTGTCACGATTATCAAGGTGTCAGTTTACAGTAATTTTTGTCGATTTTCGTAACACACGATATGGCGTTTGAGAAGCTTCGTCGCCCTTCTCAACTTACTATGATTTTATTGCAGGACAGCAGTCTTCCCTGTGCAGTATTCGTTTTCTCCGCTACCAACGTCAGCAACGAGAAACGCCACGTAAGCATCACTCAAACGTGGACCGAAATAGTTTTCCGGGCGAGTAAGAAAAATATAGGTAACTATTGCAACTTCTTTTCTACTGTTGCCTGTGACTTCGTAAGTGTAGAATCGTTTATTGTTGTCCCGCGGGTACTACGAAATTTTCCAGGATAAAAAGTAGCCTATGTGATATTCCAGATTATAGTTTATCTCTGTGCCATATTTAATCTAAGTTTGTTCAGATCTTCTGACGCGATTGTAACTACAAAATATACATCTATCCATCCAAACTTTTGGACATATAATAGAATTAAGTAATAAAAAGATTTGAGTGGTTCCTTTGTGATAACAAAAATCGTGCGTTTTTTATCGCCGCGTTTTAATCACTATCTTTATCCTATTCAGTTGATAAAGGAGAGCAATTGGGTAGTAGACGCAATTAACCAGTAATTCCAAGACAACTAAAAACCCGGCCAAGTGCGAGTCGCAGTCGTGCTCTGATGGTTTCCCTTCACGGACTATAGTACAACCTAGTACATTTCAAATGTAAATTCACACATAAATTCCGACCAACACGAAGCTGCGAGCTCGGGAGCGCACCCACTATCCTCTGCTGTAGAGGCCGTAGGTGCAACCACTAGGCTTCGACAGCCTTCTTTGCTTTTAAGTTAGTAGGTATATAATACCATATTACAGGGTTTCCCAACCTTTATTTCGCCGAGCCTACCCGAACCAAAATAAATATTTTCACGTCTCATGCTCAAAAAGTTCGACTTTATGCTGGATGTAGGCTGCAAAAAATGGCATTTTATGCTCTTGTGCATAAAGTAAATTCTTCGTCTAAGACCAAGAAAATCGGGTGCCAACAGCCACAAACAATCACTAAAACTTTACGACAGCATATTTTGTTTATTTTTTTAAGTTTTTTTTTTTTTATTATAATCTGCGGTCTATTACACTTTTGAAACAAATAAGTACCTACATGAAAAATAAAACTTTGTAAAACATAAATCAACACCTGCCTACTCGAACCTTACCGCAGTATCACGTTTAAAAAAAAAGAAAAAAAAGTTAATAGGCGGGAACGTCCTATTTTCTCTTAGTAGGATTTATGTTGCAATTTGTTACTGTTTTACGATTAATATTCAATAATTTCGTCAAGTGTAGAGGAAATAACACTGACTCCTAACACCGTCAATTTGCCAGGAAAAACCATTAAATATATTCGAATGTCACATTTAATTTTAATTACCTAACTTTTTTTGCAATGTTTTTGTTTTGTTTCTTCGCAATCTAAGTGAAAAGCAGAGTGTATAACTCGTTCATAAAACCCATTTTCCCCTCGACGTTTCTATCCACCCTCGCCGTACCGGCTCGGGTGGCTATATGAACGTCTCGGGTAAAATGGCTTGTTTTATGCTCTTGTTGTACAATCTACTATTTCATGCCGCTCCGCCCCCCTTAACTTCAACAAAAATAAGAAAGACGTATTCTTTTAAATATAAAATGCAATTCGGAACAGTTAATTCACCTATGCGTTAGATATATATATTTTTCGGACATGCAATCAGACCTATTACGCCTCCCTGACATTTCTCTACGGCCCCCTAGGAGGGCGTTCCCCCTTGGATGGGAAGTCCTGCCATATTATGACAGTAGATGACAGCTCGCGATAATACTAGTGCAAATTCGGTGCATTACTAGATGACATCATCCACTTGGTTACGGTGTAACGTTGATATAAACAAAATATTATTTGTGACCAAACCACGATGAAGCCTCATTTTTGGAAACTGCATCAAATACATTTTCACTATCCATGTGATCGATACGATATCTACTTATTTATCACATTCATCTTACTCTAAATGACACTGATAACGGTGATAAGTATTACCTGCTATGGATGGTGTAGCGAGCACGTATCACGGAATTATGAGGATCCGGGCTCGATTCCCGGCCAAAGCTTTACTTTTCGGGTTTTTCTGTGTTCTAATTATTAGTGTTGTTTAGAAATTTAGAAAAACAGTGGTAATGATAATGGTCTATGAAAATTAAATCTTTATGGTTAGCATAAAATCAAATATTTCAGCAATCATGGACATCATGGTTTACGATGCCATTTTTTCGATTGTGCTCTTGACGCATTAAGCTGGACATTTTATATGTTATCGTCTACTCTACGCAGCGCAACAAAAAACTGCTATGGCAAATGTGAAAATTTGTACATTGGGTTGCTTGCTACTCATTGTCAGTTCTTAAAAGGAGCACTCATGTATCAAAGACATATCGTCTCGCCTAAACAGGCGGACTAATCTTTCTTCCTGGAGCGGTGAATGAAAATTCAAGTGAATATCCTATTCACCCTGTCCATTTTTCGATCGGGTCGATGCCCTGTGGACATACATACTTACCTAAAGAATATGGTTCACAGTAGCAGGGCACTTACATTGTAAATAGTTCCAACGGAAGAACTCATCCTCTTTATTTATATGCTTTTCTTCTAGTTGTCACAAACAAAATGGACCTGCTCGTACTTGAATGTTTCAATAGAACAAAATAAAACCATAAAAAAGAATATTAATAATTAACAAACTAACTAATATTATAAATGCGAAAGTATGGATGGATGGATGGATAGATGGATGGATGGATGGATGGATGGATGGATGTTTGTTTGTTACTCAATCACGCCAGAACGGCCCAACGGATCTGGATGAAATTCGGCACATAGATAGAGAAAAGTCTGGCATAGCACATAGGCTACTTTTATCCCGGAAAATTGCGTAGTTCCCGCGGGATAGCGATAAACGAATTCTTTGCAGACGAAGTCGCTGGCAACATCTAGTTAACAAATAAACAAAAGAAACCCTTTCTTGATTTTTCTTTGTAAATTTGCAAAAAAAACCACCACGAATTGTAAATATTATAGTTTTATTGATGATTTTGTTCAAGCTAAATTGGAGTTGGAGCGGTATTCCGAGGAGCATACATGCGGGGTGTCACTGGAACAGAAGATTGGTGATACGACTTGTACTTTCACTGTCGCTAAGAGGAAAGACACTAATGAGACCATACACGAGGGTTATTGTCTGTGGAACGCGGCGAAAACATCGAGTTACGTGTGGGAGTGCCTTAAGAAACATGGGAAACTTGGGCCAGATCCGAGCCTTACGCCACCACCCCCGAAAGTCCCCGACAAGTCGGAAGCTAAACTTGACGAAAAGAAAGAGAAGGCCAAGAAAATTTACAAATGTAAGTTTAACTAAGACGTATTGTTTTTGGATTCTTTATTGATGATTTTTTGTTTTTTTTTTATTCGAAAAAATATTGTTTTTATTATTACAATGTTTGCTCAAAGACATGCAAAGATTTGCAAAATGCGATTGATTTGATTTTTCATAAAAAAAATGTGGGATTGGACTGGTACGATTTGATACGCATAACCTAAAAATAGCAAGATCATTATCATTCTGAAATTTCCGAATAAACATCACTATATCTTCAAGGATATTTTTTTGCAGGTGACTCAATAGGCTTATCGAGCGTGATATCGCTAGATCCGGGAGGATCAGCCTCCACCGAGTTCTGTCTTGCTTGGGACATGCCCATTATTAAATATAAGAAGGAAAAAAAAGTTCATAGACGGTAAGCAAATCTTTTATTTTTATTTTTAGGCACATTATTAGCTGTAGGCGTGACGCAGCAGAGCAAAGTGCTTACATTAAGTTGTTCACTTATACTTAAAGAGCACCAACATTGTCAAGTGGTTTGAAATAATATTTGGAAATTAATAGAGGTCGTTATTGCAAAAAATATGTATGTGCTCGGTGTTTGTTCGTAAACATTTTAAAATACCTAAATCTATACTATATGTATTTTATTTTTGTATGTTTCTAAAATATAAACTTAAAAACTTCTGGACCGATTACTTTCTTTCTTTCACTGCTATTAAAATCTTACATTAACCCTGAGTGACGTAGGATATACATACATACATGTCTTAACAAACTTTGATTAACAATTTTTTTTTCAGGTATTATACAAAATTCTTTGGTAGTGACGGCATAGCCGGTGCCAGCATAGCTGCGTACGCGCTTAGGAATTACAAAAATTGGGAGAAACTACTCGCCGAGTGGCAAGATCCAATTTTCACTAATAGGTAATATAAATTGCGATAGCAATCTTTCATTCACTGCTTTCATACTTATCACTCGAGTGCCACTTGACTGATAAAATCCTTTATAATGTAACAATGTGATAATCTAAAGTATTTAAATACCTAATCTTAAGTATGTAGGTACACCCGTATTTTCATCCGTTCCAATAAGTAAATAACAATAGTAAATAATTTCCATACTGGTCTGGGAGCAAAGAAATAACATAGAATGTATCAGTTGCTTCTGTGCCTGCGCAGATGGTAAAAGTCCATCGAGGGATGGACAAAATTCTTAGGAATCATGTTATAGGCGATGCGGCTAGCAACCCATCACTATTATGTTTCCCCTTTCCACCTATATGCCCACACTCATGCTAAACGTGGCTATTAGGTCTTGTTACCTCAGGCTAGGTCTACTCCGTATGGGATATAGACGTGATATGTGTATGTATGTACGTATGTATGTAAATATCTTTTTTCTTAAAAAAATAGTTCAGAAAAATCGAAAAAAATGAAAGAAAGAAATATATTTCTGTATGCGCTATGTACTGATATGTTTGAAAGTCGAGGTCTCAGCACAAACCTCACCCGAGATCACATCATAACATGGCATTGGCGGCCCGGGCAGGAGTGGACCTAGCCTATAGACTTATATACTGTGCATGTCAACTTAAACATTAGTCACTATTGCACATTATAATGATGGAATACTTTTACTTCTATCCTAATAATTAAAGTAATGTTTGTATTTTTTTTCCAGTAATATACCAGACTGGTTAAAAAGTGCCTTAATGAATGAGCTTTATTATATCGCCGACGGTGGGACCATTTGGTTCGATGTGCCTGACGAATATCCCGAAGGAGATCCAAGGTAATTTTTATTTGTTTTATTTATGTATTATTTTTAGATCAAAGATAGAATATACTAGGATTAATTTTATTGTTCTTACATCTGAGAACAGTGGCTTGTGTGATGAAAATCTTGTCAGCTATAGACCGACCGCTTAACTAGTCCTCGCCCGCGCGGGTACAGGGGCGCGGGGTAGGCGACAAAGGGAACCGAGAGGAGTGCGGGCGGCAGGCGCACTACCCGCCCGCACCGCTCAGTTAAGCTGTCGGTCTATAGTCAAGAATTTCATTTGAGCTACATATAGTTTCGTAGCAACACACATTTTTTGCCTTTACAAATGGTATTCGGATTTCAAACTTGGTCTCTGTCACAGTATATATATATAAGCTAAAGCAGTAGGGAATCTACGAACAAAACGGTCGAAACGAACGCACACATAGACGCGCGCTTCTACACGGCCTCTAAGCGGATCTCGCGGTGCTGTCAGTCGCGCGTGGCGCATTGAGACGAGCGGCCATTTATTCGTTTTAAATATGCCAAGAGCGTATTGCGCTGTGTACGGCTGCTTGAACTCGGCTTCTTCAAAACCGAAATAAACATAAATTGCAAATTAGCTTTATTAATTTACAAAGAACTAGAAAAAAACAGTTTTATAGTGCCGTGTCCATGTTTCCCAATAGTTTATTTAAGAAAGCTATTCATTCGGATGAGAATTTTTTTATACAATAAAATTTAATGACAGAGCTTTCCGAACGTGTCGTAGCAGGCGAAAGTATTTTTCAGTAAGTAATATATAATACTTACCGACAAATAAAAAATCTTAAGCTGTTGAAGTGTTTTTTAAATACCCTATTTTTTTAAAAAATAGTTAATTCATTCGATTATTATTTAATTAATATAGAATCCATATATAAACGTTTGTTTCTCTTTTAAACAAATAATGGGTGCCAACCCTAATACTCTTAATTAAGTGTAGTTAGTTACTCTAAAAACAGGCCTTACCAGCCGAGATTATAGCGCTAACTAGACAAAAAACTTTTCAATTTAACAAAAATTTAATCGACAACCGCTTTCTTGGAGCGTAGGTACTTATTTCAAAAAGTAGGCCTATCTTCCCTACTGCTTTAGCTTATTATATATACTGTGTCTCTGTCAAGTCCCAGATATTACTCCCTAAATTCTAACAAAGCTGGCGTTTTAGATTAGATAGTGTAAATTGGTATGAATGTGCTCAATTTGTAACAGGCAAAGTTTATACATGATGTATTTATTTCAGACACGATTTCGGGCTTTTCGGTTATTTGGAGGGGCACGAGTACAGAATGTATAATACTTACGACGTGCATTTTTACGCGTCGTTCGCCTTAGCACAGCTGTGGCCTAATTTACAAGTAAGTAGACACTTCTACACGGAATAACCCCCTTAAGCACTTGTCCCACCGCCGGCGAGTAGCGAGAACCGAGTGTTTTTTAGTATGGAACTTTTATCGCCCGGCGATGAAAGCTACAAAATTTCCATACTAAAAATGGCTCGCTTCTCGCCGGCGGTGGGACAAGTGCTTTATTCATAAATGCTCCGTAGGCTTCTGCTAATTAAGCAGTCGTTTGTCCTTATCTGTCACTTTGACATTTACCTGTCACAGATAATGACAAACGATTGCTAAGCTAGCAGAAGCATATAGATAGAGCGTATATGAATAAGGGCGTAAATCTTTATTTATTTTTTACTAGCTGTTGTTTGCGACTTTAACGGTGAATAATTCGTTTATCGCTTATCTAACCCGAGTATGTTGACGGAACAACAAATATCTTTTTATCTCTTCCTTTAATTGTTTATATTTATAAGCCTTTTCATTCCTAATTCGCTACAATTTCAGTAAGTACATGTTGTTGTTGTTGTTATTATCGTTTATTTATTAAATTGTCGCGTAATTCGGCGTGCCTCATGGCATAGGCCTCCTCCGTGTATTGGAGGGTTTGGGCTATAGTTCCCACGCGCGCCCAGTGCGGATTGGGAACTTAACACACACCATTGAATTTCTTCGCAGATGTGTGCAGGTTTCCTCACGATGTTTTCATTCGCCGAAAAGCTCATGGCAAATTACAAATGTAATTTTCGCACATGAATTCCGAAAAACTCAGAGGTGCGAGCTCGGGATTTGAACCCACGACGCTCTGCTTGAGAGGCCACAGGTCAAACCACTAGGCTACCACGGCTTACTTATGTTTAAATACATCAAATAATTACTTAACGTAGTTTTTGTGTGAAAGAGTAGCAAAAACATTCATTCATCCATCGACCCTCGTAAACTTTAGCGATTCTAAAACATAGATTAGGTCTTAGTAAGAAGGGGAATAGGTAAGATACACGTAAAAAGGTAGTGCAGTGTATTTTGTTGTATTTAAATGTTTTTTTTCCAGGTCGTTTTGCAATATATGTTCCGTGACACCATAGCGCTCGAGACAGTGAAATGCAGGAAGTCGCTTTATGATGGAAAAAACGTCAAGTTCAAGATTAAAGACTCCATTCCACATGACCTGGGAGACCCAGGTTAGACATATACAGCCTTATTCATAAACGCTCTATAGGCCTCTGCTAACTTAGTAATCGTTTGTCCTTATCTGTCACTTTGACATTTACCTTTCACAGATAAGGACAAACGATTACTAAGTTAACAGAAGCTTATAGAGCGTTTATGAATAGGGGGGTTAGCCTTTTCATTTTGTTTACGACCTGATAGCCTAGTGGTTAGAGAACTTGACTGTGAACGTCAACGTTGTAGTCCATAACATCCTACAACGGTGAAAAAATGTGTTAACCTTTATGAAGGCAGAGATGATTTAGCGACTTACTTATAAATCCAGTCACCTTTAAGGAACTTTAAATAAGGTTAAAAATTAATTGCTATTGTAAATATATTCAACAAGATATTAACATAAAAACAATAATATCAAAAGTCAAAATACGCCTGTCCGAACATTTTGACTGGGCATTTTGAGACAGTTTGCTCTGACACACTCTGACAGCTGAACGATACGGCGTCCTGTCACAGACTAAGGCACGATGGTCTTAAATTGCCAGTTTAGGACCACCGCATTGGACGAATTACTCACGAGCGGTAGGCCCATCTTTACTAAGTAATATAATATATCTATGCATAAAAGTATTTAACTTTCATTCAGCATGTCTTTATGCCTAGGGCCTTCTTCAGCGTTAAATAATTCCCTATCGGCCCTAGCTTTACTTCTACCATCGAGTGCGATTAGTGCAGATTGCGTGAATAGTGACTGACTGAATACAGCCTTGACATCTACTCTACCTACTGACACAGTTTTATTTGTACAGATGACATTCCGTTTTCGAACATAAACGTGTATAACATCCACGACGTGAGCGAGTGGCGGGATCTGAACATAAAGTTCATACTGCAAGTGGTTCGCGACTACCGGCTTCTGAAGGGGCATAGCGCGCCGTTCAACAATGAGAGGTGATAACTTTTTACCATAGAGTCCATAGACTATGGGATAGCATAGAACTAAAATATAGAGCGGAGATGTCATAAAAACTTTATTAAGGGCCACTTGCACGGACCAGGGTTAACGACTTAACCCCGTGTTAGATGCTAACCCGGAGCTAAGTAGTGTCAAAACGTATGGAACTGTCAAACCTAACCCCGACTTAGCGATTTACAGCCTTATTCATAAAAAATCCTTAATTGAGGTTTGATCAGTCGATTAGTTAACAGACTGATTAAGCTTATTTGACAGTTGTTAAAAAGTATGATCATAAACGCTTGCTAGCAGTCTGTTAGCTAATGAGCTGCTGATGGATGGATTAGACGCGTTATGTTGTCACCTTGACAAATCATAGACCAAAAATTTTTCTTCTTTCAGTGAATAAAAAAAAAATTGACAGTAGTGGCAGCGAATTAGCGGGAAACCAGCGAATTAACACGACAGACTAGGCAGTGTGGATCTAGCTTCCTTTACCTTTCCCGGAGGGAATAAAAACTTAAAACAAAAAAAACTGTCTTGCGTATGGTTTTGCTCTTGCCAAAATCAGCTGTTCACATGTGTGGCGGCCATTTTGTGAGTTTCGCAGAGATAAAGTAGGGTCTACGGTCCGCTAACTTTCGGAAGACTTAACAGACCCTTGATGGACTGATTAGCGCTAATTGACGTGAACCTCTAACTTTTTATGAATAAGGCTGTTAATTTTTTAACTCCGGACTGTGCAAGTGGGCCTAAGTGTGACATGCCCCAAGTTACTTGACAATAGCGTTAACCACAACCATCGATTTTTGACATATAGCCTTTGCAATATTGTGTCAAAATCGTCGGTTATCGTTCAAGTTATCGTTAAAGTAACTTGGTGAAACTCACGCTAGAAGAATTCGCTACTGCGGCTATTGCTGCTCTCTGATTGGCCGGTCTAAGGTCAAGATGATAGGATCGATATCGATAATAAATGTTTAGTTGTTGCGTGTCGTAGTAAATAAAACCGTTGTTAGTAAATACTTTTAGTATTTTTATTTTGGGAAATTATTTGGTGATTTTACTATGTTTTATTGTAACACTGTCAACCTGCAAGTATTATAATACCACTTATCTGGAAGCGCCATGATGGAAAAAACGTCAAGTTCAAGATTAAGGACTCCATTCCACATGATCTGGGAGACCCAGGTTAGACATTTGTAGGCTTTAATATTTTAATATTTAATATTTTCTACGGACTCATACTCCCGAAAAGCGGGTCTGCGTAAGCCTAGAACATCTTATTACTTAACACGCAGTTTAGGTTTATTTTATGATCTAGCAAATCGGTTTTCGAAAAATGATGCGCTAGGTTTTTCAGCAAATCCATTCTCTTACCTACTCACGGCAGGCAATCTACAGGTACCGTTCAATGGCGTATATCGACGATATCCGCGATGGTACGGAGGACGACCTGTATTCCCGTGCGACCGGTCAGGCGGACCGGTCCCGGACCGCGTCGCCGGACGTGCGCGCGCCGCCGCCGGACCGGCCGCCCGCGCGCGACATACTCGACCTGCTCTACAGGTGCGGTGCCGTGTGGACGCCCGGTGGAATGGAACACTGTACCGAGAGCTTACAATCACTTTATATTTGTGGAAACTCTACTAAACAGTACGAGTAAAGAGTTGAAATCAACTGAACTTATCCTAATGGGTCTCAATAATGTCAATGTTGTCTGAAGTGTGGATACCACCACTTTTTTTGCAGTGATGAAAACTAAGGCAGTTATCACCAAATTTGGGAATAAAAAATGTAAACAGGGGCAGTTTTAGGGGTAGATTTTTTTAGAGGTTTTTATAGGGGCTCTGACAAAACCTGCACAACAATACTAAATATACAATTCGAAGCCGTATGTCTTACAAAAATAATAACTTGATTTGCATTGCATTGCATAAAAAAGGAAATTATGAAAAAATAATTACTTAGGGTTTTTTAGGGGATATGAAAAAAATCTTGGGGGTAAAATTAAGTATGGGTTAACATTTGGCACATTTTAATACATTTAGGGTTTGTTAGGACATATATCAACGGAATTAGAAAGCAGCTTACTTTATCGACATCTGACGCCGATAAGTTTGAATTGTATCTTTTTCCCAATTTTCAGGCGTCATATCAATTTTTGACTGTAAGCATCTGTGCAGTAAGCTCTCGGCACTTTATTTACAAGTTGAGAAAGTAATCAATGTTAAATTTAATAAGCAAAGCCTTTAAAATATTTCTGCACTTATCTGCTTTTTACGTTTGATTTGTTAAATTATGTTCCATTTCACTCAGCTTTGATGCGGTCAGTTAATTATATATAGTTTTAACTAATGCAATTTCATCGAGTCCAAATCGTCTTTTTTTTTCATCCTTTTGTAGCAATCTTATTACATTTATAAAACTTTAGTTCACTTTTATAAAAAAAGCTCTTCTTTTATATTATTTTTGAGTTATTTGCACCCGCTATTGCAAGTTTTATTGCATTTTAAATATATTGACCCGTTTCTTTGCCACAATAAAAAAAAAAAAAAACAATTCAAAATTGACGATTACGACTCAATCTGTGACACTGGCCATCCATATGGTACCAGCCTTTAGTTTGCCAATGGAATAGAAAAAAAAAATATTCCACAGGACTGCCGAAGTGGAAGTAGAAGAGTTCGCGGAAGAGCAAAACGAAGCGAGAGAATTGGCGACGGCTGTATGGGACTCTAGACAGTATATAGCGGATATGTACCCGGCCTGTGCTGCGTTGTTGAGGCGAGCTGTTAATTTGTGGGACGCGGACGGTGACGGGCTTATTGAGAACGGGGGCTTCCCGGACCAGACGTACGACGCTTGGGTCATGACTGGACCAAGGTAGTTATACTCTTGCTTTTACTTCTATAGTAGGCTAGTTATATAATGGCGGCTATTGGTCGTTAGCTGTCAGCATCAATATCATTGTCGGTCCTATCCCTTGATAGGAGTAGAGCTTAGTAGTAGAGCGATTAGAAAGAGAGATCCGTTATGACATGTGACGTCATTTGTCACAACGCTCATGTAAATTCCATACTAAAATTCTGTTTTTCTAGAAACAGATAGAGACAAATCATTGGTGGCTTATATCTTGGTTACTTTCAAGTTATTTGAAAAATAGTTCTGTTATATTGTTTATTACAGAAATGAGCATTGAAAGCCATGAAAAAACATGAATATGCATGTACTTATGTATAACTCTTTATTGTACATAAAACACATTAATTTTACACATTATTTTTTTATATTCCCTGTTGATGCCTCTAAGTGCCTTATCAATTACTAACAACTTACTTTGGTATCTTTTCCAGTGCGTACTGCGGTGGGTTGTACGTAGCGGCTGTGAGTGGAGTCCTGACGATGGCCCGGGCGCTCTCTTTCGACGACGACGTGATGGAGTTCTCGAAGCTTCTAGAGCGTGCGCGAGCGGCATTCGAGGAGAAACTGTGGAACGGTTCCTTCTACCGCTTTGATACGAAGCCGGCGAACGACCGAGTCATCATGTCGGATCAACTGGCTGGGCAATGGTAAGCTTTTAATTGTGGATTCGTTCGCGTGTGACATCTGGCAGTAGAAATGAACCCTTTATAAGACAGAGGCGATTTAGCGACCACATGCACTGTGTTGGAATTTCAACCTTATTGATTTCAATATACGTCACAATTTCCATTGTAATTATTGAAAACACGACTAGCTTTGAAAATATCCTTTGTCAGGTATGCATTCGATAGCTGCTTTTGAATCTGTGGTAGTATGATCCAATAAATGGGGCCTTATAAAGGGTTAAGAGGCTCTAGTGAATTTCCATGTCTCCAAATTTGGTGGTTGAGGATTTTGGTATTTTGCACGTTTCACCGGTAATCGGTATTACCTAAGAATATTCCGGTAAAAATAACCAATGCTTTATTCCAGGAATCCAACTTCTTGTGTTCAAAAAAATTTTTTTATTTTTTTTTTCAAATTAGTCCAGCCGTTTTTAGCGTGAAAGATTAACATACCTATAGGCAGACAAACGTGCCACTCACACCCAGACGGTGTGACTTATAATATTAGTATTAGAACCAACTTAATCCAATGTACTATTACTTCTAGGTTCCTCCGCGCCTCTGGTTCCACCGAGAAAGCTTTCCCCGATGCGCACGTAAAGAAAGCACTCACGGCGATATACGAGAACAACGTGCTCAAGTTCATGAGCGGGCAGATGGGCGCTGTCAACGGGTTCTCCGAAGACCGGGGGAAGATCGACACGACGGCGCTGCAGAGCGAGGAGATGTGGATCGGGGTTACTTACGGACTGTCTTCATTGATGATCTATGAAGGTATAATCATTTTTATCCATAGATGTATCAGACAAAGAAAAAGCCGTGGTAGCCTAGTGGTTTGCCTCTCAAGCAGAGGGTCGCGGGTTCGAATCCCGGGCTCGCACCTCTTGAGTTTTTTCAGAATTTATGTGCGAAATTACATTTAAAATTTACCATGAGCTTTTCGGTGAAGGAAAACGTCGTGAGGAAACCCGACCAATCCCAATAAGGCTTTGTTACCCTTCTGGGTTGGAAGGTCAGATGGTAGTCGCTTCTGTAAAAACTAGTGCTTACGCCAAATCTTGGGATTAGGTTGTCAAAGCGGACCCCAGGCTCACTGCGCCGTGGCAAATGCCGGGAAAAACGCTAGGAAGATGATGATGAAATTATAGACGAAGACACTGATGACTTCTCTGTCTTTTTCATAGTAATAAATAGAGACGGAATCATAGATAACTGACAGAAGGAGTGATGAGATACGCCCTGAATCGCGTTCCTCAATTGAACTTTTTCATAGACAATATCGCAATAATTTATTTGGCATATGTGAGGGCTATGTATGGTATGTCGATATGAGACTTGCAATGACAGTGTGCTTCAGTGCGCTAGTAAGTAGTCTTTGACTAGAGTCAAACAATTGTAGAAATGTGGCTAGACACTAACCCCCTTATTCATAAACGCTCTATAGACTCCTGCTAACTTAACAATCGTTTCTCCTTATCTGTGAAAGGTAAATGTCAAAGTGACAGATAAGGACAAACGATTGCTAAGCTAGCAAAGGCCTATATAGAGTTTATGAATAAGGGGGCAAATATCTGTCACTCATTTGATAGACTTGCTAAAATCCTACTAATATTATAAATGCGAAAGTTTGTGAGTGACGATGTGACGATGTGAGTAAGTGTGTATGTTTGTTCCGTCTTCACGCTAAAACGACTGGACGGATTTGGATAAAATTTGGAACGTAGTTAGCTGGTACCCTAGATTTAAACATAGGCTACTTTTTATCCCGAGAAATTGTATAGTTTCCGCGGGATAGCGATAAACATACCAATTGCTAATTCTACGCGGACGAAGTCGCGGGCAGAAGCTAGTAGAGAATATACTAACTGAATTTTAAATTCATGCCTATGACAGTAAATAAATGATTATGATTATGAATATGATTATGACCTCAGTTGTTGTAGAATTCTAATTTAGAGCTGTTAAACTAAGCCGTTCATTAAAAATTAACATGTTTTCTGACTTGATCTCTCTGTTTATGGCAGGCATGCATGAAGAGGCATTCCAGACCTCTGGCCGCATGTACCACACGCTCACTCAGATGGGCCTCTCCTTTGAAACTCCCGAAGCGCTCTACGAAAATGGCAACCACCGCTCGATAGCATATATGCGTCCCCTGGCCATATGGGGTATGTACCAAGCCATTATTGCCAGGCCGCCTCTCCAGCCTATGGCGAATGGGCAAGTTGCCAAAGAGAACCATGTCAATGGTTTATAGTCTATGTTTTACTGGAGACACGAGGCTGTGTTGACTCACAAATTTGAAGTATGGTCGAGTTGACGGTACGATGTTGGTATTTTTTTCGCATTTTATTGCGTTTCTTGTAAGTTGAGAGAGTTTATGTGGAGATTAACTGCGGTACTCAAAGAACTAAAGTAACTAGAATGGATATAATCAATTACTAGCTTGTTCCATTTTAAATATAATATAATAATCATGTGACATTTATATGCTCGTATGTAAGAGTAATCTCTGGAACTGCTGTTAATTTACGATTAAATTTTAATTGACTTCTTTGAGCACCGCGGTAAATCGATTTAGTTATGTGGAGAAATGTGGCCCTTGGCATACTTAAGCTTAAGTAGTAAGTTTGTGCGTTTGGAGTGTTGAAATTGTTATAACGGTACGAACTTGTATCAGGTTTGTTGAGATCCGAAAGTTACCAAATGTTAAATTTGAGGGGAAGGATTAAGGGCTAGGTGATGGATGGGGATATTTTCAATTGTGATCTAGGAACATAACTTTTATACTTCAAAAGTTGAATATTTGTTTTGATATAAGTTCCGAAGTGAAACATCTGATATGTATACGTAACTTGTTGTGTGTTATTATTACTTTATGTGTACGTAAGATTTTTTACTCGGACTAACGCAAATGTATTATGGGAGAATATGGGTTTACTTTATAAACTGGTCATTAGGAAACGGTGAAATGGTCTGGATAGCCAAAAAATAGATACGCTTTTGTGTTTATTTTAATCAGTGCTGCAGTCGGTAGTCTTGAACGTTATTTCGATGCTTTTGTCGAAAACATTAAACTAACGTATTTTTACTGCTAGTATTATATATTATGTCTCGATTAGATAATTAAATCAATAACAGTCTTATAAAAGAATGCGAGTAGACACATTAAAGATTCATTGGACTAACTCATCGTGAGTCTCCGATCGAATGCCGCTATATAATGTTTACACCATTATTGGGTACACGCCGTATCAAGTGTGCATTCGATTGGCTCTTTATCTACTTTGTACAAGTTAAAAAGAGTCAACCAATTATTTGATTGTAGGACAGAATGTGAATGAGATATTTAAGCAGTTTTATTGCTTGGTTTTCTTCTCGTACACCGCTTTGCTTCCTTGCTATCAGACTATAACCGGGATAGAAATAATGAAGGCTACAATAGATATTATAAATGTGATATTTTGTGCTATTTATTAATGAAAGAGCAAAATTTTATACCAGTGTGATTTTTATAATAATTATGCATTTATTTTAATGTATGTACTTACCAATTTATCATACCAATGAAATTGCAACGAAAGTATTGTATTTATTTTTTATTTTGTATTATTCTAATAATTTATTTTCAAAAAACTTTGTTATAATAAGAAATGGTGTTTATTGCACTTATTAAGTAGGCAAGTATTGGCGTTTTTTTTTATTTGACAATATAAATTATGTACTTAAGTTTGTTTTTGTTACTGTTGATCTTCTTAAATGGGATAGGTAGTATAGAATGCAATAAAATACTGTGTAACCTTTTTTACTTAATATATTTCGAAGATTATGCAGGTAAAAATAAATGCGATTTATGTCACATTAATACAAAATTATGTATAAAAAAGCCTTTGTTTTTATTTTATGAGATACCTCTTGCTTTACAGGTGTAGTAAAAATTATACGAAACAATGAGTAAACTGTCAAGTAACAGTGTCCTTTTTAAAAATTATCTACGTTTTTATGAATTCATGCCACACTAGTATACAAATCAATATGTTTAAAACTACTCGAAATATTAAACTAAAGAGTATAAACTTTGTACTATTTTAAAAATTAAATACGATTATAAGATATAATTAAAAATAAATAGAAAACTACAGACCTAAACTGAACAAACGTTATATTTACATAATATGTACACCAAGTTACGTTAAACTTTTCAGTCTTTATTATTCGATGGATTATTATTTTATCTATTTAACGTTATCAAATATGCAATAGATACTAAAGTTAATTACATAATTTTACACCTGTTTGTATTGCAACATTGGCGTTAATCAGAACAGGTGTTAGAACTTATCTGTTTGTTATTATTTATCTAAATTCGTTGCCGTTGAGTTCATGAATTGATTTCAGTGTTAAGTCTCAATACCTATACCAAGAACATAATCTGTCTTAGCACAAAATGTGTGTTTTGTCAGTGTCTGGCAGAGATGAAACGAGATGAAAATGTCCAAAGATGAAACGTGAACATAACCAAAATAAGGTTTTATAAATAATGGGGTATGTGTAAGCTTACAAATTTGACGACCAGATAGCCTGGTGGTTAATTGCCCTGACTATGAAGCTAGAGGTCCCGGGTTCGAATCCCGGTAAGGGCAGACATTTGTATGATGAATACAAATGTCTGTGCCCGAGTCATGGAAGTTGTATGTATTTATCTACTTTATATACGTATGTTTGTCCGTTGCCTGGTACCCATAGTACAAGCTTTGCTTAGTTTGGGACTGTGTCAATTGGTGTAATTTGTCCCATGATATTTATTATTTTTATTCTAAATTCATTGTTCCAACCGCCACCTATTTTTCAATCGGATTTGACTTCTTTGTACGGAGTTAACAGTGTCCTATGAATTACTTGAACATTTTATAGGTTTAATTCTTAATTATGTGTGTGTGGCCGATATATTCATATACATGTGTGCGCCGTCGCGGTCGTCGCAGCGACCCGACGCGATCGGACGGTCGTCACGACTCGACGCCGTTGGGCGGTCTCGGGACGCAAAGTTCATTCTTATATGCGTGCCGCCGTGCGTGTCGGAATCGCAGTCCAACCGCTCTCGCGAAGCTGACGCGTCGCGTTCTACTATCGTCGCCATGTGCTGCCCTCTGGAAAATAAACTGATTTGAGGAGTGTGCAGGGGAGAAAGACGCCTGTATAAATGTTGGCCTAGTTTTACCGAAAACTAGAAAATTGCAATGACGCAGTGGTAGCAAAAGTTGAAAAGTTGAAATTGATGTTTTCATTCCTGGGGCTTTACCACGACGTCATAATTCCGACTCAGTTCAAGTTTTAGCTGTCACTTAGTATGAATCTGACAGCGAGCGAACCTAAACTGAATCGTATTAAGACGTAAGGCCCCTGATTTTTAGACAGGATACAACAATAATCAAAACTGCATAGGAGCGCGGATGTCATATTTTTTTTTGTGATTACCCGGTAAATTCTCTAGTGTCATTGTAGTTTTGTAAATACTAGCGGTTGCCCGCGACTCCGCCTGCGCAGAATTCGCTTATCGCTATCCCGCGGGAACTGCAATTTTCTGGGATAAAAACTATCCTATGTCCTTCCCCGGGACTGAAATTATCTCTTACCAAATTTCACTAAAATCGGTTCAGTAGTTCAGGCGTGAAAGCGCGTAACAGACAGACATACAGATCGACAGACAGAGTTTTAGTATGAATCTTCCCAGGTGAACTTTTCGCTTCGAGCTCTAATCTTTCAAACAAAGGCCATTGTCTCTATTATCGCAAAACCGCAAGCTACCGAGACGCACGCGCCATTACAACATTCATATTGAAAAACAAACGGTATGGGCATAGTATTAAGGTTCAAATTTAATGTCACTGATATTCTAGATACCTATAATACTTTTCATTTATAATATTTATTTATTTATTTATTTATTTAAGCCTTTTTATTCCGAATTCGCTATAATTTCAGTAAGTACATGTTGTTGTTATTGTCGTTTATTTATTAAATTGTCGCGTAATTCGGCGTGCCTCATGGCATAGGCCTCCTCCGTGTATTGGAGGGTTTGGGCTATAGTTCCCACGCGCGCCCAGTGCGGATTGGGAACTTAACACACACCATTGAATTTCTTCGCAGATGTGTGCAGGTTTCCTCACGATGTTTTCCTTCACCGAAAAGCTCATGGCAAATTACAAATGTAATTTTCGCACATAAATTCCGAAAAACTCAGAGGTGCGAGCCCGGGATTTGAACCCACGACGCTCTGCTTGAGAGGCCACAGGTCAAACCACTAGGCTACCACGGCTTTTATAATATTATAATATTAGTAGGGATTTTATTTATCTTACCTGTTGATCTGTTCGTGTTTCGGATGTCCGAACGTGGTGAACTGCGGACAGCCGTTGAGCGGGCGCGGCGGCGGCGGGATCAAGTAGTCGTCTAGCCTACTGTCGTGGTCGCTTATCGCCGAGTGCATTGTTAGCGTGCTGGCCGAAATCTACAAACGATTGAACGTTGTAAATAATTCGTTACGTTTGGTTATCATGGGAGCGTTCAAGTATTACGTAAAGCAATTTTTGAAGATTTTTGACCCTCCCTCCCCCCATTGTAACGTGCCGTAACGTTTTTCTGTACCCCCCGCCCCCTCTCTAAACGTTACGTAATACTCAAGTGACCATTTTTACCCAAAAGTCGCAAAAGTGATGTAGGAATGTCGCTAAAATATCCTTGTTATAGTTTTAATCGCCTTTGCGGTAATAATACTAAATTAAATGAGATTTTTAACCCGCAATGCATTTTAATCCCCTAACTTTTTAGTTAAAAAAAGAAACAGTTAGGTAACGTGTTGTAAGAAAGACCTCCTCCCGTCCCTGTAACGCATCGTAACGTTTTACGAGATACCCCCCCTCCCCCCATTTTCCAGAGCTTTAATGCCGTTTGATATAAAACTACTTTACTTACGATAGACCGCGCTTTGTCGTCAATCTCTGATTGGACACTGTTGGTTTCGGCCGCGCTGCCGCCGCTGACTGTGCTCAACCGTCCAGAAGAAGATGAACCTTTGGACATTAACAATTTTTATAAGAAAATCTGTAGGCAACACTGGTAATTTTTACAAACGCTATACAAAAGATGATACCAGTACAATTACTTATACTTACTGTCACTTAAGCTGCTATTTGGACGTGTAGTGCCATTTCGCTTCTCAACAGATCCATTGTTGTCATGATCTGTAAAAAATACGACCGAATTTAGAACCTCCTCCTTTTATTTTGAAGTCGGTTAAAAACCATACAAAATCTTTCGCAGGGTTACCTTAACATACAACATTTAGACTGAGTAAACTGAGCTCGAAGCGAGTATTGGAAGTCACATAAAGCAACAATGGCAGGTAACTTACGTTTTTTGCTCTTGGAAAACATTTTCTTCACTCTCTCGAATGGCGTTGGTCTCTTTAAATTGTCCTTAATCCTTTGTTGAATCTTGTCGTACTCTTCCCGCATCTTGTTCAGCTGTTCTTGTTTCTCTTTCAACGATTGCTGCGTCTCGTTTCTGTTCTTCCACTCCATCACTAGTTTTTCCACTTCAGAAATTGAAAACACGTTATTCTTGAAGTCGTTTATGATTTCTGCTAATTCCTCTTGTCCGTTCAAGGGATATATCTCTTTTCCGGATTTCGTACTGCTACACCTATCTTTGGCATTAAGATTAATTTGACTTATGTCACTTGTGGGAGTTTCTATGTGGAAATTTTTGGATTCTTCGGTGGGTGAATACAAGAAAATGTCAGACTGCTGGGGCATCAGTCTGGAACTGTTTGCGTACAAATTGTTTGGTCTGAATTTGGGGCTTTCTACTTTAATGTTCGACGGCTGCACCAAGTAGTCGTGTTCTATCGCTTGTTGCATCCTACCGGCTGTATCGTCGTGGACGGGAACGTCGTTTTGGTAAAGTTGTTCTTTCATCTTTGGTATTTTCAGCACCGGCCGCTTCAACTTGCTGACGCTAGCTTTATCTAAGTTTTCTTCCAGGTTTTGCGTGCAGGCTTCACTGAACGGGTCAGGAACCGGCTCTTCTGCTTTTGTGTCAGGTTGCGAGGGAGAATCGACTGTGTCGCATGCCTCTACAATACGCAGTTCTTCGTCTGGCTTCGTTTCCTTTGGATCATCGTCTTTGTCGCTTTCGGTCATATTTTTCAGGTAGTAATACATGTTGGAAAATTCGTTTATTTTCTGGAACAGCGAAAGGTTAAAGTTAACAAAGACTGAAAATCGCGACAAAACAAAAGAAAAAAATAAAAGTGCCACATTCCAAAATCAGTCGCAATCGCATCTAGTTTTTAGTTTTTAGACGCGTTCGTATAAGGTTTGAAATGTACCTAATAGTGTAACTGATTTTGGAATGTTATCCTTTTGCATTCAACGAACGAAGCGAATTATTGAAGATGTGTTTTACCATGTGGTCGGAAAGGACATCAGCCAGTCTGTTGTGGTGATGGTCTCGGGCCAGTTCGGTGGGTGTGCGATGACGCACGTTTCTCAGAGCGACCGCTGCAGCCCCTCCCGGGCATTCCAGCAACTGCCAGCATAGTCTCTCCAAACCAAACCGCGCCGCCCAATGCAAAAGCGTTGGATACTCTTCGTTACCTGAAGAAAAACAATTATATTTTAGCTGTATTGCCCCTCACGATAAGTACCTATTTAGAGCTTTTCGCTTAACGCATTATACATATAGGTAGGTAGGTACATACTTGACACATCAGCCTTTGGATTAAACTGTTCACTGGAGACCAACAGATTAAAATGTGGTGGAATGTTTTTCTGGAATGCGCTGAGCATCCAACTGTCTAATTGTTCTTTGCTGCTTGTCTTGAATCCTAAGGTCTGAAATTTTTGTAGAGTTAGTACTTGATCAATTGATCGTGACTTGTCAAAATCTCAAAAGCGTTCTCTTTTTTCTATGGTTTTAAAGTACTTAGTTTACCTGGCACATAAATTCCAAGGGGTGGTCAGACGCTCTCAGCAGTTGGTCCAGCTCTCTTAATCGACTTTCGCATTTAATCTGTCTTCGTCCCAATGATTGGCCGTTCTTGCTCACACGCACCCACACGAGCATAGACACATCCAGACATGATTCTGAATAGGAACAGAATTTAATTGAATATTTTAAATTAAAGAGTCAAACATCCATCATTGCTAACGCTAACAATTCACAGAAAGCAGTGTCGTTTCTATGTGTTAACTATGTAAATGCGGAAGTAATACCTGGTATATCAAATTGAAGTGTATAAGGATTCCGCTTCTTAAACGTTGGTATATTGATGGCTTCTCCTTTCTTGTCAACAATTATCTTTATGCTATCCTCTTCTCTAATGGGATCGTTAAGGAGAGCTATCACACGACTGTGTCCCTGAAAAAATATTGAAGGTGTAAGTTAGTCAATACATTTTGTTGGAGAACTCTGTCAGCTATCATCTTGATGTTCACCGATTGATTAATTCTTACAATTTTGACTTTCTTCGGTACTATGGAGAAACTGGTTCTGTCAGTAGCCGTGTCTTTGCAGTCTTTGGTCCGTAGGATTCCAACAGCAGCTGTCAGAAACGTGTCGACGAAGGATGTGTCTTTTTCGCGGACCGACATCATCTGCCACTGGTCTATCGTTGGGTAATCTAAAATACCGAAAGGTAAATAAATTTTAGACAAGAAAATTCACTTGATTCTCTTGAGATTCGATTCTTTTTGATTAGAACAAAAATTTTGAGTAGGTGTATTATGTTAAACTTGTATGGATATCAACTTACCCTCACTATTGTTAGCTACGACGTGATTCTTGTCCACACCAAGTAGCATCACCAAGACTTTATCGACTTTGAAAAGATTTTCCTCATGGGTTTCAGTCTTCAGCTCTCCCATCTTCGTGGCGAGACTCGGGCAAAGTATCACTATTTGCAACTGTGACTTTGACAATTTATCTAATTTCTCTTGTGAGTCGCATGACATTAGTTCTTCTACTGTTATAGGTGTGACTCTAAGGGTAGAAAATTTGGTTGAGTTAGGTTAGTTAATCAAAAAATTCAAAAGGTTGTACAGTTAAGCACTGTCTGAATTGGAAGAAAGAGCAACTTTGTAGCAAAGATAATTTGTAGTAAAGATGATAAGGATTTGAATTGTAGTGGTAAGCACCTGTAATGATGACGGGCTCTCTGCGACATGATTTTATCGAAACTGGCGACGAGGTAGTCCGACCACAGCGCGCTCTCGGGAGACGCCGAACTCCACAGTATCGCGATATCTTCCATCTCTGCAACAACAAAAAAACTGTTAAGTACCTACCTACAGTATTCATGACTGTTAATTCAAACAGTAGTCTTCATCTAGCCTAGCCTCACTACTAGTACAAACACTGCAGAAACGTGGTGATATAGCTTAGCTATGTAACGTGTTATATTTACCTTTATGAAAGTGAAACATAACTAGGGGAAAGTGGTCACCACACATACCTTATCGATGAAAAATGGCTATACCTAACCCTTTAACATTTTGACATATTGAATACATAGTTTCGGACTTTTTTGTAACAAACTACAATATATTTGTTACACTTTATACTTAGGTACATAAACTAGCTAAATTTAACAATTAAATAAAAAATAAAAAATGAAATTTAAAAAGTGTACGAATGGTGACCACTTTCCCATACCTACTAGTATGATTCTAACTGACTACTTTGCTTTAGCGTCAAGCGTCGTAGAAGAGGACAGATTTAGACTTGAGTTTTCCCAAAGTGTTCCAAACAAACAACTAGGTAGGTAATTCCAACAGATCTTTGATTTCTTTTCAAAGTTCACGATTGTAGCTCAGACTGAAAATCCTCTACAAAAAGGTCGCTAAGTCTCAAGAACCCGGTTGAGAAAAAAAAAAATATCTAAAATTTCCGTGAAGTGAGCACCGTAGCTAATACTAAAGGTAAAGGTAGGTACTTTTTAAGTGCATAAGTGCAAAGATGTGAAGTCAAAGTTCTTGTATCTAAGTAAGTGATAAATTTGTTGAGTTACTGTGAACTAAATTTATTTTATGACAGGGTGATGAGGAATGAGTTGTGGTCAGCGTTAGCCATGCATGGGGTGAACAGTAATCTGATACAAGCACTAAAATCTCTCTATGAGGATTCTAGTGCTTGTGTAAGGATAAACGGGGCGTACACTGAATGGTTTAGCATCGAAAAAGGTGTTAGACAAGGATGTGTTGCGTCACCGTGGCTGTTCAACCTATTCATGGATACGTGCCTGAATGATTTGAAAGAGAATGACTGTGGACTAAGGATGAACGAGTTAACCATCAAATGCCTCCTATACGCCGACGACCAAGTGTTGTTAGCATCGTCGGAGGAGGAGTTGCAAAGAATGGCTAACATTTTATGTGGGGCATTGGAAAGGAAAGGCATGAAAGTTAATGTAAGCAAGACGAAAGTTATGGTATTCGAAAAAGACGATAGCATGACAGAATGTGAGATTATGATTGCGGGTGAGAAAGTAGAACAGGTAAAAGAGTTTGTGTATCTGGGCTCGGCTTTTACGACAGATGGAAAGTGTGAAAGAGATATTGAAAGAAGAGTGAATGCAGGAAACATGGTCAATGGAGCGCTGCGCGCCTTTGTGAGCAGTGAGAAGGTGTCAAAGAAGGCGCGTCTGGCTGTTCACAGAGGGGTGCTCGTTCCAACACTAATGTACGGTAGCGAAAGTTGGGTATGGCAAAAGAAGCATGAAAGTAGAATAAATGCGGTAGAAATGAGAGCGTTAAGAAGTATGGAAGGTGTATCACTGAAAGATAGAATAAGGAATAGTGTGATAAGGGAACGTGCTGGTGTGAAAGAAGATATAGTGACTAGGATAGAAAAAAGTATGCTTAGTTGGTTTGGTCACGTAGAGAGGATGGATGAAAGAAGATTAACTAAACAGATTTATACGGCGAGTGTGAATGGGTGCGTTGGGAGGGGAAGGCCTAGGCGGACGTTCCATGATCAAATTAGGGACGTTTTGGAAAAAGGCCAGGTCAAGAGTACCCGAAACCGACGAGCATGTATGAAGAGATTGATGAATGTGGACGAAGCGAAAGAGGTATGTCAGGATCGTAGCAAGTGGAACAAAGTAGTCTCTGCCTACCCCTGTGGGAAAGAGGCGTGACGATATGTATGTATGTATATATGTAAATTTATTTTAAACAATAACCACACAGTAACTGTAAGTAACTATACGTACATGATCTAATTATGATGCATAATATCATATTCCATGCAACAATCCCACGATTGAACTGTCGTGATCTTATGCCCTCTCCTTTAAATTGATATAAAATATCACTGAAAGGATGTGTTGAGAAGGGATAATGAGGCATGAAAGATGTCATTCACGCGACCACGTCGCACCAAGATCATGGCTTAGCGCTTTGAATTAATAAAACACAGCATCACTTAATGTTAGTTACTATATCCAAAATAGAAGAGAAAGTAGAAAGAGGAACACTTAAAGTTATTGTAACAAAAGTTCTGCAAATGTAAAAGTAATCAGACGAACAGAACCAACTCAGACTGTGCCACTTCAAATCAATTAATTGAGCATAACCAATGATTCATTAGTGTAATGCGTTGGTACATTTCCCCTATCTCTACAGGCAAGATTGAGTGCGCTCAGTTCACAGTGCAGCCGTAAAAGAGCACTAACGAACTGTACAATAAACATTGTACACTTATTTACAAGGGAAATCGTTAGTTACCCTTATCAGGCTTTAAGTATAAAAACGTGCAATAACATCAACGTATAAGGTATTGTCCTAAAAACATACTCCCATATCCCATACGCCTGAACGAAAACATACGTTGGCTGTTAAATTTTTTATTGCGCCCAAGCACAGTGCATACGCATCGGCTGCTTACAAAATATGCTATGCACCGCGCGCGCCGGAAACCCATTCGGATTTATACTTGCCCACCTCTGCCGCCAAATGCAGACGAGACTAAATGTAATATCCGTTTCCTAAATAGACAAACGTCTATCAGCGTCGCCAAGAATAACTAACGCGCCGTTGCACCGGGGTAACATGCGAACAATTTTGGAATAACTTAAAACACGTGGCAATCTCGATACGCAGCCGTTTAACGTTTGACTGGTGGTGGAATGTGGGATGGTGTGCAGACAAATAAACCGCTACCGGATTACAATAACCCGTGATTCAAAGACCATTTTGCATTCTACGCACCGCAGATGGCTTAAGTGTACTTTATTTTAACCCGTTGAAGCAACCACACCCCTTCACTTCATCAATTTGAGTACTTGATACCGTAATATTTTTCATGTAACGGCCTGTTCAAATAATCCTAGCCGCACAGCACTGTTCCCTCTCTGACCCTACTAGGTACCTAGCATAGCGTTTGCGTAGAAGTCAAAAGACCTATTGGGACTGAGAAAAAACCCGTGAATATTAAAAGTGTTTGTAAAACTTTCCTGCCCCAGCCAGCCCCTTTCTTTAGCCCTATCGAAAAACTCATTGCGGCAACAAGGTACACTTCAGGTTATTTTTATCCGCACTCAAAGCAAGAAAGGATGTTGCGCAAAGTTTTTAAGTAGAGCAGACCCGGTACGTACCCGATGTAGGTAGTGTTGGTACCATTTCGGGCATAAAATCTGCGCTTACGCTACAGTTCAGTGACCGACCGTTTGATGTGTGGAGTGAAATATTACAGTTTCCTATAACCGTTTTCATGTGTCAGGTAGCTTTTTGATCTGGCGTTTTCAGTTGGTCCGGTTGAGGTTTGTGGGTGTTGTTTTGTTCTACATAGTATGAGAGTAACGTAAAACAGACTTCAATTTTAAGTAATACTTCTAAATTCTAGAGTTCTTTTCAGTTTCAATTTGTCAGTGTCAAAATGTAGATAGAGAACTGAAAATTATAACCAAGTCTAACGACTATTGTTTTGTGCAAACTGGCCTACGAGTGGTACTTTTTACAGCTTCACGCACCTTATTACCCAAACATCAAACAATGTAGTTAGTTCAAGTAAGAGAGGATGTGACCCATTTGAATTGATGAGTCGTTCTAGGAACGGAGAGGAAGTAGCTCGTAGATCCCTACTAAAACTTTATTTTATCTGATTAGCCCGCGTTGTTTGGACGGCTGTTAAGTAAAACGTAAAAACTTTTCATTTCCGATGAAAATTCTTTCGCGATAAAATCGCGATAAAAAGTTTTAATTACTTTAATGCAATTAAGAATTTTTGATGGGGAAATTCTAAATTGTACCAAATATTTTTCTTGCTTTTGCAAGTATAACGTCTATTTAATAAAAAGTAGCGGACACCTGTCACAAATTTAAATTAAATAGGTCTTCAGTAATTTGCTTCAGTACAGAACTCTACTATTGATCTGTTACTCAAGATGTCTTCGAGGGTTAAAAGGAGGCAACAGCTGCTCTTACATCGCTAACCCCTCCCACTCTTCCTCTACTGCATATGCCACCGTATATAAATTATACAGCTGTATAATTTTGTACAACGTGGTAAATATTTACAATATCTACATGGGCTTACTTGACTATACTTCATTTAATTTATAATGAGAAACCACAATAACATTATATTGCGGCTGGTCAACTATTTCTTACTTAGCAAACAGTACAGTGCAATAGTTTGGCAGCCGCAAAATAAAATTGTTTTAATGCCACTTTATTTGTAGGCCTCAATTGTTACTCTAGTACAAATCGTAAAGTGATTACAAGCCACAATATAATGTTGTTGTGGTTTCTCATCCTAAATTAAATGAAGTATAGCGTGGGGAAAAATATTTTTGAGCACCCTGTCTAAACTAACTGCCGATATATTATCAGACGCTGACGTTCACTCCCTATATACCTAGTTACTTCATTGTAACCAATGATTGTACACACCGAACAATATCCATCATAATAATTTAGGTCAGCGATTAATTAAAGAGGTAGGCAGTGGTTAAAGAACCATGTGATAACAAACATTGAACTCTCCATTGAGTGCTCCACATCCGATCGCTATGATTCATGACATCAAAATAAACATCCCTTCTTTTTCCCTGGTTTCTGTCGGCTCGGCGCTTAATCACACGATCTGGCGCCAGCGTGTTCAAAATAATGATTCATTATATCTTGTTACGGACAATTTGTGCCACATTTTCTTATAATAAAGCTTGATATAACTCTAACTTGGTATTTTATACACTCATAATTTTATTGGAGGGGACAAGTTCTCCAACAAAAGTTTATCGTGCATCCGATTCTTTTTTTATGGGCGTTTGATTGTCTCCTGACTATAGGTATATGTAGGTATGTATGTATGTAGGTACGTATGCCTGTTCCACTTAAGTATACAACCCGCGACGTCTTTTTTATCTTCAGCAAGCATAAAGATTTCCCTTTTAGGTAGGTATATATGTATACGATTTAGTAGAGCTTTTTTTCTGCGGTTCTGTAATCTAATTATTAATTTGTAGGTATGTACTTAACGGCCCGGGATCATGGGTGGACAGCCATGTTGTAGTTATAAGTAGCTTAAACTCAAACACTGCGCCCAATTTCCATCCATACTCACCACCCGCTCAGTCTCAAACCCCATCAGTCGCTCATATCAACTTAGATCACTTGAATCCTAACCTAATCTTTGACATCACATTAGCATTTTTTAGAAGCCTACCAGGATCAAAACATACATTCAAGTTCACACGCTTTAGTTCTGTGAAAAATAACTTAACAGAGCTTAACGAAGCTAAATAAGTTTATTTTTATCCTCACGCTAAAACTGCTAGCCAAGTTTCTTAATTAGCAAAGCCATTAATTAATTGCTTGGCGCCGCTGTCGGCAGTGTTCATACCTTCGCAAAGTACCTAAAGGACGAGCTCTTAGTACAAATGGGTTCTGATTCTGAACAAAGAGAATTACCTCGGTATCACTGGACGTATTTTCTACGGGATATACTTAGACCGAGATTAGGTACTTTTCATGAGCTCCCGATATTATTATTCTAGTCTAAGTCTTAGTCTCACTCGTAGATAGAAAATTAATTTTATCTACTGTACTAAATCAACTAGTACCTTAAGTGTAATTAATTTGTAAATGTACATACAAATGAATAACTATTACCCTCAAAATAAGCTTCGAACAAAGTTTCATCCAACAAGATTACATGAAGACAACTCAAAGATCCCAAAACAATCAGACCCTAAGAAAGTTAATCATGGAATTTTGTTATGTATTTGACTTTGCGGAAATCGAACTCCCGGTAACTCATAGCTCATAGCGAACAAATAGTTATAGTAGCCGAAGAATATTAATATGAAATTATTTAACAACTGCGTTCAGACATCATATTTATTTACCTCATAACTAAATGGCACTACTAAAAAGTAATGGCGCTGTTACATCTTTACGGAACTCCACAAGCCGTAGATAAGCAAAAACCTCGGCATATATCCTATACGTGAGAAAAATTATTATCGTAGCATTTAATTCATTAGTAAATAGGAAGTGAGCAAATAAACTTATGTACAGAAATCAGCCTTGAATGCGGTCAGAAGCGATAAGTAGTGTCGCCAGGACGCCGGATCGCAATCGCTTGCAATAATTCAATATTGTACTAACCTATCAAACGTGATAATGTCGACGTTCCTTGTGACAATAGAACTATAGAACATTAGCTCGAGTACCTATTGCGTAAAGGATGTAAGTACTTACTAGATAGGTGAGTATTGCAAATATTTCGTGCCGGTACTCAGTGTTTTTTAACCGATTTTAAAAAAGGAGGTTCTATGTTTGGTCTATTTTTTTTTAAGTACATATTCACTGATAGCCCGCCAACTGGGACCGATTTCATGTTTCTTAACTTGGATAAATTATTTTGTAGACTAAGAAGAAATTACTGGTATTTACTTAAGTATTTTTTTTTGTTTTAGTTAAAAAATAATATCTGAAATAATTTTTTTATAGAAATAGCGGGTCAGGCGCATTATTAAAAAAAACAGGTTATCTTTTAAACAGTGAGAGTTAAGACACCTGTGTCTTAGAGAAATTAACTGTGTCAACTTGAAAAAGCTCCCTTTAAAGTTAACGGGAGTAAAAAATACCGCTGTAAGTATATGTGGAATGGTATTGGTACATATAGGTACCAGTCTAGTTGTATTTGATCTATTTCGTCTGGCGCCTCAGAGTGCGTTGATATAGCTTCACTGCCTTGCTAGTAAGTACCTAATAAGTAATATAAAAATTAACCACTTAAAAAATCAACAATAATATAAAATAATATCACGTAAACCTACATCTTTTAGAATAGATGTATGACGTCACTGACGTCACTTATGGCAAAGTTTTGGCGTCATTCAACGTCGAATTTAAATGACAAGACAATGACAAATGAGACAAGGAAAAGGCTTACTTACGCGCAAGTGTGTAATGTTGCTCTAAGTAATGTTATGCCCAACCGCCCTCAGACGCGTTGATGCTGTTCAGGTTGGCTGATGTGACCGACAATATGAGTTAGTGTAATATATTGATACACTTGCTTAATTTGCTGTTACCCTGTGGGCTAATGTGACAACATTGTACGAAGCCCGTTTTTTTTAAAAAGGCGTAAAGGTTTCAAGTTATAAGTAAGTACCTACCAATGAAATATACATATATTTTGTAAGTACTGATTTAAAAAGCACCAAATATCTATGGCAATTTAAAATAGAACTTGTTATTCTTCAAGTTGCTTTGCATCAAAAACTTAATCTGAGTCGCTAAATATTTTTTTGAAAGTCAAATGTGGTTCCTTGCGGCGGCATTAAAATAAAATCTGTCACGCTCTGATCTAAATTGTAAATTATGTTCCTGAATGCTCAGACACGTCTCGGTAAATAATCTGGGCTTTAAAAATTACAAACAAGACAATCACTGAAGATGCCCGTATCTAAAAGACTTTTCTGAATGCACAATAGCGTTTCTATTTGCTTTGTTAGTACTCGAGCTCTTAAAGAAAATGAAATTCAGAAGGTACCTTGAATTCTTAGCTTTGTGCTCGTGAAACTTACGTATTTAAATATCTTACTGAGAGAGTAAAAACAAAAAACTTTTGTAGAGTAGGAAGAACAGGTACCAATGTTGTTGCGATTACCTATCTGTATAATAATTAAATTATTTTATGCGGAAGAAGTATTGACAAAGGCTGTTGATCATTTGAATAATTGTTAAGTAAAACCAAAGAATGAAATGGCTACTTACCTAATGATAGTTACATAATAATAATAATCATAACAATAATCATAATAATAATAATCATAATCATAACAAAACCTTTAACCGGGGAATCTGTGTTAGTAATCTAAGTTCTCTACTCTCTACCCATTGTTGGGTAGGTATATTTTTAATTCCTAGTCTTAATAACATCTCGATGTTAGGCTATGGATACTATAACCAAACAGCCTCGCGCACTAAAATCCTAACTATGTAAACTAGTCGTTGGCGACAAAGACAGACATACATAATTTAACAAGCCCCACGATAGCGATTCTGCGTGTACCTTTAACTCTTGTTCCACACATTTAAATTCACTCCACACGTACATTACGGGAGAGGCATCGATGCATGTAAATTACCCTATGATTATTCAGCCATGCTACAACCCTGCAAAGGTAATGTGTACCGTGTAACTAATTTAAATTTGTCCCTCCTCCAACCCAATCTCGCCTTTATAACTTAGACGTAAGTCTCAATTCATCGAGATACTTGAGTGATGTTAATTTGGTGGTGTACGTTCTTTGACAATGATTTTGGGCCGGTCTGGTACACCGCGGAACTACAAAGTGGTGCGTTTGTCCAATGGCTCAGTAGGTTGCTAGGGCTCACAAAGGTGACGAACGGAATAAAATTATCAACTGTGCGTTAAGGAGTTTTAAAATGTGTTTTTTCGAGTTGTATTTAAATTAAGTTAAAGAAAAAAAGCTATTCATAGTGTTAAAAGTCTACACTGCTAGCTATATTTAAGGTTTTTCAGTAATAGAGCAAAAATTGAAAATGGATAGGAAAGGTCGGAATGATTTGAAGAGAGAGATACATGCGTTTATGTTTCTCAGAAGTTTTACTTAAAGCTTGGTTAAAAGCTTTTTAACCATTTTGAGACTTTTGAACAACATCGGGTAACTGTCACTTGTTTCTGAATCCTTTAAAATGCATTACAAAAAATCAGTAAAATTCAAACTCACTTGTATCCAGCTCCATTGTCACTCAAAATTAAAGTTGCACCGAACAAGAAAAGTCTATCATTGCACTCAACTGCAGTGTCCTGCGAAGTGTCCGAGAGCGATTCGCGATCGTGATAATGTGTGCCGGCGGCGGCGCAGGACTTCGACTGAGCGACTGGCGTCAGCGGCGCGCGCGCACGCTCTCCGCATACTAAAATCGCGACACGATAATCGCGAACCAACTCACCCCACAAACTAAACAAATTTGGACCCGACTCAATATTCCCCAGACGTTATCTAACACCAAATACAACCCCGTAAACTGTTTATAAATACGTCCGTTATGCGACTCGCGTTTAACACCCGCTAAAGCGTTACGGTTTCTTCAAACTGATAAGCTTATACTTATGGGACGAATACAAATATTCATATTTATTGTTATGGCAGATGGCTGGCAATTTGTTGTCAGTTCCTTAGGGCGCATGCATGTATTACAGTTACGTATTGTCAGTGCATAATTGGTATCGCAGTGCGTTATTGTATGATAATGATATCGTATTATTTTTTTTTAGTTCTCCATTGTTTGAGATAGCTAAGTTAAAGGTTAGTGATATGAGGAACATCACAAGTGCCGCTTGTTTCGGGTATTCCTTGGTGCAGCAGTTATCGGAGCTCGCGCGGGGCCGAAGGGCGGCGCGGGAGCAACGGACTCTGATATCTGCCCTACGTCTCCTCTGACATGTTTATGAGCGTACATCATCTTCCTAATCGTTAACTATTACCTAATAATAGATCTAACTGCGTACATTTCCTTAATTCTTTATTTTATCTCCAACTTGAGGTCAAAAATGATAACATTGTGTGCTTTCGTTGGGCTCAATAAATTCCGAGAATAAATATTTGATTTGTGATTGTACTCCACAATAGCTCTTGTTATAGGACCTATCACCTACTGAGATAAGATAGTTCATCAAAATAACAGGAAAAAACCTACCTTTAAATGGAAAATTTTTTGGTCTTCTTCGTTTGACGACCTCTTCTTCCTTGTTTTCGAATCGCGGTGGAGGCATCTTGGGCACTTCGCTGGGTACAGCAGTAACCTCCCCCGCCCCCGCTGCGCCGGCCAACAAGTATCCCCCTACGGAATGTCTCCGACGACCCTGGAGAGGGATCGTGTAGAAAACCTCCTCCCGTTCCTGCGGGCCTTCTGGTGTCACCACTGTAGTGCTGATTTTACCTTTTCTGTGGAAAAGGTGGAAATGTATTCTTGCAAATATGTACCACCAATCTAGCCAGTAGTAGATGCAAGGTGACGAAGTAAATATATGTATGCCGATAGAGTATTTGTGGCTCCTTGTCAATGTAGAATTGTAGATTATCTCTGCTGATTGTTACTTGAAAAAATATAGAAAAGCTAAGATTAAAATAATGACTTACTTAATTCGTGGTGCTGTGGAACTGTGTCTCATGTCGCCAGGAGCACAATCCCCTGGCCTGGGCTGTCCCCGCAGGAAAGCCTCAGCCTGTTCTGGCTCCTTAGCCGAGAGGGAGCGTAGTAACGCTCTGAACTCCCTGCGTCTAGGGCTTTCAGGTTCGCGGCGCCGAGGGGAACCAAGGGACCTGGCGTCGGCCCAGACGCGGCCCGGAGCCGACCGCGAGCATGGCTCAGCGGTCGGGGCTTGGGATTCCGCGCTGTCCAAAACATCGGCGTTCGGAAGCGCGAAGTATGATGGGTTATCTGTAAAGTAAATTAACAATTATAGCCGCACTTTGAACATCGAACTTACTTGAAAAAAGTGATCACTTCCTAAAACAACAAAAAGGATCTTTAAGGCCTAAAATTATGTTGGTTTTCCTCGAAATTTTAGGCTTATATCCCCTAAATGACCACTACTTAGTCATTGAATGATTGTAGAGGTTCTGGAAAATGTAAAATTTTGATGTGGAAGTTAAAATTCTTGCTGTAAGTACAACTGTTACATTACGATAAAGGCCAAGTCAGTCAACATTTACCGACGATCATTGCGCAGTGGACGGCGTCGCCCGTGCCAGGCACTCCGCGACTGCGCTCGCGGGAATTATTCAATAACGACAATGAACTAACGGCTCTCCATTACGTCCAGTGCGGGCCGAGTGGAGCAACCTACTTTCCTGAGCCGGAAAATGCGAATTGAAAGCAATCTTCGGCCGAAGCCCGCCTAAGACAAGCGTAGGCTTTCCGCCTAGCAGCGCCTCAGCAGACTGTCCGTGTTCATTTTGGATAAATAGCTACTCAGAAGCAAAAAACATCTCTAGGTACCTAACATTTTTTGTTTACGTTTCGGCTCTATCGCGGCTTAGACTACGAGTATCGCGGACCGCTAACAAAATATTGAGAATTTATGTAATTCTTTTGACTTATTTCTGCTCCTGTAACCTTTGAGTTTGAAGACCCACTTAAGCAAAATAATCCACCACAACGTTAAATCACTCGAATGCCAACGCTAACAAGTATTGGATTTACCCGGATTATCATAAGCATCCTAAGCGTAACTGAAGACATTACACATAGTATTATGTAGAATCGTAGACAGATATAGCTTACGCGTTTCAAGGACGCCAGGCTGTGCTTTCGAGCAATAACCACCCCCTACAAGGTTGGGTGGGTTTCAGACGCCTTAAGTGACTTAACAGCTTACTAATCCCAGCCTACCAATGTTTAGTTCTCCAAAACTTAAACAGGTTTAATATTTGCTTACTTGAATCTATAAGTGAGTTCATTTCTAAATCATACTAATTAGTTTCTTCCGGGTCGTACTAAATTCTCTGTAGTAGGTAGGTACGTTACTGTTGTTCATAGATATCTCCGTATAAACTAAGTACCGGTCTCTATCTCCACTTCGCATTCATCAGAGCTATCTACGTAACAAATAAACAACGGGAATAGTATCTTTACATAAAATCCGAAGATTTAATGTAGTTTTTTTAGCCCGCATGTGTATTATTCGGAGACGAGGGCGGTACAAAAGAGTCCCTGGGAACATGTGGCGGGCAACGTGTCACAAACAATGGTACTTCCACGTAGCGGCTCAGATTGAAAATAAATTATGGTTACATTACCATCTAATGATATTAAAGCGTATTGTGACACTAATTTTATTGATGGCCTGTAATGTAGCGGTTAAGTGTGTAGAGCCCGCCAAAATAAACATTTGAGTTTTGAAACAGCTTTGAGTTAGGTACTTACTATGTATAGTAACGAAATAAATTGTTTTACGTATATGTAAAGGGATTTTTTTATTAATTTTCTGACGACTTCAATATGAATTATCTTTGCTTGGCATTTTATGTAAACCAATGTATTTTATATTGACCGAATAAACTATAAACTAAACGTAGGTAAGTGCGGATAGGGCGTTAGAAATTTATGGAAAAGGCCTTTGCTCAGCATTGGGACACTATTTCGGACTAACAAATAAATAAATAAATAATAGCAATCTTACGAGATAGTAAAATTTTGTAATATGATGCAAAGTTCATGTAAAGCCAAAATTTACTGGAATTTAATTTTGATCCGTCACGTCCTGTTTGTTTATGAATCACTTCTTTGAATAATACAATTTTTACGATAGTCTTAAAAATTAAAGAGTATGATTTAATCTCCAATCGCGATGCTAGTAATGAAGTTCACTAATTAATCGATTTAGCAAGTCAGCCGTGCTGTAAGCGGTACCTAAACCGCTTTCGGCCGAGCCCGTGCGGTAATGAATTAATCATTATTCTCAGAAGGCATGAAAGGAATCTCTAAATATGTTATAAACATAATTTGTTTAAGATGTTTCGAGCTAATGACTAATTTCGACGTTCCCGGTATTTCGGCTGAACGTCGCTCTTTGAACGTAGGCGGCGCGGCGCGCGGCGAGTACTACAGCGTACGTATGAACGTAGATATCATTACCATTATGTATATTTTAGGTCGCTATCTTAATTGCGCGAAGCTAAAACAAACAAACACTGTTTATTTATTTTTAACTACAATAAACATCGTTTTGCTAGCTATGTTTGAGAACAGGTATTATTCCATGTTTGAAAACGATTAAAATCCTCAAACTTCAACTGAAATAACTTAGGAAATTCTTACACAAAGGGCCGAGGAAATTAGGAAAGTTTCATAATTTCTCCGTTTAACAACAACGCTTTAACGTAAAACTTGACTGACCGGAGGAATTAGAATACCTATCTTTAAAGTAACCTACATGCATTATAAATTGATAACTCACTAGTGGCTCGTAGGCAGTAGTCAAATTGGGGTCCCATAGTAATAGTAGTCACTATACGCTTGTCTCACTATGCACGACACATCACGTCGGGCGCTTGGGGCGCTCTGTTGCTCTCGCGGTCGCGGCGCGGGCGCAGGTGGAAGCGGCGTCAGCGCACACGTGCGGAGCTTTCATAAGGAAGCAAGCTTTCTTAGCACGAGCGGAAACAGCGTCCCGTCGTAAGGCTGAACAGAGCTTTTGGTACTTACGCGTACGTGAGCTTGCCTCGCATGAGGGTTCCTTACGCGAGTAGTATAAATTAATATTGCTGATATTTTTATTAATTATAGTCGAGATCGTTGATAGAAGGCGGATTTAGTATTTAACTAAATATTCATATTTAGTTACCTAAATACACACAGTACAGTACAGTTTAGTTATATTTAGTTTAGTTAGTTTAGTTACATATCTCGTAAAGTTGTTTTAATATAATTTTAGTCTTAAAATGTAGAGTTTACAATTTACAATGAATTTACTTTACTAACTTCTGAAACAGCTGTACCTAAGTACTTAATTGTTACTATAGCTTTTTTGTTTCGGCATCGAAATCGGTGGATGCAGGTGGCGAGTTGTCGTTCATTGTGGCGTTCTAGGGCGGAGGTCTTTGTTCAACAGTGAATGATGATGATGATGATGATTGAAAATTTAGACGAATCTGTTTATCCCATAGAAAAAAGCTCATCTTTGTAAGTACCTACCTATGATGGTTATTTTTATGCAGGTGGCAAAATTATCGTTCATTATGATGATGATGGCGATAGTTATGTTTTACTCAATGCAAACGTAATAATATCACACTTATAGCGTACCTAGAACCAGTATAATAGACGGATAGGCGCCTGGGCACGCAGCCAAGCGAAATAAATCCGAAACATCATAACAAAACTCGGCTTACAAACTGAAAACACGATTTATATGAAAACAACTCCCAATAAAAACATGACATCATTTCACTAACTGAGAGTGCTTCTTTCTCCCCTTACTTATGAAAGCAAAGCACTGATTAAACAAAATTTCTTTCTTTTAATAAAAAGCTTCCATCATATTACTTGTTTATTTACCTACTGATATTTACCTTCATATTGTAGGTATCTCGTAGGTATTTATTAACAGATAATATAAGCCAGACCTTAAATCACAAGGCACTAGCAACGAGAGCTGTTTTTTATTTTTGCTCTCAATTTCCCTGTGACTTTTCGCGGAGGACGAAGGATTGTTTTACGTAAGTAGGTACAGCGCACGTCCAAAATCGTCTAAACTTGTTATGTTCCAACAAGCTCACATCAAAACAAAACTGTCAAACAAAATACGAAACACGGACACAATTAAACATTTCTCATGGCCAATGTGGTCATTACATGTCATAATATTGGCAGAGAGTCTACCTAAAAGCGCGCGTTACGATCTCCTGTCATATGTGCTATATCGCGTACTTACATAAATCGATAAAAATCACTCAACGAAAACGGGTCAGTGCGTTTTCTCTTCGGGTCCTTTCAGCAACGGATCTCTGGAAATCTCAGTACCGACAGGGGAGCCAGCCCCGATTTAATTCGAGTGTTTGTGTTAGTGCATGTGGGGATTCGGTGGCACACGCTAGGCGTCAATGTTTGTAAATACATCCAAAACAGTGTTGATGTTGACGTCCATTCATATTCGGTGCCGCCTCTACTGGTTATGTAACTAAATATAGAATTATTTCAACGTGACTAAAAAAATTGTAAGTTTATGTCTACCTCTACCTCTAGTCCCAGATATATAGTCACAAAGAGATGCATTAAGTAGCTTTACATAGCCAGAGAATAGAAATAATTGTAAGCTTTGAAGTTCCGTGATCAAATTGAGACGTTTTGAAAAAAAGGTCGGGTCAAGAGTACCTACCCGAAACCGACGAGGACGTATGAAGAGATTGATGAATATGGATGAAACGCAAGAGGTATATCAGGATCGTAGAGAACAAAGTATGCAGTCTCTGCGTACGTCCTATGGAAACGAGGCGTGACGGCATGCACCGGCGGCATGGTCAGGTGAGATAGAGGTCAATCGCTGGTCAGTTTATAACTAAAAAAAAAAAAAAATGTTGCATGTATGTTTGGAACTTAAAATCATTTCAATGCAATCTAATTCCAATTTGTGATAGATTCAATGGTAACAATAGTAAAAACATCGGTACATAATAATTAATTTTCCCTCAGGGTAAGCTACGCGTGGGTAAAAGTTACACCCATTTGTCCGTGGAGATTAATCAATCTTGAGCTCACGTTTACCTTAGTATTTTTAGCCGAACTTGAAGAGACCTTTGGGAGTTCTCAAGTTCGAAGGCTAAAGAACTCATCAGCCACGCTAAAGTTGGTAAAGGCAATCATGCGTGGCAAATGTGCTACTCAGTTTCAACTCGGTTTCTAAGAAATAAAGGATTTCTTTTTGGCTAGCGTTCAAGCGATTATGGTAGGTACCTTTATGACAAATGGGATTCTATTTTCCCTCTAACAACACAACACATTACGCGTAAAAATGAGATAGAATCTTGAAAGCACTAGGAAACAGCGACCGTTTTACGCGTTCTGAATATAGGGTCTTTACAGTAGCACGTTCATCTTGACCAGTAAAACAAACAAATGGATTTTATATTTCTCTAAGATATTTTATAGACAGCTTCTTGGAAGAGATCGTAAATTCATATTTATTCAAACAACGACTGCCAATAAAGCACTAGCTTCTATAGGATAAAAATATCGACTCTATTAAATGTTGAAGGAACATTCTGTTTAATAAATGCATGCCGCGTCGTATTCCGATTTCCAAAAACTTTTTGTCGGTTTGCGTGTCAACTTGGTAATATGGCGACACAGGGAGACGCTTTAGTGCTTTGAGGGCACATCTTTGATTTTAATGTTGATAAGTATAGTATCTCTATGACAAACTGACGAAAATTATAACTGTAGACGTTATTATTGTCTTAGGTCAATTCTTCCGCGCGTCTTAGAAAATAATAATTAAATACACTTTAGCTGCAATTAGGTACTTTGAAAACCTGATTAACTAATCCTTAAAAGTCTATATGTCCTGTTTAACCACAGTCACGTTTTATGATGTAACTAACCTCTTTTATTTGCAGACTATTTGAAGTAGCTAAGAGTATGAACTTACCGAACTTTTTAAAAGTAACCCTAAGGAGCAGACTCCGACAGTGGAAGTAAAAAAAATACGCCAGATGTCGGCTCGGCTGTGTTTACTTGCATCTGCTGTAAAACAACACTGCCCTGTATACCTACCGCCGCCAAGGGATCACAAACATTTATACTTACAAGCACAAGGAAATAAAAGTGGCGCAATTGATGACTTATATCTATGACTTACCTATTGATTGAATTAAAAACCATTGGCATCTAATAAAATTATTGTATTGTGTTGTATTGGTAAATTGTTTGTATGCTCTTATATTAGAGTGTCTTGCAAAATGAATAAATGTCTTCTTTCTTTCTTTCTAATCTTTTTCTGTCATACAGAGATGTAACCTTAGTTTTGAGTAGGTTATGTTATGTGGTTTAAATACCTACTAATATTTTTTCGGCTGTTTTTTTTTTTACAAACGCAATCAGGACAGGCTAATTTGAATATGAAGTGACTAACGAGAGCCGTAATAAAAGTAGGTACTCATCAAGTTACATTGAGGTCAAAAACCGTGGTTTTGTGGAATGCATTTGGATTTATTTTCGGTCCATGTTTCACGCTGCAACGCAATTATAACGTTTCATTAGTCATCACAATCTGCGAAGTTTCTTGTTATTATTTTAAGAAGTCACCCCATCAGCTCTCTCAGTTTCGTTCGTAAGTATTAAAAAAACGGGACATTAGAAAATACGTCGCGGGAAATAAGGGAAAAATACACTCAGCGGCACAAAATTTGGCCCAATTTCCATACAAAATTACCTATAAGTATTGCATAGATATGAGGGCCACATTTTTTGCCGCTGAGTATATATCTTAAATTATGTTGCGTGCTTACTTAGTTATTACATTGTAATTTTTTCCAAAAATATAAATCATTCAATCTTCGAAGTTATTGTGATATACATTACATAATGACACTAAAATCTCCCGCTAAGCTTGGTACTAGTACCAACTACACAATTGAGTCTTTGAATCAATTTTTTTTTTGTCATAAATGGAAAGATCATATATAAGTTTTGTAAGAAAGTATTTTTAGTTTTTTTTTATTCGCTATAATTAACGAGTTATACCGATTTGAAAATTGATCGTCGAGTACCGCACCGAAAACACACCGACAGTTCCCGAACAAGGCCGAGCCGCGTGTGACGTCACAATGTTAGTTTCCACTCGTAGTTAGTATACAGGTGATACCGTTTTTTGACTTTAATCTACTCTATTCTGTTATTATCCTACTATTATTGTAAAATGCTATTGTTTGTGAGAGCGTATTGGTTTGTGACTCTTTCACGCTAAAACGGCTAAACAGATTTCGATAAAATTTGCCATACACGAACTTTATAATTTATAATCTGGATTTACGTACCGGCTATAGTAGGTGTCATTCACGATGGATGCCATCCACCGTGGTTCTTATTAATTTGTAGTTAAAGGTTAATTTTAATACATCTACGAGTCTTTGTGGATGGCACTGTCTACATAATACTCGTACTTCTATCATGCTTCTATCCCAAAATCCCAACTTTCTTTTTAAAACCATAAAATTAGATGAGAATAGTGATGAGTACACTTTGGTAATAACTATTTATATGAATAAACAAATAAGTCGTGAGATTTCAGCAGAAAATCCCGTTGATTTTATCTCAGGGGAATTTCATAAGAAAACCCGGAATTACGAGCACAAAGATGGCGGATGACATTTTGACACTATGACACTAAAAATGTTTATAGGTGTCGTTTTTGAGTAATTTGGTGGCTCTGAGCCCGATTTTGGCATAATTTTTTAGATTCAAGATGGCGGATGACATTTTGACACTTTGACACTAAAATATTGATGGGTGTCGTTTTTGAGTAATTTGGTGCTTCTGAGCCTGATTTTGGCATAATTTTTTGGATCCAAGATGGCGGATGACATTTTGACACTTATGACACTAAAAATGTTTATGGGTGTCGTTTTCGAGTAATTTGGTGGTTCTCAGCCCGGTTTTGGCATAACTTTTTGGATCCAAGATGGCGGATGACATTTTGACATTACTGACACAAAAAACACAAAAAAGTGTAAAATGTTACTCGAAAACGACCCCCATAAACATTTTTAGTGTCAATAGTGTCAAAATGTCATTCACCATCTTGGATCCAAAAAAATATGCCAAAATCGGGCTCAGAGGCACCAAATTACTCAAAAACGACACCCATCAACATTTTAGTGTCAATAGTGTCAAAATGTCATCCGCCATCTTGGATCCAAAAATTTATGCCAAAATCGGGCTCAGAGCCACCAAATTACTCGAAAACGACACCCATGAACATTTTTAGTGACAAAGTGTCAAAATGTCATCCGCCATCTTGGATCCAAAAATTTATGCCAAAATCGGGCTCAGAGCCACCAAATTACTCGAAAACGACACCCATGAACATTTTTAGTGACAAAGTGTCAAAATGTCATCCGCCATCTTGGATCCAAAAAATTATGCCAAAACCGGGCTCAGAGCCACCAAATTACTCGAAAACGACACCCATAAACATTTTTAGTGTCAAAATGTCATCCGCCATCTTGAATCCAAAAAAGTATGTCAAAATCAGGCTCAGAAGCACCAAATTACTCAAAAACGACACCCATCAATATTTTAGTGTCAAAGTGTCAATAGTGTCAAAATGTCATCCGCCATCTTGGATTTAAAAAATTATGCCAAAATCGGGCTGTTTTACTCTCCTCACCCGGAACACATCAGCGCAAGCATTGCTGCTTGGCGGCAGGATTACTAAGATGCTGGTACAGTCGACGTCAAAGATATATCTTTACACTTTAGCGCCTTGTCGCTCCAAGCACTTTGACAACTTCATATGAAACTTCAAACATATAGTTACAACGACAAGGCACTAAAGTGTAAAGTAAAGATATCTTTGACGTTGACCGTACCTAGCGATCCGGACGTACCTACCTAGAACAAGGTTAGGCTCTTACACCCGCAAAAATTCCCATTGAATATACTCGTATAATACAATCCCACGAGATTATAAAAAACTAGGAATACCTATCAACCACAAAATTTAGCCATTAAAATTTACGTAACTACGGTCGAAGAAACTGAATCACGTAACCTACCTAATAGGTACAATTTAGCAATAATATCTCTGGCAGGGTGTATGTTAAAATTCCACAGTAGTAGGTAAGCGATTCAGTATCTTTCACTGTACTTAGGTACTCTATTGTGAAATCTCAGGTCCAGTAAAATCAATCCAGTTCACATAAATCAGAAACATTATCAGGATTAAGCTTTTATTACCTACCTACACATGACTAAAACAAAAATTTACTTACTATAAGGTGATACGCGTGCTCGTTTGCCACCTTATTTCATAAAAAAAACTTCAGCAGATATTTTTTGTATTTAATTTCGGATATTTTTAGTGAAATCAGCCGTTAACCCAGTACTGTCGTGAAATTGCTTTAACATTGTGACGTCACAGCCATGGCGACCAATCATGGCCCGTTCCCGGTCAAGTGGTCATATTTCAAATTTCATCAATTTTGAATTGCTTATAATTAATTTAAAAAATATATTTTAAGATTTCTTTGAATTAGATATTATATAATATGCTATAAAGTTTTAAAAAACATAAAAAAAATCGATATTTTTTTTAAATTCAAAGACTCAATTGTTTATCTTCAATATGCAACTGACAGTGACAACTGCATAGTTAATGCGATTCTTTGTCAGAGCTGAAACAATGCTATAGTTTTACTGCATTCCCCCAAGAGATGGCCAGCGCTGGGTGTTAATAATAGAGCTAACGGGCGTAAAATTCTTTCTTACTCGCATTTTGCAGTGAATATTTTAAGCCCCAGCCTGTGACAGAATGCAGCTTGAACGGCGATGTGGTAATAAAACACTCTACACGTGCATATAACTTTTTTAGAAGATCGAATTCATTTTAAAAGCAGACATAGGTGTAGATAAGCAAGTATACAAGGAAGGTAGATATAACTTAAGTATTTGGCGTTTGGAAATCTTTGTCTTTGCACAGTATAAAACAAAGTCGCTCCACGGCGCTCTGTATGTTGATGTATAGGTATGTACGCTTAGGGCTTAGATTTTAATACAGTTTTCAATAAATAGAAATGATGTAAGAGAAAGGTTTATATTCCGTATTGTTTAATATTTTGCGTGAAAGGAGAGTCGCTAGTCTACGATATACTGTATCAGTGTTTCCCAACCTGTGGTCTGCAGACCCCTGGGGGTCCGTGAGTATATGTATGGGGGTCCGCGGTGTCATCTCTGGACCGTACATAAATGCTAATAAGTCTCGTAATTTTGTATCTCTAATAACTAAATTAAATACCTAATCCGATTTTTTTTGCTGTTTATTTTATTAAGGGGGTCCGTGAAAACTGTGCTTGATTTCCTAGGGGTCCGTGGCTGAAAAAGGTTGGGAAACGCTGAACTATATTATTAAGGCGGGCTTCTGCAGACTAGTGATAAAATGTATTTAACTATTATCTCTAACCCCGGTTTAACGTTTATAATTTTTAACCCTAGACGGTAGGTAAACGATAATCCAATGATAGAGCTTAGAATATCAATCACTAAATAAAATCTTTACTTCGCATTCGCACAATGCCCACGCGCACACTTAAAATCACCGATTAAATGTATCTTCTAATACTAATACAACCAACTTTGTATGCTTGTAGCGTATGTACAGTCCATGGGCTATTTAGGTACAGTTCACTCTGTATGAAACGGAAGTAGCCAATTGTGGCGTCGAGTTACGGTGGCGACCGGCAAATCCATCATTGTCTGTTGACCCGTATTATGTTGCTATGGGTACGCGGTCGAGTCCGGGCTGACCCGGGAAAATTCTATACGAACAAATTACAACAGGTGGCACGTAGGTAGACTACACAGTTTAATGGACATGAGAATGCCTTTTTGTGGGTATTTTTTACGCAAACTTTTGAATACTGTTTAAATAAACCAATAAGAATAAGTACTTAACCCGTTGTCAAAGTTAATCATGTGCATATTCTGTACGTAAATAGATATTATAGAAACGTCTCTACGAGTATATGTTGACATTTAAATACTGATATTGAGGCTTAACCAAATATTAACACCTATTTAAGCTCGCCCTTCTGATAATTTAAGTTAAGCAACCTATATGCCGTAGGACAATTAATGAGATGCATCAGCGATGCATCAACTTGAGGCGCCCATTATGATAACGATAAACAATTTTATTGTCATAGTGGCAGATATAGTCTTACGCGCGCAATATCAATCTAGAAGTACCTACAGAATCATAAGTAATGCGTCAATGGAATAAGGGTGCAAAATAGCTTTAGTCCTTTTACTGTCTACAGTTACCTACCTACTTATTTAATGCGCTATACTCTAGCGGTACACTTAGTTACTTATTTTATTATTTCAAATCTGAGTGAAGATTATTCGACTGAGCTTTATAACTTTACAATTAATATTAACCCAAATAATTGAGCTTGTTTCATCTCTAACCGAAATAATCGAGTTCATTGCTCTGGCTATCATAACAGACGAACACCAGATGAGCACAGATCATTGGTTCACAATTTACAAACATCTAATGATCTAATGGCTATTTAGCCTTTGCAATATCTGCTTCTTATACCTGATACCATATTGCCTAATATTGGCATTCTCCATCTCTTTCCACCCTCATTTCATACAGGTAATTTGTGATTGTGATTCTGAGTGCTTTCAACTATAATGTCCTCAGGACGGAATATTGCTAATATAACGGCGAAGGCAACTACATCCGTCGCCACGCTACAATTGCAAGCGTGTCTCGTGCCCTATTCGTTGTCTATTGTAAAAAAAAAACTATTTAGTTAACAAACAACAAACTTTGTCATCTGACATTTCGACGTCTGCTGTTGCTTCCGTCTTCGGTATTAGAAGTCTTTGGTCTTTTCCGTTGTATTAGAAGTCTAGAAGAATTTAGAAAATTGCACGTAATAAGTACTTCGTTTGCAAATTTAGGTGAGAATTTTGCTCAATTCTACCCATTTACGCATGACGCGTAAGATTGGTTGAGACACAATTACACTAGGTACTTAATTTAATCGCCTCATTTCGCTTGTCAAATCAAATTATCACTATTTCATTCGAATGAGTAAAACCCTGGTCTTAGTTCCAATCCAATAACAGTAGTAGAGTGATTTGTTAAGCTCTTTCTAATAAATTGACCCCTATTCGACACGGTCTAACTGACATAGAATTGGAAGCCGAACTAAAAGCAGCCATTTTATATGCCTATATCGTTGGTTTTAGTACGGCTTTCAAGATATTACTCTGGGTCAATGTGAAACACCCTTTTTCATCTCTATAAAAGTCTTTTCAACACAGTTGCTCGTAAATTGAGTCTTATTGCACCGCATTTAAGCTCATAATTCAGCTTATTACGCACAAGTGCCGTAATATTATTACCGCACGAGTGCGGTAATGTAAACTTTTTTTTAATCTCAGCAAATAGTTCAGTTATGTATAGGAACAAGGAATATTTTAGTGAATATTAAACTATATTAGGTTAAAGAAGATAAATAAACAGTTAATTTCGACAAAGTATTAATTTTTATCTGAAAAGTGACCATAATTTGTATATTTAAGACAATGATTAATTATTTTATTACTATTTTAATATTAGGCTGTTTAGCAGTCTTGTCAGTGCCTCGTCGCCCGCGTGCAAAGTGCACAGCGCGCATGCGTGAGTGCTGCGCGCGGATTGGCGCGGACAAATGATGTCTGCCGCCATCTTTCACACTCACAGATTTTGTTGATTATTTTACCTTGTTATTAGTTTAAAAATTACTAGTTGAAATAATAAAGAAAAACTAAATGTAAATAGTGTCCGTCGTCGGAAATACTAAAATATGTTCGGGCAGGTTATGTCAGTAAGAAATCCAAGGTGTTGCCAAATGACAAAGAAAAGTTCTAAAGCCTCCAGTTAAGCAATGTTTGGCAACAAAGGTAAAGTAAAGTTTTTTTATACTTACTTATTAAGAATTTTTTTTTGTTTTTCCTCGCAAATGTGTTGAAAAACGTCGTATGAAACGCGTGTGCATTGATCATTACCACACTCGGCCCATTAACGCGCTCGCTCCGCTCGCGCGTACAATCATGCCTCGTGTGTAATGATCAACATAGCACACTTGTATCATAATGTACTATTATTACACCTACCTACATATTCTACTTTAACTCTACCAGAGTTTGTAGAGTTGCTCGAAATATACAGGATCAAAATAATTATGAACATTGACTCTACTCATACCGTCTGTGTATCTGTGACTGTTTATTTACTTAGATATTTAGGCATCGTACGAGCTCCGATCTGGTAATTAATTGACTGTACCTACTACTGTTGTACCTTAACAGAAGAACCTTTTATTTGTACTTCTACCGACGCGCCTGCTCTACTTAATAAATTACATATTGGTCACGTGTCATGTCCCTAAAAGTTCGAGAATAATATAGATTTTATTCATATTGCCTACAGTACCTGGATTACCGAGCTTTGCTCGGTATTTTTTATGGCACGTTTCATAAAAATGTAACCTAGCTAGATCGATTTATCGCCCCGAAACCCCCTGCACACTAAATTTCATGAAAATCGTTGGAGCCGTTTCCGAAATTTAGATTATAAATATACCTACATAATACAAGAATTGCTAGTTTTTAAAGGTATTAGACAGATAGATAGATTAGATTAGATAGATATATTAAATTAGATTAGATACATGTGTAGTTCAGACTAGCTCCATAAGTTAAAATGAGAAGTTTTCAAATCTACATCAACTTCAAGCAAAGAACGAAAGACAGTCGGATTAAACGAGAATTAACAATTCAAACCGACTGATCAGCCGTGCACACAGCCATGAGCGAAGTTCAATTTGGAAATGAACGGTTCCGGTCGCTAAGCTCGCCTGCAGTGCAAACAAAGACAGGCTAATTAAAGTTTTAATTGATGGCAGGCGTGGATCGCGACCGAGCAACTGTGCCTCCCTTTGCCACCTTCCGACCCCATTATAGCTGACATTCATTACGTTAACTAGGTAGAGAACGAGGTAAGTGTGCGTGAAATGCTTCGCGTTCCCAAAGCCTGCTACTTATCGTGCCGCTCATGAAAAATTAACAGAGGGCCGAACTGTCGTGTCAACCAATCTTCCAGTGCTTAAAAAGGCTTTACAGCTTAACTCTCTTAATTAGAGAAGTACTAAAACGGACAGATTTCTGCATAATAAAGAACAGAACATTTGCATAAAAGCTGTGCTGCTAATTCAGTCTTGAAAACGTCGTTTCCTTAACGACCGGCGTACAAATAGTATTTATTTTGATAAACATACCTGAATCGAGACAGTTTTTTGGCAGCTTTCCAAAGATAGGCCGTACGCTTTACCTGACTACGATAAGATAGCTCACATTCTAGATTATGTAGAGTTGTGTGAACAGTGTTTAACGATTTAAATGGGTCTACTTAGTTGTGCCATGTAATACGAGGGAGTACGACTATAACTTCAACCACAAATCTATTTGTCAGCTTCGATATTACGACGCCATAATGTCTACAACACCCGTCCTTGTAAGTACCCTCAGAATCAATATCCATCTCAGCAAAGAGGCTTGTCGTTATTACTTGTCAAACTAATCTCTTCGCTACATAGAAATCTTAATTAAACCGCGTAACAATATCTATTGAATTGAAAGGTCCTTAATATATATTGATTACTATCCAAATAAATAGGAGGTGCTGCGACTGCGAACCTTAGCGAAACGTTACGTACAATATACCTACCTACGACAAATTTAAGTATTAGGTACACAAGTTATTATGCCGTATTTAAAATATAAAGGTTGACAAACTTTCGGCAGACACGGGACGCATAGAAAATGTGGGAACGCTTCTCCGAGCATTGTTGTCAAACATTCATATGCCACTCGACTCACCCATAGCCGGGACATCCGCCGCTACTTCCGCCGCCAAAGATGGAAGATCGGCCGCCTAGTTCGTTGACAGCGCCACGAGCGTCCCCAATACAAAATTAAAAATAAATAAAGGGATTATGAGAGCAAAAATAGCAGCACGGCACACGGATATATATATCGATATCACAGCACAAGGTCTTTATTAATTTTCACGCGCGGCACGGCCGCAGCGGCCGGTGATCCGCGTAAACTTGCGTTCGGTTTGTCTTCAGAAGCTATTTTTGATGCAAAAGCGTTGGGACGCCAATGTCTAGAGCATGCATTGAATATGCAATGTCGTCAGCCTTGGGGCGTTGTGTGCGAGTAAATCACCTGCGCGCATCTTTAAACGCAGAGCCTAGGCAGGTAGGTAGTCCTTGAAATGTAAGCACTAGCGGCCTTATGTGCAGTTAGCGTCGTTAAGCGATCTGTCCTCATACATCAGACTAGGTAGGTACTATGTTATTAACTGTGTTGGTAAAACAGGTAGAAAGTGTGCAATATATTTGTAGTCGCACAAACATTTTGGAACATATAAAAGCATGACCTAGAAAGAAAAAATATTTTGATATGGTAGGTATTAGAGCTACTTAGCTACTCTACTTATTTACCAAGAAACTTTTCACACCACCTGCTCGACAATGGCTAATTATATATCGTGTAAACCTTACTCAAAGTAACTCATTATAGCCCTTGGCTTTAGCCGGGTAGTAATATTGTACTGAATTTCATTATAACCCGCCGGTTAGTAATGTGAATCTCACGTCTCATAGTTCTTATTGTTATACTCTTAAAGTCTAATTTCGTAAAAATCGCACGGCACCGAAAATCGAGATGGCCATGCCACGGCAAGCGGCCGCGTTCGATTTTCAAACGAATGAAACTTTCAAATAAAACAAAAGCCGCGAGTGTTTGCTGACGCTGTAATATTGTTACGCATTAGAACGGCTAAGATTCCAAATAAAAATATTACAACCGGACCAATGTCTCAAATATTTTTTTTTTACTTTTAATTTTGTTTTACTTACTGTTGTTTAAATGAAATTATTTTTCTAGTTGCCTTGGTTTTTATTGTCTCGCAAAAGGTGAGAAAAGTAAAGTATACTCCTCGGGAATAAAACTGCTTATGTCTTGGGAGCGCTTAAATTCTTTGCTCTTCTCAGGACTCAATCTTAATTCCCTCGCTACGCTCAGGAATTAATTCATAACACCCTCGCTGCGCTCGGGAGTTAAATCTAGAGTCCTTCGCTGCGCTCAGGATTCAATGTCGCGCCCGTGACATAATACAGTGCTTTATCCCCTCGGTGTACAATCTACTATTGTTTGCGTCTAGGGAAAACGCGAAATTCCAGCGGGTTGCAAACATGATAATGGTTGGTGGTTATGTGAACAGCTAGTTACCTATTCTTAGTTTTGAAACGCCTGTCCCTACCTAGGCCACATACACCTGTGCTCAATTTCCTTCTTTCTAATCGATTTTGGCAGCAATCGAAACAACAACGATGCGACTAAAGAAATGCTAATGCGTTGCGATGCGGCGTAATTAGTACTCTTTTTAGAGACAAAGAGACGTTTTGTTTACATTTAGGTGTATGTACGTATAGGTACAGTTAGCAGCGATTTAACCAAACAGCCTATAATCTCAAAAAGTGGTAGTAAACAACAGGCTCTCGTTATAGTTACTGCAACACACACAGACGTGTGTTCCTTTTAGCTCCGTGACAGTGACAGGGTAGGGTAGAAAAATAATCAGTAATAAGGTAGGGGAAAGTGGTCACTAGTCGTACACATACCTTATCGTTGAAAAATGGCTATAACTCTTTAATATTTTGACATAATAGTTTCGGACTTTTTTTGTAACAAACTACAATATATTTGTTACACTTTGCACTTAGGTACATACCTAAACTAGCTAAATTTGACAATTAAATAAAAAATGAAATCTAAAAAGTGTACGAATGGTGACCACTTTCGCCTACTGTAGGTAGGTAGGTAAGCATAAAATGAATGTGCACGTTCTACATACTTAAAAGAAAAACTTACAAAATAAAAATCTATTAAAACCGACCACAATACCGTATTTGATGTAGGTACTCATACGAAGCTGTATGATACCTATTATATTTAGGTAACTAGATCATGAAATTCATTAATAATTATGTACTACCTTGCTACCTACTTAACTTAAAAACATAATTTTATTAAATAATGCAATCAATCAAAATAATCTTAATTTAAATGTACCTATTTGTACCTGATAACAAAAAACAAAAGTTTGTTTTATAAAAATAATATATTGTACTTACCTAGGCCGCGAAAGGCCCTTTTGTCTAGAAAAATGTGCCGCAGGACAGGAGACATGACAGAAAGTTTTTTTTTTATAAATAAAATGTACATACTATTTATTACATTCCACTACTTAAACACGCTGATACAAGTAAAACGAACTAAATAAATATTAATAAGAATTTAAAAATGCAAATTATGAAATGATACAATAGTAGATTGTACAACAAGAGCATAAAGCAAGCCATTTTACCCGAGACGTTCATATAGCCACCCGAGCCGGTACGGCGAGGGTGCAGGGTGCATAGACACGTCGAGGGGAAAATGGGTTTTATGAACGAGTTATACACTGCTTTTCACTTAGATTGCGAAGAAACAAAACAAAAACATTGCAAAAAAAAGTTAATTAAAATTAAATGTGACATTATTTTTTTTGCAATTCGATATATTTAATGGTTTTCCTGGCAAATTGACTGTGTTAGGTGTCAGACTAAATAATCGTAAAATAGTAAAAAATTACAACATAAATCCTACTAAGAGAAAATAGGACGTTCCCTCCCGCCTGAGTTCCCGCCAATTATTATTTTTTCTTTTTTTTTAAACGTGATACTGCGGTAAGGTTCGAATAGGCAGGTGTTGATTTATATTTTAAAAAGTTTTATTTTCATGTACTTATTTGTTTCAATAATAACTTGTCAAATTATTGTTACCTAGTTTTAGGTACTAATTAAACAGTTTAATAGACCGCAGATTATATGTAATTAAAAAAAAAATTAAAAAAATAAACAAAATATGCTGTCGTAAAGTTTAAGTGATTGTTTGTGGCTGTTGGCACCCGATTGTCTTGGTCTTAAGACGAAGATTTTACTTTATGCACAAGAGCATAAAATGCCATTTTATGCAGCCTACATCCAACATAAAGTCGAACTTTTTTAGCAAGAGACGTGAAAACATTTTTTCACATCATTATAAACCATTGACATAGATGCTATAGCAAGTGTCAGTATTCACAAGCTAAACAGAACATTATAACACTGGCTTTAAAGCTTATATTTAAGTGAATGCACGTGCCACGCAATTAAAACGGTATTAGCGTCTACTTTACATTTTGGTAAACAAGTGTGTGAACTGTCAAACTGACAATTCGTAGAATAAGAAACAAGCGAGTGGACTTATTATCCCCTTCACTTGTTTTAGTTCGCATAAAATTAAAATGCGACGCGGGTTTTTTTTTACATCAACTTCATAATTAATTGGTAACTTTCCGTTCCCTAGAAACTATTGATTGAAGGTTGCGCGCAGGCGCTAGCGCTGGTTCATTCAGCAGTGTGCTATTGAGGCAAGCTTGTGAACGTACAGAGGCTGGTGCTGCGAACTTGCGAAGTATGAGTGAGTGAGGCATAATATCAGTTAACGTTACAACACAAACAAAAGGAAATCTAGCCAGCTAGTGTCTATCGGGGAGTCGCAAGGGAGGGTTGTGAAAATGACGGGTGTGGACGAAATACTCGATTACAAGCCAAGCCCGGACGACGACTTCTACGCGTTGTTGGGATGCGATGAGAACTCAACGGTCAGTACCTGGCACCTCTAATTATCTGACTTTAAAAAATGTATTGATTGTATTGCTCTGCTTGTTGACCTTATTGCTCGAGGTCGTAACTGTTGACCTACATTTTTAAACAGTTTTTTTTTATGAAATAGTATATCTGCGCGGTACGTAGATGACGAGATACTGGCCAGAAGGAAAACTATTTAAAATGAGTCATCATAAATGTTAGGGAAAAACCTGATGTTAACATCATTAACTAAACTAAACATTAGTGTAGATTTAAAAAAGAACAGGTTTTGTTTTGGTTGTAAAATAAAAAGTAAAACTGATGTTGATTATGATTATACTTAATTCTTTTAGTTCTTGTTTACATAGCATAGAGCAAAAGCAGCTGTTTGGTAATTATTAGACACAAATATATTATATGATAATTGAACTAATTGAACAAGTTCGTAAATTCTTACAGACCAGCTACAAATAAACTTCAAAACTTGATGCATTCAGTTTTTTAGCTCTGACTTTAAAGTTACTTTTATCTAATTTTTGCAACAGACATATTTGTATCTTCTTACAATTATTGCTAGTGAATAGGATTATTGCTTGTGACTGATAAAAACTTGTTTTTATACAACAAACCAAAAGTTATGATAAGTAATACAATGTTTAATATGTATTATAACAACAGGTTGAGCAAATAACAGCCGAGTTCAAAATTCTGGCACTGCAGCATCATCCTGATAAAAATGACGGAGATAAAGAAGCCGAGGCCAAGTTTCAAAAACTGAAGGTAAAAAAAACAACATTCCTCGTAGCATCAGAACTGTCTCCAGTGTCAGTTAAGACTTGAAACATCTTCATAAAATCTGTTCAGCTATTAAAATAAAAATCAAAACTTATAGTGCAAGCAAATTTCAGTGCAAGTACAAGCAAGAATTCTTGGCAACACGCAAAGGTATCTTATATTTGGCAATATGAACGAAAAATTAAACAAGGCAGCTGTCAGGTTGTCCTATTATTTTAGAAGTACAGCAAATGTCTAATAGCATAATATCATAATTTTATGAGTAATCAAACTTCAGAATAACTAGATAAATAATAAAGTAAAATTAAATTTGTGCTCCACAATTATTCAAAGCTTTATTTTGGCATTTATAAATGCACAACTCATTGTCTTAAATTTTTTTACTTTTAAATTAACAGGAGGCAAAGGAAACACTGTGCGACCCAGCCAAGCGCGCACTTTACGACAAATGGAAGAAGAGTGGCATTGCAATGGGCTACAAACAGTGGCTTGGAATGAAGGACCATGTGCAACAGTCAATGCATTGGTCCAAGCCCAACACTAAGGTATGTAATTTTTGCTTTGAAATTTGTTGATTTGAAACCCTGAAAATTTAATGTTTGTTACGTTATGAAAAAAATAGATGGCAGCTGCTGTCAGCACATGTAATAACCAAGGCCGTTTGTAAATTAGCTATGTCTTCGCAAGGAATTAAACATTATGAAAAATTATAGCAAATGTTGATTAAAAAAATTAAAAATTAATTATTATGTGTTTTGTAAAACACTCAAAGGGTAATAAAATCCTTATTTAAGTGTTTGCAAAACTAATTTTATTGAAATTCATGCAGACTTTGGTTCCATGCTTATATGTTTAAATAAATCCAGGTATAAGGTGATCTAAAAAAATGCTTTGTTTTTAAGTTGCAAGTAAACTATGCAGTGGACATAATGGTGCTTTCACACCAAAGTTATAAAATTTTGTATAGCGTTAAAAACAATATAAAATTATTTGCTAGGTGTCTGCACTGCATCAGAATTTATGAGCTGTTTTTAGACCACAACCAGTGGTTCAATTGACTTGAAATTTGGCGTACATACCAGTAAGGTTCAAAAGTTCCTGGCCGTATATATTTAAAAGAAGAAAACAAGAAACAAATGAATGTCATTTTATTTGTCATTTATTCAGCTATTGTGTGGATAATTTCGTGGTTTGTAACTTTCGTTTTCATAAAATTTTCTTTGATTTAAATATAAAAAGCGGTGTAATTTGTACAATGTTCAAATTGGAGTATCGATCAGTGATAAAATTTCTGACAAAGGAAGGCATAAGTCCAACTATAATCAAAGAAAGGTTAGATAACGTGTACGGGAATTCCTCCCCTTCATTTTCGACTGTTAAGGATTGGTGTAAGCAGTTTCGTTTAGGGCGTGAGTCCATCGATGACGAACCCCGACCAGGCCGCCCTGTTGAGGTTCTTACGCAAGATAACGTCGATTTAGTCGAACAAGAGGTACTGAAGGACAGAAGACTAAAGACGAAGGAAATAGCGTCAAGAACGGGACTTACGAAAATAACAGTCCTTAGGATTCTACACGACCATCTAAACATGAATAAGGTTAGTGCAAGATGGGTCCCGAAACTTCTCTCGAGTGCTCAGCGAGCTGAACGAGTGGCGTGCTCCAAGGAACTTTTAGAGGAGTTCAAGTCATGTGAGAGTGAATTTATCCAGTCCATTGTTACCGGAGACGAAACTATGGTCTTATACTATGATCCTCTTTCGAAAAGAGAGTCGATGGAGTGGCGTCGTTCTGGGGAAGCACCCCCTCGAAAGGCAAAGGTGTGCCAATCTACCAAAAAGATAATGGCCACAATATTTTAGGATTGCGAAGGGATATTGCTTATAGATATCAAAGAACGCAATCAGACAGTAAACGGCAGTTACTATGCTTGCCTTATAGACCAGTTGCGAGAAGCAATAAAGCTTAAACGTCGAGGAAAACTCAGCAGGGGTGTCCGTCTTCTTCATGACAATGCGCCTGTCCACACGGCTGCAGTTGTAAAGGCGGCTATATCTAAATGTGGATTTAAAACAATCCGTCACCCACCTTACAGCCCTGATCTAGCCCCAAGCGACTATTTTTTATTTTCTAAACTTAAATCGGACTTAAGGGGGAGAAAATTTTCGTCCGATGATGAGGTCGCTGCTGCAGTTTTCGAGCATTTCGAAGACAAAACTTCCGAATATTATTTTAAAGGCATAGAAATATTAATCAAACGATCTGAAAAATGTATAACAATAGGAGGAGACTACATTGAAAAATAAAAATATTTTTTTTAACCTAAACGTTAATTTTCATTATTAGGCCGGAAACTTTTGAACCTCACCACGTACATAGATTCGATTGAATGATCATGCAAGTACCGTCAGCAAAAAACTTCCACTAAAGATTAAATTTTTAATGAACTTATTTATTTCTTATCATCGTGTCGGCATAACCGATAAAATCGTTTGAAATTGTGAGAGGTTTTAGGAATGTTATATTTTATTTTAAAGGATCGCATGCTGGAAGGCGAGGCCGGGCGCGCTTCGGGCCCGTCGAGCCTGGGCCCGGCCAACTCCGCGGCCCGGCGCGCCTCCGAGGGCGGCGCCGCGCTATGGGGCCGCTGGGGCGGCAACCAGGAACCCCCATCCGAAGTCATATCCAAATTCCGTAACTACGAAATCTAAACCCATCCCGTTTCAAACCATGAGGGCCGTACTTATATTTTGCGTTCGAGAGATTACTTGTGCCCTAATCTCTTAAACTATGTTAAACTTAAAAATACTTAATTTGATTGTATCAAAACCTTCCCGTTTATTTTGTGATCACCAGGCTGATTGTTAAACGACACTTGCCAATTGTAATGTAACGTATTATACGAGTAAGTGTAGCGTTAAGTATTAATTAATTTAGATTTAATATGGCACAATATTCATCAAGTCAGCTCATTAAAATAATGTTACTCGAATGTGGCTCGATATCTTTTTCTGGGAAATATTCAGTGTTCTATGTGTTTCATGGTATTATATGTACTTCGTTGTGAGTAGGCAACATGTTGACGTTAGCGCCCCGTCCCCGGCCGACTGGCTAGTGTCTGACACTCGTAGCGTATATCTTTAGTTTTAAGCTGTGCACATTCCTAAAACTTATGAGTCTGAATATGAAACATCTCTGCTGTAGAACAATACGTTAGTCTACTAAAGAATCTATGATATTTTGAAGATTTTATATTTTTGATCCTCTTTTATGACTATTTATCTTACTGTATAAGAACTAAATTACTTTAATGAGAGGGTGTATATGAAATTGTATTGTTGTGAGATACGTACAGGGTATATATGAAGACAGGTTGGTCGCTTCTGTTACTTTTTGGTCGATTCGTTTCTTATACCTCGTCTTGTGAGTTTCTCATTTGTTGACAAGATCTGACATTTGTGATTGTCCTAATATAGGTGTTGTGTTCCCATGTTAGAGTTGTGTAGAGTTTAAATAAATCATATAATGATATATGTTAAATGTTTTATTAGTGTTTACTTTTAATGTTTAGTAAATCAGTGTTATTAAATAGTTGACGTACTAATTAGTAGGAGTTTTAAATTTTTAATGTTTTATCTCAATAAGAAGCTCTATCAAAAATGTGACAAATGTATAAGATGTTTTTATTTTTGATGTAAAATCACCTTTGAAACAATAAAGTATACCGTACATAACTTTCATTTTGTTTCAATTTGAAGGGTTAAAGAGAGAGAGAGAGAGGGATCACTTGAAAATCACTAGTTATGAAACCTACGAAAATGTACCTAACGTAAATTAAAGCCATGTTAGCTTAGTAGTTTGACCTGTGGCCTCTTAAGCAGAGGGTCGTAGGTTTGAATCCCGGCTTGCATCGCTGAGTTTTTGGAATATAGGTAAAGTGAAATTGCATTTGAAATTTAACATGAGCTTTTCGATGAAGTAAAACATCGTGATGAAACCTATACTACACACACCTGCGAAGCAATATAATGGTGTGTGTGATGTTCCCAATCCGCACTGGGCCCGCGCGAGAACTCTAGTCTCAAGAGATATTCTGAGGCGACCTATGCCCAGGGGATTTAGGCATATAAGCTGGAGATTAACGTAAGTTATTCAATACTTACGTCGATCTGGGTTATGGTTATGATTTGACATACCTAGTGTCTGACACATATTTTTCTCTTCTACAAATACTTCGGGGAAATGCATTGCCAGCATTATCATAGCATAGGGTCTTGAACTTTCCAAACGTTGCACCAATAGGTAAATTAGAACGTAGGTATCTTGATGGCACTAAGAATTGTAGCTTTCAGTAACAACGAACATGAAGCAGTCAAGTTGTTCCTTCAAATAACAAACCCCGCACCTCATGCGAAATATTACTTATACGGTCAGTTACTCGTGAATACGCAAATCACAGCGAAAGTATGCAAACACATCCAAATACCTCAGCAGAAAAGAAACAATATGTTTTCACCAGCTGTCCTGTTTACGGATTCCGGAGATTCTTCAGCAGGAAAAGGTATGACGCAGGCGCCAAGTAGGTAATACATACGTGCTAATATGGCCGTATCAAACGTGTAAGTATTTTATGTTCTGACTTAGTAAGTAGGCAGGGCCGTCTTTAAACTATTTGAGGCCCTGGGCACATTAGGATCATGGGGCCCTTATGACCTCAATATCGGTTATCATTTGGTAATCTGGCAGGAACTAGGGGGCCCCATTCGATCGCGGGGCCCTGGGCACGTGCCCATAGTGCCCAGTGGAGAAGAGGGGCCTGTAAGTAGGTACCTAGAAAGTACAAGATGGAAACGTTAGATACTTATCTCAAGAAGAGTAGGGATGTTACTACTACCTACTAGGTAGGTTTTTTACTACCTTATGCAAAACAGAGTGGGTTATGAGTTTGACGCCCGTGACCAATGCCGGGTTTAGAAGTCTGGAGTCCAAATTATTTTCCTGTCCAAGTTGTTTAGAGAGAGAGAGAAACATTTATTTACACACATTCGATACACGTAGATACTACTACTACGTTTACTAGTGTTTACTAGTCGAATTTTTTTTTGAGGTCTATTGTGGGGGCCCCTCTTTTATGGAGGCCCCGGGGCTGTAGCCCCGGTTGTCCTCCCTTAAATCCGGCTCTGCCCGTGACTTCATAACTCACAAAAGGGGTACTACTTAAAGCTGTTAGCAAATACTGAGATTGTGATATGATACATATCAGTGGCGTGGCGTCAAGTATATCAGAAGGCAAGCCGAAGGGAACTTAACTAGCCTTTTCCTCTAATGTAAATAAATTGCCCAACTGCCTTAAAATAGGCAAGCCGGTGGGAATCGAGTTCTATGGACGCCACGCCACTGATACATATACCCTAAGCATTATGCCTCTTCGCGTCATTTGTAGATGCACAATAGTAATTAAGTTTGTCTAATTAGGTATCATCTGACGGCAGTTTGCTCATTTGCTCTCAAGAAACACAATAAGAGAACTAAAAAATGATCTAGGTACTTAAATAACTCCCCCCCCCCCCTTTGGGAACCGAAATAAAATATTTTTCTTTCCTTCTTTCTTTCTAAATGCCCGTTTGGAAGCTTAGTTATCTTCGGGTTCAGATCAAGTCATCTATTCTAGACTCTAGACAATATCAAAAGAAGAAGGATGAATGCCTTTTTTTACGTCCATAAATTAGTCAATTTACTTATTGTTAGTTATCGTGGTATAGGTAACTTGGATTAACTATTTATATAAATACCTAAATAAAAGTCGCATAAAACTATAACGCTCGATTGACCATAATTACGGTGGTAGAAACGTTGGTACCTATAATCTATGAAACACGCATCCATATAGGTAAGTATCTACATGAGTAAGTAAGTTGTCGCTCTCTAGACTGAAACATAGGATATACTCGTAGGTATCTAATACGGTAGGTTCTAAGGTCAAGAGCCGTCATCAAGGCTACGGTCATGGTGGTCAAAGTCATTACGGTTATCTTCAAGTGCCTTAAGGTATATTTATATCTATATTGCAGTTTCGGCGGCGCGCGCGCAAGTTAGTGTAGGAAGTTACCATGAAGTTTAACTCGACTCATATTCACCTCGTTTCAAAATGTCAAAGAGCCTAAAGTGTTTAAGCAAATTGTACTTTTGGCACTTGCACCTACACACACATAAATCATGTCTTTCTTTATCCCTTACGGGGTAGTCAGAGCCTAGGGTAACAAGACCCAAAAGCCACGCTTAGCATGATTGTGGGCTGGGTTGCTAGCCGCATCATAAGATTTTCGCCCATTCCCTCGATGGGCTTTTAACAACTGCTCGGGAAGAGCAGCGGTACATTCTTATTCTTTGCTCCCCAGACCAGCTTGGAAGGGACTTTAGCATATGTTTTTAGTAAGTACTTAATGTCCGTCATAATAATTTTTTAAGACATGATTGTCAGAATTCCTTGGCAAAAATGACTAGGTACCTATACTTATTTACTTGACCTCGTATAATAAGTGACTACCTATAGTGTTCATATTACGGTAACCTTCAATAATGTGTAATGGGATGACAAACCTAAGGCCGTTTGTCCACCGCCGCCGTCACCGTCACGTCACCGAGAACGAGATGACGGCGCCGAAGTAGCGGTACATACATTTACTTAAGCCGCGTGTCCACCGCAGCGCTCGGGTGACGGATGTGCGGTGGACACGCGGCTTAAGAGGCTGACAACACCAAATTTTGTTGAAATTAATGTTATTTAAGCACTTTTTTGAGAAAAACTACACACAAAAAAAAATGTATTATGTTAATTTTCATCATATTCCAAAGACGCTGGACGGACTCGATACATAATTGAACAAAATCGGCTCGATATAAAATAATTGCAAAGATTGGTCTTATAATCATCAGTAAACAGTTCTATGTCTTTATTTTTTCGACGTATGGGTCTGCAATTAAAAACATGAAGTCAACATATTCGTACCTACACGGCTAACGAGTCATATTTCACAAATAATTGTGTCTTCTCTCTTCTCTTCTCAATCGTTCCCTCATTGCTGAGGTTCGTGACTCCGCTTCAGCATGTCGACAGCTACTCTCCAACGGTTACGATCAGCTGCCTGATGGAGAGCGGCGCTGATTGGTTGTTTGATCTGTTCTGAGATCTGGTCAGACCAACGTCTTGGGCTCCGGCCTCTGGGTCTTTCACCCTCAACTTTCCCTGTTACCATCAGGCGCGAAATTGTGCCTTATTTGCAAGATTTTAGACGCGCGCCAAGCTGCCGGAATAGTTTCTTCTCTTTCACTAACAGGCACGCGAACCGTATGTGTGAAGTGGCGCTGCTCAAGGTCATTTGCTGTTGACAGCGCCTTAAGTAAATGTATGTACCGCTACTTCGGCGCCATCATCTCGTTCTCGGTGACGTGACGGTGACGGCGGCGGTGGACAAACGGCCTAAGAATTCTAAGAACAACCTAGTTAACTTCATAAAACTCTATCTACTGAAGTATGAAACTTTTAGAAAGAATTTCATCAATTTTGTTGACTATTTATGATCTTGATTTAATACCTATACTAGAAGTACACTTAGTTGCGTTTTTTGGGGAAATCTTGTAAAAAAACTTGATATGATTGATTAATGCAATAATTTTATTGATGGTTGGTTTTTAGGGTTCCGTACCTCACAAGGAAAAAATGGAACCCTTATAGGATCACTTTGTTGTCCGTCCGTCCGTCCGTCTGTCAAGACCCTTTTTCTCAGGAACGCGTGGAGGTATCCAGCTGAAATTTATATAAAATACTCAGGTCTACTGCCCTTTGGAGCTGTGAAAAAATCAAACTTCTAAGCCAACGCAATCAAAAGAAACAGCCTATTTTCGACTCTCAAGAGAATCAAAACCTACATGGTACTTCCCGTAAACGCGTAATCTTTTAATTTGGTATGAAGGTAGGTCTTACAGCACAGATTAAGGAATAATTGCGAAAACCGTAATTATGTAGGTATGTATGTCTGTATATATCAGTGACCAATGTAAAGTGACCCCACACTGCGTACATTTTGCTTTGGAGCAGGGCTCTGCTTACACTGGTTAATAGATCTTTTTAGATAATGGTACAGAACCCTCGGTGCGCGAGTCCGACTCGCACTTGGCCGGTTTTTTATTGGTAAGTATTTTTTATGTGCAATAATAATAATAATAATGATTTATTGTACAAAGTTACAAAGGTACTTATACATAAGTAAGCATATAATCTAGTTTGGTACAACTGAGTTGTGGATGATTGCCAAGATTCTGACCCCTAAACTAGGTAAAAGATACCTGTATCTTAGGGACTAGGTAGAGAGTTACTCCGACACTTAGAGGCTTAACAAGAGATAAGGACGGAGTTCCTATGTAACATCGGTACAAATGAAGAGTTTACATACATACATACTATTGTTAGGCTACTCAAAATTGGCAAAAAAGTACAATCGAGTATAAATCGAGTCGACTCGTGCGCACTGTACCTACCCGCGTTGCGAGGATTCCATTCGGTGGATGTTTACAGTGACCGGCTCCGGTTGCGTCGTTAGCCGACGACGGCTGGCTACTCTACCACCAGTCCATCGCCAGCACTTGGCTGATGCGAGTGAGTGGAAACTTAGTGGTACAATACAACTTAGTTACAGGTAACTGTTCAGTGATAATGGAGGACTAAGTATTCGGGTGGTTTTAGCACATGAGGAATTTATAATTAAAAAAAAAAGTTTCTAGTTTCCGTGCCTTTTTGATGTTGATTTGGAGGTTTCGCTGTGCAAAATGTTCACATTTTGTCAATATGACATTTACGCATACACGAATTAACCAATAGAGTAGAAAGAGAGCGGTAACACGAGCTATCCATATACGGATTGCTTTCTAGTCTGTAGGAACAAAACTATTTTAGTTATTAGAATTATTATTCCTCATATTTAAGTATACCTAGTATTAAAGTTTTTTTTTTCATAATAAATAAGTGAGTGTTGGAAATATTAAACATACTTATATCGACATCGTAAATAATATCTGCTTGTCCAACTCTAGTGTCACGCTTGATCTTGCACCGGCTCATCAAAGTGCAGCATTCACCGTAGTAGTTTGTTGGATTATTTTACAAACCAATTAAACGCCATTTTCACTCTGTTGGTTAAAGGATGAGCTCTACGCATTTGCAGTTGGTCAAAAAGATACATTGAATATCAGAAGAATCTAGACTTTCAAGAAGCTCAGGAACTTCCCGGTAAGTAGGTACGAAGTCTTTATCAAGTACACCTACAGTCGTGACATTACCCCAGGCAACAGTCTTCTCCAGATCATTTTGTATTCCTCCAAAAACTACTTCCCTCCTAGTTTTATTATAATTTATAATATCGTGGCCTGAGCGTAGAAGAGTTCTATCTAACATTTTTTTAGTTAGTTTTAATTTATCTCTTCTGGTACCTACTTTACATAGGTATAATTTCCATTCCTATGAAACCTCTTCCAACTCAACAACAATTACTTATTACGTTTACTTACCTACACCTACTATATAAATATAGTAACATAAATACTTCTCGAAACAAAATATCAAAACCAAGTCAGTAATCTATCCGATTCCTTCCATCAATGTTAAATAATCCTAGAATAAATTTAACTGCAAGTAATACATAACATAACCATTTATACTAACTAGCTTCTGCCCTCGACTTCGTCTGCGTAGAATTATAAATACATATAAACCTTCCTCTTGAATCACTCTATCTATTAAAAAAAACCGCATCAAAATCCGTTGCGTAGTTTTAAAGATCTACGCATACCTAGGGACAGACAGACAGACAGACAGACAGACAGGAAAGCAACTTTGTTTTATACTATGTACTTAGTGATATACATCGAGATTTATACCTCACATTATAAATTATACCTATCATGGGACCATCAGCTGTAGCGATTTTTTTACCTATCACATTTCATGTCATTTTCACATAAGATAACTTACAAACTTAAGTACTAGAGATCTATATAGACCGACCAGTAAACAATACACTGAATATGTAACTGCAGTCGAAATTAGATAATGTGTCTAAGCTTTAGATATTTTTGTTAGAACACATAAACACGTCCTAGATATGCGTGACATAAACATGTGCGTAATATAATTTGTCTAAAGCTGACCACTGCTTACAATTAGTGGTTTGTTTCTTTCAGAGGTGGACACTTTTACTTTTCGAAAATGTTTAGTTAATCTCATTTCATCTCAATTTTTATGAGGTTCATTTTGAGATTGAACCCAATCATTTCATTTAACGTCGTGTTGTATGTTCTCTTGCTCGCGATAGAGTAATTTTACACATTTTGTCTATGTACTTAGATGCAATAAAGTGTTGTTGCCACACGACATCATGATAGAGACTTATCTCGATGACACTCTCGAGTATTTGGCTACTCGTCACATCACACTTTGCGAACAACATCATTATGAACAATATTCCTAGTTGAGCATCGTCGCAATGTCGTAAACCTTGCCAGCATCGCAACGTAATCGTTTGATTGTGGAAATCCAAGTCTCGAGGCTTTTGTCCAAAAGAAAAACACCATAACATTGAAAAGCATGTGTTTTAATGCAGACAAGCTAATAAGTGTTAGGTTACTGTTTAATCCGATTCGTCCATTCTCATAGGAGCTCGACGATACGTTTCCGTGAATCAGGAATCCATTGAAGCAACATGAGAACCATTTCCAACCAAACGGGTGACCTCATAACAAAGAGCTATTCTTCGACTCTGTTACGTAACAACGCCTAAGGTTACATACTTCGTGATGATGACAGATTGGGTTTAGTGAATTTGATCTGTCACGCCAAGATTAGAACTGAAATGATACCGTTAGGTGAAATTTGGGATCTTTTTGTTGAAATTCAGCTCCAAATAAAGCTACTTTGGATACGGCCGAGCCGAATTTGAAACTCCTTTTTTAATTGCGGAAGGACCATATGATCAACGGACATTTAAGACCATTATAGGGTTATAAAGAACTGCGGCATTTTTCAGCCTTTTTAAATGTTGCAATGAAACTACTTAAGTTAAACGAAAAATATTGTGTTTAATGACTTTATATACAAACATAAAGACGTTACCGTCGCTTTTAGGTCTCGTGATCGCTAAGCTAAGTAGACAGACTTCTAACGTACTATCTTTTCTTAGGAGATACCTGTAACTATAAATAAATATATCTACCTATAGGTACCTAGTTACATTATTAAATTGCTCAGCAGTGGTGGGACGTATACCAAATTACCAATAGGCTGAAGATGATAATGATTTGGATGTTAAATTGATGTTATTCTAGTCTCCTTTTAGTACCTATAATCAAGTTATGTTATCATTTTATGTAGGTACCTACTTCTGAAGAGAGAAATACCGAATACCATCACTTGTGAGAAAAAACCAGGATGTTTCACAGCAAACACAGTAGTGTGCAATGCTAAAGTTGAAACATGCATGTACTTACTTTGTTTGTAATGAAATACCTTGACCATCGACTGGGTGCTGAAAACAATCAAATCAACGAGTATGAAGCTTTAGGGTAATGTATAAACAACAGGAATGTTATGTACAGTAGGTATACGTATAATTCTATATGTAACGTTTTTGTTGTCTTAAATTGCTCTCCGCCTAACAATGTACGAAGAACGAAGATGCGTCGCAAGAAAACGGGGAACATGGTGAGTGTGAAGTATGTGTGAAGTATGTCCAGATAGTCCAGAAACATGGGTTGTTTTCCCCTGATGAATTGCAAGCATATATTATGTACTAGCTGTTGCCAGCGACTTCGTCTGCAAAGAATTCGTTTATCGCTATCCCGCGGGAACTACGCAATTTTCCGGGATAAAAAGTAGCCTATGTGCTATTCCAGACTTTTCTCTATCTATGTGCCGAATTTCATCCAGATTCGTTGGGCCGTTCTGGCGTGATTGAGTAACAAACAAACAAACATCCATCCATCCATCCATACTTTCGCATTTATAATATTATATATATACTAGCTTTTGCCCGCGACTTCGTCTGCGTAGAATTAGTATTTTGGGTAGACATACAATTAGAGCACAAATTAAATGTTACCCTTAGGGTATTGCATCTTCGTAGTAAATTTCACTGCCCTTTTCATAACTTTGATAATTTCTGCAATCAAAAACTATTCTATGCCTCTCCCCGGGACCATAACAATATCCATTCCAAATTTCGTTTAAGTCGGTTCAGCGGGAAGGAGGCAAAAGACAGACGCAGACTTTTATAATCTAATCTAACTAATATTATAAATGCGAAAGTATGGATGGATGGATGGATAGATGGATGGATGGATATTTGTTTGTTCCTGACGGATCTGGATGAAATTCGGCACATAAATAGAGAAAAGTCTGGAATAACGCATAGGCTACTGCTTTTTATCCCGGAAAATTGCGTAGTTCCCACGGGATAGCGATAAACGAATTCTTTGCAGACGAAGTCGCTGGCAACAGCTAGTTTTACAATATTAAGTAGGTATGGATTTTCAAAAACCTTTCTGATATTTTGCTTCAAAAAAAGGAAGACCTTTGCCCAGCAATGAGACACTCGATTGAGGTAATATATTAATTTAAAAATATTCATACATTCATACATGTACCTAGTTATTTTTGAGATTTGTTAGTTTTCTAAGTGACTTTAACGCCATTTCATGCCCTAAAGATATGTAAAAATAAGGTACGATAGGTACTACCATATCAACTGTCAACCCCAATTTTGTCCTCCTCCTTATTTATTTGTGTACCTAATCAAAAGTCTAAAAATAAAGCCCACGCTCCTATCTTCTAAAATTATAAAACTTCTATAAGTACATATCAACCCATCTTTCTAATTTATTATTAATTTATCTACCAACAAAACTCTTAAAAACTATTTTTATCTAATCGAAAGCTTGAAAAAAAGTTTCAAACTTCAGCTTCAAAATCGACCAACTTCCATACAAACTTTTATCTCCTCTGCAAGATTTTTTCTTATAAAAAGGAGCTTAGATAAAATTGACCTTGAGAAACGTCTCAAGGTCAATTTTATCTCTGTACCAAATTTCATAAAATCGGTTCAGTGGTTAAGGTGTGAAAGCGTAACAGACAGACAGATGAATTTACTTTCGCATTTATAATTTATATTAGTAGAGACAGGGATTATTATAAAAAAAAATGTTATAAAATCGACCAATTGCGAGTCGGGCCCGCGCACCGAGGATTCCGTACAAATTCGGCAAGTAAATATGATATCCAGTGTTAGCAGAGCCCTGCCCTTAAGCAAAATGTAGGCAGTGTGAGGTCATCTTATATTGGTTACACAGGCAGACATTAAAAAATAGATGTATTTTTGGTTTTATTTCATTTTAGTTGTGCTATAATTATGACCCACCATCATACAAAATTTCAAATTTCTAAGACAACTGGAAGTGTCTACATACCCAGTATTTTTTGAGAGCACGGCGATTTGTATGGAATGGAAACACCCTTTCTAATTACTATACCTTGTGATTGTATAGATTTGAGAGTTGATCTTTTCACAACTCCAAGAGACCGCAGATCTAAGTATCGGATGTTAATTTCAACTTTATACCTATACGCGTACCCGAGGAAAATGAACTTGACAGACAGAAGGAACAGGGATGGAGGGACGGACGGACAACTAAGTGATCCTGGGTTCCTTTTTCTCCTTTACGGAACCTTTAAAATAAATACTTCCTATTATTAAAAATAATAATACAGGAAAGATTTCATTCATATAGGTATCGTAGCGACATCTATTACTGAATAGCGGAACTAATTAACCCATAGTAAACTTTATTATTATTCTGTTGCTTAGTATTATTACAACATATTACATGTACTACATTTATGAACTCAGGACTTCTTCCTCTTTCATTTGGTATCCCAATTAATAATGTATCAAAAAAAAATTTTGGTGGACCCCCCCTTTTTCTTTTATATCTCGACTTCTAGATGGAATTTCGGAAAAAACGCGACATGGCAGTTTAAGTTAGATCTCCAGCAATACAATAAAAAAAACCGCATTCAGTTTGGTGCAGTAGTTTTTGCGTAGCGCGGTAACAAACATACAGACAGACAGACAGACAGACAAAAATTCTAAAAATTGTATTTTTGGCTTCTATGGCGCTTATAGATGCCCCTTAGTTTATTTTTTCTTTAAAATCTCCTATGTACAGACATCGACCTGTTACAATTTTATTATATGTATAGATATGGTAGATAGAGGTATTCTAATGGTATAGTAGAGTTATCAACTTGTGTAGTAAACCCGGTGTCAAAGGAAAGCATTTAATTAATTTTTAAATTTCTCAGTAGGTATTTCAAGTTATTTAAACTTACGCTTATGATTGGTCAGCTGTGCTACTTCGGCGAAGCCAACTATCAAACAGAAGATTTTGTTTTAATTAGCTGTCCGTAATAGATTGGCTAAAAGTACGACTCAATTAATTGGTCTTTTAATGGCAATTTTGTTTCAGTGGTTAATTATGTACATATACATGTAATGCAAGCTCGATGTTACATATTTTTTCCTATTGATATTACTATTAATTCGCTGGCAGTGATTATACATAGAGCACTTTGTATAAAATCTGTGTTTTCCCCAGAGCTATTACGTAAGCAGATTTTTTACAATTATTTACCCCCCTTCCCCTTGTCAGCAAAATTAAGCAAAGCTCTTCCCCCCTCCCATGATTACGTAATTATTGGTAGGTACCTATATAGGTACATTTTTCTTTTAATGTACCTATTGTTTTTTATAAATTTGTGGATTGCCATTTGTGTAAAAAAGTAAATAATAACTGTTGACGTAATCACGATGTCGACCGCCCTACCCACCATGTCATCAAAAATAAGCAAAGCAAAGACCCCCCCGCCCCCCTCAAGCGCTTACGTAATACTTGAACGCCCCCCTTCCAGAAATTGACCACCCTGATTCTATTCTCTCAATTGCCAAATACATATTACTCAGTTTTACACCTACCTGGATGTTTTAGGAATGCCCTTTGGGATGTTCCGGCTGCCTTCATCTCTATAATCTAAATTGCACGGCCTTAAGAACTCCTGACCCCCTTGGTGCAACCATCTATTGCACACTGTAAAGAGAAAACGTTTGTTTATTTGCAATGTCCCATGATATTTATTTATTTTATTTATTTATTTAATGTTCAATTGTTTGTGACCTGCAAAGCTGGCACGTAGACTACCCTTAGTTTTTTTAGGTACTGTTTGTTCTAGAAAGAAACATGTAGTCTATAAACGAATTTTGTATTATTTTAAATAAAATACGTTAGCACGAGTTTTAAGTGGGTCACCTGATGTTAGCTGAGTAGGCGTCATCAGCCCTAAACACTATCAGTGGAATGCGTTGCCAGCCTCGAGGGCTAAGATGAAATGCTCAATGGCTCGTTATTTCAACGGCCAGATCCCCACGCCGAAACACTCCAACGTAAGCACTGCCGCTTGGCGGCATGATTAGCGAGTAACAATACATAGTGCTTGAGCTCCGGACGGACCTGGCACAAAGTCTTAACCACTCGCAAACCCGCGTTTTTAGTCAATAAATCAATAAACTGATGTAAACCAATACGAGAGCCACATACTTTGTCACACGCATGACAAGAGAAGTTTGCGGTGGTTGTTACTGAGCCGCCTTGATGTCGCTTTTGTCTCTTGTCAGCAAGTGTCTCGAACCAGGCTTTGTTGCAATGTTTGCGACCCTCTACTACACGTTGGCGCCAACCTGATCGGTTTTCCGCAAGCCTTTCCCAGTCACAGCGTGGTCAATTCTAAAGTTGTCATGTCAATAATACAGATACCATAATATCTCGAAGTGTATTGATGCTGCTCAAAGTGCAAAAACATGCTACTACTTAATAATAATTTGAGCTCGTGAATATCGATCTAAGATCATCCGATCTTACCCCACTTGGAGCCTTTGAGTACGGGGCAACCGGCATGAACCGTTGCCATGTCACCATTACCCGAGGGATGAAGGTTCATCCAAAACAGAGCAGAGTGCTTTATCGGCAACACGGAGAGCCCTAGCTCGGTGAACACAGTGGCGCCTCCTAGTGCCACTTCTGACATCTGAACAAAATAAAAATATTCTTATTACCGTGATATAGACAAGAAGACTTTAAGGATGGAAAACAGGATATTTGCCTTGTTGCTATTGTATGGTTCTGGCGCAATAACTCGATTAGAAAACTATTGTACGTATTTTGAGTTCTGATTAGGGAATATAAATTTAAATTTTCCATTAGTTAACATTTTATAAAAACTAGGAAAGTAAGTACCTAAGTAGGTACATATTTCGTATTAACGATGGTCATAGTCATGATGAAGTTCAAATAATAATCACATGTTAGCCGTGTTCCGCGGTCTGTCTTAATATTATGTTATAAGTAAGTTTTTAGCCCTCTCATTCTGAGAGGAGGCCTGTGCCCAGCAGTGGGACGTATATAGGCTGGAGAGAGAGAAATAAGTATTTATTTAATTTGCGTGAACTTACATAAAACATCACTGTAGCGATCCTATTGCCCGTGCTCGCATCAAACGCGGTCACATAGTCCTGAAAAAATAAAGAAATAATTTCCTCATTAGGATCAACGTAAAAATAAAATTACTTTTCGAAAGTAACCAGGCTTTGGCCGATCCCGAACATGATGATATGTCGATTCTCTGGCAGCCGCGACGCCCAATACTGACCTTCTTTAGACTCTACATATAGTTTGATGGCCTATCCTATACTTACATATAGTATCTATTCGTCATGGAGCTGAAACACCACTGTGAGGCACCGACTTCCCACATAAATAAGTACGAGCAGGTAGCGCTCACCGAAAGATATTTCGGTTTGAAATTTCTGTAGTAGCGTAATTGATACTTTTTTTTTAGCTTTTTAGTAAAACGTTTTATTTTATCCAACTTATAATGCGTAACGGCTGCTACGGGTTACTGCTGCCTGCTGCTTTCGCGGGGCTCCTAGTTCTATGCGGTTTGCGCGTCGGGCATTTGAAGATACCTAACAGACCTAACCTAATTTTATTACCTCTAGTGAGGATTTTTATAACAGTGGGACCACGAGTAAGGGTGCGACCACATCTCCGCGTACGCAGTGACGTGTCGTATGCGTGACGTTTTCTCACCGTTTCTTCATACATTTTGTTGCGATTCCGTAACGTCACCGTTTTTTAATACCCTCTAATGCCAACTATTCATCACTTTTTATCAAACATTTATTTTCCCGGTGCAAATATGTTAGTTATTTACGGTTCTCTTTGTAGGTAGATATTTCCTTCGTCGGCTCTATTTAGTTTACCGCACATACGTGACGGACTTGAAATTTGGTAGACGTATTACTTAAGTATCATAGATATGTATGTACCTACTAAGAAGAGATTTATAGAAATTCCCATGGGATAGGGTATAAATAGGAGTTATTTCTATGTTCGCTGCAAAGGGGCTCTCCGTAAATCCGTAACTATACTCGACAGCAAAGAAACGGGTCACTTAACGTAGAAAGTTGTATAAAAGTTACCCGGTTTCTTTGCTCTTTTATGATTACTAGTCTTGAAACTTGGCAAAAAATAGGGAATCATAACTACTAAGAAATAATTTCAGGAATATAAAAATTCCCGCCGGATAGAAAAAAAAAAGACTAAATTTTTGAAGTTGCGAGCAAGGGCTCACTACTAATTATTAATTATGCGCGGTCAAAATCATGGGCAAAAGCTAGTTTGAAATAACAGTACATAAGAAGAATTACAACTCTATAATTAGTCTAGTCAACTAGTCGAATATTTAACTTGAACTGTAGTTTTGTAGCAATAATATTCGAATGGTGCTTTCGAGTGATGTCTTTTCCAAAATCGGGCCCCGCTCTTAATCATTATAGTCACTCACTTCGCCGGAGTCGTAGTGCGGTTCATAATGGCCGCCTATCCCGTAGTTGGCGACTTGCAGCATTTCTGCTGACTTAACGGAGAGCCCTGTCATGTCTTCTATGCGCTGAGATAGGCGCGCGATCACGTCACTCTCTGAATCATGCATCCACGCCGATTGGCCTATACGGTAGAGTACTTTTTTCGAACCGCCTTGATCCGGATCTTGGACCTCAGCACGTTCGAGCTGTGAAAGAATAATAAAATATCTGCTTCGACTACAAATTTGTGTAAATACCTATGCAACGACTAGCGATCCGCCCCAGCTTCGCACAGTTTAATTACAAACCGTCACGCCTTTTTCCCATAGGGGTAGGCAGAGACTACTTTGTTCTACTAGCTACGATCGTGATATATGTACCTACCTCTTTCGCTTCATCCACATTAATCAATCTCTTCATACGTGCTCGTCGGTTTCGGGTGCTCTTGCTTGACCTGGCCTATTTTTAAAACGTCCCCAATTTGGCTACGGAACGTCATACTAGGCCTTCCTCTCCTAACGCACCCATTCACACTCCCCATATAAATCTGTTTAGTTAAGCTTCTTTCATCCATCCTCTTCACGTGACCAAACCAACTAAGCATACCTACTGTTTTCTATCCTAATCACTACCTATACTCTATCTTCTTTCACACCAGCAGTTTTATTTAATATATTAATGAAAACCGCATTTAAATCCGTTGCGTACCTAGTTTATAAGAATTAAGTATACAACATTATGTCATTCGAAATATTATAAACGGGATGTGAACCGCGATTACCTTTATTGAGCACCCGATATTTCGACGCAGTTGCATGCATCATGATCACGGGTAAAAAAAAGGAAAGGAAAGGTAATAAAGGGTAGGGTAGGAAACGCGCGTCAGTGTTTGTGTGGTGATAGGATTAATTAAGTTTGTGGGATTTGTGTGCGTTTTGTGTGGCAGTAGTGGTGGGAGGGCTTGCATGCAAAACGTATATATTTCGCACAGGCTTGGTTATCTTGCACGTAAGTAGCGGAGTAGCAAGGTAAATATTTTGTGTTCATTATAATATTTCGAATGAACTTAACCGTGAATCATTGAAAACTTTTAACATATGTCATGGTAGAAAAAACTTAAAAGTTTGCGGAATTCGGAATCAAATCCACAATTAGATTGTTAGTAGAAAATCTCCTTACTTTTACGTTTTACGTTACGTTTCGACGCCGCCGACCTTGATTAATAAACGAAATAACGATTACTTAAATGCACGACACACTAACCCTGGGTAAGGACATGTTCTTGATGAGTTCAATCTCCTTGTCGCTGATGACTTGATGGAACATGTATATATCCGGGTTGATGTACATCTGCTCCATTTTGATCGGCGCCAGACGCAGGAACGGATGGTGCTTGGTCAGGTACATACAACTTAATCTACGGGACAGGTATGCGATTGTTAATTGAGTGATGTTGTTTTCTTCCCTGGTGTATAGGTAGGTTTATTGTCTAACACGCTCGCAATCGCCATCGTGTTCATTTTGATAGTTCATGTATGGGCTGACAATTGGCATCGGAATGAACACAAAATATTTACCTTTCTACTCCGCTACTTACGTGCAAGATAACCAAGCTTGTGCGAAATATATACGTTTTGCATGCAATCCCTCCCTCCACTACTGCCACACAAATCCCACAAACTTAATTAATCCTAACACCACATCCGTAGAGGGATCGAAACGCGCGTCAGTGTTTGTGTGGTGTTAGGATTAATTAAGTTTGTGGGATTTGTGTGCGTTTTGTGTGGCAGTAGTGGAGGGAGGGCTTGCATGCAAAACGTATATATTTCGCAAAAGCTTGGTTATCTTGCACGTAAGTAGCGGAGTAGCAAGGTAAATATTTTGTGTTCATTGAAATGGACCTCCGCAAAGTAACGCCTGATTCAATAAAATATTGGCATCGGAATCAGCTAGCTGTCACATTCATACAAGAACTGTCAAAATGAACACGATAGCGATTGCGAGCGAGTTAGATAATAAGCCTGTTGGTCTGGGAGCAAAGAAAAAACAGAATGTAACAGTTGCTTCTCTTCCTGCGGAGATGGTAAAAGCCGCTAGCAACCCATCACTATTTTGATTCCCCTTTTCACATACGCCTACAATCATAATTACAACACAACGGATAACTCACGTATAAAAGCCGAAGCCGACATTGTTTTGGACTATTTCGAAGCCCTTCATCAGGGAGCGCTCGCCCCGGCGGCAGCGAAACGAACACTGCGCGCCAACGCTCTGCTCGCGCGGCTACTCGGCGCAGCTGACATCGGCGCACAACTACCCTCATTTTTATCGTCATTTTTATTATAGTCTAAAGTAGGACAATGTCAGAGCATTTCTTCGGCTTTTATACGTGAGTTATCCGTTGTGTTGTAATTATGTGTGAGTCTCACGGTAGTTTCATGTTGAAAGCCTACAATCATGCTAAACGTGGGTTTTGGGTCTTGTTACCTTAGGCTCTGTCTACCCCGTAAGGGATAAAAACGTCATTTACATGTGATGTTTTTAGTCAGAAATGTGATGGGATAGATAAATGGTCCATTAAAGTGTTTTACATTATCTTCTGTTTTAGGGCTTAAAACTTCACTAAAAAGTCCTAAGCATTTATTACCTTGTCTCGACAATTTTTTTACTGGACCGACAGAAGATATTGTCATTCATAATTAATCAATTGGCGTAGAGTTATTTGGACTTTTGAATTTGCACTCTCTGGTCAGGTGTAGCTCAGGGGGGCAACTCCGAAATTCGATTTTCGAAGTTCGTATCACACCGTCCCTCTCACTCTCAAATTAATAACTATTAGTGAGAGCGGAACGGCACGAAACGAACTTGGAAAATCGAAATTCGGAGTATAAGGCCAGTTTGAAGAACGGGCAAAGCAGAGAACGCTGATTTGAGTATATAGATATGTTCAAGGAAATATCGAATATCATAATTTTGGCCTGATTGTTACCTTTTTGCGACTTCATTGGGTACATCTACCTCACCACGGCAGAGGGCCTCGTATTGCGCTAAATAGTCTATACTAGATCCTCTCTGACTTTTCTTTTCCTCGTCATCCTAATAACAAACATAACATATACAAATTTACATAGATGTATACATAATCCAAATAAATTACGGTATAGATGAGAGCTCTACCATAGAAGTCTCTATCTTTAAATCACCAAATTGATATAGGTATGTAGTGTATTTAGACCGCCGCATATGCCACTTACTATCTGGAGCCTTACCATGACGTCTTATGCGATTCAGTTTAGGTTCGCTCGCTGTCAGATTCATACTAAAAGTGACAGCTAAAACTTGAACTGAGTCGGAATTAGGACGTCATGGTAAGGCCCCTGGCCCTCTTAATAACGCTGTTGACATTTCAAGTAAATCATACCCTACTTTGTTTCTTCTCTTTTCGTATTTCTTGTTCTTTAATAGTCTTATCGAAGTGAGGTATGTTACCGCGGGCTAGTGGGTGGTTGGGGTCCAGTTCTAGTAGCTTATTGGTCCACTCCAAGGAACTTCTTACATCTCCTGTGAACAAATCGAAAATAGATTCAATGCGCTTCAGTAATAATAATTACTAAGGCTTGCCATATTGAAAAAGATTAGTTAATACAGGATGCATCTATACTTCGTCAGAAGTGATTGAATTTAATGCACTCTGCGCCATAGACGAAAGATAGTTGTGGTGATGTACGAACCAACCTATGAAGTAATGTGAAAAGATGATGTATTCAAGTATGTCGCTTTCTGTCAACGTGTGTCCAATATTAATTTCAGTCCTGTATTTTCGCAGCGCTTCCATGCTCCACGCTATTGTGTTCTTGAAGTCTTTAACATTATAGATGGAGCGGGCAAGCTCGAAGCAATCAGCCGCCGTCATGCCATGACTGAAAGAAACATACCTAGTAACTACTAGGTAAGTTTGATTGAAAACACACAATAACAAGTTTATAATATTATAGCGAGGTATAAGTCATGGACGATGCGACTAGTTTTGATTCCACCCTTGAAAATGATCTTCCGATTAGATCGATACTAGTCCGATCGTCCTCGACTAAAAATCGTGAGTTAAACTGTTTATTGTGTGGTTTCTACACATTAAGTCTTAAGATCACATGTCTCACATCCCTTTTATAAGTTAAGTAGAATTTAAGTATTGTTGTAAGTTTATTTTATTCTGAAAAAATGACTTTCTGCCAAGTTTCTTGCGGCGCATTCTTCTTGGCAATGACGGTCCTTCCGAATGCGCTGGTAGATTAAAAAAAAGACATGTAAAAGGGCCCTTGGCGGCCTATTTTCAAAATAAACTTTCTGATTTTGATTATGACGAGAATTTAAATAATACCTATTATAGTACTCAAATCTTCACAGCAATATTTTTAATATGAAAATGTGCATTTAAACACGATGTGAAAAATGTTTAGAAGAGACTTAAAGAGACGTGACACTGATTCCTCTCACTGGGAGAAACCCGCAACCGCCACCAGGCGAAGGCACCTTGTTTGTTACAGATAAGGTGACAGAAACAGTCCGATCTGGACACTCTCAAAGCTGAACCGCCCACAGTCATCTCTATAACTCAGCACTCACTCACTCAGTGCTTAAATGTATACCTATATGTATAAACGGACGTTTACGTATCATATTGCCACGCAGCCTCTAACCTGGAACAGATGAAAGAAGGAACAACCATACTCTTCGCCGAATAGTCTAGCAGTCGCTTTAGCTGAATTCGGATGAGTTACTAAAATACAAGCAAAATAAGTAAGTGAAATCCTGGAGGCTAACATCATAATTGGAGCACTGTGGCCTACCTGTACTGGACGCCATTGAGTATACCCTCGGAAAGGTCGCGCACTTCGAGTTGGTACGTCGTCTGCAGCCGGATAAGCGCCTGCGCAGCGCCCGTCAGATCTTCCAGAGTGGGTAATTTGACGTCACCGTAGTTCGCTGTTATGCTATTTATGTCTAGTGGAGCAAATTTTTTGTATTACTATTAGCATTTAATAGTTAGAGCGCGTTAACTACGCCACGTCATTGTTTTATAATTCTTACATAATAAATGGTGAGTAGTCTGGCAAAAAAGTAGTGTCGTCCCGTTTTCTTATACATATAGATTAGAAAGGGACGACACTACAGTATTGCCACTTTTTAATTTCTACTCTTTTTTGCCAGACTGTAAAAAGCACTCTGCAGTTCGAGTCTCGCTCTCTCGTTTGTCTCGTTAATGTTAAGTAGGCACTTAAAACAGTTTTGGAATGTTTACTTATTACCTATCTACTTTAAAACTTATTTATTAAGCACTTAATATTAACACTAATTTCGTGATGATATTGATGTCTGTAAACTGTACTGATAGATAATGTTGGTATTGGTACCTACGATTTTTGCACTAAGTATGTTTTTATCCTTCAAAATTGTTCATCGACATGATGTGGTAATAAAATTAGTGTCCCTAGTGTTTTGTTGTTTTAATTTTTAAATAAGTTGATTTGACCGAGAAATTAAAGTGTAATTTCGCACATAAATTCCGTAAAACTCACGAGGTGCGAGCAGAGAAATCATCGTGAGAAGACCAGCATACACGTGCGAAACAATTCAATGGTGTTTGTGAAGTTCCCTATCCGCAATGGCCCCGCGTGGGAACTATAGCCCAAGCCCTCTCATTCTGAGAGGAGGCTTGTGCCTAGCAGTAGGAGACAAGACGAGACTGAGAATACAGGCGCCAGATTTTTGAACGTACATGTGTGAAAATATCATTCGAAAGTGGTGAAAAACTGTGCTGAATTTTAAATATGAATAGCTTAGAAGATACTTACGGCTCTCATTAATCATGTGAACTAGTCAAAAATTTGATTAGAGCCGTAGTTTTTAAGATATAAACAGATTTATACCACTTTCGAGTGGTATTTTCGAGCTATGCTTTCAAAAATCAGGGTTCAGGCAGCAAAAATGATTTAGTTAATAAAGTTTACGTACCTATTCCTGTTTTTATGCTGTCCTCTATGTCATCCAAATCGGTCGTCAATCTTTTCATCAGGGTAAACGCGTTGATAGGGTTCCCCAAGTAATTCGGAATGTCCTCCATTGCTTTCTCGTTTTCAATCTTGTATACTTTCAAACGGCTAAAAAAATATATCTCTTGATCTACCTCTAGATAAAAATGCAGTCTTATCTATTTACCGTAAACTTACCTTTTAATGGCAGCAATTCTCTTTTCTTCGTTCGTTATGTATTCGTCTAGAACTTTTATAATTATTTGTTCTGTCTGGACCAGTGACTCCATCTGTACGATGGAGGAATAAAACTCCGCTTTGGTCCAGGACTCCAAGCATAGAAAAATTAAGGCTAGGCAAGCTGTGCGAGCTATGTCAGAAATCATTTACGTTGAGTACCTAAATAGTTAGTCTGGAAAGAAAACTATTTAGCATTATTATTCCGTATTCCCTATTTTGTCACTTACTGCTGTTACTACTAGCCATATCCATTTTTTACTGTTTTTGTTAATTAAACTATTTCTCTGGTCTCCACAAACAGTACAGTAACAGGCAGCAGAATAATTAGATAAAAGTCTAAGAACTCGTGGCTCAACAAGATCCATACACCCTCTTTCAATAGTTTATTTAACTCATTCAGTTAAATAAACTATTTCTGATTCTGATTTCTGATTTCTTATGACTTGAACGACAGAGTCGTGCGTAAATAATTTTGAGCTCTACAAACCATATATGTACCTACTTCTACAGTTGACTCTACAAGGGAACTTAGACTAGTTTAACCTCATACTTATAATTGGCATGATAAAGTTAAATGTAAAGCCGCCAGATTAAAAATATAGTTACGCAATCAGTAAATAATTATTTCGTCAGGCGTTCGAGGGTGGTTTTCGGGACAAAGCCGAATAAAAGGTAGTTTTTTACTAGCGACGTTATTTACAGGAACATCGCTCTTATCGGCCAGTAACTTACTTACGAGTAGTACTTACCCAAAAGTTTCTTGTTGGAGAATCAAACTGTATTCCAGTCTGTAAAATAAATAGCTATTGTGTTGTGCTTACTTTCTAAGAACTTTAGTTGAGTAAAATATACATCCTACAAGTTAAATATCCCAAGTTATGCTAAACTGAACTAATTCAACGAAGTCAATTTTAAATTCAACTAAGACAATGGTCAAGAACAATTGATTGTTGTTCGTAGCAGTGAACTTGCGATAAATGATAAGAATTGTAACAGAGAAAATAATTGGCGATTTCACGTGGAGAATTGATTTGGCATAGCACGGTTTTTACTGCAAGAGGAGCGAGCTCCGTTAGACCTGAGTTAAACTTATTACAGTAATGCACTTGTCCCACCGCCGGCGAGTAGCGAGAAGCGAGCGTTTTTTAATATGGAAATTTTGTCGCTTTTGTAGCCGTGCGACAAAAGTTCCATACTAAAAAACACTCGCTTCTCCTCGCTACTCGCCGGCGGTGGAACAAGTGCCTAAACCGCATGCAAGAAAACGTTGATTGGTGGAATGCTTGTTAGCAATTTACTATACTCACTACTCAGGCGTATGGAGCTCGTTTCGCTTGCAGTGTAGACCACACTTTAAGATCGTAGGTTCTGTGTCGGCAGTTCCTTATTAACCGTGTGATTTTCAATTATCACAAGGATTTGGTGCGAAAAAGCGCATAAGTATACTGTATACCTACTTCTTTAATAACATATCGACATGACGAGACTCAAATCGGAATCTGTGTAAGCTTCGGCTGTAATTAGCACTGCTTACATTCCATGGCAGTAAATAATATACTAAGTCGTATAATTAGTAGGTAAATATAAGCCACATTAAAATTGAACTTACCCGCAATCCTATGGCAAAAATTGATAATACACTGTTTTGTTACAAGAAAACGGGACTTAATCACGTAAATAAAAAAGTATTTTTGTAAATCCTTTGGGTCCTCTCGAGACCATGGATGCAGTCGCGTCCAAAACGTCGAGGTATTTACAAAAATACTTTTTATTTACGCGATTAAGTCCCGTTTTCTTATATATAATGTATGAAATTTGCGAAAGTTTGAATCGATACATTACACTGTCTCTAATATTAACGATTAGTAATTATCAGATGTACTTATGGGTTACCTTGTTGCTAATTGAGAAGAATACTTTCTAGCAAAATCACTCTGGTATAGTTTAATTGGTAAAATTAAAATATGTACACTTTAATATTTTGTTTTAACAATCAGCCAAAAAAAAAACACAAAATTTTGTTAAAATTGCTGTATTCTTTGAACTAATACATCTTGTATCTTTGTAAACATTTTGTTATTTTCAATAACACAAAATAAATCTCTGTTAATACAGATATAAAATTATTAAAAGCAATCGCTTAAATATATGTAACTATGTATATTACTTACAATGTCCCAGATTATTAGAACACATCATTTATGCTCAAATAGTCGAAGCTTAAACAAAAATATAAATGCATTTTTATGGCGCTTTTAACATATAAAATATAATAATATGCGTTAAGATTATAATAATAATCCACACAATTTGAACTTTTGTCAGCAACGCTACGATGTGTAGCATGGTTGGGAACAATGCAATGACAGGCTTTCTTTAAAGCAAACATACATGCCCAGTGTGGGCAGCCTCTAAAATTTCATTTTATTTGGAATATCTCGCTGTTTTGGCAACAAAATTCATCATAAAATGCTAGTTATTTTATTTTTGTCATGGTTAATTAAATTTTAAGGCAAGATTTTTAAAATATAAATTGAAATAGCTCTCTATATCCTGTTTCAAAAATTACATCCAATCAAATTAATATTTTGTTCCTATTCAAGAAGAGTACTTCTTTATTTTTTTTGGGTAGTGAAAGATATCATATCTGTGATATATTTTAGTCGTCTAACCATTTGCGGCGTCATATAGGTACAGTACACCTTTGTACCTGCTGTTGTTGCACTAATTTTCTCAGATGACAAGCCACCTTAATTCACACAATTACCCTACATTATAGTAAATTATTTAAACTTACGCGAAATATTTGTCAGCTGGTGCATTTGGTTGAAGCCAACTATCGAACAGAAGCTTTAATTAGTTAAGTTAATTACGTATAGTTACTGGATAACGTCACTGAAAATGTTACACTCATTTACATTAAACGACATAATTTACAGCCTGACCATGTTAAAACTTTCGCCAAATTGCGAATTTTTTCAGAACACTTTTTCGCTTACCTCCCTTAATCATAAATGCTTGTTAACATTACGTTACAAATGTGTTCATATTTATATGTCAATTTTGACGTATGCGTTAGACGCAGATATAATTTAGCCGTAACTGAACTGAACTTTGTATGAATAAGGGAGTATGAGTAAAGGCATGTAAAACAGAGGAATTAGACGGATATCACACCGAGTAGTTTTGTGGACATGAAGAAAATATATTGCGTACAATTAAGCTTAATTTTAATATCCTTACTTCACCTAGTTTTTCTTGTATGTAACTAAGAAACAAACAATGTTACCAAATGTTACAACGCAATTTTACCTAATTCTGTCAAAAATATGTAATCTGAAAGATTGAATTCTATTACAATAAAGTATCAATACATTGCTTAGTTGTTTACAAATTACTTATGACAAGAAATTATTTGTTGCCTTAGTCAGGGAACGAAAAGAAGCGTTTTGTGTCCAAGGCAACAATTCTGGTCAGGCTACGACGACAGACAAAATAAATACGTATACAGATGCATAGTGAGATTCCAACATTGGCAAATCATAATTATGATCATTCTTAGTTTAAATTAATACACAAACATCAAATTACAAATGTAATTCGTGTGATAGTAAGTATGGCAACAAAATTTAGATACCCTACCTAAATTAATTAGTCATGTTAATTTCACATTTCAATTTCAGGATAGTTTTCCATGTAAAACTAAGTGTTGATGTATCATTTCGTTTTAATTTAGTTTATATTCGTCAAAAGTCTCAAACTTTTTTGTCTTATATTTAAAATGGAGCGTTATAAGGCGAACATCCCTTTGCGGAATACAAGAGGACTCAACAAGAATGTCAAAGCGTGCGTTAGGCTATGCATCTACCAGAGATGTGAGGAAGTGAGTGGTGTGCGAGAAACATCACCAATAGGAAGGCAGCACTGAGCAAGACTAAGGAAATAAAGCAATCCTATTGGCGCAATTTTTCTTTGCGTGCTTTGGTGCTTAGCTTATGCTGATTTATGTATTTCAGGTTATCGTCCTAAAGTTCATGACTCACATTAACAGTAACCAACGGCCATTATTTACTACTATTACTCATTGATTCAATTCAGTCAATCGCTATTCTATGGTTTATACCTACCTCGATGTTTTTGGTATGCCACGCGGCATATTTCTGATGATGCCTTCTTCTTGATAATCTAAATTGCAGGGTTTCAGGAGCTCTTGACCACCTTGGTGTAACCATTTATTGCACACTGTAAAATTAAAACGATATATTTAATTCGTGGCTTTAAATGATAGTATTGAAAATTTGGAAAGTGTAAATTAAGAAGGTACTAAGCATAGTAAAGTTTAATAAATTCAAGGGACATCTTAACTTTTTTTTTCATGGTTTGTTTTTACAGCCTTGCCTATGTCTCCCCAAATGTACATAACTGCAAAATCTCTGGAAATGTGCTAGTATTCTTAATTCTCATGTAACATTATACAACTGTCCCAAAAGGAATAGTTACCCTCTCTCTCTCTCTCAAGCATATTACTTCTCTATCAAAGTGTGACCCATTATGGAACTCTTTCGTAAATAAATGTGACAGCCACGTTACATTGAATTGGCAAGAAAAATAACTGAGACGTTTAACTGCGAGAACGTTCTATGGTGGGTCAAGAAGTTCGATAGTACCTACAGGTAATATATTCCTGAAAACTGTATCAGAATCACTGGCAACCCCATGTTTTAACAGACGATCTTACCCCACTTGGAGCCCCTGAGCACGGGGCATGCGGCGTGACGCGTTGCCATGTCTCCCTCGCCCGAGGGATGAAGGTTCATCCAGAACAGAGCCGAGTGCTTTATCGGGAACACTGACAGCCCTAGCTCGGTGAACACAGTGGCGCCGCCTTGCGCCACATCTGACATCTGAACGAAATAAAATTATCTTTGACTTAAGAGCGCTTATCCCTATTGAGCTGGCAACGTCGCATTTTTGGTGTTTTTTTACGATTATTTCACGGAAATTGAATGAAAGTTTCAAATTTGCGGATGTGTGCACTTCGTTTTTAGTGTATTAATGTGTCTACTGCAATATTCATATTTATTTATTGCATTGGACACATTAATACATTAAAAACAAAGTGCACTACAGACGCACATTTGAAACTTTCATTCAACTTCTGTGAAATAATCGCAAAAAAAATCACCAAAAATGCGACGTTGCCAGCTCAGTAGGAATGCACCCTCTTAAACAGTAGTAAATATATACATTCAAAAGCCATCGTGTGAAACTATTAGTCTATGCATACGCCATATTTTTAACGCGCCGACAACGCACGGGGAACACGAGATTCAGTACTAGCATTTTAGAAACGCGCGTCGTCGGCGCGTAAAATATACGCCGTGTGCATAGGCCCCTAAGCAAAGGTTTTACCTACCGCCTTTTAGAAGAGAATACTGTTATTTTTTTCAATGGGATAAAAAAAGAATACCAGCTCAGACTTACATAAAACAGTATTGTAGCGATCCTATTGCCCTCGAAATTGGCGAAGGCGTTCTCAGACTTCTGGAAAGAAAGAGACAATAGTTTGCACTTTAAGATCAAAGTGTTCGTTTAAATAGATATGTATTTTTGTCTAGATTGCAATTTTATTGCGACTCCACTCATCTGACTTATTAGATCTGGCGGTCACTCAATTTTTGTGCAAGTTACAAAGAATCCACGGGAATCTCATCGTCGTCTTCATTTGGGTAGCAAGAACAACACCCGTGCATAATTGGATGTCTATATATTGAACATAGAAGCGTCCGTTGATGTTCCGTTTCTCACTAACAGGGGGCATAGTCAAGTCTGCGATACGCAGAATAAGGTGCATTTGCTTGCGACTATAACCACCTTATTCATAAACGCTCTACAGGCTTCTGCTAACTTAGTACCCCTACTAATATTATAAACGCGAAAGTTCGTGACGATGTGAGTGAGTGTGTATGTTTGTTCCTTCTTCACGCTAAAACGACTGGACGGATTTGGATAAAATTTGGAACGAAGATAGCTGGTACCCTAGATTAAAACATAGGCTACTTTCTATCCCGGATAGTTCCACGGGATAGCGATAAACATGTCAAAGGTCGTAGCTGCTCTACTCATCATCAGTTAGTTCTTAAATCTAATTCTACGCGGACGTAGTCGCGGGCAGAAGCTAGTCACAGATAAGGACAAACGATTGCTAAGTTAGCAGAAGCCGAGCGTTTATGAATAAGGGTGCGACCAAAACGCCGCGTATACGCAGTGACGTGTCGTATGCGTCACGTTTTCTCACCGTTTCTTCATACATTTTGTTGCGATTCCGTAACGTCACCGTTTTTTAAGCGGCGGTGTGGTCGCACCCTAAGGGGGTAACACTGGCCACTTGGCTCACTCACCCGAGCGAAGTCATAGTGCGGCTCGTAGTGGCCGCCTATCCCGTAGTTGACCACTTGCAGCTCTTCGGCCGAGTGCATAGAGAGCCCGGTCATATCCCCGACACGCTGCGACACGCGCGCCACTACGTCACTCTCTAAATCATGCAGCCACGCCGACTTGCTTATGCGATAGTGCGCTTTCACCAACTCGCCCGTTTTAGGATCGTGGACCACGGCCCTTTTGAACTGTAAATAATAATAAATAAATAATAATATTATGTTTTATTTCGGGCAAAGTACACCCATATACAAGTGCCGGCACGCAAGTCTAGCGATAACCGTTGATGCGCAGTAGTCGAAAATAAGGCATCGCGGGGGAGTGCAGGGGACGCGGGCGGGCGTACTCCACGTTAGACTTACGTGCCGCCACCTGTATCTTATAAGATATCTCACGTACAATAGTACACGGTCACAAAATACTACATATAAAAAAACTGTAAAAACGCACAAAAAGTAAAAAGTAAAAATCAATTTCGGTCTCATCGAAACAAAACAAAGCAAAGACGCTGCGACAAAACAGAAACAACAAGCGTTGTGGTCACTTTGTGTTCCACTTTTGGTAAAACGTGATAACTGTCTCAAACTTCGTACGTATAGGAATACAAACCAAAAACCTTAACGCAATCACTTAAAATTAGTATGAATTTTCCTTTGTGTCAAGAAAATTTTACCATATAATACGGGTAATTTTTGCGACGCAGCTGACCTTTTTCCAGTCAGGCGTTTTTTTTATGGTTATCGACCATTTGACGTGGCCCAAATTTTAGATTTAAACAGTAGACAAAGGGAACCGTTACACAGATTGTGACTAACTGCACTCTTATTGACCGGCCCAAAAAGGAACAGGGGCCTTACCATGACGTTCATTCCGACTCAGTTCAGGTTTTAGCTGTTATTTTTAGCATGGATCTGACAGCGAACGAACCTAAACTGAATCGCATTAAGATTTCATGGTAAGGCCCCAGGACATATAACGATAGTAAACGTTTTGTCATTGCGTGGATTAAATATGTAACTTACTTGTGTTTTATGGAAAAAAGATAATAAAATAATTAAAATGGCTTTATATTACTAATGTGTTGTAGAGTTGTTGTAGAGTCTTGAATAATAAACGGCTGATTATATAGATATAGAGGCACTTACTCTGGGTAAGGACATATTCTGTATCAATTCAATCTCCCTATCGCTGATGACCTCATGGAACACGTAGATATCCGGATTGATGTACATCTGTTCCACTTTGATCGGAGCCAGCCGTAGGAACGGATGGTGTTCGGTCAAGAAGCGGCAGCTTAATCTACGAGCGAAAGAGTGACAGTTACTTCATATTCTTACCCCCTTATTCATAACATAAACGCTCTATACTCGTAGGGTTCTGCTAACTTAGTTATCATTTGTCCTTATCTGTGAAAGGTAAATGTCAAAGTGACAGATAAGGACAAACGATTGCCAAGTTAGCAGAAGCCAACAGAGCGTTTATAAATAAGGGGATATTCTCTAGATTAGTGTTTCCGAAACATAGTGGTAATTACCCCCGAAGGGGTAAATCTGTTCATCTTGAGGGGTAACTATATATACGATACGTGGGAGTCACACTATACTTGCTTTAGGTTAGGGGTAAACGATATTTTTTTGAACTTTTTATGGGTAAAGTTAAAAGGTTAAAAACCACTGCTCTAGGTAGCGGGCCATGGTTAACTGTTGCTTAACGATTACAATTACAATCACAAGACCGATTCATCTTGGTTCATCTTGGTTCAGTGACATCTTGACAGACCGCCAACTTGTCGACTAGTGATGTCATACTCATAATACTGGCACTCCACCTGGCGTATTTATCTGTTTTTGTGGCAATAAATTGATTTTTCTTTCTTTCTTTCTTTAAATATTTGCGTGAGTGAAGGGGACGCACTATATTATTTCTAGCGTATGCTACGAAGATGCTAATAGCGCAACGCGAACACGCAACGCCAAGTGGAGTGCCAGTATCACAGTTTTCAAGAATTTTTGGCTGTTATATTAAATAGGTACCTTTTTGCGAAATTGGTGGGAAGTGCCACCTCACCTCGGCAGAGGGCTTGGTATTTCGATCTTTCTTTCGCATAGGTCTTCATGTCATCGGTAAGCTCTTCTTCCTTATCACTTTCCTCTCCTACTTCCTGGAGAAACGGTATAAAAAAAAATACCCAAGTGCGTAGTCTATTTCTGTCTATGGCGCAGATTAATTTTATTTTTCAAACAAATTATATCTTGCGTGTCGAGTGCTTTTAATTTTAACTCCCGACGCAAAAAGAGGGTGTGTGTGTGTGTGTGTGTGTGTGTGTGTGTGTGTGTGTGTGTGTGTGTGTGTGTGTGTGTGTGTGTGTGTGTGTGTGTGTGTGTGTGTGTCTGATTTCGATGCGGTATTTTTATTGGAAATTTGGAAAGCCAGTTTCCTTGCGGTGATTCTTAGTCGTGTTTGGTAAAAATCGGTCCAGCAGTTTGAAGTGTATCAGCTCTTTCCCAAAATGATGTAAGTAAGAAGTAAGACATTTTTGGCGTAAAATCAAATTATTTTTACCCACGACGGATCGGAGAAGGTATAATGCGTTTGGGGTGAGATGTAGTTTGTTTGTGAGCAATCGAATGTTCCCATTTAACTCGAAAACGGCTCGACTGATTTATTAAATTTACGTGGGGGTGTTTAAATTATTAATTTAATGTTATTCCATTCTACTGAGCTAGTTGTAGTTAGATTATATTTTATACATTTATACATATAAGTAGATCTGTATACATACCCCTCTTTGTTTCTTTTTATTCTGTTTTTCTTGATCCTTGATAGTCTTCTCATAGTGCGGCACGTTACCGCGGGCTCGGGGGTGGTTAGGATCTAGTTCTAACAGCTTATGAGTCCATTCCAAAGCTGTTTTTACATCGCCTTTGAACAAATCATACAAATATTTAATGATTTTTGACTATTTACAACTCGGTTGTAATTACAAACCAGTATGTTTTTTTGTTTATTGTCTACATTTCGTTTACAAATCGTTGTCTGAAAGAAATTGCTCGAGTGGTGTTCAATAATAATTATTTGTGTCACAAGGGAGCAAAATGACGTATTTACGGCGAGGGCGCTACATTGAATCCAGAATGTAGCGAAGGGATTCAAGTGTTAACGCCCAAGATGAAAATAATTTTGCTCCAGAGTGGCTCATACAACTTGTCACACCGAACATTAAAGAACTTGAAAAAAGAATCCTAAATATAATCAAAGAGCTACCAGCATAGAAAATGGCGTGGTTTTACAATTGTCAACTTCAAAAAATTGCATTTGCAAAAAAAACACTTAGAAAAGCCTTGAACAGAAAAGTTGCACTTTGATCCCTCTCGACAGGGAGCAAAGCTTACTTTTCTGAATGACAGGTGTGAAATCCAACTAAACGGCGGTTGCAGTGTGACGTCTTGCATTATTCAAATCCCTTTAGCACATTAAATGTAACCGCTTCACTTCATACCCGACTGTACCCACCTATATACACTAACGAGCAAAAATAAGGGGTCACTTCCCGTAGAAAGTTGTACGAAAAGTGACCCGTTATTTTGGTTTAGGCGCATAATGACCCTTTGTACCTTTCGCGAAATGTCCCTTTCCTAAACGCCCCTTACGCAAAACGACCATTATGCAAAAGGTCCCGTTCGCAAAACGTCCCTTCACATAAATAAAGTCCCGTTCGCAAAACGTCCCTTTCGCAAAATGGCCCGTTCGCAAAACGATCCTTATCCCATGAGAAGACTCCTAGTCTCTACTGAAACAAGCTTTTTTCCAGACGGGACATTTTGCGAATGAGTCATTTTGCAGACGGGACGTTTTGCGAAATGGGTGGTACCTTTTGAGAAAGGGACGTTTTGCGAATGGGGTATTTTACATAAAGGACCATTTGCAGAGAAGACGTTTTGCGAATGGGACGTAATTTTGGTGGAGGGACGTTTTGCGAGTGGGACGTTATGCGCCAAAACCGTTATTTTTGCTTATGTGTGTATTTAAACTAACCTGTCAAGAAATGCGAGAAGCTGATGTATTCAAGTATATCGCTTTCTTGGAACGAGTGCTCGACATCTGTCTCTTCCTTGTATTTCCGCAGCGCTTCCATGCTCCACGCTAGCGCGTTCCTAAAGTCCTTGAGATTGTAGACGGCGCGAGCGAGCTCGTAGCAATCGGCCGCGCTCATGGGATGACTAAAACAATATTAATAAAGTCAATACAAGCATCCCTTCCATGCTGCACATCTAGCACGAGAGCGCACAAGAGCCGCGTCGCGCGCGAGATAGATTGCCCGTCTTCTTCTTATTGTTCATTCTAGAAAGGGACGGGTAAACAATCTCGCCCGTGACGCGACTTTTGCGCGCTGTCGTGCTAGCCGGGCTGGTCTGGGAGCAAAGAAAAAACATAGAATGTACCAGTTGTGTTCCCGCGCAGATGGTAAAAGCCCATCGAGGGAATGGACGATAATCTTAGGAATCATGTTAAAGGCGATGCAGCTAGCAATCAATCACTATTTTGATCCCTTTCGACCGATACGCCCACAATTAGGCCTTTAGGTTTTGTTACCTTAGGCTCTGTCTACCCCGTAAGGGATAAAGACGTGATTTATATACCTATGTATGTGTGTAACAAGCACAAGCAAATTATTGCTAGGATATAGTTTTTTTAATTTAGCTCCTTCGATGCTATCTATGATTCCGCTGTGTAGGTTTAAGAGGAAGTTACCGGTTTTCATTTAGGCGTTGTTCGGAAACTTGCAGGGGCCTTACCATGACGTTTTAATGCGATTCAGTTTAGGTTCGCTCGCTGTCAGATTCATACTAAAAGTAACAGCTAAAACTTGAACTGAGTCGGAATAGGGCGTTATGGTAAGGCCCCTGGTGGCTTTTGTTTTGTTTTACTCCTTCGTTGAGGATCAGATTTTACCTACTTAGAGTAGGTGCAGGCCGTGAGCTCTTAGAAAGCCTTTCGGGTTTGTCTTGCTGTCGCACTCGCTCTTATGGGTTTGAGTTGAGGGAGACAGCAAAATAATCGCGAATGGTATTCTGAGAGCTCACGGACTGTAGGTAAATTTTATTATATTGTCTTTCTTCTCAAGAATGCATACTCTTTTAACCGTTACCTCTAAATAACTTTGCTAAAAATTGCGGTTTGAGCCAAGGCCGTCCTGTTGTATATGAATTCCTTTAAAACATAACAGGTCAATATACTATAGATAAGGGGGCCGGTTTAAGATCGTCGCTTAGGTACATTTGGACGCAATCCAAAATACCTTCAATAGTAAGATTAAATTTGCATTTCATTAATCCCACGCTAAAAGCCTCGACCGTGGAGACCATATTGTCATCGCATGATAAGAAATTGTTCCGACGAAAATACGATACCGCTAGCCAAGCAGAAGTTCAGCCTAACGCTGCAAAAGTCAGTTTGTGTGATATTTCAGATATAAAAATCATGCAATACACGTTGAGACTAAAGGATGAAACAATAATTAATAGTCCAGTCGTCCAGTAATGTCAAGTCTTGATAATGCGTGACTAGGGGCCTGTGTCACCACTCCCTGTTTAAGTTCCAGTTACCTTAAGTGTCAGTTATCTATGATGACGTCTCTGGGGGGCTACTCCGAAATTCGATTTTCGAAGTTCGTATCACGCCGTCCCTCTCACTCTCTAATTAATAACTATTAGTGAGAACGGAACGGCACGAAACGAACTTCGAAAATCGAATTTCGGAGTATAAGGCCTGTTTCGTAGTAACTGACACTTAAGATAACTGGAACTTAACACAGTGGTGTAACGCCCTAAATCTACAAATGTTAATGTAATGTAGATTCTTGATGTACGGATTTAGCACACGGAAGTTCTCATAATAATCTCATTGTAATAAGAGAACGACGTTAGGATGATGTCATCCATTTGCAGTTTACAGCGCAGATTTACATGGTAATGTATTTTAATTGTTTGTCGTGAGAACGCGCAACATAGAAAGAGTATTTAGATACAAGAATACTCGGGAGTAACGTTTCTGGGGAATTTCAGAAATAGGGTACAGTCGCCATCAGATATATCGTAGCGGGTGAGGTCCTCAAATAATTCGGAGCAGCCTTTAATTTCAATAAATTCGTTACACTGTAAGGTTAATAACATCAGAACACGCAATTAGTCATAAATAAAGTAGCAGCGACTTTTCAATAAAATCGGGACGTCACAGATCGTCAAAAGTATCGATGCAGACAGGCTGACCATAAAGATCGGAACATTTTTGGAAAATATACCTTAACTTTGTGACAAACAGTTTAAATTACAGTGTGTTTATAATAAAATTAGTTTTATTAAATAGAACTACATGCTTTGACTTATATTATAACAGCAGAAGAAGAAAAATTTTATTCGTTAAAAAGTATATGGCAATTTAGTGGCCAGTAACAATTTACACTTTATACAACAAAAAAGGTTTTGTTACTAACACAGTGAATTATGCATGCAGACGCGTACACTATTATAGGTGACATATCTTTCATTTTGGCATGACGTTTGAGCCTTATTTGTATTTTGTTTGAAATTCGAATCTATTACTATGTACGTAAGGTTTATTTTCCACATATGTTCCGATATTTATGATCAGCCTGACTGTGTCGATCGATACCTTTGACGAAATGTGCTTCCTGATATTTTTAGCTCATTGAACGTCCCGAATTTATTGAACAGTCGCTGTTCTTATATTTATGACGGATTGCGTGTTCCGGTGTTATTAACCATATCTAGTGTAACGAATTTATTGAAATTTAATGCTGCTCCGAAATGTTTGAGGACCTCGCCCGCTACGATACGATATATCTGATGGCGACTGTACAATTACTTTTTTTTTCGCGGATTTTAGAAATTTTTGCATGGATCTACTCAGAATCGATAGCACTAGCGATTCTATATTTGTCCCATGATATTTATTTGATATTTATTTATTTGACATAGGGGAAAAAAAGTGTCCCGAAATCACTTTTGTTACTTTTCATACATACTGTTTGAAGGTAACAAAACCGACACAGATTTTTGTAGCAAAAACTGAGGACATTTTTTACACCATTATAAATCAATTGATCAATTGATCCTGAGCAAATCCATGCAAACATTTCTAAAATCGGAGAAAATAATTACCCTTCTACGGGAACTGACCCGGTGTCCTTGCGCCGGAGTATATTATGTGATCAGATCACCAACTTCGTTCAGGGCATACTAAGTAACTTCCTAATTAATTGTTAACAAGACATATGAGGGAATATGTACGTAACAACGCTGGCGAGTGCTCTAGCATATATTTATATTTCCTTTTAGATCGACAGTCAATAAAGTCATTTTGTCTTTTTGACCATTCCGATTGTTGCTCTCTTAAATAGCCATTCATTATTTAAAAGCCCCTTATACTGTAACATGTACCTGTTTGTACCTATATATTCTGCGCTGTCCACTTTGGAAAGCGCGGACCTAATAATTTTATGATCATAAAGATCGTATGTGTTAGTATAAGACGTCGTTGACCACTGAGCCATGGCCCTTTTGCACTGCCGCAACGCATATAACAAAATACTTATAAGTTAAATCGAATGTGTAATTTCTTGTTTTTCTTTTTTATTGTTATTTTGAACTTGATTGTGTGTATTGCAGTATCAAATAAACGATCTATCTATCTATCTATCTTTGTATGCGTAACATTACCCAGTCTTTAGTCGCTATCCGTACCTCCAGTCACGCACACGCACACTACAGCATTCTGTAAGCACGAGCTTTACTATAGACCGATAGAATGATTCCTCGCCCGCGCGGGCACAGGGGCGCGGGGTAGGACGACAAAGGGGACCGAGCGGTGCGGGCGGGGAGTGCGCCTAGTGCATTTAAGCGGTCGGTCTATATATTATTTCACATAGATAATTTACCGTGGAAGACGCGCCTTCGTGAGTGTAGTAATGTTCTTATCTTATGGTCTTACCTGTACTTGACGCCATTGAGTATACCCTCGGCGAGGTCACGCACATCGAGGCGGTACGTGGTCTGCAGCCGCGTGAGCGCCTGCGCAGCGCCCGCCAAATCCTCCAGAGTGGGGTATTTGACGTCATCATAGCTCATGGTTATGTTCTTGATATACTCTGAAATCGAATTACATCCGTTACATTACAAAAGGTTTCATCATTATAGATTTTTGCAACTTCAACAATTTGAATGAAAAATCACCAAATTAACTACAATTTCAAAATAATACCTGTTCCAATTTTGATGCTGTCCTCTATGTCATCCAAATCGGTCGTCAATCTTTTCATCAGGGTAAACGCGTTGATAGGGTTCCCCAAGTAATTCGGAATGTCCTCCATTGCTTTCTCGTGTTCAATCTTGTATACTTGCAAATGACTGCAAAAGAAAACTCTTTTACAAGCATCGTCGAAAGACGAACATAGTAATGGAATTTCTATTATATTTGCCATTTTGAAGAATAAGAAAGTTTATGGCGTCACAGGATTTCCAATATGGCTGACGCAAGGTATCATAATTAAGTACTGTAAGATTTCTCAAAAAATTTTTTTAAACTCACCCTTTCAAAACGGCCAATCTCTTCTCTTCTTTCATAATGTAATCGTCTAGATCATCTACAATTCTCTTATGTGTCTCGAGCAGTGGCTCCATCTGTGCGATGGCGGTAAACAACTCCGCTTTCGTCCATGACTCGTAGTGCAGTAGAAGTAAACTTAGGCTTAATATGTGCAGAATATTAGGAAACATTTTTGTCGCTGTCACCTAATCTGAAACAAAATATTTTTCCTTGATTCGGTGGATAAATAAATATAAAAAGGAAAATTTACTATAACCATTAACAATGAGTCTGATATTAATTCGATAGAATATTGTTCACGCCTGACGGACGTGTACCAAACCACCTGCTGAAATATACCGGGACAATAAGACACCTTGTACAGTCAGCGTCAAATAGTTCGTGACACCCAGTGGCAAAAAAGTTAGTAACACGACCTTATTTCAACTGTAACAATAACGTGTTGCGAACTATTTGGCTACTTTGGGTGTCAAGAACTATTTGACAGTGACTGTATCTACCTGACGTACCTGTGTGGACGTTCCATGATCAAAATGGGGACGTTTTGCAAAAAGGCCAGGTCAAGAGTACCCGAAACCGACGAGCATGTATGAAGAGATTGATGAATGTGGATGAAGCGAAAGAGGTATGTCAGGATCGTAGCAAGTGGAACAAAGTAGTCTCTGCCTACCCCTGTGGGAAAGAGGCGTGACGATATGTATGTATGTATGTATGTATGTACCTACCTATTTGAAACTAGAATTTATTTAGTTTCTCAATGAATAATTCCTTGTTGAGGTTAAAGTAAAGATTTACCAGGGACAGTTTGAAAAAGAAATTGTGTTTTATGTGCTTATTTTCTACCTAGACATTCTATGTTACGAATGGGATATTTCACATGGAGGAAACACTTGTTAAGAAATTTTATTACGACCAAGACATCTTTATATTGACAGTTGTATGCATCTAGCTAGTGGAAAGTAGGCACACAATTTGTTAAAATATGTGCAATTATGTTGGTATTTTTTGTAGTTATGCACCACAGATCGATTAAATAATGATGTAGCTTACCTTAAATAAATATGATATCAAAAATGTTCATACGTTTACGTCCGTAATTTGATTCGACAAATGTACTAAAATAATATGGTAAATTGTGAAAAATTACACTAAAAACTATATCACCTAAATCCATGTGGCAGTGATGGTTTAGCAAAACAAATATGATTTGTAACAATGAAGTATGTTAATGTTTATTTCACATAGAGAATTGGAGTAGTAATTGATTTGCTCTGCCCCGTAAGTTGTGTTACAATTCGAATCGGTCGATCCTTATTTATCGGATTGTTTAAGATTTTAACATGGTTTCGGTGCGGAAAATAGAATTTATATTTCAAGGAAAAACCACTTTTGCAGTTAATTTCATATGAATAAATCCATGCAAAATAGCTATTCTCTATTCTATTTTGTGCGGAATTCTAGGAAATAATTGTTTGAGTTTGAGCCACCGCACTAACCCGATACGAAAATGTTCAAATATTTTGCCAAGCAACTTTCGACACCAAATAAATTGTAGGTATAATTTAATCTCACAAGCCCTCTGACTTATAAATTGAGATTTCAACACATGAAGGTACCGTTTTTCGACAAAACCGGCCAAATCGAGAAAGGTACATTTTTGTTAGGTATTTTTTTCCTGTAGAGTGAACGGTCAGGGGCATTGACTGGTTACGGTTTGTTGTCCCTGGCATTATGTGCTGTAGCTGCCGTCGCATCAATCTGTGAACTGCATTTGCCATTCAAAATTCGCAGTTCAATAGACTTTTGCACATTGTATTACAATATCTATTGTTACCGCAGGCAGCATCCCAGAACCGATGCAATTACCCTAACGATGATATAACATAATATGCAAAAAAATCAAGGTACGTGATTATCATTGTTTAAAACCATCGGAACACCAGATTATGCTTCCGGCTTCACGCTAGATAAAGAATTACTGATTGGACATTTTTATGGCTGGACCAATTACTGATTGGACATTTCTCTTTTTGGACAATAGTCGTGCGAAGGGTTTTGGCCGGGCGTTGATAAACCAGTCAGGCAGGACAAATACAATACAAATACAATAGATTTGGATAAGTGATATCACAGCGGTGTAGTGTAGCGGAAGTTAGATTCGGATCTAACTCTGATGCGCAATGCAAATCCAATGATCAGCTCTGAATTAGAAAAGCTATACAGAGAAGATTAAGAAAACAATATAACTATGAGCCACTCTGTTCTCCAGACAATGTATCATTCAGCGACGTAAACGCGATGCAGTTCGCAAACTGTAACGATGCAATAGGGAGTTTGCGACACTACAACAGTAACTTGATTATGACCTTTCTTTATTAAATAGGTAAATATCTTGGGACAAATTAAACCAATTGACCCAGTCCCAAACTAAGCAAAGCTTATTATGAACATTATTTAGATTAGAATTCACAGCGATAAACAAGACATCGACGACGTCAGTTCGGAAAGAATATATTGGGTCCATATGGTAACTCAATGTAGATAACGAAATGAGGTAAAATGGGAAAATACCTACTACCTAAGTTGTTCGCACACCGAATATAGAGGTAGAGATTTCGTATCATAAAAGCTTAGAGTCTGTCTAACCAAAGCTGAACCCACTAGTTATTTGATTGGCAACATTTTGTCTGTCAAATTGACATTTCTCTAAGAAAATTGCAGCTGTGTGAGTGATCCTGTGTTACCCGGTCATGATTTTTTGAAATTGCCGCGCTTTTACAGTTTCAGCTTTGGTGAGACAGACTCTAACTGCGCAAAAATATCAACAATTAATGCGTCTAATTAACACGCATAAATGATAGACATTGAAATAAGTGCTGATTTGTGAAAGCGCTTATTAAACCAATTCAATTAGCCCCAATGTGTGTGTGCTTATTGGCAAATCTTTAATTAAATTTTAGTGTATGGGTACTAAAGATGTCCGTGGGTCGTTCGTGTACCCGATTTAAAATGACATGATTCGAAACCACAATATTTTTAAAAATGATCGTTTTAATTAGAACTTCGAGCTGTAGATGATCTTATTTATCTAGAAGTTTTTACCTATACAATTTATAGAGACAAACATTTCACAACTTAATATTAGTTTAGTAAATGTTTCTAGCTAAATTCCACATTAAACCAATTAAAAAACGTGATAGATAATCCAAATCCCTACATACATAGGTAGTACTTAACTCATAGTATTTTGGTAATTCTACCAGTGTTTGGGCTTTGCTAGTCAGCTCCAAAGCATCATATACCGCGGAAGTGTTGTCAAATACTTTTGACCCCAAACCGCAATAGATAATCAGATATTTTAGCAGCGCTGTTTACCGTCATAATTTGATGCTGGTGATTGTCTCACGAAATCGCGTAGGTAGACCATAGTAAGCGCTTTTGGCGTAGATATGCAATGCAAGTGCTTCATTAAGAAAATTTTGCTATGTACCTATTCGTGTCTGCTTTTAATGGAATAATGAACGTGACAAGTCGCGCGTACGCATCCTCCGTTATCAATCATTCAATGAAGAGACATTGTCGCGTCCCCACCCTCGGTGGAATGATTATCGCAGATGCCCCATATGAATGAATGTAGCAAAACTATTCTTAGTTATAGGTACCTACTATACAATATAAGATGTAACTTCTATGAAAGATAATATATTATTTTGATCTTACAGGTTCATCAACGGCATTTAATACGTTAATTGTGCTAGATGAATTGAAAAGTCACCCAAAGGTAATTTTATATGCCATTCATTTTCGCAGTCCATTTTTGCTGACTGTACGTAGGTACTAATTAGGTATTAAATTGTTATCGTATCCTCATCTATTACCTAACATACAAGTGACGTGAAATTAATTGCTGTAATTAAAATAATAGTATTGATCATGAACTTCTTATAAAAACCTAGTTGCGATTACTTTCGATGACAAATCAAGTTTCTGAGATTAAAAGCTCTATCAATAATAGCAAGAACAGACATTCAACACGTTTCAAGAAGACATTTACCTAGGTACCTACCTACACCACTGATCAATTATCTTAGGTGAGTGAAACTTATTGGTCTCCACTTTCACGTCTAACACCAGCTCGGGAATCACGACAAACCTATTAATGTAGCATTTCTAACCAATCTAACGCCCGAGGGACACGATGCAACTCACGCGCAAATACGAGTACACTTATCAAAAGTTAAATTTTAAACTTTTACCTAATGCTTCTCGGTTGAGTCTGAAATTTTTAGTCCGTTTCCACTTTCCGCATGCGACCGACGACGGGAGAACAGTTCTGTTGCCGGGTCAACGGACAAATTACAACCGCCCAGAAGCTAGCGGCGAGCCGATGACCTTATCATAAACGTTTATGATTGTCGTGACTCGTTTTAATATTAATAATTATGCGTTCGACATAGAGATTGCTCGATACGAGATTCGGAGAGGACGTTAGCTAACTGTGTTGATACTTGATAGAGACTTATGCGGGCCGAAAGTTCGCGAACGGGCACACTAGTTGTTTTACAGTGGATTCTTCTGGAACTTGGATAGTATGATCTGATCTAATTTTAGGATATTCCAACTGTTCGGTAAGCAGGCCACGAAAACTTGATACCTACTAGTAGTAGATGATAATAATACTATGTCGATTTATAGAGCGAGTAAATCGAGAATATCACGCGGCATTTGATTACCGGCCAAGGTTCTTCTGAAATTAAGCGGGAAACGGGTTAAGTTAAGCCAAAACTTCTTACTTCAACACACAGAAGAAAATTATTGTTTTCTATCAAAATAAGTGCGAAGATTTTCCGATCGAGAGCTTAATAATTTCATCTAGCGCTGAAAATTAACATACGAGTACCTATATGGAAAGTATCTCGTCACTCGATTGGACGTGCCTATAACGAGGTGGTATGTTGTTATGGTAAGCTTCAAACATCATCCATGGAACAAATAAATAAGCTTACGATACGATGTGTCGCGCGCGTCGTGCCGCGTGCCACGCGCAACTTTTGTTTACTTCACAGCGAGCACAGTCGAGACTTTTCTAGAGCTTGGACACTTTTGAACTTTATTTGGACGTTTAGATAACATAGTCGAGCCAGCTCGAAGCGCGAGCGAAGCATTTCCGTTTCGGCTTGGTCAACATTTCTTTCGTATGTGCGGTTGTCAGGCGATAGGTATGGTTTAGGTCGCAGTTCTCAACCGACTCTAATGAAATTTCGTGAGCAGGTTCGATAAACTATTATGGTTTCTTTCTGAAGTGTTCTTTTTTTTCAAAATAGAGCCATGGGATTGTGCTTGAAAACAAAAAAAAAAACAAAATTTTAAAATGTTATGTTGTAATTATGTACAGTCATCAGATGTATCGTTGCGCGACGAAAGTGTCCAAGGATATCGAAGTAAAGCTTCTTTTTTTTGTGTTCGGCATAAAAGCGTGTTCCAATATATTTATTTGGCTACTTTGGTAGCGATTGCGGCGATACCTATATCTGACGCTGACTGTAACTACCCTTATTGGTACTTATTTACTTTGGATATTGCATTAGATTTATAGTAGGGAGAAAAAATACAAAGGCACTAATCAAATTTAAAGTGACAACACATAAATTACAAGAAGTGCATCATAATCATAAAGAACACAAATTCTTCAAGGGAAATGGGATAAGGCTGTGATCAGATCGCATACTTACTACTCTTATGCAAGGTAGAGTCACAATCTAAAGTAGAGACTTAACAATTAAGGTCTATTTCTCTTGATTTAATTGAAGCGTTTGAATGTAATCTATGAAATAGATGCAATATTTACGAAAAGCCTATTTGATGATAAAATTTATTCTTTCTGTAATAAATCTATGATTATGTTTGCCTTTCTAATATGCAGTGTATGCTGTTATACACCTGTTTAGACTGATTTTAAAAGGTTTTAACAAATATTATGTAATGCAAATTAATCAAATTAAGCAATGTTGTAACAATTTGTTAAATATTTTAACACACACCCACATGACGAGGCCTGCAAACAGTTTGATGCTTGGCAAACAAAACTGTAGTAACAAGAATAGCATACCCATAACAGTTACATAGGCACTATGTTTTGTAGAATATAGATTTTGTTAAACATGTAGGCCTTACTTCAACTCATCTGCTTATAGTCTAAGGACTGATTGCAAGATCAATATGATAACACACAAAAAAAAAAACATGTAGGCCAGTTAAAACTAACAAAAAAAAAATGATGGGTTAAAACTTTGAAATAAGTGTGTGAAATGGGTAAGGTAAACATGTGTGATTGTTGTCATACTTAGTGTTTTTACATCAAAAAGCGACAGTGCATGTGAATTTTGATTAGATAATTAATTCAATTTCTAGTCTTTATTGCTGTACCATACTTATAAAAATACTTTAAAATTGAATAATATAATATCTTAAAACATATATAAATCACTACAGACCTTGCAAAGTGAGGATGTGAAGTTACTTTCATAACATATTTTTCAAGAAGCTCAAGAGCACAAAAGTTTTTAAGACTCAAGAGGCTTGGCTGTTTGAATCAAAATAGCTTTGCGAAAATCGCATTGTAACCACATAGTCCATGGTAAAATTGACCACAAGTCCTCTGCAAAGGGATGAATCTAGATTTTCCAATTTCTGTACTATAATTATAATTTTTTGTAATGCAGTAGTTTCAATCAATGTTCAATCCTACTACTATTATAAAGGCGAAAGTTTGTAAGTATGGATGTATGGATGTATGGATGTTTGTTACTCTTTCACGCCAGTACGGCTTAACGGATCTGGATAAAATTTGGAACAGACATAGTTTATGATTTGGAATAACACATAAGCTACTTTTTATCCCGGAAAATTGCGTAGTTCCCGCGGGATAGCGATAAACGAATTCTTTGCAGACGAAGTCGCGGGCAACAGCTAGTAATCACATAAATGTAAGAACGAGGACTGTAGATATTAGTATACTTTATCAAGTTCTTCGAAAGGTGAATGAAACCTTTTGAGTTTGATGTAGAGTGTAGAGTACGTGACTTATTCAATTGTCAACGACTCTTCTTCTTCTTTTATTAATATGGCCCCATCGATCAATGCGATGATTTCGCCAATGTCAAAGTAAAAAAATTGGTTGCCTGTAAAGTCGGTATACGGGCGAAAGTTTTACGTGACAACGACTTTGAGTGGTAAAATAATTTTAATGTGAATATTCATTCGTATAGTAGGAAGAAGGATGAAATAATAGTAACAATTTAAAACATTTATTTATACAAAGAATTATATTTAAAACATTAATTTATACAAAGAATCTAAATCGAAATAGAAGCGCAAGACATGAACCGGTGTGTATGCCTATCTCTCTCACTCTCTCTCTCTCGCTCTGTCTCTCTCGCTCTTAGGCGGGCTAACTGTGCTCGAGTGGAAGGGACGCGTGCCTTTCACTTTTTATGTCTGTCTCTCTCGCTCTTAGGCGGGCTAACCATGCCCGCGTGCCTCTCACTCGCTCTCATTGTGAGCGCATAACGTGAGCGGAGCGTAACGCAGTTTCTTGAAGTGTCACCCGGCAAACCAATTTATAAGACGTTGTCACGTCAAAATACAGTATTCCAAAATCTTATGACAAAAATGTCGGCAACGTTGTACGGTAGAACACGGTCAAACGACCCCCTCCCCCCCTGTTTTATTTTCTTTGCGTCGGATATTGGCGGAAGGAGGTCGGTAGGATACTCTAACACTTTCAAATACTAATAAAAAACTTGAACTTACCAAAATTAAAGTCAATACTCCATTAGATTCAGCTTAAATTTGAAGACATAGAGTAGCAGTCTTGAAGTAGAAACCAATTAATCCTAAATTAAATTCAAGTGTTGGATATGGAAACGCTATTATAAAAGTTTAAAGTAGAGCGCAATCACAAAAGACGCTTACTCTCATCACCGCCCACAACACGATTAGAATTTTTATTTCGTGTTTTTTATCACAACAAATTGTCATTTTTGACATTGACAGCTGCCAAACTCTTTGCTACTATTCGAGGCCATTGTTATACCGTTCAAAAGAAGAAATAGAAATGCAGCTTTTTTGCTCGACTTGGCGGGGACACTGCCGTGCCCCTAGATGTGAAAAGTTAAATTTAAGGAGCGTTTGGTTCGGACTTGGGTTATATATCGTAAGGAGTAGTTATTATTACACACTACTCTTTGAGTTATATTCTCTTTGGGTCATATGGCCAAACATTGCCGGCATTATTGTTTTTACTTTGATACGCGCAAAAAACTAACAATAGAGAGCACTGGGGCCTTTTCGAATGTCATGAGATGCGGTATGATGAGTAACGTGGCTACATTATTTCTCTGCTTCAAGTCTGCTTCGTTTTTTTTTGCCACTCCACTCTCCACACAAATCGTCGCGATATCTGTTCTGGAATGCATTTTTTCTTAGAACTGGAACAGTTTTTGAATACTGACATATTGACAAAGAAATGAATGACATTTGACAGATTTAATTTAAGTATAGTCTGGCAGATAAACCACTGCAGCCAGATGACACTTTCAGTGTTGTCAGTTTTTGGCAAATATTAAATAGTGATGTGACTTAGTGAGTGAATGAAAGAATGAACGATGTAATGAAATTAATTTATGTCATAAATGAGAATTTTCAAAGCGTATTTTAATAAAATGGTTTGTTCAATAAGGTTTTTTTTGATGTTTTCTAGTTAGTAGTGTAAGAGCGGGATTTGGAAATGTGCGGAAGCATGTCAAATCAGGTACCAGCGGCCTTAGCACGCTAAAATGTAGACAAATATATGTCTGTGGATAAAATATATTGTCACGACATATTTTATCGCGGGCCCTAACATGCTATGGACGAAACATAAAATTAACCCTAGGTTTAAATCTTATCACACGACATAAAGCAGTGTTGCCAACGATTTAAAAAAATGCATTTCGGGCATTGTATTCGTTCAAACGCTCAGTGTAATTGAGTCTTATTTTAACATTCTACCTATTAAAGATGTCAAAGAATCTTAGCGGCTGACTCGTAAATAGTGTTTATCGTGATTTGGTCGGATTATCGCATTTGTCGTGATTGGCGGCTTGGTTTAGGCATGTCACATATGAGTGGTGGTGGTTCATTTTTTTTAATGTTTGCCGGATAGGTAGGTTAGATGGTCTACTTACGGCTTAGTTAGTTTCCAGCCTCTACAGTAATGTATTATTGATTACAATAGCACAATAATTGAACATAACATAAAATTAAACATCATTTCACACAGTTCATTCAAATCAAAACAATTCGTTATTTAATTCTAGTTTATCATGTTATTTCTTTTGTAACTGTATATGCGTCGGAAATCACTGAGCCCACCGCAGCACGTTTGGGCACAAACAGAGGTTACGATTCTCGCCTTTTGTATGATTAATATCGACATAACTGCCTCTTTTTAAATTTATAATTATCATTGGCCATAGTATTAAATTTGTCGCAGTCCTCAAGCCACCTACATAAATTTATCCCAACTAACTGTCAAAAGAGTATTAATTATGTCTACATTTGGATTACCGTGTTAGAGCAATAGACAAATTGTCTACTCAGTCGTCAAGTGTGGATAAAATACCGCGACATAATTTAGCGTGCTAGTCACCGCGACAAAATATCGTTTGTCGCTCATTTGTAGACAAAATGGGTAGATAAACGTTACCGTGCTAGCCAGGCAGTTTTCAACTCATTCCCCATTTTGCCATAAATAAAACAACAATTATCACATTAATATTTTATTCTACCTTTGTACTTTTACTTAAAAACTTAAATTATTCCGAATCAGTTTCACTGCTGCTGTCACTATTTACGTTTATTACAAAGTCATCGCACATTTTATCTACTATGTTAATATGAACCTTGAATGCCTCAAACGTATCGCGCCTATTTTGAAATATACTAAACTACGAATGTGACATTCATAAAATATTTCGTTCGTTCAATAATCAAATCATTCATTACGTGACCTTAGTCGAGCACTAGTGAAATAAATGTGGTATCATTATTTCGTAAAATGACATTTGGAAGTGTCATCTGGCTGCAGTGGATTAGCTGCCAGACTATAGTGAAGATCTCCACCTGCGATTTTGTTTCTTTGTGATTAATTATTAAAAATTCACAGCTATAATAACACAATTATGTCCAAGGTTAAAATAAAAGTTATTAGCCGTAATCCAGAAGATTATCTTCGCGCCACTAAAAAGGATATTCAGAAATGTAAGAACCATGTTTTGATTTTAGGTTATGTTTATCGTTGAACTTTTACGAATCATTTTTCTGTTCGCTGGATATAATTATGCATACATTATTGTTTTTGATTTACAGTGCCAAGGAATTACGATCCTTCTTTGCATCCACTGGAAGCTCCGCGTGAATACGTGAGAGCACTTAATGCCGTCAAACTAGAGAGGGTGTTCGCGAAACCATTTATAGGAAGTCTCGATGGCCACAGAGATGGAGTATCGAGTATGGCAAAGCACCCTAGCAGGCTCGCAGTTCTCGCTAGCGGGGCTTTCGACGGTGAAATACGACTCTGGGACTTGTCAACAAAAAAGTGTACAAGACAGTTCATAGCTCATGAAGGCTGGGTTAGAAGTATTTGTTTTACTCCTAACGGCAAAACATTTACTAGTGTTGGCGATGATAAAACCATCAAGACTTGGAAAGCAGAGGTGCAAGATGAAGAAGATGAGGATCCCGTTAGCACACTTTTGAGTATGTCCGTGGTATCGGGAATTACTCATCACAGGTCTAAACCTCTTTTTGCGACGTGTGGTGAACATTGTCAGCTTTGGGAGAAAACTAGAAATGAACCTATTAAAGTCTTCAAATGGGGTGTGGACAGTCTTCAGCATGTATCGTTCAACCAGGTGGGAAATCATTGTTTCTTGCTAATATTTGACTTTGACTTGAACAATCAGGAGGCATGGCAGTGCTCCCTCCAAGTTGAACACAGCCATACCATCTTTTTCTCAAAGTAACTCTATCTATGGCACTAGTCATATGTGTATATTTATGTATATGTTCGCTAGTCTCGGTGTCTCGCTAATAAAGGTAGAGTTGTTAAAAAGCCCAAATATTCTGCATATGTAATACTTGAAGGACTTCTGTTTAGTAAAGAACATGGTAGCGACATATGTCAGTTCATAATCTTTATAAAACTTTACATTTCAGGTAGAAACTAACATCCTCTCATCATGCGCTAGTGACAGAAGTGTTATTTTGTATGACTGTCGTGAATCTGGTCCGTTGAGACGAGTCGTGATGGAGCTGAGGCCGAATGCCCTGGCCTGGAACCCCATGGAAGCTTTCATATTCACTGTAGCCAATGAAGATTACAAGTAAGTTGTTTTACTAAATTAATTGCAACATAATACTTTTTTGGGCGTAAATCTTAGGAATCATGTTATAGGCGATGCGGCTAGCAACCCATCACTATTTTGATTTCCCTTCCATCTATTTAGGTCTTATTACCTTATGCTCTGTCTACCCCGTAAGGGATAAAGACGTTATGTATATAACATGTGTAGTAATACTTTTTTATTATGGAGTAAATGCATTCGCAGAGTGGTCAATGAATGATTATATTTTTATTGGACAGAGTATTTTTCAAAGTTGATCCTACCTATTTAAATTTTAAAAAGTTATGAGATGTAATTTTCTTGTTTCCCACTGCAAAAATTAACCATCCATAAATAACTGAGGGTAAGTCCACACATAATTAATAAAATGATTATGATCTCTTTCAGTTTATACACATTTGACATGAGAAAACTAAAGCAACCAGTAAATGTACATATGGACCACACCTCGGCTGTAATTGATGTAGACTATTCACCTACCGGTAGAGCATTTGTATCTGGCAGTTACGACAAAACTGTTAGAATATTTGAAAGTCTCAAAGGTCACTCCAGAGATGTTTACCATACAAAGAGAATGCAGAGGCTGACTTGTGTTAAATGGTCCTTAGATGATAAATATGTACTGACTGGGTCAGACGAAATGAATATTAGAATGTGGAAAGCTCGTGCCTCTGAGAAACTTGGTGTTGTAAGTACATGATTGAGGCATTAGTCCCACCGCCGGCAAGTAGCGAGAAGCGAGCGTTTTTTAGTATGGAAATCTTGTCGCTTTTGTCGCCGGGCGACAAATGTTCCATACTAAAAAACACTCGCTTCTCGCTACTCGCCAGCGGTGGGACAAGTGCCTTAAGTTGGATATAAATTGTATGCATGCCTTTTTCGTACCTAATATTATTAAGTTTATCTCTGGTGTTTCTCTAAATCACAGATTAATTAACCATTCCATTTGTATTTAAATGAAAGTTTACAACAATACTTTTGTCCTGCTTCTCTGGTCAAACATTTTTTTTTACATAGAACTGACCTCTATTGCACCTAGAATAAGGTGCAAATAGAGTGGCTAAAGGAGTAACTCACTGGTTTGTAACAGACAATTCAGTCTGGCCTTGAAGAGCCCTAGGTGGCCTAGGTTTTAGCTCTAGTTTCAACTTGTTATTTACTATTTATGAAATAGTTCCCACGCGCCCAGTGCGGATTGGGAACTTAACACACACCATTGAACTTCTTCGCAGATGTGTGCAGGTTTCCTCACGATGTTTTTCCTTCACCGAAAAGCTCATGGCAAATTACAAAGCCCAAACCCTCCACTACACGGAGGAGGCCTATGCCATGAGGCACGCCGAATTACGCGACAATTTAATAAGTAAATAAATAAGAAAAATAAAATAAAAAAAGAAGACAATAACAACAACAACAATATGTAATTACTGAAGTTGTAGCGAATTCGGAATAAAAAGGCTTATAAATAAAAAAAATATGAAATATTCCTTTTGGTAACTTACGAGTGCCAAACATGTTAGCTTCCGAACATGTCAATATAAATGGTTGGGTACGAGAGCTGGCGACGTCAAGTGGGTTAAGGCCCGTACAAGTACAGTCCTCTAAAACCTTATTATCACTTTCTTACATCTGTTATAAATACACAAATTTATTCCAGTTGAAACCACGTGAAAGGACAGCATTAAACTACTCGGAAGCTCTGAAAGAGAAATTCGCGAATCATCCACAAATAAGGCGGATAGCTCGACACAGACACGTGCCCAAACACATACTCAACGCGCAAAAGGAGCTCAAGACTATCAAACAGAAGAACAAGAGGAAGGATGCGAACAGACGCGCGCACAGCAAACCTGGCAGCGTGCCCCGTGTGGGTGAACGTCAAAAGCATATCGTCAAGGAAGATGAATAAAGTATACCCTGATTTTTAATACATTGTTTAATTTGATACAAATTTTCTTAGAACCTATTTTCATTTCAATATTGATTTGACTCAATACTAGTGATGTAAAAGACTCGAGTTCGTCGAACAATCCGAGTCCCGAGTTTTTAGTATGGATCTGACAGCGAGCAAACCTAAACTGAATAAACTGAATCGGAATTGAATCGCATAAGACGTCATGGTAAGGACCCTGTAATTATCTTCTATCTATGGCTCCATATTTACTCACGGTCGACACGGCTGACTCTGATTGTTCGAGTTCACAGAGTCCTCTATTAAGTGAGTCGAGTCTACAAAATTAGGACTCCACAACTCGAGTCTTTTACAACACTACTCAATACCAATATTCTTTGTTTGCATTACCCTTTTCAATCTGTCTTGCGAGATACTTGTACCTAGCTTAAATTTTATGTGCAGTTTCATTGGTTTCACACTTTCACACACTGTATCTCCTATGGAAGAAGTTAACTGAAGAAACTATTGAAATGATTGTCACACATGCGTTTGTCATAAGTTTGCAATTTCTTTTTAGTTCACCTCACCGTAAGACATACGGCTGAGTAATAATATTTATAAAGAATATTGGTTTTCAGTGTCTTTACGTAAGTATCACTGTATCAAAAATAAAAAATGAATAAATCAAACTCCAAAAAAGTAGATAGTACATACCTACATATTATATTGTGAACATGGCCATAGTAAATATGTGTGCAAAATATGCTCCAATATATTGAGGAAGTGTGAAAACAGGTGAAATTATAATGACCTAACCTTAGAAATACTAAATTAATTATTAATGAAGAATATGATATTTATGAAATGTTCATTTATTTGAATAGTACAAAATAAATATATCTAATAACTATGAACTAAAGCATCATTATGAACCGGGGGTCGCAATCGTTCAAAAATATTACTAGTTTAGGTTAGTGTTCAAGAAAAGAGCACAATGGTGCTTATGCACATATGCACCTTATGTATTTTAAATATGCGAATCGGCTCTTCCTCATCATTATTTTCATAATTTTACATAGAATGCCTACTAAATACTTAAGTAATTGCTAGGTGCCTACTGAATTTATATTAGGTAAGTAGGTATTATAAAACTTTCAGTTTTGGTCACAAAACTAGGTATCGTTGACCTAATTGTAGTATTTGTTAAGGATAGTGTTGTAAAAGACTCGAGTCTCCCGAGTTTTTAGTATGGATCTGACATCGAGCGAACCTAAACTGAATCGGAATTGAGTCGCATTAAGACGTCATGGTAAGGACCCTGTAATTATCTATCTATGGCTCAATATTTACTCACGCTCGACACGGCTCGGGACTCGGATTGTTCGAGTTCACCGAGTCCTCTAATACCTATGGTATTTTCATTCTTACCTGTCCTATTTGGTAAACAAAATTCTAACCTCAATGTGCAAATTATTGTAAATAATAAGGTGTATTATGTTATCAAATAAACCTGAGGTAATATTTTGTACATAATTTTGCTGATATTTTATCTCCAGTTCCTTTATGAACGATGAAATACTTAAAATAACAAAAATGAGACGTTTTGAGGTTAGAATTTTGTTTACCAAATAGGACAGGTAAGAATGAAAATACCTTAAGTGAGTCGAGTCTACAAAATTAGGACTCCAGAAATAGAGTCTTTTACAACACTAGTTAAGGATATGATTGGACGGAGAATTTCAATTCAACCGGTTATTTCGACTAAATAGAGCTTAATTAGTAATCGCGACCCCTCTGCAATTTGGTGATAATCTATGTTTCATTCGTTAAAACTAAAACTTAGGAAGCCACGACGAAACGAATAATCGAATGCATTTGCATTTTCATCAGCACTTCACCTTGTAGTACTTATTAGGAAATGTCCAACAAAACAACACCCATAGACATAGCTGCAATAGTACTTAAAAGTTCCTTTAAATAAATGAGATCATATTCACATCTGTAAATAAGTACCTGTCTAATAGCTGGCTAAAAGCGGTTGTTTTTCATTAGCTTTAATTAGCAATTTTATCTCCTTATTTATGAGGATGTGGGCTAATAGGTTTGTCGCTTAGGCACACTTTTAGTATTGAGTATGATAACAAATGGTGTTCGTACGCTACATGTTATTCGTAGGTATACCAACTAGTAAATCTATTTGAAGCCACTTGATATAAAACTGTTCAACTGATCTCCGAAAAATAATTAAGCAGCACTTTATTTCCGCTTTTTAAGTCACATAGCTACTCTCAAAGGTTATTAACTTAAATAAAATAAAATGAACTTGACCAACGAAAGACATGTTCTGATTAGTTGTATCTAATGTTGTAAAAGACTCGAGTTGTGACAGCGAGCGAACCTAAACTGAATCGCATAAGACGTCATGGTAAGGACCCTGTAGGTAATTATCTTCTATCTATGGCTCCATATTTACTCACTCACGACACGGCTCGGGACTCGGATTCTTCGAGTTCACCGAGTCGAGTCTACAAAATTAGGACTCCAGAACTCAAGCCTTTTACAACACTAGTTATATCTGTCACATGTTTTTTTTTTATTTAATCTAAACCGACACAGTCTAGCCTGTAAAACAAAACTTTTATGCACTCGAATATCAATGTGTGTATAAATTGTGTAAATGCATATAAGTACCGTCCGTTTCGACGTGGGTCAAATACAATCAATTAAGCACAAAAGGAGTCTACATTAGGTGCTCCTAATTATGTGAAAGAAAAGTTATAGATACGACATGTATATGTTAGCCCGCTTGGTTTATCGGCCTGCTGATACGATTCGGCACCGACATGCTTCGTATGTCCAATCTGGAAAAACAAGTTTTAAAATAAATTAAGATTCACAAAACAGTCACCAAGGATATTCTTTTTATAGGCATTGTCGAGCGAGTCAATTCATTTCCGAAATAAGTTTTCTAATATACTTAATGTAAACAAATATTGGAAATCATTAAGTTCAGAACCTACCTATTCTGAGCCTCTAGTGTAAGTTTTCACACGAACAAACGTCTCGATCGCGTTCACGTAAACGTCTCAATTATCGATCGGAATCGAGCGGATCGAAACGGCAATAAACTGCATGCTTATTACGTAACTCGCTCGCGATCACCATCGTGTTCATTTTGACAGTTCATGTTTGGGCTGACAATTGGCATCGGAATCAGCTAACTGTCACATTCATACAAGAACTGTCAAAATGAACACGATGGCAATTGCGAGCGAGTTACGTAACCACTCACTTGATTGCGGTAACTAGAGCTACCAACTTTGGTAACCTACAAAATGATTCTGGTAGCCAGAGCTACCAGACGACCTTTGTACAATTTTTGAT